>CP136057.1:474644537-475344537 GCA_032464435.1 Aegilops umbellulata | reverse complement strand
TGCCGATGATCAATGATCTGTTTGATCAGCTGCAAGGAGCTAAAGTGTTCTCGAAGATCGATTTGAGATCGGGGTACCATCATTTGAAAATTCGAGAGAAGGATATACCAAAGACAGCGTTCACAACGCGGTATGGATTATACGAGTATACGGTCATGTCATTTGGACTGACTAATGCCCCTGCCTATTTCATGAGCATGATGAACAAGGTGTTCATGGAGTATTTGGACAAGTTTGTTGTGGTGTTTATTGATGATATTATGGTATACTCAAAGAACGAAGAGGAGCACAAGGAGCATTTGTGCTTAGTTCTCGAGAAACTAAGGGAACACCAGTTGTATACTAAGTTTAGCAAATGCGAGTTTTTATCGACGGAAGTCGGGTTCCTTGGACATGTTATATCAGGAGAAGGTATAGCAGTAGACCCCAGCAAGGTTCAGTCAGTCACTGAATGGTTGGCACCCACTTCAGTTAGCGAGATCCGTAGTTTTTTTGGACTCGCAGGATACTACCGGAGATTCATTGGGAAGTTTTCCAAGATTGCAAAGCCAATGACTGAGCTGTTGAAGAAGGATACTAAGTTTAAATGAACAGAAGATTGTGAGGCAAGTTTCCAGGAGTAGAAGATGTTGGAAATATGCCCTAGAGGCAATAATAAAAGGATTATTATTATATTTCCTTGTTCATGATAATTGTCTTTTATTCATGCTATAATTCTGTTATCCGGAAATCGTAATAGATGTGTGAATACACAGACACCAACATGTCCCTAGTAAGACTCTAGTTGACTAGCTCGTTGATCAACTGATAGTCATGGTTTCCTGACTACGGACATTGGATTTCATTGATAACGAGATCACATCATTAGGAGAATGATGTGATGGACAAGACCCAATCCTAAGCATAGCACAAGATCGTATAGTTCGTTTGCTAGAGCTTTTCCAATGTAAAGTATCTTCTCCTTAGACCATGAGATCGTGTAACTCCCGGATATCGTAGGAGTGCTTTGGGTGTACCAAACGTCACAACATAACTGGGTGACTATAAAGGTATACTACGGGTTTCTCCGAAAGTATCTGTTGGGTTGACACGGATCGAGACTGGGATTTGTCACTCCGTATGACGGAGAGGTATCACTGGGCCCACTCGGTAATGCATCATCATAATGAGCTCAATGTGATCAAAGTGTTTGATCACGGGATCATGCATTACGGTACGAGTAAAGTGACTTGCCGGTAACGAGATTGAACGAGGTATTGGGATACCGACGATCGAATCTCGAGCAAGTAAAATACCGATTGACAAAGGGAATTGTATACGGGGTTGCTTGAATCCTCGACATCGTGGTTCATCCGATGAGATCATCGAGGAGCATGTGGGAGCCAACATGGGTATCCAGATCCCGCTGTTGGTTATTGGCCAGAGAGCCGTCTCGGTCATGTCTACATGTCTCCCGAACCCGTAGGGTCTACACACTTAAGGTTCGGTGACGCTAGGGTTGTATAGAGATAAGTATGCAGTAATCCGAAAGTTTTTCGGAGTCCCGGATGAGATCCCGGACGTGAGGAGGAGTTCCGGAATGGTCCGGAGGTAAAGAATTATATATAGGAAGTGCAGTTTCGGCCATCGGGAGAATTCGGGGTCACCGGTATTGTACCGGGACCACCGGATGGGTCCCGGGGGTCCACCGGGTGGGGCCACCCATCCTGGACGACCCCATGGGCTGAAGTGGGTAGGGGAACCAGCCCATAGTGGGCTGGTGCACCCCCCTTGGCCCACCCCCTGCGCCTAGGGTTGGAAACCCTAGGGTGGGGGGCGCCTCCACTTGCCTTGGGGGGTACTCCACCCCCCGGACGCCGCCCCCCTTGGGAGATCTGATCTCCAGGGCCGGCGCCCCCCAAAGGGGCCTATATAAAGGGGGGAGGGAGGGGCAGCCGCACCCTTAAGTCTTGGCGCCTCCCTCTCCCCTGCTACACCTCTCCCTCTCGCAGAAACTCGACGAAGCCCTGCTGCGGTGACTGCTGCATCCACCACCACGCCGTCGTGCTGCTGGATCTTCATCAACCTCTCCTTCCCCCTTGCTGGATCAAGAAGGAGGAGACGTTACGCTGCCCTTTCGTGTGTTGAACGCGGAGGTGCCGTCCGTTCGGCGCTAGGATCTCCGGTGATTTGGATCACGACAAGTACGACTCCCTCAACCCCGTTCTTTGAATGCTTCCGCTCGCGATCTATAAAGGTATGTAGATGCACTCCGATCACTTGTTGCTAGATGAACTCATAGATAGATCTTGGTGAAACCATAGAAATTTTTATTTTCTGCAACATTCCCCAACAGTGGTATCAGAGCTAGGTCTATGCGTAGTTCTCTTTGCACGAGTAGAACACAATTTGTTGTGGGCGTAGATGTTGTCAACTTTCTTGCCGCTACTAGTCTTATTTTGCTTCAGCGGTATTGTGGGATGAAGCGGCCCGGACCGACCTTACACGTACGCTTACGTGAGACAGGTTCCACCGACTGACATGCACTAGTTGCATAAGGTGGCTAGCGGGTGTCTGTCTCTCCCACTTTAGTTGGAGCGGATTCGACGAAAAGGGTCCTTATGAAGGGTCAATAGAAGTTGACAAATCATGTTGTGGCTTTAACGTAGGTAAGAAAACGTTCTTGCTAGAATCCTATTGCAGCCACGTAAAACTTGCAACAACAATTAGAGGACGTCTGACTTGTTTTTGCAGTAAGTGTTTTGTGATGTGATATGGCCAAAGTTGTGATGAATGATTAATGATATATATGTGATGTATGAGATCATGTTCTTGTAATAGGAATCATGACTTGCATGTCGATGAGTATGACAACTGGCAGGAGCCATAGGAATTGTCTTTATTTTTTTTATGACCTGCGTGTCATTGAGAAACGCCATGTAAATTACTTTACTTTATTGCTAAACGTGTTAGCCGTAGTAGTAGAAGTAATAGTTGGCGAGCAACTTCATGGAGACACGATGATGGAGATCATGGTGTCATGCCGGTGACAAGATGATCATGGAGCCCCAAGATGGAGATCAAAGGAGCTATATGATATTGGCCATATCATGTCACTATTATTTGATTGCATGTGATGTTTATCATGTTTTTGCATCTTGTTTACTTAGAACGACGGTAGTAAATAAGATGATCCCTCATAATAATTTCAAGAAAGTGTTCCCCCTAACTGTGCGCCGTTGCGACAGTTCATTGTTTCGAAGCACCACGTGATGATCGGGTGTGATAGATTCTAACGTTCACATACAACGGGTGTAAGCCAGATTTACACATGCAAAACACTTAGGTTAACTTGACGAGCCTAGCATGTACAGACATGGCCTCGGAACACGGAAGACCGAAAGGTCGAACATGAGTCGTATAGAAGATACGATCAACATGGAGATGTTCACCGATGATGACTAGTCCGTCTCACGTGATGATCGGACACGGTCTAGTCAAGTCGGATCATGTTTCACTTAGATGACTAGAGGGATGTCTAATCTGAGTGGGAGTTCATTAAATAATTAGATGAACTTAATTATCATGAACTTAGTCTAAACATCTTTGCATAAATGTCTTGTAGATCAAATGGCCAACGCTCATGTCAACATGAACATCAACACGTTCCTAGAGAAAACCAAGCTGAAAGATGATGGCAGCAACTATACGGACTGGGTCCGAAACCTGAGGATCATCCTCATAGCTGCCAGGAAACAATATGTCCTAAAGCACCGCTAGGTGAAGCTCCCATCCCAGAAAACCAAGAAGTTATGAACGCTTGGCAGCAGCGTGCTGATGATTACTCCCTCGTTCAGTGCGGCATGCTTTACAGCTTAGAACCGGGGCTCCAAAGGCGTTTTGAGCAACACGGAGCATATGATATGTTCGAAGAGCTGAAAATGGTTTTCCAAGCTCATGCCCGGGTCGAGAGATATGAAGTCTCCGACAAGTTCTACAGTTGTAAAATGGAGGAAACAGTTCTGTCAGTGAGCACATACTCAAGATGTCTGGGTTGCACAACCGCTTGTCCCAGCTGGACATTAACCTCCCAGGCGAGGCGGTCATTGACAGAATCCTTCAGTCGCTCCCACCTAGCTACAAGAGCTTTGTGATGAACTACAATATGCAGGGGATGGAAAAGACCATTCCCGAAGTATTTTCAATGCTGAAGTCAGCGGAGGTAGAAATCAAAAAGGAACATCAAGTGTTGATGGTCAATAAAACCACCAAGTTCATCAAAGGCAAGGGTAAGAAGAACTTCAATAAGGACGGCAAGGATGTTGCCGCGCCCGGTAAGCCAGTTGCCGGGAAGAAGTCAAAGAATGGACCCAAGCCTGAGACTGAGTGCTTTTATTGCAAAGGGAAGGGTCATTGGAAGCGGAACTGCCCCAAATACTTAGGGGACAAGAAGGCCGGCAACACTAAAGGTATATGTGATATACATGTAATTGATGTGTACCTTACCAGTGCTCGTAGTAGCTCCTAGGTATTTGATACAGGTGCCGTTGCTCATATTTGTAACTCAAAGCAGGAGCTGCAGAATAAGCGGAGACTGGCGAAGGACGAGGTGACGATGCGCGTCGGGAATGGTTCCAAGGTCGATGTGATCGCCGTCGGCACGCTACCTCTACATTTACCTACGGGATTAGTTTTAAACCTCAGTAATTGTTATTTAGCGCCAAGTTTGAGCATGAACATTGTATCAGGATCTCGTTTAATACGAGATGGCTACTCATTTAAATCCGAGAATAATGGTTGTTCTATTTATATGAGAGATATGTTTTATGGTCATGCTTCGATGGTCAATGGTTTATTCTTAATGAATCTCGAACGTGATGTTACACATATTCATAGTGTGAATATAAAAAGATGTAAAGTTGATAACGATAGTCCCACATACTTGTGGCACTGCCGCCTTGGTCACATTGGTGTCAAGCGCATGAAGAAGCTCCATGCTGATGGACTTTTAGAGTCTCTCGATTATGAATCATTTGACACATGCGAACCATGCCTCATGGGCAAAATGACCAAGACTCTGTTCTCCAGAACAATGGAGCGAGCAACCAACTTATTGGAAATCATACATACTGATGTGTGCGGTCCAATGAGCGTTGAGGCTCGCGGAGGATATCGTTATGTTCTCACTCTCACTGATGACTTGAGTAGATATGGGTATGTCTACTTGATGAAACACAAGTCTGAGACCTTTCGAAAGTTCAAGGAATTTCAGAATGAGGTAGAGAATCAACATGACCGAAAAATAAAGTTCTTATGATCAGATCGTGGAGGAGAATATTTAAGTCACGAATTTGGCACACACTTAAGGAAATGTGGAATCGTTTCACAACTCACGCCGCTTGGAACACCTCAACGTAACGGTGTGTCCGAACGTCGTAATCGCACTCTATTGGATATGGTGCGATCTATGATGTCTCTTACTGATTTACCGCTATCGTTTTGGGGATACGCTCTAGAGACAACTACATTCACTTTAAATAGGGCACCGTCTAAATCCGTTGAGACGACACCGCATGAATTATGTTTTGGGAAGAAACCTAAGCTGTCATTTCTAAAAGTTTGGGGATGCGATGCTTATGTCAAGAAACTTCAACCTGAAAAGCTCGAACCCAAGTCGGAAAAATGCGTCTTCATAGGATACCCTAAGGAAACCGTTGGGTATACCTTCTACCTTAGATCCGAAGGCAAGATCTTTGTTGCCAAGAACGGATCCTTTCTTGAAAAAGAGTTTCTCTCGAAAGAAGTAAGTTGGAGGAAAATAGAACTCGATGAAGTACTACCTCTTGAATCGGAAAGTAGTGCAGCTCAGGAAAATGTTCCTGTGGTGCCTACATCCACTGAAGAGGAAATTAATGATGATGATCAAGGTACTTCGAATCGAAGTTGCTACTGAACTTCGTAGGTCCACAAGGAGACGTTCCACACCAGAGTGGTATGGCAACCCTGTCCTGGAAATCATGTTGTTAGACAACGGTGAACCTTCGTACTATGAAGAAGCGATGGTGGGCCCAGATTCCAACAAATGGCTTGAAGCCATGCAATCCGAGATAGGATCCATGTATGAAAACAAAGTATGGACTTTGACAGACTTGCCCGATGATCGGCAAGTGATAGAAAACAAATGGATCTTTAAGAAGAAGACGGACGCGGATGGTAATGTTACCATCTATAAAGCTCGACTTGTCGCTAAGGGTTATCGGAAAGTTCAAGGGGTTGACTACGATGAGACTTTCTCTCCCGTAGCGAAGCTGAAGTCCGCCCAAATCATGTTAGCAATTGCCGCATACTATGATTATGAGATATGGCAAATGGACGTCAAAACGGCATTCCTTAACGGTTATCTGAAGGAAGAACTGTATATGATGCAGCCGGAAGGTTTTGTCGACCCTAAGAATGCTAACAAGGTATGCAAGCTCCAGCGATCCATTTATGGGCTGGTGCAAGCATCTCGGAGTTGGAACATTCGCTTTGATGAGATGATCAAAGCGTTTGGGTTTATGCAGACTTATGGAGAAGCCTGCGTTTACAAGGAAGTGAGTGGGAGCTCTGTAGCATTTCTCATATTATATGTAGATGACATACTTTTGATGGGAAATGATATAGAACTTTTGGACAGCATTAAGGCCTACTTGAATAAGAGTTTTTCAATGAAGGACCTTGGAGAAGCTGCTTATATATTAGGCATCAAGATCTATAGAGATAGATCAAGACGCCTCATAGGTCTTTCACAAAGCACATACCTTGATACGATATTGAAGAAGTTCAATATGGATCTGTCTAAGAAGGGGTTCTTGCCTGTGTTGCAAGGTGTGAAATTGAGCTCAGCTCAATGCCCGACCACGACAGAAGATATAGAAGAGATGAGTGTCATCCCCTATGCCTCAGCCATAGGGTCTATTATGTATGCCATGTTGTGTACCAGACCTGATGTAAACCTTGCCGTAAGTTTGGTAGGAAGGTACCAAAGTAATCCCGGCAAGGAACACTGGACAGCGGTCAAGAATATCCTAAAGTACCTGAAAAGGACTAAGGACATGTTTCTCATTTATGGAGGTGATGAAGAGCTCGTCGTAAAGGGTTACGTCGACGCTAGCTTCGACACAGATCTGGATGACTCTAAGTCACAAACCGGATACGTGTATATGTTGAATGGTGGAGCAGTAAGCTGGTGCAGCTGCAAGCAGAGCGTCGTGGCGGGATCTACATGTGAAGCGGAGTACATGGCAGCCTCGGAGGCAGCACATGAAGCAATTTGGGTGAAAGAGTTCATCACCGACCTAGGAGTCATACCCAATGCGTCGGGGCCGATCAAACTCTTCTGTGACAACACTGGAGCTATTGCACTTACCAAGGAGCCCAGGTTTCACAAGAAGACCAGGCACATCAAGCGTCGCTTCAACTCCATTCGTGAAAATGTTCAAGATGGAGACATAGAAATTTGCAAAGTGCATACGGATCTGAATGTGGCAGATCCGTTGACTAAACCTCTTCCGCGAGAAAAACATGATCAACACCAGAACTCTATGGGTGTTCGATTCATCACAATGTAACTAGATTATTGACTCTAGTGCAAGTGGGAGACTGTTGGAAATATGCCCTAGAGGCAATAATAAAAGGATTATTATTATATTTCCTTGTTCATGACAATTGTCTTTTATTCATGCTATAACTGTGTTATCCGGAAATCGTAATACATGTGTGAATACATAGACACCAACATGTCCCTAGTAAGCCTCTAGTTGACTAGCTCGTTGATCAACAGATAGTCATGGTTTCCTGACTATGGACATTGGATGTCATTGATAACGAGATCACATCATTAGGAGAATGATGTGATGGACAAGACCCAATCCTAAGCATAGCACAAGATCGTGTAGTTCATTTGCTAGAGCTTTTCCAATGTCAAGTATCTTCTCCTTAGACCATGAGATCATGTAACTCCCGGATATCGTAGGAGTGCTTTGGGTGTACCAAACGTCACAACGTAACTGGGTGACTATAAAGGTATACTACGGGTTTCTCCGAAAGTATCTGTTGGGTTGACACGGATCGAGACTGGGATTTGTCACTCCGTATGACGGAAAGGTATCACTGGGCCCACTCGGTAATGCATCATCATAATGAGCTCAATGTGATCAAAGTGTTTAATCACGGGATCATGCAATACGGTACGAGTAAAGTGACTTGCCGGTAACGAGATTGAACGAGGTATTGGGATACCGACGATCGAATCTCGGGCAAGTAAAATACCGATTGACAAAGGGAATTGTATACGGGGTTGCTTGAATCCTCGACATCGTGGTTCATCCGATGAGATCATCGAGGAGCATGTGGGAGCCAACATGGGTATCCAGATCCCGCTGTTGGTTATTGGCCAGAGAGATGTCTCGGTCATGTCTACGTGTCTCCCGAACCCGTAGGGTCTACACACTTAAGGTTCGGTGACGCTAGGGTTGTATAGAGATAACTATGCAGTAATCTGAAAGTTGTTCGGAGTCCCGGATGAGATCCTGGACGTCATGAGGAGTTCTGGAATGGTCCGGAGGTAAAGAATTATATAAAGGAAGTGCAGTTTCGGCCATCGGGAGAATTCGGGGTCACCGGTATTGTACCGGGACCACCGGATGGGTCCCAGGGGTCCACCGGGTGGGGCCACCCATCCCGGAGGGCCCCATGGGCTGAAGTGGGGAGGGGAACCAGCCCATAGTGGGCTGGTGCGCCCCCCTTGGCCCACCCCCTGCGCCTAGGGTTGGAAACCCTAGGGTGGGGGGCGCCTCCACTTGCCTTGGGGGGTACTCCACCCCCTGGCCGCCGCCCCCCTTGAGAGATCTGATCTCCAGGGATGCCCCCCCAGGGGGCCTATATAAAGGGGGGGAGGGAGGGGCAGCCGCACCCTGAAGTCTTGGCACCTCCCTCTCCCCTGCTACACCTCTCCCTCTCGCATAAGCTCGGCGAAGCCCTGCTGCGGTGACTGCTGCATCCACCACCACGTCGTCGTGCTGCTGGATCTTCATCAACCTCTCCTCCCCCCTTGCTGGATCAAGAAGGAGGAGACGTTACGCTGACCGTACGTGTGTTGAACGCGGAGGTGCCGTCCGTTCGGCGCTAGGATCTCCGGTGATTTGGATCACGACGAGTACGACTCCCTCAACCCCGTTCTTTGAACGCTTCCGCTCGCGATCTACAAAGGTATGTAGATGCACTCCGATCACTCGTTGCTAGATGAACTCATAGATAGATCTTGGTGAAACCGTAGAAATTTTTTATTTTCTGCAACGTTCCCCAACAGAAGAAACGTTTGACTACAGCCCAGTGCTAACACTGCCAGATATACATAAGGAGTTCCAAGTGTATTGCGACGCCTCTCGCTTAGGACTTGGATGTGTGCTTATGCAGGACGGAAGAGTTGTTTCGTATGCCTCACGAAAACTAAAACCTCATGAGTTGAACTATGCCACGCATGATTTGGAGTTAGCAGCCGTAGTGCATGCATTGAAGACCTAGAGACATTACCTTATTGGAAACCGTTGCAACGTGTACACGGACCATAAGAGTTTGAAGTACATTTTCACACAGAAGGAGTTGAACCTTAGGCAGAGGAGATGGTTGGAGCTTATAAAGATTATGACATGAAGCTACACTATCATCCAGGAAAGGCCAATGTCGTAGCAGACGCCTTGAGCCGGATGAGTTATGCTAATATCCTTGAAAGTAAGGGACTTCCGAAGGAGTTAGCAGAGGATATCATGGAACTTCGATTAGAGATTGTTCCTAGAGGATTTGTTGCAACAATGGAGGTTCAGTCGACATTGCTGGACAAGATTCAGGAAGCACAGAAGGATGACAAAGAGATTGCCGAGATAAAGGAGAAGATGGGCAAAGGAAAGGCCAAAGGTTTTCGTGGGGATGAGCACGATACCTTATGGTTTGAGGACCGAATTTATGTGCCCAATAATCAGGAGATTAGGAAGTTAATACTTCAAGAGGCTCATGACTCACCATACTCGATACACCCCGGAAACACCAAGATGTATTTGAATTTGAAGGAACGTTTCTGGTGGACTGGTATGAAGAAGGATATTGCCGAGTATGTAGCCGTATGTGATGTATGTCAGAGAGTGAAGGCAGAACATCAGAAGCTAGCAGGACTGTTACAGCCTATGCCGATAGCCGAATGGAAGTGGGATAAACTTGGCATGGACTTTATCACCGGATTGCCCAGGACCAAAGCAGGATATGATTCCATATGGGTAGTAGTTGATCGTTTAACCAAAGTGGCTCATTTCATCCCAGTGAAAACCACTTATACAAGTGCAAAGTTGATGAAGATATATAGGTCCAGGATCGTATGTCTGCATGGAGTTCCGAGGACCATCGTATCAGATCGGGAAACACAGTTTACTTCAAAGTTTTGGCATCAGTTACACCAGACTTTGGGTACGAGATTGGAGTTCAGTACCGCATTTCACCCGCACATGGATGGACAGACCGAGAGAGTCAACCAGATACTGGAAGATATGTTGAGAGCTTGTGCGCTAGATTATGGATCTGGTTGGGACGACAATTTGCCTTACGCAGAGTTCTCATACAACAATAGCTACCAAGCCAGTTTGAAGATGGCACCGTTTGAAGCCTTGTATGGACGCAGGTGCAGAACACCGTTGATGTGGGATGAGGTAGGAGACCGACAGTTGTTTGGACCAGACTTAATCAAGGAGTCTGAGGAGAAGGTCAAACTGATTCGTGATAGACTGAAGATCGCTCAGTCCAGACAGAAGAGTTACGCAGACTCGAAACGCAAAGAGGTAACCTACGAATTGGAGAAAGAGCATATCTGCGAGTATCGCCCTTGTGAGGAGTGAAACGTTTTGGAGTTAAAGGGAAGCTAGCCCCGAGATTTGTAGGACCGTATCGTGTTTTGGAACGGATGGGAGAAGTTGCCTACAAGTTGGAATTACCTGAAGGATTGTCGGGAGTTCATGATGTGTTCCACGTTTCACAATTGAAGAAGTGTCATGCTGAGATGGCCGATATACCATTAAGAGATACAGTACCCTTGGAGGCGATTCAGTTGGACAGTGATTTGACTTATGAGGAGAAGCCAGTTAAGATTCTTGAGTTTGCCAGTAGAGTCACCCGCAGTAAGGTTATCAAGTTTTGCAAAGTTCAGTGGAGCCACCATACCGAGGATGAAGCCACCTGGGAACGAGAGGATGATCTCCGCAAAGACCACCCACACCTATTTCCTAGCCAACCAGAATCTCGAGGGCGAGATTCATCTTAAGGGGGGTAGGTTTGTAACATCCCAAATTTTCAATTTGGAATGTTATACATAGGTCATTCATGCATATCATGTTTTATTTCATTTCCGTTCCGCAGTCCTCGAAATCCTAAGCAACTCAAGGACCCACGGAGAGAGTTGGGGATTTTCCCGGTTTTCATATTTGATTTTTAGCAAATAATGAAACGAGGATTTTGACTTCAATTATTTTTCTCTCCGAAAAATATTTCATGTTAATAAACGAGAGGAGATAATATGACTTCTCCAAAAATATTGAAATATTGGAGGGAAAATATTAAAATCATTTATTTGATTTTATTTGATTTTATTCGGATTTTATTCGCATTAGAAAAATTGCACGTTTTCAAAATTGCATTTTAGGGCCAAGAAAATGTTCATCTCGTTCTAAATATTTTATTTAGACGGTGAAAATTTGTTTTGGCATTTTTAGATTTTTATTTATTTTTCTAGGATTTTTTTTCTGTCGGCGAAATTATTTTTTAAAAAAAGTTCCCGCGCCCGACTGGGCCTAAGGCCCAGCCGAGCGAGGCCGGCCCGCAGCTGCCGCCGCCTCCCCGCGCGCGCGCTGCCCCGCCGCCGCTCGGACTTGGAGTCCGAGCCGGGCTCCCCGCCACCGCCGCTTGCCCCCTCCTCCAAGCAAGCCCCCCTCTTTTATAAGCCGCCACCCCGCCGCCCAAACCCACCACCACCGCCCGCAGCCCCGCCGCCCGCAGCCCGCCGCCCGCGCCTCGCACCGCTGCCTACGCTAGCCGCCGCCGCTGCCGCTTGCCGCCGTAGCCCCGCAAGCCGCAGCCCCGCCTCGCCGGACGCCTCGCCGGAGGTACCGCGCCGGATCTTAGCCGCCGTTTTTTTAAACCGTTCGGTTTATTTTTTTTCGAAACCCTAGTTTTCGTTTTTTTAAATAGATTGGTTTTTCTCCGGTTTATTTATTTAGCGAGCGTTCGCTCATTCGTTCGTTTTAACGAATGCGTTCATCGTTTAGATCTAGCTAACAAACATTCGTTCGTTAGTCTGTTCGTCAGTTTCTTTTTCTCAGATTTATTCCGCGATTTCTCTGATCGCGATTTCTCTGATCGCGATTTCTGATTCAATCTTAGATTCTGGTTATCTTTTCGCTCGTTTATCGGAATCAGGCGATTCAAGCGCCTGGAGTTTCATCCCGAAACCTTCTTTCCGTTTAACCAACTCAAACAAGTTTTTGCTACTGTAAAAGTTGACCTAGTTACAGATTAGTAAACGAAGCTTCTTTCTTTCGCCGTTTGAGTTTCGTTGCTCCGTTTGATTTGATTCTTTTTGCGAACCGGGGTTCTTAAGTTGAACTTTTTGGCCAACCTCTTTTATTTGAGTTTTTCTTGTACATCTTTGCTTGTTACTTATGTATGCTATTGTTTGCTTGCGATAGAATTCCCGGAGTGCGAAGCGTGTTACTACGAGTCTCTAGGATTCGCAGATCGTCAGCAAGGCAAGTAACACATTGATCATACTATTTTCATGCCCAGTTTTTATGCATTAGTTTCACCCCTCAAACATTGCATGATTAGGATGTCATTAACTTGTGGGTTGGGAAGTAGTTGATGAGGTAGTACCTATTGCCCTGTTATATTCAAACCCTTGGGAGTTACTTCTATGCTTGCTTATATTACTATGCTATGCTATGCTCGTAGACGTGGTTCGGGTTTGAGTGAAATCCATGACATATGTGAGATTGTTAATTAATGGTTCAACTTAAGGTGGCAACTTAAATTAACATCTGGGTGGATTGAGGCACTTGGGGAACCCAGTGTTGTCTGTATTTTTTTTGGAAATCCCGGGGTACCCGTGTGATCTTCCTATGGACCGCCACCCAGGCTCAAAGGGAACTGAGATGATTCATGCTAGAAACTTTCGTGTGCAGACACAAGCTATTATAGGCTCTAGCATAGTTGAGTATGTTACATGAAGCTCTTGAAGAGGTAGATCAGCAGGTAGTGGGTTTTGTAGGTTTGGTATGGTCTACCCGAAGTAGAGAGTTAATGTCTCTGAAAGACTGTGTCTCGGTCATCCGTTTCTCAAACACCATGTAGTGCAAGAAATCCAACGGAGGCGATCGAGTCTTGTGGGGAAAAGTGTGCAAACCTCTGCAGAGTGTACAATCTAATCATGGTTAGCCGTGTCCCCGGTTATGGACAATTTTGAGTATATAGGACTTGGGTTATCACATGTATCTCATCATGCTTAATTAATATTGTTGGGTTGTTAATTACTTTAATTGGGATTGAGTTGGGGGTACCTTCTCAATGTTGTTCAACCACCATGATAGTTAAATAAAATATATTCCTTTTTGTAGGAAAAAATTGGCTTTTCGCAAAAACTATAACCATAGAGCTTTCCACCAGCCAAATATGCATGTAGTGATAACATTATTCTGTTTATGCTCTACTGTGTTATATTGCCAGCATATTCCATGTGCTGACCCGTTTTCAGGCTGCAACGTATTATGTTGCAGACTTTTTAGACGAGGAGTAAGGTTCATTTGGTCGTTGCCGTGCAGCTCAGCTATGCCGTTGGAGTTGATGGACTCACTTTATCTTCCAAGCCTTCCGCTGTTATCGTATTAGATGGCCTTAAGCCATATTATTATAATAAGTTCACTTTGGAGACATTCGATGTACTAAGTGTGTGATTGCTACTCTGTTATAAATCCTTCGAGTACTGTGTGTGTCAGCATTACTGTAAGTGCATCTAGTGCCCCTTAGTGATTTTGGTGTACTGAAGACTTATAGGTTAAGTATCTAATGTGTCTATGAGTGTACACAGGTCTATAAGTCTATGAGGAGTTTGATATTTACAGAGAAAGTCGACCCCTAAAAATGAAGTTCTTCGACTGAAGACTTTGATATTTTGAAGACTTTCTGAAGACTTTGATGAAGGAAATATGCCCTAGAGGCAATAATAAAGTTATTATTTATTTCCTTACATATCATGATAAATGTTTATTATTCATGCTAGAATTGTATTAACCGGAAACATAATACATGTGTGGATACATAGACAAACCGAGTGTCACTAGTATGCCTCTACTTGACTAGCTTGTTAATCAAAGATGGTTAAGTTTCCTAACCATAGACAAAAGGAGTTGTCATTTGATTAACAAGGTCACATCATTAGTTGAATGATCTGATTGACATGACCCATTCCATTAGCATAGCACCCGATCGTTTAGTATGTTGTTGTTGCTTTTATCCATGACTTATACATGTTCCTTTGACTATGAGATTATGCAACTCCCGTTTGCCGGATGAACACTTTGGGTGCTACCAAACGTCACAACGTAACTGGGTGATTATAAAGGAGTACTACAGGTGTTACCAAAGGTAGATGTTGGGTTGGCGTATTTCGAGATTAGGATTTGTCACTCCAATTGTGGGAGAGGTATCTCTGGGCCTTCTCGGTAATGCACATCACTTAAGCCTTGCAAGCATTGCAGCTAATGAGTTAGTTGTGGGATGATGTATTACGGAACGAGTAAAGAGACTTGCCGGTAACGAGATTGAACTAGGTATTGGATACCGACGATCGAATCTCGGACAAGTAACATACCGATGGACAAAGGGAACAACGTATGTTGTTATGCGGTCTGACCGATAAAGATCTTCGTAGAATATGTAGGAACCAATATGGGCATCCAGGTCCCGCTATTGGTTATTGACCGGAGATGTGTCTCGGTCATGTCTACATTGTTCTCGAACCGTAGGGTCCGCACGCTTAAGGTTTCGATGACAGTTATATTATGAGTTTATGAGTTTTGATGTACCGAAGGAGTTCAGAGTCCCGGCTGAGATCGGGGACATGACGAGGAGTCTCGAAATGGTCGAGACGTAAAGATCGATATATTGGACGACTATATTCGGAGTTCAGAAAGGTTCCGAGTGATTCGGGTATTTTTTGGAGTACCGGGTAGTTACGGGAGAAGTAATGGGCCTTGATGGGCTTTAGTGGGAAGAGGAAAAAGGCTGCTGCGCCCCCCCTCCCCTCTAGTCCGAATTGGACTAGGGAAAAGGGGGCCAGCCACCTTTCCTTCTCCTCCACTTCCTTCTCCCTTCCTCCCCTCTTGATGGACTCCTACTAGGACTTGGAGTCCTAGTAGGACTCCCATCTTGGCCGCACCAATTGGCTTGGCCGGCCTCCTCCTCCTCCATCCTTTATATACTGAGGCAAGGGGCACCCCTTGACACACAATTGATCATTGTGATCTTTCCTTAGCTGTGTGCGGTGCCCCCTGCCACCAAATTCCACCTCGGTCATATTGTCGCAGTGCTCAGGCGAAGCCCTGCGTCAGTAGTACATCAAGATCGTCACCACGCCGTCATGCTGACGAAACTCTTCCTCGACGCTTTGCTGGATCGGAGCCCGAGGATCATCATC
Organism: Aegilops umbellulata; assembly: GCA_032464435.1. Classification (NCBI taxonomy): domain Eukaryota; kingdom Viridiplantae; phylum Streptophyta; class Magnoliopsida; order Poales; family Poaceae; genus Aegilops; species Aegilops umbellulata. The sequence continues at coordinate 475,328,792 of CP136057.1, read as the reverse complement.
GAGCTGAACGTGTGCTAAGAACTCGGAGGTGCCGGAGTAACGGTGCTTTGATCGGTCGGATCATGAAGACGAACGACTACATCAACCGCGTTGATATAACGCTTCCGCTTTCGGTCTACGAGGGTACGTAGACAACACTCTTCCCTCTCGTTGCTATGCATCACCATGATCTTGCGTGTGCGTAGGAAAACTTTTGAAATTACTACGTTCCCCAACAGTGGTATCAGAGGCTGGTTTTATGGTTTGATGTTATTTGCACGAGTAGAACACAAGTGAGTTGTGGGCGATATAAGTCATACTGCCTACCAGCATGTCATACTTTGGTTCAGCGGTATTGTTGGACGAGACGATCCGGACCAACCTTACGCGTACTCTTACGCGAGACCGGTTCCCTCGACGTGCTTTGCACATAGATGGCTTGCGGAAGACTGTCTCTCCAACTTTAGTTGAACCGAGTGTGGCTACGCCCGGTCCTTCAGAAGGTTAAAACGGAGTCTATTTAACAAACTATCGTTGTGGTTTTGATGCGTAGGTAAGATGAGTTATTGCTTAAGCCCGTAGCAGCCACGTAAAACTTGCAACAACAAAGTAGAGGACGTCTAACTTGTTTTTGCAGGGCATGTTGTGATGTGATATGGTCAAGACATGATGCTAAATTTTATTGTATGAGATGATCATGTTTTGTAACCGAGTTATCGATAACTGGCAGGAGCCATATGGTTGTCGCTTTATTGTATGCAATGCAATCGCGATGTAATGCTTTACTTTATTACTAAGCGGTAGTGATAGTCGTGGAAGCATAAGATTGGCGAGACGACAACGATGCTACGATGGCGATCAAGGTGACGCGCCGGTGACGATGGTGATCATGACGGTGCTTCGGAGATGGAGATCACAAGCACAAGATGATGATGACCATATCATATCACTTATATTGATTGCATGTGATGTTTATCTTTGTATGCATCTTATCTTGCTTTGATTGACGGTAGCATTATAAGATGATCTCTCACTAAATTATCAAGAAGTGTTCTCCCTGAGTATGCACCGTTGCAAAAGTTCTTCGTGCTGAGACACCACGTGATGATCGCGTGTGATAGGCTCTACGTTCAAATACAACGGGTGCAAAACAATTGCACACGCGGAATACTCAGGTTATACTTGACGAGCTATGCATATAAGATATGACCTCGGAACACGGAGACCGAAAGGTCGAGCGTGAATCATATAGTAGATATGATCAACATAATGATGTTCACCATTGAAACTACTCCATCTCACGTGATGATCGGACATGGTTTAGTTGATTTGGATCACGTGATCACTTAGAGGATTAGAGAGATGTCTATCTAAGTGGGAGTTCTTAAGTAATATGATTAATTGAACTTAAATTTATCATGAACTTAGTCCTGGTAGTATTAGCATATCTATGTTGTAGATCAATAGCTCGCGTTGTTGCTTCCCTGTGTTTATTTTGATACGTTCCTAGAGAAAATTGTGTTGAAAGATGTTAGTAGCAATGATGCGGATTGGATCCGTGATCTAAGGTTTATCCTCATTGCTGCACAGAAGAATTATGTCCTTGATGCACCGCTAGGTGACAGACCTATTGCAGGAGCAGATGCAGACGTTATGAACGTTTGGCTAGCTCAATATGATGACTACTTAATAGTTTAGTTCACCATGCTTAACGGCTTAGAATCGGGACTTCAAAGACGTTTTGAACGTCATGGACCATATGAGATGTTCCAGGAGTTGAAGTTAATATTTCAAGCAAATACCCGAGTTGAGAGAGATGAAGTCTCCAACAAGTTCTATAGCTAAAAGATGGAGGAGAATCGCTCAACTAGTGAGCATGTGCTCAGATTGTCTGGGTACTACAATCGCTTGAATCAAGTGGGAGTTTATCTTCCAGATAAAATAGTGATTGACAGAATTCTCTAGTCACCATCACCAAGTTAGTAGAACTTGGTGATGAACTATAATATGCAAGGGATGATGAAAGTAATTCCCAAGCTCTTCGTGATGCTGAAATCGACGAAGGTAGAAATCAAGAAAAACATCAAGTGTTGATGGTTAACAAGACCACTAGTTTCAAGAAAAGGGCAAAGGGATAGAAGGGAACTTCAAGAAGAACAGCAAGCAAGTTTCTGCTCAAGTGAAGAAGCCCAAGTCTGGTCCTAAGCCTGAGACTAAGTGCTTCTACTGCAAAGGTACTGGTCACTGGAAGCGGAATTACCCCAAGTGATTGGCGGATAAGAAGGATGGAAAAGTGAACATAAGTATATTTGATATACATGTTATTGATGTGTACTTTACTAGTGTTTATAGCAACCCCTCAGTATTTGATACTAGTTCAGTTGCTAAGAAACGGGAGTTGCAGAATAAACAGAGACTAGTTGAGGGTGAAGTGACGATGTGTGTTGGAAGTGGTTCCAAGATTGATATGATCATCATCGTACACTCCCTATACTTTCGGGATTAGTGATGAACCTAAATAAGTGTTATTTGGTGTTTGCGTTGAGCATAAATATGATTTGATCATGTTTATTGCAATACGATTATTCATTTAAGTTAGAGAAGAATTGTTGTTCTGTTTACATGAATAGAACCTTTTATGGTCATGCACACCCAATGAAAATAGTTCATTGGATCTCGATCATAGTGATACACATATTCATAATATTGAAACCAAAAGATGTGAAGTTAATAATGATAGTGCAACCTATTTGTGGCACTGCCGTTTAGGTCATATTGGTGTAAAGCACATGAAGAAACTCCATGCTGATGGGATTTTGGAATCACTTGATTATGAATCACTTGATGCTTGCGAACCATGCCTCTTGGGCAAGATGACTAAAACCCGTTCTCCAGAACAATGGAGCAAGCAACAGATTTGTTGGAAATCATACATACTGATGTATGTGGTCCGATGAATATTAAGGCTCGCGACAAGTATCATTATTTTCTAACCTTCACAGATGATTTGAGCAGATATGGGTATATCTACTTGATGAAACATAAAGTCTGAAACGTTTGAAAAGTTCAAAGAATTTCAGAGTGAAGTAGAGAATCATCGTAACAAGAAAATAAAAGTTTCTACGATATGATCGCAGAGGTAAAATATTTGAGTTACGAGTTTGGCCTTCAGTTAAACAATGTGAAATAGTTTCACTACTCACGCCACCTGGAACACCACAGCATAATGGTGTGTCCGAACGTCATAACCGTACTTTATTGGATATAGTGCAATCTATGATGTTTCTTACTGATTTACCACTATAGTTTTGGGATCATGCATTAGAGACAGTTGCATTCACATTAAATAGGGCACCATCAAAATCCGTTGAGACGACACCGTATGAACTATGGTTTGGCAAGAAACCAAAGTTGTCTTGTCTTAAAGTTTGGGGTTGTGATGCTTATATGAAAAAGTTTCATCCTGATAAGCTCAAACCCAAATCGGAGAAATATGTCTTCATAGGATACCCAAAGAAGACAGTTGGGTACACCTTCTATCACAGATCCGAAGGCAAGATATTCGTTGCTGAGAATGGATCCTTTCCAGAGAAGGAGTTTCTCTCAAAAGAAGTGAGTGGGAGGAAAGTAGAAAACTTGATAAGGTAATTGTACCTTCTCCCTTATTGGAAAGTAGTTCATCACAGAAATCTGTTCTTGTGACTACTATACCAATTAGTAAGGAAGCTAATGATGATGATCATGTAACTTCAAGATCAAGTTACTACCGAATCTCGTAAGTAAACCAGAGTGAGATCCGCACCAGAGTGGTACGGTAATCCTGTTCTGAAAGTCATGTTACTAGACCATGATGAACTTGCGAACTATGAGGAAGCGATGATGAGCCCAGATTCCGCGAAATGGTTTGAGGCCATGAAATCTGAGATATGATCCATGTATGAGAACAAAGTATGGACTTTGATGGATTTGCCCGGTGATCGGCAAGCCATAGAGAATAAATGGATCTTCAAGAGGAAGACGGACGCTGATAGTAGTGTTACTATCTACAAAGCTAGAATTGTCGCAAAAGGTTTTCGACAAGTTCAAAGTGTTGACTACGATGAGAGTTTCTCACTCGTATTTGTGCTTAAGTCTGTCCGAATCATGTTAGCAATTGCCGCATTTTATGAAATCTGGCAAATGGATAAACAAAACTACATTCCTTAATGGATTTATTAAGAAGAGTTGTATATGATGCAACCAGAAGGTTTTGTCAATCCTAAAGGTACTAACAAAATATGCAAGCTCCAGCGATCCATCCATGGACTGGTGCAAGCATCTCGGAGTTGGAATATACGCTTTGATAAAGTTGATCAAAGCATATAGTTTTATACAGACTTGCGGTGAAGCCTGTATTTACAAGAAAGTGAGTGGGAGCACTACAACATTTCTGATAAGTATATGTGAATGACATATTGTTGATCGGAAATAATGTGGAATTATTCTACAAAGCATAAAGGAGTGTTTGAAAGGAGTTTCTCAAAGAAAGACCTCGGTGAAGCTGCTTACATATTGAGCATCAAGATCTATAGAGATAGATCAAGACGCCTGATAAGTTTTTTCAAAGAGTACATACCTTGACAAGATTTTGAAGTAGTTCAAAATGGAACAGTCAAAGAAAGAGTTCTTGCCTGTGTTACAAGGTGTGAAATTGAGTAAGACTCAAAACCCGACCATGGCAGAAGATAGAAAGAAAATGAAAGTCATTCCCTATGCCTCGGCCATAGGTTCTATAAAGTATGCCATGCTGTTTACCAGATCTATTGTATACCCTACACTGAGTTAAGCAAGGGAGAACAATGGTGACCTAGGAGTAGATCACTGGACAGCGGTCAAACTTATCCTTAGTGGAATAAGGATATGTTTCTCGATTATGGAGGTGACAAAAGGTTCGTCGTAAAGGGTTACGTCGATGCAAGTTTTGACACCGATCTGGATGACTCTAAGTCTCGATCTAGATACATATTGAAAGTAGGAGCAATTAGCTAGAGTAGCTCCGTACAGAGCATTGTAGACATAGAAAATTGCAAAATACATAACGGATCTAAATGTGAAAGACCCGTTGACTAAGATTCTCTCACAAGCAAAACATGATCACACCTTAGTACTCTTTGGGTGTTAATCACATAGCGATGTGAACTAGATTACTGAATCTAGTAAACCCTTTTGGATGTTGGTCACATGGCGATGTGAACTATGGGTGTTAACACATGGTGATGTGAACTATTGCTATTAAATCACATGGCGATGTGAACTAGATTATTGACTCTAGTGCAAGTGGGAGACTGAAGGAAATATGCCCTAGAGGCAATAATAAAGTTATTATTTATTTCCTTACATATCATGATAAATGTTTATTATTCATGCTAGAATTGTATTAACCGGAAACATAATACATGTGTGGATACATAGACAAACAGAGTGTCACTAGTATGCCTCTACTTGACTAGCTTGTTAATCAAAGATGGTTAAGTTTCCTAACCATAGACAAAAGGAGTTGTCATTTGATTAACAAGGTCACATCATTAGTTGAATGATCTGATTGACATGACCCATTCCATTAGCATAGCACCCGATCGTTTAGTATGTTGTTGTTGCTTTTATCCATGACTTATACATGTTCCTTTGACTATGAGATTATGCAACTCCCGTTTGCCGGAGGAACACTTTGGGTGCTACCAAACGTCACAACGTAATTAGGTGATTATAAAGGAGTACTACAGGTGTCACCAAAGGTAGATGTTGGGTTGGCGTATTTCGAGATTAGGATTTGTCACTCCAATTGTGGGAGAGGTATCTCTGGGCCTTCTCGGTAATGCACATCACTTAAGCCTTGCAAGCATTGCAGCTAATGAGTTAGTTGTGGGATGATGTATTACGGAACGAGTAAAGAGACTTGCCGGTAACGAGATTGAACTAGGTATTGGATACCGACGATCGAATCTCGGACAAGTAACATACCGATGGACAAAGGGAACAACGTATGTTGTTATGCGGTCTGACCGATAAAGATCTTCGTAGAATATGTAGGAACCAATATGGGCATCCAGGTCCCGCTATTGGTTATTGACCGGAGATGTGTCTCGGTCATGTCTACATTGTTCTCGAACCGTAGGGTCCGCACGCTTAAGGTTTCGATGACAGTTATATTATGAGTTTATGAGTTTTGATGTACTGAAGGAGTTCGGAGTCCCGGATGAGATCGGGGACATGACGAGGAGTCTCGAAATGGTCGAGACGTAAAGATCGATATATTGAACGACTATATTCGGAGTTCGGAAAGGTTCCGAGTGATTCGGGTATTTTTCGGAGTACCGGGTAGTTACGGGAGAAGTAATGGGCCTTGATGGGCTTTAGTGGGAAGAGGAAAAAGGCTGCTGCGCCCCCCCTCCCCTCTAGTCCGAATTGGACTAGGGAAAAGGGGGCCGGCCACCTTTCCTTCTCCTCCACTTCCTTCTCCCTTCCTCCCCTCTTGATGGACTCCTACTAGGACTTGGAGTCCTAGTAGGACTCCCATCTTGGCCGCACCAATTGGCTTGGCCGGCCTCCTCCTCCTCCATCCTTTATATACTGAGGCAAGGGGCACCCCTTGACACACAATTGATCATTGAGATCTTTCCTTAGCCGTGTGCGGTGCCCCCTGCCACCAAATTCCACCTCGGTCATATTGTCGCAGTGCTTAGGCGAAGCCCTGCGTCAGTAGTACATCAAGATCGTCACCACGCCGTCGTGCTGACGGAACTCTTCCTTGACGCTTTGCTGGATCGGAGCCCGAGGATCATCATCGAGCTGAATGTGTGCTAAGAACTCGGAGGTGCCGGAGTAACGGTGCTTGGATCGGTCGGATCGTGAAGACGAACGACTACATCAACCGCGTTGATATAACGCTTCCGCTTTCGGTCTACGAGGGTACGTAGACAACACTCTTCCCTCTCATTGCTATGCATCACCATGATCTTGCGTGTGCGTAGGAAATTTTTTGAAATTACTACGTTCCCCAACATTTGAAAGTGAAGAAATTGGTGTGACCTTGAAGACTTGCTATTCATTCGAGGAACATGAAGCGTGAAGACTTTTGTTTTTGTAGTTTCATTTTCTCTTTCTTGAGTCATAGGAAACACCGTACTGTTAAAGGGGGTCGAGGAAATACTAAGGAGAAAATTTCCATGTGATGCTCAACTCAAATCCTACACCTACCAATCCCTTCGAGTGAAGCCATTGGAAATCTCATACAGTTCAGTCAAATTCTTCAGTGACAGAGACGCAGTTCTTCTGGTCACTGAGGACTTTGCTCTGACTGAGGAGTTAGGAATTCGCCAGTGCGAATTGCTTACACAGTGAGGAACATGATAGCCCTGAGGAATTTGAACCTCAAATTTCCGACCGTTGCTGTGCTACGCGCCAGCTGTCCTAAAATATCTTGTCCACCTAACGGTCATATCATTGAAGGGCATTTATGTCTTATTATGTCGGGCTGCTCCCTAGGCTATAAATAGCCACCCCCTACAACCACTAGCTGGTTGGCTGCTCCGCGAGAACTTGACACTTGTCATTTGAGAGCAACCCATCCTCCGAGGGCTTTGAGCGAAAATCATCGAGTGAGGAAAATCCAAATCCAAACCGAAAACACCTACAAACCCAAAGTGATTGACCATCACTGAAGAGATTGATCCTGCATGGATCCGACGCTTGTTACCTTTGAGGACTGTGCTTCTTCCAGACGGTTAGGCGTCAAGGTCTAGAGCATCCAAGAGGAATTGTGGATCGCCGAGTGACCAAGTCTGTGAAGGTTTGGAAGTCACCTGAAGACTTACCACGAGTGATTGGGCGAGGACTGTGTGTCCTTAGCTCAAGGAGAATACGGTGAGGACTGTGTGTCCGGGACTAGGTGTCCTCGAGTTTAAATACTCAGCCGCTCCAACCAGATGTACAACTAAGACAGCAGTTGGAACCGGTCTACCAAATCATTGTCTTCACCAAGCTTACTGGTTCTATTTCCTCAACACTTTCATTTCCTCATTACTGTGTTGTGTGTTTGTTCATATCTGTGTTTGAAGACTTTGACTGAAGACTTTCTCAATTTCCTCAGTTCAATTTCTTCAGTCTGTTTGTCTTCATCTTGTGCTATCATGTGTTTACGCTTTCTGTACTCTGTGTTTGTATTCATTTCTTCATGATGACCATGCATGTAATCTGCTATGTTTACTTCTGAGTACTTATTCCGCTGCTAGTAGTTCTTCGCTAAGGAATTTCCTCACGAGCAAATTCCTCAGTGAAGAATTTCATAAAAATCGCCTATTCACCCCCCTCTAGTCGATATAACGCACTTTCAATTGGTATCAGAGCAAGGTACTCCCTTGTTCTGTGTGATTTTGGTTTAACCGTCTGGAGTTTTAGTTATGTCGACCGCAGGTATGATCAAGGTCTCTGCTGGGTGTCCTACCTTCGATGGGACGGACTACCCCTACTGGAAGAATAAGATGCGAATGCATCTTGAGGCAATTGATAACGATCTCTGGTATGTTGTGGAAAATGGTGTTCCCTCCGTTTCACCCTCACTGAATGCTACCAATGTGGAGAGATTCAAGCAACTCGACTCTCAAGCGAAGAATATCATATGTGGCCATCTGAGTAAAGGACGGTATGGTAGAGTGAGTGCTTTGGAAACTGCTAAGCTTATCTGGGATAGGCTGCCCAAAGTCAATGAAGGAGTTTCAACTCAGCGTGACTCTCGAGTTGATGTTCTTCGCAATCTCTTCAACCGCTTCAAAAGACTCGACAATGAAAATGTTCAGCAAACCTTCGATCGCCTCACTAACATTTCAAATGAGCTTCAAGCACTTGGTGCCACTGACATCACCGACCATGAGGTGGTGAAGAAATTGCTGAGATCGCTTGATTCCTCATTTGACACTCTGGCACTGATGATACAAGAGCGTGCTGATTACAAGTCACTTGACCCCGCTGATATCCTCGAGAGGCTAAACACTCATGAGTTCCAGCTTGCTGAGAAGAGAGATCTCTATGGTTCGAGCTATGGCAGATCACGTGCACTGAAGGCCAAGGTAGTATCTGAGTCCGAAGATGAAGACTCTGGTAGCAGCCTTGGTGATCCTGAAGAACTGAGTCATGATCTAGCACTGCTTGTGAAGAAATTCCAGAAGTTCTCAAGACGTGGTCGCTTTGGAAAACCCTCAAGGAGCAATGATTCCCCATCCAGTGACTATAAGAAGAGGCTTTGTCACAAGTGCAAGAAACCAGGACATTACATTCAAGATTGTCCTCAGTGGGAAAAGGAATCAAAGAAGAAGAAATACAAGGATTACAGTTCTGATGATGCGAAGAAAAAGAAGAAGTCCTCAAAATCTTCATCATCAAAATCCTCAAAGTCTTCGTCTCACAAGAAGAGCAGCTCCAAGAAGGCTCGGGCATTCATTGGCAAGGAAATGGACTCTGAGGCTGAATCTGAAGAAAATGAAGCAGAAGAGGAATCTGATGACTCTGAGTCTGGTGTGGCGAGCCTAGCCCTCGCTACTGCATTCGTCAGCAAATCCATCTTCAACGCTGAAGAAAGTGATCTCACCAACAAGGCTGATGAAGTCAGTGATGACTACGCTCCCACCTATTGCTTCATGGCAAAGGGTGCTAAGTTACTCAAATACTCCTCCTCCGAATCTAGTGAGGATGAATCTGATGAAAATCTTAAGCCTAGCGACTCTAAACTTGCTAAGATTGCTGTGCAACAACAAAAGGCTTTTTAAAAGGTTCAAAACATGCTAGACAAAAGTGATGATATGTTGGGTGAAGAATTGGACCGCACTAAGGCCTTAACTGAAAATCTTCAGAGACTTCAGACCAGGTTTGACAACCTTCAAAGTCATCATAACACTCTCTTATCTGATCATGAGAAGCTTTCTTATGAATATCTTCAAAAGAAGCAAGATCTTGAGAAGCTAAGAGTGAGTTATGAAGATCTTCAGAAGGAGCGCGATTAATTACTTGCTCAACAAATCAGCGCTGCTCAGGAAGAATTTATTCCTCCATGTTTAAAATGCATTGAACGAGAATCTGCTAATTCCTCACCTGAATGTTCAAATGCTTCTAATGTTACAAATTCTTCACCTGTCTCTGCTATCACTAATTCCTCATCTGAGGACATTGCTAGTATTACTGACGATGCAGGGCTAAAGGAATTGTACATGACAGGCATGTACAAAAGCCTCAAAGGGCATCAGACTCTTTGTGATGTGCTTAAAAAGCAGATCCTCAATAGGAACCCTAGGAAAGAGGGTATTGCCTTTGAGAGGAAACTCAATGCTGACGGTACATATTGGAAGCCTGAGCAGTACCCCAAAACTTCATGGGTTGCTGCAAAGGGACCTCCAGTTGATCCATCTAATCTATCTGGCTATACATGTGAATATTCTCATTCTTCTGATGAGTCATTTGACTCCAACTATAAACTGTTCAAAAATCAGAATGGTGAAGTATTTGCTAGATATGTTGGCACTAACTGCAGGAACGGTTCCCCTATGAAGAAAATCTGGGTTCCCAAAAGGTGCCTTGAAAGTCTTCAGGTGAATGTCCTCATGACACCACCTGTGAAGAAAAGGAACCCCAGATCAAATTCTTCATATGGACCAAATTCTTCATATGGATCCAAGTCCTCATACGGACCAAATTCCTCAAGGGGATCAAATTCTTCACATGGATCAAAGTCCTCATATGAACATCGTCGTGCTAACAACTCTGTTTCACAGGGAAGAGCCAAGGGCTATGAATATGAGCATTATTCTTCTAATCATTATGTTCATAAGTCCTTGAAGAGTTTCTCTGCTTATGCATATGCTTACCCTAACCCCTCTTATGTGAAACGAAATGGTTTGGTTGCTTTGCCACGATTCTCATATGGAGCTCGCAGAGTGATGAACTCTTTGCCACCCCTTCAGATGTGGGTGGTGAAGAAAAAGAACTAATCTCTTCTGCAGGGTCAGGTCTCCAGACGTACTGTAACGTCTGAAGAATTTGCTGGGGACCTGACAAACTGCCTGAAAGGACGCAGGCTAACCATGATGAAATGAACCTTCATTTCATACGTCCTCCCACTGTTTTATCTGTCTTACTACTTGATGAAATTGATCTGATGAATTGTGATATCATATTCTTCACTGCTGAAGTATATGAGGTCATAAGTTGCACTAATTCATCTGCAGGATGATCAACCCAAAGCCACTGAATGGGTACTTGATAGTGGATGTACAAATCACATGACCGGTGACAATGGCACTGAGTTCAAGAATTCGGGTCTCGATGACTATCTTGATGAACTTGGTATTACTCATGAGTTATCTGCTCCTTATACTCCTTAACAGAATGGCGTCGTGGAGCACAAGAACAGGACTCTTGCTGAGATGGCTCGCACTATGCTCGATGAGTACAAAACCCCTCGTCGTTTCTGGGTTGATGCAATTGATACTGCGTGCCATATCATCAACAGAGTATATCTTCACAAATTCTTCAAGAAGACTGCCTATGAACTCCTCACTGACAAGAAACCCAATGTGAGTTATTTCAAAGTCTTCAGTGCTAAATGCTGGATTAGAGATCCTCATCACAACTCGAAATTTGCACCGAAAGCACATGAAGGTTTTATACTTGGTTACGGAAAGGACTCGCACACCTATAGAGTATTCAACAATGTTCTTCACAAGATTGTTGAAACTGTAGATGTGTGGTTCGATGAAACTAATGGCTCGCAAAGAGAGCACCTACCTTCTGTGTTAGATGAACCAGCACCTGAGGATTCTATCAAGCACAAGGCTATTGAAGATGTCATTCCTACTGAAGAATCTGCTGAAGAATTCATTCCAAAACGTGAAGAACGTCGAGCAGATGCACCTGAAGAAAATGCTGAGGAAATTGATGCTGAAGAAAATGCTGATCAAATTCCTCAACGACAACCAGCTCACCCTCGCGTTGCAAAAGAAGTGCAAGTGGAGAAGATCATCGATGACATTAGAGCACCAGGTCCTCTCACACGCTCAAAAGCTTCACATCTATCTAACTTTTGTGGGCACTTTGCTTTTGTCTCTATTACAGAGCCCACTAAGGTAGATGAAGCATTTCTGGAGCCTGAGTGGATTCATGCCATGCAAGAAGAATTACATCAGTTCAAGCTCAACAACGTATGGGAACTAGTTAATCATCCCGATCCTCGCAAGCATAACATCATTGGCACAAAGTGGATCTACCGCAACAAGCAAGATGAAAATGGTGTTGTGGTGAGGAATAAGGCACGACTAGTAGCTCAAGGCTACACACAGGTTGAAGGAATTGATTTAGATGAAACTTTTGCACCTGTTGCTAGACTTGAGGCTATTCGCATATTGCTTGCTTATGCTAACCATCATGATATCATCTTATACCAAATGGATGTGAAAAGTGCATTCCTCAATGGTAAGCTTGAGGAAGAAGTATATGTTGCTCAACCCCCAGGTTTTGAAGATCCAAAACATCCTGACAAAGTCTTCAGACTTAACAAGGCCCTCTATGGCCTCAAGCAGGCCCCACGGGCGTGGTATGATACATTGAAGGAATTCTTCATGAAGAAAGGCTTCACACCCGGTTCACTCGATTCCACTCTCTTCACTAAATCTTATGATGGTGAACTGTTTGTGTGCCAAATATATGTTGATGATATCATCTTTGGCTGTACTGACCAACGTTATAGTGATGAATTTGCCTATATGATGAGTGAAGAATATCAAATGTCTATGATGGGAGAGTTGAAATTCTTCTTAGGTCTTCAAATTCATCAACAGCGCAATGGCATATTCATATCTCAGGAGAAATACCTCAAGGATGTCCTGAAGAAATTCGGCATGCAAGATTGCAAAGGCATCAAAATTCCTATGCCCACAAATGGTCATCTATGCACTGATGAAAATGGTATTGACTTCGATCATAAGGTATACCGCTCCATGATTGGCTCTTTATTGTACTTATGTGCATCTAGGCCATATATAATGCTTAGTGTTTGCATGTGTGCACGATTTCAAGCTGCACCGAAGGAATCACTGAAGGAAATATGCCCTAGAGGCAATAATAAAGTTATTATTTATTTCCTTATATCATGATAAATGTTTATTATTCATGCTAGAATTGTATTAATTGGAAACATAATACATGTGTGAATACATAGACAAACAGAGTGTCACTAGTATGCCTCTACTTGACTAGCTCATTAATCAAAGATGGTTATGTTTCCTAACCATGAACAAAGAGTTGTTATTTGATTAACGAGATCACATCATTAGTTGAATGATCTGATTGACATGACCCATTCCATTAGCATAGCACCCGATCGTTTAGTATGTTGCTATTGCTTTTATCCATGACTTATACATGTTCCTTTAACTATGAGATTATGCAAACTCCCGTTTACCGTAAGAACACTTTGTGTGCTACCAAACGTCACAACGTAACTGGGTGATTATAAAGGTGCTCTACAGGTGTCTCCGAAGGTACATGTTGGGTTGGCATATTTCGAGATTAGGATTTGTCACTCCGATTGTCGGAGAGGTATCTCTGGGCCCTCTCGGTAATGCACATCACATAAGCCTTGCAAGCATTACAACTAATGTGTTAGTTGTTAGATGATGTATTACGGAACGAGTAAAGAGACTTGCCGGTAACGATATTGAACTAGGTATTGGATACCGACGATCGAATCTCGGGCAAGTAACATACCGATGACAAAGGGAACAACGTATGTTGTTATGCGGTCTGACCGATAAAGATCTTCGCAGAATATGTAGGAGCCAATATGGGCATCCAGGTCCCGCTATTGGTTATTGACCGGAGATGTGTCTCGGTCATGTCTACATTGTTCTCGAACCGTAGGGTCCGCACGCTTAAGGTTTCGATGACAGTTATATTATGAGTTTATGAGTTTTTGATGTACCGAAGGAGTTTGGAGTCCCGGATGAGATCGGGGACATGACGAGGAGTCTCGAAATGGTCGAGACGTAAAGATCGATATATTGGACGACTATATTCGGACATCGGAAGGGTTCTGAGTGGTTCGGGTATTTTCGGAGGTACCGGGGAGTTACGGGATTACGGGAGAAGTAATGGGCCTTGATGGGCTTTAGTGGGAAGAGGAAAAAGGCTGCTGCGCCCCCCCTCCCCTCTAGTCCGAATTGGACTAGGGAAAAGGGGGCCGGCCACCTCTCCTTCTGCTCCTATTCCTTCTCCCTTCCTCCCCTCTTGGTGGACTCCTACTAGGACTTGGAGTCCTAGTAGGACTCCATATCTTGGCCGCACCAATTGGCTTGGCCGGCCTCCTCCTCCTCCATCCTTTATATACTGAGCCAAGGGGCACCCCTTGGACACACAATTGATCAACGTGATCGTTCCTTAGCCGTTTGCGGTGCCCCCCTCCACCATATTCCACCTCGGTCATATCGTTGCAGTGCTTAGGCGAAGCCCTGCGCCGGTAACACATCAAGATCGTCACCACGCCGTTGTGCTGACGGAACTCTTCCCCGACGCTTTGCTGGATCGGAGCCCGGGGATCGTCATCGAGTTGAACGTGTGCCAAGAACTCGGAGGTGCTGGAGTAACGGTGCTGTGATCGGTTGGATCGCGAGGAGAACGTACGACTACTTCCTCTACGTTGTGTCAACGCTTCCGCTTCGGTCTACGAGGGTACGTAGACAACACTCTCCCCTCTCGTTACTATGCATCACCATGATCTTGCGTGTGCGTAGGAAAATTTTGAAATTACTACGTTTCCCAACAGTGGCATCCGAGCCTAGGTTTTTATGGTTTGATGTTATTTGCACGAGTAGAACACAAGTAAGTTGTGGACGATACAAGTCATACTGCCTACAAGCATGTCATACTTTGGTTTAGCGGTATTGTTGGACGAGACGATCCGGACCAACCTTACGCGTACGCTTACGCGAGACCGGTTCCCTCGACGTGCTTTGCACATAGATGGCTTGCGGAAGACTGTCTCTCCAACTTTAGTTGAACCGAGTGTGGCTACGCCCGGTCCTTGAGAAGGTTAAAACGGAGTCTATTTGACAAACTATCGTTGTGGTTTTGATGCGTAGGTGAGATTGGTTCTTGCTTAAGCCCGTAGCAGCCACGTAAAATTTGCAACAAACAAAGTAGAGGACGTCTAACTTGTTTTTGCAGGGCATGTTGTGATGTGATATGGTCAAGACATGATGCTAAATTTTATTGTATGAGATGACCATGTTTTGTAACCGAGTTATCGGCAACTGGCAGGAGCCATATGGTTGTCGCTTTATTGTATGCAATGCAATCGCGATGTAATGCTTTACTTTATTACTAAGCGGTAGTGATAGTCGTGGAAGCATAAGATTGGCGAGACGACAACGATGCTACGATGGAGATCAAGGTGTCGCGCCGGTGATGATGGTGATCATGACGGTGCTTCGGAGATGGAGATCACAAGCACAAGATGATGATGGCCATATCATATCACTTATATTGATTGCATGTGATGTTTATCTTTTATGCATCTTATCTTGCTTTGATTGACGGTAGCATTATAAGATGATCTCTCACTAATTATCAAGAAGTGTTCTCCCTGAGTATGCACCGTTGCGAAAGTTCTTCGTGCTGAGACACCACGTGATGATCGGGTGTGATAGGTTCTACGTTCAAATACAACGGGTGCAAAACAGTTGCACACGCGGAATACTCAGGTTTAACTTGACGAGCCTAGCATATAACAGATACGGCCTCGGAACACGAAGACCGAAAGGTCGAGCGTGAATCATATAGTAGATATGATCAACATAATGATGTTCACGATTGAAACTACTCCATCTCACGTGATGATCGGACATGGTTTAGTTGATTTGGATCACGTGATCACTTAGAGGATTAGAGAGATGTCTATCTAAGTGGGAGTTCTTAAGTAATATGATTAATTGAACTTAAATTTATCATGAACTTAGTCCTGGTAGTATTAGCATATCTATGTTGTAGATCAATAGCTCGCATTGTTGCTTCCCTGTGTTTATTTTGATATGTTCCTAGAGAAAATTGTGTTGAAAAATGTTAGTAGCAATGATGCGGATTGGATCCGTGATCTGAGGTTTATCCTCATTGCTGCACAGAAGAATTACGTCCTTGATGCACCGCTAGGTGACGGACCTATTGCAGGAGCAGATGCAGACGTTATGAACGTTTTGCTAGCTCAATATGATGACTACTTAATAGTTTAGTGCACCATGCTTAACGGCTTAGAATCGGGACTTCAAAGACGTTTTGAACGTCATGGACCATACAAGATGTTCCAGGAGTTGAAGTTAATATTTCAAGCAAATACCCGAGTTGAGAGATATGAAGTCTCCAACAAGTTCTATAGCTAAAAGATGGAGGAGAATCGCTCAACTAGTGAGCATGTGCTCAAATTGTCTGAGTACTACAATCGCTTGAATCAAGTGGAAGTTAATCTTCCAGATAAGATAGTGATTGACAGAATTCTCTAGTCACCATCACCAAGTTAGTAGAACTTCGTGATGAACTATAATATGCAAGGGATGACAAAAGTAATTCCCAAGCTCTTCGCGATGCTAAAATCAGCGAAGGTAGAAATCAAAGAAAAACATCAAGTGTTGATGGTTGACAAGATCACTAGTTTCAAGAAAAGGGCAAAAGGAAAGAAGGGGAACTTCAAGAAGAACGGCAAGCAAGTTGCTGCTCAAGTGAAAAAACCCAAGTCTGGTCATAAGCCTGAGACTAAGTGCTTCTACTGCAAAGGGACTGGTCACTGGAAGCGGAACTACCCCAAGTGATTGGCGGATAAGAAGGATGGCAAAGTGAACATAAGTATATTTGATATACATGTTATTGATGTGTACTTTACTAGTGTTCATAGAAACTCCTCAGTATTTGGTACTAGTTCAAGTTGCTAAGATTAGTAACTCGAAACGGGAGTTGCAGAATGAACAAAGACTAGTTAAAGGGCAAGGTGACGATGTGTGTTGGAAGTGGTTCCAAGATTGATATGATCATCATCACACACTCCCTATACTTTCGGGGTTAGTGTTGAAACTAAATAAGTGTTATTTGGTGTTTGCGTTGAGCATGAATATGATTTGATCATGTTAATTGCAATACAGTTATTCATTTAAGTTAGAGAACAATTGTTGTTCTGTTTACATGAATAAAACCTTCTATGGTCATACACACCAATGAAAATAGTTCATTGGATCTCGATCACAGTGATACACATATTCATGATATTGAAACCAAAAGGATGCGAAGTTAATAATGATAGTGCAACCTATTTGTGGCACTGCCGTTTAGGTCATATTGGTGTAAAGCGCATGAAGAAACTCCATGCTGATGGGATTTTGGAATCACTTGATTATGAATCACTTGATGCTTGCGAACCATGCCTCTTGGGCAAGATGACTAAAAACGCCGTTCTCCGGAACAATGGAGCAAGCAACAGATTTGTTGGAAATCATACATACTGATGTATATGATCCGATGAATATTAAGGCTCGCGACAAGTATCATTATTTTCTAACCTTCACAGATGATTTGAGCAGATATGGGTATATCTACTTGATGAAACATAAGTCTGAAACGTTTGAAAAGTTCAAAGAATTTTAGAGTGAAGTGAAAATCATCGTGACAAGAAAATAAGGTTTCTACGATCTGATCGCGGAGACAAATATTTGAGTTACGAGTTTGGTCTTCAATTAAAACAATGTGGAATAGTTTCACAAATTCATGCCACCTGGAACACCACAGCATAATGGTGTGTCCGAACGTCATAACCGTACTTTATTGGATATAGTACAATCTATGATGTTTCTTACCGATTTACCAATATCATTTTTGGATCATGCATTAGAGACAGCTGCATTCACGTTAAAAGGGGCACAATCTAAAGTCCGTTGAGACGACACAAAATAAACTGTGGTTTGGCAAGAAACCAAAGTTGTCGTTTCTTAAATTTTGGGGTTACGATGCTTATGTGAAAAAGTTTCATCCTGATAAGCTCAAACCCAAATCGGAGAAATGTGTCTTCATAGGTACCCAAAGGAGACTGTTGGGTACACCTTCTATCACAGATCCGAAGGCAAGATATTCGTTGCTGAGAATGGATACTTTCTAGAGAAGGAGATTCTTTCGAAAGAAGTGAGTGGGAGGAAAGTAGAACTTGATAAGGTAATTGTACCTTCTCCCTTATTGGAAAGTAGTTCATCACAGAAAACTGTTCCTGTGACTACTACACCAATTAGTGAGGAAGCTAATGATGATGATCATGTAACTTCAGATCAAGTTACTACCGAATCTCGTAAGTAAACCAGAGTGAGATCCGCACCAGAGTGGTACGGTAATCCTGTTCTGGAAGTCATGTTACTAGACCATGATGAACTTGCGAACTATGAGGAAGCAATGGTGAGCCCAGATTCCGTGAAATGGTTAGAGGCCATGAAATCTGAGATATGATCCATGTATGAGAACAAAGTATGGACTTTGATGGATTTGCCCGATGATCGGCAAGCCAAAGAAAATAAATGGATCTTGAAGAGGAAGACGGACACTGATAGTAGTGTTACTATCTACAAAGCTAGAATTCTCGCAAAAGGTTTTCGACAAGTTCAAGGTGTTGACTACGATGAGAGTTTCTCACTCGTATCTATGCTTAAGTCTGTCCGAATCATGTTAGCAATTGCCGCATTTTATGAAATCCGGCAAATGGATAAACAAAACTACATTCCTTAATGGATTTATTAAAGAAGAGTTGTATACGATGCAACTAGAAGGTTTTGTCGATCCTGAAGGTGTTAACAAAATATGCAAGCTCCAGCGATCCATCTATGGACTGGTGCAAGCATCTCGGAGTTGGAATATACGCTTTGATAAGTTGATCAAAGCATATAGTTTTATACAGACTTGCGGTGAAGCCTGTATTTACAAGAAAGTGAGTGGGAGCACTACAGCATTTCTGATAAGTATATGTAAATGACATATTATTGATCGGAAATAATGTAGAATTATTCTGTAAAGCATAAAGGAGTATTTGAAAGGAGTTTTTCGAAGAAGGACCTCGGTGAAGCTGCTTACATATTGAGCATCAAGATCTATAGAGATAGATCAAGACGCTTGATAAGTTTTTCAATAAGTACATACCTTGACAAGATTTTGAAGTAGTTCAAAATGAAACAGTCAAAGAAAGAGTTCTTCCCTGTGTTACAAAGTGTGAAATTGAGTAAGACTCAAAACCCGACCACGGCAGAAGATAGAAAGAGAATGAAAGTCATTCCCTATGCTTTGGCCATAGGTTCTATAAAGTATGCCATGCTGTGTACCAGACCTATTGTATACCCTACCCTGAGATTGGCACGGGAGTACAATAGTGATCTAGGAGTAGATCACTGGACGGCGGTCAAAATTATCCTTAGTGGAATAAGGATATGTTTCTCGATTATGGAGGTGACAAAAAGGTTCGTCGTAAAAGGTTACGTCGATGCAAGTTTTGACACTAATCTAGATGACTCTAAGTCTCAATCTAGATACATATTGAAAGTGGGAGCAATTAGCTAAAGTAGCTCCGTGCAGAGCATTGTAGACATAGAAAATTGCAAAATACATAATGGATCTGAATGTGGCAGACCCGTTGACTAAATTTCTCTCACAAGCAAAACATGATCACACCTTAGTACTCTTTGGGTGTTAATTACATAGCGATGTAAACTAGATTACTGAATCTAGTAAACCCTTTGGGTGTCGGTCACATAGCGATGTGAACTATGGGTGTTAATCACATGATGATGTGAACTATTGATGTTAATCACATGGTAATGTGATCTAGATTATTGACTCTAGTGCAAGTGGGAGACTGAAGGAAATATGCCCTAGAGGCAATAATAAAGTTATTATTTATTTCCTTATATCATGATAAATGTTTATTATTCATGCTAGAATTGTATTAATTGGAAACATAATACATGTGTGAATACATAGACAAACAGAGTGTCACTAGTATGCCTCTACTTGACTAGCTCATTAATCAAAGATGGTTATGTTTCCTAACCATGAACAAAGAGTTGTTATTTGATTAACGAGATCACATCATTAGTTGAATGATCTGATTGACATGACCCATTCCATTAGCATAGCACCCGATCGTTTAGTATGTTGCTATTGCTTTTATCCATGACTTATACATGTTCCTTTAACTATGAGATTATGCAAACTCCCGTTTACCGTAGGAACACTTTGTGTGCTACCAAACGTCACAACGTAACTGGGTGATTATAAAGGTGCTCTACAGGTGTCTCCGAAGGTACATGTTGGGTTGGCATATTTCGAGATTAGGATTTGTCACTCCGATTGTCGGAGAGGTATCTCTGGGCCCTCTCGGTAATGCACATCACATAAGCCTTGCAAGCATTACAACTAATGTGTTAGTTGTTAGATGATGTATTACGGAACGAGTAAAGAGACTTGCCGGTAACGAGATTGAACTAGGTATTGGATACCGACGATCGAATCTCGGGCAAGTAACATACCGATGACAAAGGGAACAACGTATGTTGTTATGCGGTCTGACCGATAAAGATCTTCGCAGAATATGTAGGAGCCAATATGGGCATCCAGGTCCCGCTATTGGTTATTGACCGGAGATGTGTCTCGGTCATGTCTACATTGTTCTCGAACCGTAGGGTCCGCACGCTTAAGGTTTCGATGACAGTTATATTATGAGTTTATGAGTTTTTGATGTACCGAAGGAGTTCGGAGTCCCGGATGAGATCGGGACATGACGAGGAGTCTCGAAATGGTCGAGACGTAAAGATCGATATATTGGATTACTATATTCGGACATCGGAAGGGTTCTGAGTGGTTCGGGTATTTTCGGAGGTACCGGGGAGTTACGGGATTACGGGAGAAGTAATGGGCCTTGATGGGCTTTAGTGGGAAGAGGAAAAAGGCTGCTGCGCCCCCCCCCCCCTCTAGTCCGAATTGGACTAGGGAAAAGGGGGCCGGCCACCTCTCCTTCTCCTCCTATTCCTTCTCCCTTCCTCCCCTCTTGGTGGACTCCTACTAGGACTTGGAGTCCTAGTAGGACTCCATATCTTGGCCGCACCAATTGGCTTGGCCGGCCTCCTCCTCCTCCATCCTTTATATACTGAGGCAAGGGGCACCCCTTGGACACACAATTGATCAACGTGATCGTTCCTTAGCCGTGTGCGGTGCCCCCCTCCACCATATTCCACCTCGGTCATATCGTTGCAGTGCTTAGGCGAAGCCCTGCGCCGGTAACACATCAAGATCGTCACCACGCCGTCGTGCTGACGGAACTCTTCCCCGACGCTTTGCTGGATCGGAGCCCGGGGATCGTCATCGAGCTGAACGTGTGCCAAGAACTCGGAGGTGCCGGAGTAACGGTGTTGTGATCGGTTGGATCGCGAGGAGAACGTACGACTACTTCCTCTATGTTGTGTCAATGCTTCCGCTTCGGTCTACGAGGGTACGTAGACAACACTCTCCCCTCTCGTTGCTATGCATCACCATGATCTTGCGTGTGCGTAGGAAAATTTTGAAATTACTACGTTTCCCAACAATCACACCATAAGGCTATGAAGCATATTCTTCGATATCTAGCTCACACACCAACACTAGGATTATGGTATCCCAAGGGCTCGGATTTTGATCTCATTGGATATTCAGACTCTGACTATGCTGGTGACCGTGTGGACCGAAAGTCAACATCTGCTACTTGTCATTTCCTCGGACAATCCTTGGTATGTTCGTCCTCGAAGAAATAGAACTGCGTATCACTATCTACTGCTGAAGCTGAGTACATTGCTGCTGGTTCTTGCTGTGCTCAATTACTATGGATGAAGAAAACGCTCAAGGACTATGGCATCAATGTGAAGAATGTGCCTCTCCTCTGTGACAATGAGAGTGCCATCAAGATTGCTCACAACCCAGTTGTCGGGGGAAATCTGCCTCCACGAACACCTATGGGGACCGAGCCCCTTCCTGGTTCGGCAGGGGGCGGAGGTCGCGCGAAGAGAGGATCGAGACGATGCACACAAGGGGTTTACCCAGCTTCGGGCCGCACGGATGCGTAAAACCCTACTACTACTTTGTGGTTTGTATTGTGTTCTTGTTGTGGAAGCGCTGAGTGCTACAGTACACTCAGGCAACTAATCAGACCGAGCGTGAGTGGCCTCCTCCTTCCTCCTCCTCTACGTTGCGCATGGGGCCTCCTTTTATATGCGCAAGGGGTTACCCACAGGTGGCAACGTAGGCGGGGGTAAAACTGGAAAACGTTGTGTTGGGTACAGCTGTTTGCACAGTGCTATCATACCTAACTCGGACGGCAGGGGACAAGGGCATTAAATGCCCGTCTAGGTCGCCCAAACAGTGCAGAAAAGGGACCGTCAGGGGCGCCACCATTTGCCACGACGGCTATCCTGTCAGCGTTGCTTCGCCACCGCATGCCCCTGGTTGCGCTGCCTCTCGCCACATACGCCTGGAATGGCCCCAGAGCGACACGTGGGTGGATGAGCTGGAACGCAGGCGTGGGTTGGTGACTTGCCGCGGCAAGCGCCTTGCCGCGGTTGATGCCTTGTCGCGCCCGGGAGCTTGTTGCTCACCGGTCCTTGCCGAGACGCGTGGCGCGTCGCAGCAAGTCTCTTGTCGTGCCCTGGTCGGCCTTCCCGGCAAGCTCCTCTTGCCGGGGCCTTGTGCTTCGAGCGGCCGTCCCGGCAAGATCCTCTTGCCGGGGCCTTGCTCTCTTCGGGTGGCCTTCCCGGCAAGCTCCTCCTGCCGGGGCCTTGGCTCAAATACTTTGTTCTTGGATGGCCCAAAAAGGGACCATGGAGAGTTTTGGCGATCACCTGGCAAGCCTTGCCGCGGGGTGCTACGACTGCCCGTGCACAAGTTCGGGGTACTAAGGTACCCCTACTTTAGTACACCGACAGGAGCCCCCGGGCCTGGGCCATACACGGTGTCGAGCGCTGTTGGGCCAGGCCCAAAACAGTGCACGGGCACGCGCGGCCTGGGTCACGCTGCATCTTCTTCTGCATCCGCCACGTCCTCCCCGAACGGCACGCGTCGAACGCGGCATCATGGGGAGAGGTGTGCGTGACGTGGGCGGCGTGCGCGGGGCTGAGCCCCGCAGGCAGGCGTCACGTCGCAGGTGATTTGTTTATTCGGAAAGGCGAAACGCCCACCCCCCCTTATAAGCAGGGGAAACAAGGGCAGTCCGCCCACCCGCCAGTTGCGATTCCTTGAAAATCTCCGCCACTTCCCAAGGGGAGCAGCGTTCCGCCCCTTCCGTCGCCACCAGTGCTACCGACGTCGTCGACCTCCTTCCCTGCTTCCGCCATGGCCCCAAAGGGCGACAAGGGGAAGGGGAAGGCTGCAAAGTCGGCCTAGGCGCAGCGGCTTGAGGCGCTGCGAAAGGAGCAGGCAACCTTCCCCCCTCAGCCCAAAGATGTCGGGGGAAATCTGCCTCCACGAACACCTATGGGTTCCATCTCCTTGATTTCACCCCCAATGCTGTCCTGACCATGGCAATTTTCGCACATCTTTGCGAAAACTTTGTCGGAGTCTATCCAAACGTAGCCCTCTTCCGCCACTTCTTCACGCCTCGAGTAGAGAGAGGAGAGCCTCTCTCCGGCGGAATCGCCTGGATCTCGAAGCCCGGCAAGAAGGATGCTTATCTGGAGGGAGAGCTCCGCAGCAAATGGGAGGAGTGGAGAGCAGACTGGTGCCTGATCGTCGAGGGGAACCCGCAGCCATTCACTGTCGTGCGCCGAACTCCTGTGGTGCGCGGCAGGGATTGGAGCGACGTGGCTCCGGACGACGACAAGCTGCAGATTGCCGTTACCCGGATCCTGCAGCTCAGGCTTGCCGGGCTCATAGTTGGCGCCGTTGGCGTAGATTTCCTCCGCCGCCGCATTGCTCCCCTACAGGAGAAAGGGAGACCCGCCTGGGAGTTCCAGAATGCGGCGGACATCATGAGGCTGCGCCCTGGCCTCAACTTCAATTTCACTGTCTTGGAACTTGACGGGACGCTCAGGGAGCTGTTCAAGCATGACCCCGATCACCCCGAATGGTTCAGGCTGCCGCAAGGCGTCGTCCCGTTGTGCAACAATTCATCGCTCAGCCGCATCCTTGCAATGATGCCGCTGTGCGACTCGCATGGGATCGACTCTACTTGGCAGGAGCCTGCTGGCGACGTCGTGCGGGCATTCTTCGACGACTTGGTGGAGGTGCCGGTCGACCCCGCCGAGCAGAAGGGCCTCACCCGGGACACCACCGACGAGGAGTTGGCGCGCATCGCCTCTAGGATGGAAGAGGCGACGGCAGCCGCGGCCGCGGGCGAATTTGGATTCACATTGGCGGAGGCGGACGCAGCGGAGGCGGAAAGCCTTGCCGATCGAGTGGAGTTTGTCGGCGAGGAAGAGCCTGTCGGGCACGGCGTCTAGGCGGACAAGCCCACCGAGGACACGAGCGGCTTGCCGGAGATGGACGCCTCTTCCTCCCAACCTTTGGGCAGCTCGTCGCAAGCGGAGCCCCCGGCTCAACCACGGAGGCGTCTCCGCAAGGCCGGAGACATGGTGGGGCGGCAGACGAGCCAACAGCCGCAGCGCCGCGTGACACGCTCCGCTGTAGCAGGAGCGGGGTCTTCGCAGGCCGCCGCTTCGGCTCCTGCCGCCCCTCGCGCCACGGCGGCAGCCGGGGCAAGGCCGTCTCAGGCTAGCGCCACCACTGCCTCCGCCAAGCGGCCGAGGGAGCCTACTCCTCCGCCTCCTCGCGCCAGAAGCGGGCCAGTCTTCGACTTCTCCGCGCTTAGCTCCGACGAGGAAGAGGGAGAGGAGTAAGATCCTCGTTGTACTTGTATTTCTTCAATTCTTGCAGTTGTGTCTCGCATCTCATTTCCTTTCCTCTGAATTTACTCCTTTTCAGGACTCTGGCTCAGAGGGCGGCAAAGAGAGCCAAGGTCCCAGTGGTCATCCTTGACGACGAGCCCACCGTGACGGCAGGGGGTGCGCCTGAGATGACCTTGTCGGACCCACCAAATAATCCTCAGAGCAGCCCCCAGCATAAGCATATGATTTGCTTCCTGCCGTTGGGCGCGCCTGGGTACTCTTCGTTTTTTTATATCTGACTGTTGATTTGCGTAGGAGCAGAGCAGCCCCACCAGGAGCGTCCGAAGACCGCCCCTGATGCGCCACCTGCTACAACTACACCGCTAAGGGGGAGTTCCCCGGCAAGGGAGGAATATCCGGCAAGGGAGCAGTCTCCGGCAAGGGAGCAGTCTCCGGCAAGGGACAGCACCGGCGACCCCTTGGCGACGGAGACCGTGACCGCAGACCCTGGCGCAGGTAACCTTCTTGCCTCGAAACTCCCTTGGGGTTCTCCTCTCTTTTTTTGGATCTCCTTCTTTGGATAGTTGCTTAACTTCTCTCCCTCTTTCGGCCTTCAGACCCGCCCGCCACGGACCCGATGGAGACCGAGGTCGTCGTCGAGGAGGATGTGCGCGGCCATACCGACGACATGGCCGCCACCGGAGAGGCGGACGGTGCTGAAGATCTGACCGGCGAAGAGGCCGCCAAGGATGCCGCAGCAGCCGCTGGCGAGGGGGGCGGCGATCGTACTGACGGCCCTGGGGCCGCAGGAGCGCCAGGCGCTGCGCCGACCGCCAATCCTACTTCCGCCGCAGCGTCGGACCCCGAGGAACCCTAGCCAGGCGTCTACCTGAAGGCCGGCGATGATATCTTCATCAAGCTCCCCTAGGAGTCTACTTCCAGGGCGCCGGTTGAGGGGGAGACCTTGGATGGAGAGGTGCTCGCCTCCGCCGGGCTGACGCTGGTTGATGCGCCAAGCAGCAGCGGCAGCGAGCCTGAGGAGGAGCGGCTGCTCCGGAAGCTGGTGTCACTCTACCGCGCCCAACAAGCCAAGATGGAACGCCGGGAAGCGCTTGTCGCGAAGGCGGGAGTGGACATGGAGAAGCGCGCCGAGGAGCTCCGGGAGCTCAACCAGGAGGCCCTCCGATCCTTGGCGGAGGAGCGGAGGCAACTCGACGAGGCGCGGGCGGCCTTCATCCTCGAGAAGGCCAAATCCGAAGAGTAGCAGAGGCTTGCCGCCGAGGGGCTGTCCGCGCGGGAAGGCGAGCTGGTGCAGCAGAAAGCCAGCCTCGCCAGCCACGAGGAGGAGGTCGCCGCGCGCGAGCAAGCGCTTGGCGGAGCCCTCAAGGAAGCGCAAGATGTTGTCGCGGCCGCCGAGGCCGCCAAGAAGGAGCTGGAGACGAGGGTGGCGCAGCTCGACACTGATCTTAAGGCGAGCGGTGAGGAGCTCGCCGCGCTCAAACAAGAGTGCGAGAAGGGTGCTTATACCCTCGGCGAGCTGCAAGGACGCTTCGCCGATAAGATCAAGGAGCTTGTCGCTGCCAAGGACTCCAATGCTGATCTCGAGATGAAGCTGGCCACCTTGTCCAAGACGCTAGACAACGCCAAGGAGCGAGAGACGGCCTTGCGGAAGGAGATCACGGACAACGAAGCGCTGTTGAAGAGCGCCGCAGTTACCCAGAACAACTTCAGGGCGATGGTGGAGCAGTGGACGGAGGGTCTGGTGGACATCGCCGCCTCCATCGACAAGGAGCTGTCGCTGCTAGGGATGGAGGGTCACGAGTATCCCTCCGGCGCAAACCTCCCACCCAGCGCCAAGCTCACTTCGTTCTTCAAAGGCGTGGCGACGGCCCTTCGGGAACTCCGGGATGCGATCCCAGAGCGGCTGGCCGACGAGACGCGCGATGCCTGCGCTGGAGCCCTTGAGAAGGTGTTGGTGAAGATCGTCTTCCGCAACCCAGGCCTCAAGCTCACCAACGTCCTCAGATCCCTGCCGCCAGACGCTGACCTGGAGGAGATCAGGGCCCTCGTCGCGCCCATTGTGGAAAGGGTGGCCAGGATCAAAAGGATCGAGGGCGACCGTGTGGATTAGGCCGCCCGCCCTTTTCTTTTCTTGTCGCCGCTGGCCGAGTTATGAAAACAATTCATTAGGGCTGCGACAAGCTATCTTGTAATATAACTTCATCTTAGGTAGTGAATGCACTGCTACTTCCTCTATTTGATTCCCTCCTTTGTATGTTATTGCCCTACGCTTTTAGGGAACTTGCCGGCGTAGGCACACTTGCTGAGTGCGGGACATCAGCAGCCCGCTGGCGGTGCCGTTGCCGGCAAGAAACCTTGTCGTGACTAGCCGTGGTTCACTTAAGTTGTTGAGCAGGCTTGAAGCGAAATAATGGCGCAACTGCAGTTGCAGCACACTCAAGTCGCTGAGCAAGCTCGAAACAAAGTAAGGGCGCGATTCTGGTCGCAGCATACTTAAATCGTTGAGCGGACTCGAAACGAAGTAAGGGCGCGACTAGCCACGAGCTGGTTCCTCCGCGCACAGGTTTTCCATACAAAGTACGGTCGTTCGAGGAAGGTAACCTTAGAATTTTAAAAACTTGATTGCTCAAACTTTGGCAGCTTAGCTTTTCTCTGGCTCGCTGCCCGGCAAGGTCGCTTTCTGGCAAGGCGAAACTTCATCGAATGTCGCCTGGTCCTCACCATTATCTTCCCCTTCCCTGCTGGCGGTGCCGTCGCCGGCAAGAAACCTTGTCGTGACCAGCCGCGGTTCACTTAAGTTGTTGAGCAGGCTCGAAGCGAAATAAGGGCGCAACTGCAGTTGCAGCACACTCAAGTCGCTGAGCAAGCTCGAAACAAAGTAAGGGCGCGAGTCTGGTCGCAGCATACTTAAATCCTTGAGCGGACTCGAAACGAAGTAAGGGCGCGACTAGCCACGAGCTGGTTCGGAGCCCCATGGCCCGCCATCGCTTACCAGGGGTCAGTGCTGCACAGAGTGTCTGATAATGCATGCAAAGAATAAAAAGCATGAGATCGACAAGATGCGCGGAACACATGAACTCAATCTGCGCACAGGGTCTGCGCCTGGCTCTGTACAAAGGATCACATGCAACAGCGGCAAGACTTGTACAGAAGGGTGGTTGCCGGACGGGGTCCAACAACCGCGCCTTACGGGCGAAACTTACGAAGATGCCCAACACTCCAGGAGTTGCTCACCGGAGTGGTATCTTCGGTCTCAAGGCGGACAGCGCCAGGCCTAGCGACTTGTTTCACCCGGTAAGGGCCTTCCCACTTCCTCGGAACTTCTGGCACTAACTTTGCGGCTATAAAAGCAGCGCAAAGCTTGCTGGTAGCGAGCAGCTCGCACAGCGGCCTGAAGACGGTCCTCCTCGAGGAGCAGCGCGTCATCTCGTCGCAGCTGCTCTTGCTCGAGCTCAGCATGAGCGAACACTCGAGGTGGCCCGTATGCGAGATCCGTGGGGCTAACTGCCCCCGCTCCATGGAATAGAGCGAAAGGTTGCCTGGTCATACCAGGGCTTACCTGCCTCAAGAGGTGTCGGCGTATGTTCGGACGCCGTGGCACCATGAGCTGGCTCGGCGACGCCCGTTCCGCCGCCGGTGCCGTCCCCACCACCCGTTTGCTCCAGGGGCGGTGGGTTCGACGCGGACGGACCAGCCACCTCCGAAGCCTTCTTCTTCGGTGGCATGTCGATGAAGACGATGGAGATCTAGCCCGAGCAGACGCCGGATCAGGTTCACACAACCTCGACGCCCCCTACCTGGCGCGCCAAAGATGTCGGGGGAAATCTGCCTCCACGAACACCTATGGGGACCGAGCCCCTTCCTGGTTCGGCGGGGGGCGGAGGTCGCGCGAAGAGCGGATCGAGACGATGCACACAAGGGGTTTACCCAGCTTCGGGCCGCACGGATGCGTAAAACCCTACTACTGCTTTGTGGTTTGTATTGTGTTCTTGTTGTGGAAGCGCTGAGTGCTACAGTACACTCAGGCAACTAATCAGACCGAGCGTGAGTGGCCTCCTCCTTCCTCCTCCTCTACGTTGCGCATGGGGCCTCCTTTTATATGCGCAAGGGGTTACCCACAGGTGGCAACGTAGGCGGGGGTAAAACTAGAAAACGCTGTGTTGGGTACAGCTGTTTGCACAGTGCTATCATACCTAACTCTGACGGCAGGGGACAAGGGCATTAAATGTCCGTCTAGGTCGCCCAAACAGTGCAGAAAAGGGACCGTCAGGGGCGCCAACATTTTCCACGACGGCTATCCTGTCAGCGTTGCTTCGCCACCGCATGCCCCTGGTTGCGCAGCCTCTCGCCACGTACGCCTGGAATGGCCCCAGAGCGACACGTGGGTGAATGAGCTGGAACGCAGGCGCGGGGTGGTGACTTGCCGCGGCAAGCGCCTTACCGCGGTTGATGCCTTATCGCGCCCGGGAGCTTGTTGCTCACCGGTCCTTGCCGGGACGCGTGGCGCGTCGCAGCAAGTCTCTTGTCGTGCCCTGGTCGGCCTTCCCGGCAAGCTCCTCTTGCCGGGGCCTTGTGCTTTGAGCGGCCGTCCCGGCAAGCTCCTCTTGCCGGGGCCTTGCTCTCTTCGGGTGGCCTTCCCGGCAAGCTCCTCCTGCCGGGGCCTTGGCTCAAATACTTTGTTCTTGGATGGCCCAAAAAGGGACCATGGAGAGTTTTGGTGATCACCTGGCAAGCCTTGCGGCAGGGTGCTACGACTGCCCGTGCACAAGTTCAGGGTACTAAGGTACCCCTACTTTAGTACACCGACACCAGTTCAGCACTCGAAGACAAAGCACATTCAGATTCGTCATCATTTTCTTCGTGATCATGTGTTGAAGGGCGACATTTCTATTGAGCATGTGAAGACTGAAGAACAGCTAGCCGATATCTTCACTAAGCCCTTGGATGAGAAGAGATTTAGCAAGTTGCGGTGTGAGCTAAATATCTTAGAATCTTCGAATGTACTTTGAAAAGGCACTCATCCTAACACTTATGCAAAATTGATGACTTAGATGTGCAACACATGAAGAAACGTTTTTCTTCAATCAATGAAGAATAACACTCTAAGTGTGAAGAAATTAATGAAGAATTTGATTCTCAGAACCCTATGACAATTGTACGCGGTGTCTGAAATCATCATTCTTACATGGTGGGTCACGCCACCACAAAAGTTGAAAATCTTCAATTTGAGTTTTTCCTCATTTTTGATATTCCTCAGTTTTTCAAATTCTTCAACTTTGCAAAATATTCACTTGTGCCGTCGTTTTTCTTCATTGGCTATATATATATATATATATATATATATATATATATATATATATATATATATATATATATATATATATATATATATGATTTTATGTCCTCTACAGCATTCACTTATAGCTATTTCTTCAAGTTGGTCTTTCTGCTAAGTGAATGTGATCGGACCCTTCCCCTCTATGCTATACTCAATCCAATCTGTTCACAAATTCTTCATGTGCGTTCTATTTGAAACTCATTCAAATTCTTCACTGTATCCTTGTCAGCTGAAGAAATTGCGAACGGAACGTTAAACCTAATCTTATCCAAACTTTCGGTTTTGCCGCTCAAACCGTTCCGCATCCCACGATGCATTATTTTATCCACCCACGATCTTACACAATCTCCACTACACGGTACATGGGTGACACATGTCGCGAGAAGGAGAACGGCCAGGGGCACGTTCGTCCTAAATCTTCGGACGAGCAGTTTTTCACCGTGGCTATAAATACCCCTGTCGCCGTCCTCACTTCTTTTACCCTGCTCGATCTCACTTTCCCCGCTCGAGCTTCCAAACCCTAGCGTCGTCGCTACTCCATCATCGCCGGTGAGGAAGAGCTTCACTGCCTCGACCTCGTCGCCGTCGTACTCGCGCCGACCGCGGAAATCTTCACCTCCGCCGCCGCCGTAGACGTCTTCCTCCGCCAAGTTAGGGCGTGGAAGATCTGCATCGACGAACTTCACTGTTTCAACTCCCAGTTCGTCGTGTTCTTCGTTCAGGGTAATTAAAAGCTAATTTTACTGCCCTCTTTGATTCGAAACTTTTCTACAAAATCTTCAAAGGTGTTTTATTCTTCAAATCCTCACACACAAAACACCTCACATGTTATATGTTCTTGATTCATTTCCCTAAGCATCATTTTCTTCAAGATTCCTCAATTGTGTGGATATTCGATCTATACAACTCTGGAACCTAAGATATAAAGCGCTTAGTGAAATTCCTCAAGACGAATCTGGTCAAATTCCTCAAACTTGTTCTTTATGAAACCCCTCTGAGAACGCATATGACCTCTCCAAATTCCTCGCAACTATACTCTGTTCACAGGTACACATGTCCGCTACTGAATCATTAGGTTCTCATCAACTTAACTCATTTGCAGCGTTCCTCGAAGAAAAGTTGCATACTTCTTCAGAGAACTCAATTGTTCAAATTCCTCAACTGAAGAAAATGGCTGAAGGTAAAAGGCCATAGAAAGGAGGAAAGAAGCCTGAGGTTATGACTGCATTTGAAATCCCTGAGGATATTTATAAAGAGTACTGTACGCCTGATGAAGCCAAGTTTGGCAAAGAAGATAAAAATCAGCGCAAGGTGCGAATCCAGAGGATTGAACGGAGATGGGCACGTGAATGGAGGGAGTACAGATACGTCACTCCTAAGTATATGAAGAAATTCACACTGAATCCTCCATGCCCAAGAGCCCCATTGGCACCTGGCCAAGAAGCTGATCCCACTAGCCTCAAGCGTTGTGAGGATTTTCCTGAGGAATGGGCCAAGCGCCAAGCTAAACTGGCAAGGCAAGCCAGAGAAGCAGTGAGGAAATTCAATGAAGACTCTGCTGCTGCTGCTACCACTGAGGCTTTTGCCAAGCCGAGGAAAGCGATGCTCAAGAAGCCCGCTCGCAAGCTAAGTGCTTCATCAGCAATGCCCTCACGGCCAAGTTCCTCTGCAATGCCCTCACGGCCAGACACCTCAAATTCTTCAAAGCAAATTCCTCATGCTGCTCCTGCTCCACCACAGTCCTCAGCTGTCCCAACAAAGTCCTCAGCACCTGTGCATCTGGCCTCGTGCCAAAGGACTACTGGCACCTCAATTGCCTCTGGTGCCTCAGCTAGTTCCTCAGCTGCACCAAATTCCTCAGCTGGACCCTCTCTGCTGAAGAAAAAGCCTACTGCTGGACGCGGCACTCGCCCAAGTCCTCAGAAGAAGCGGGTCGTCTTCACTGTGCCATCTGATGATGATGAAGCTGATGAAGAAGAACTTGCTAAAATCATCAGGGACCGCCAAGAAAGGGCTGCTAAAGCCAAAGGCACACCTGTGCCCCTGCTATTGGATCCAAGGGCGATCCTAGATTACATTGATCTCTGGCATAAGGACCCCAACACACCTATGCCTGATTTCAAGCTGACACCTGGCCAAAGTCACATGCTGACTCACTTCATCCAAGAGGAGAAGTGGAAATATGATAGGGCTAGAGAGATCAAGAAATCACAGTATCGCAAAGAGAAGCTGCTGAAGAAAAACGTTGTCAAGATGACACCTGAGGAACTCATCAAGATGCAGGCTGAGATCAAAGCCCTCAGCGACAACTTTGACTCGTACTATGCTGATTGGCAAGGAGCCAAGGTCAGATTTGTGAGGCTGACTGATACTTTCACCAAGGGTACAGCCTCAACACAACAAGTTCCTCAAGCTGAAGCATCTGTTCAGCCCATTGAAGAACATGCCAGCACCGCTGATGAAGTTCAGGCTGCTGAAGAAAATGCCAGTTCCAGGGCTGATGACTCTACTCCAGCTACTGAAGAAATTGCCAGGGCATCCACTAGTGGTGCGCCTGAAGAAACTGAAGAAATCAGGGCAACTGCATCAGTTGCGCCTGAAGAAAATCAACCAGATTCCTCAGCTCCACCTGCGCCTATGCCAACTCCTATTCTTCCTTCTGCACTAGATGTGAAGAAAACCAAGGCTGCAGAGCGAGCTGCTGTGAAGAAAAGGAAGGCATCAAATGCTTCAGACTCTTCCGCTCCCAAGAAGATGAAGCCTATGACTAGCTCGTTTGCAAATCCCATTGATGCCATTCCTATCTCATCCATGCCATCAAAGGACCTTGTTCCTTTTGGTGAAGATTATGTGATCCCAAGTGGATCAGATGAAGAAACTCAATCTGCTGCTTCCTCAGAGCAGATTGATGAAGAAATTGAAGTGGATGCAATCCCTTCAACCCCACTGGTCTCATCACCAATGCCTCAGTTTGATGCTGAAGAGGCTGGTGTTGAAGAAATTGATGATGAAGATGTGGATATTGGAAGCACAACTCCGTTGATGAATGACGACTTTTGGGAAAGTCAGCACCCCAATTCCCCACTCTTCACCCCACTGCAGCAAATTCCTCACTCCCCTGCACCAACCGTTCAAATGGGCTCTGAAGAAACTCATCCCATTGCATCTGTGAATGAAGGAATTCCAGCCACTAGTGCAGAAGAAACTGCTGCTGAAGCTGAAAAGGTGACTGCACCTGAGGAGGAACCAGAAATTCCTCAGCCTGAAGAACCTGAGATCGTGATTCCTGAGGTAGTGATGCAACTCACTGACACTCCTCTGCCAAAGCCCAAGGATCCGTTCTCAAAGAAGCAAAAAATTCAAGGTTGAAGACTTCTTTGGTGAGCACGTGTTCTTCACTGAATACAGCCCCTATGACTCTGCTCGCATAAGGAAGAGGCATTTCTAGGCAGCAAGCCAAGCCAATTTCTATTCCTAAGTGCTTTTCAACAAGGACAAAGTCTTCGACCATGCACATATTCCTCATGTGGATATGGAGTCAATGCCGTGCTTCACGCCAGTCCTCAGTGTTCTTCACGACGCTGGGCTGCTCAACTTCTGCACTGACATATGCGATTGGAATGAAGAACTCATTCTTCAGTTCTATGCAACACTGCACATCACCGGCAACTCTGAAGATGTGAATTCATGGGTTTTGGACTGGATGACTGAGAACACACATCATAAGGCCCCAGCAACTGAATTGCTTCGTGCCCTTCCTCTGAGTCCACCCACTGAAGATGCACGTTGTATTTACAACGAACCTGAGCTTTCAAATCACTATATGCAAGTGCTCATGAAGCCTTTGAAGCCAGGGCAGGCCCCTCGAACCACATTCCTTGTCAAGGAATTGTTGTATGTGCCCCAGACTGTCTATCGCATTCTGACGAAGACAATGAGTCCAATCAAAGGCCACGACTCGACTGATGAAGAAGTCGTTGGCATCATGAAGAATATGCTTTTCAACATCATTCATGGCGTTCCCATCAACTTCCATGATTTCTTCATGAGGACTCTGGCCAACATTGCTATGTCACCATTTGAGCTGAAGCCTTATGCACCTTGGATTATGAGATTCATCAGGACAAGGTCTTCACTCAACTAGAAGGCTGAAACTCTCAACCACTGCAGCTACTTGCCCCCCATTGAAGTCCTCAAACGAACATTTTCCTCAGCTGAAGAGAAGGGCAAGGCCACTGCTGAGATCGATGAAGGCATTCGTCCATTGGATGGTCAATTTCGCAAGGCCGCATCTTATTCCACCAATGATGACTCTGCCACACATGACACTGCCGCCAACACTGCCAAGCCAAATCCTCAAGCAACAGCACCCAGGGTGATGACTGATCGTGAGTTACTCCTCAGTCTTCATCAAAAGGTTGATCGCAATCACAAATGGATCAAGCGTCAGTTTGGTTCAATTCTTCACAACATGACTGCAACACATAATGTAGTGAAGAAAAACCACTACTACCTTCATGAAACCCTCAACCGCACCTGGGTTGTTCTGTCTAAAGTTTGCAGTGCTGATGATTTGAAGAAAATGGGTCTCAATGAAGAATTTGCCTGGTCTGCACCTCCTCCGAAGAAATACAAGAAGGTCCCAGTTCCTTCTTTGGTGGCCAGTTCATATTCTTCATCACGCGACACTGATGAAAATGAAGACTTGGACGACACTGCGGCAGGCCCTACATCAACGA
This sequence comes from Aegilops umbellulata, assembly GCA_032464435.1. Lineage (NCBI taxonomy): Eukaryota > Viridiplantae > Streptophyta > Magnoliopsida > Poales > Poaceae > Aegilops > Aegilops umbellulata. Next base: position 475,293,783 of record CP136057.1, on the reverse strand, counting down.
CCGACCCCAACAACGCTGGCGCTCCTTCATCAACTTGAATATCTTCAGGGGCGTTAGTCCTGAGTTTCGCTCCTTTTGGTCATTTGATGACAAAGGGGGAGAAATCTGAGAGTTAGTCTTCAAGTGGGTCTATAATAAAGGGCGTTTTTTTCTGCTAAGTTACAACTCTCGTTCTTCCGAAACTTTTATTGGATCGAGTTGTAATCTTAAACCCGATGGTGCGCTGATACTTTTGTTGCACTATGCTTTGATACTTTTAATGCGCTATTCGGCATGCTTATTCCTCATTAATACTATCGCACGCATGCTGAATTACATCAGGCACCATATTTCATCATGCATTTCAAATTCTTCATATTATATGTCAAATGCGTGTATGAATTACAAGATATAGGGGGAGATCTCCATGATTCAACTCTTCAAGTGTGCATTGCATCAAAAGCAAATTCCTCACTATGCACATCTTCAGGGAGTTCTTCTATATCTTGCAATCAAATTCCTCAATATCAGTATTTACACTTCATATATTTATCCCCGTTGAAAACTTAACCTATGTTGTCATCAATCACCAAAAAGGGGGAGATTGTAAGTGCATCTAGTGCCCCTTAGTGATTTTGGTGTATTGAAGACTTATAGGTTAAGTATCTAATGTGTTTATGAGTGTACACAGGTCTATAAGTCTATGAGGAGTTTGATATTTACAGAGAAAGTCGACCCCTAAAAATGAAGTTCTTCGACTGAAGACTTTGATATTTTGAAGACTTTCTGAAGACTTTGAAAGTGAAGAAATTGGTGTGACCTTGAAGACTTCGTATTCATTCGAGGAACATGAAGCGTGAAGACTTTTGTTTTTGTAGTTTCATTTTCTCTTTCTTGAGTCATAGGAAACACCGTACTGTTAAAGGGGGTCGAGGAAATACTAAGGAGAAAATTTCCATGTGATGCTCAACTCAAATCCTACACCTACCAATCCCTTCGAGTGAAGCCATTGGAAATCTCATACAGTTCAGTCAAATTCTTCAGTGACAGAGACGCAGTTCTTCTGGTCACTGAGGACTTTGCTCTGACTGAGGAGTTAGGAATTCGCCAGTGCGAATTGCTTACACAGTGAGGAACATGATAGCCCTGAGGAATTTGAACCTCAAATTTCCGACCGTTGCTGTGCTACGCGCCAGCTGTCCTAAAATATCTTGTCCACCTAACGGTCATATCATTGAAGGGCATTTATGTCTTATCATGTCGGGCTGCTCCCTAGGCTATAAATAGCCACCCCCTACAACCACTAGCTGGTTGGCTGCTCCGCGAGAACTTGACACTTGTCATTTGAGAGCAACCCATCCTCCGAGGGCTTTGAGCGAAAATCATCGAGTGAGGAAAATCCAAATCCAAACCGAAAACACCTACAAACCCAAAGTGATTGACCATCACTGAAGAGATTGATCCTGCGTGGATCCGACGCTTGTTACCTTTGAAGACTGTGCTTCTTCCAGACGGTTAGGCGTCAAGGTCTAGAGCATCCAAGAGGAATTGTGGATCGCCGAGTGACCAAGTCTGTGAAGGTTTGGAAGTCACCTGAAGACTTACCACGAGTGATTGGGCGAGGACTGTGTGTCCTTAGCTCAAGGAGAATACGGTGAGGACTGTGTGTCCGGGACTAGGTGTCCTCGAGTTTAAATACTCAGCCGCTCCAACCAGATGTACAACTAAGACAGCAGTTGGAACCGGTCTACCAAATCATTGTCTTCACCAAGCTTACTGGTTCTATTTCCTCAACACTTTCATTTCCTCATTACTGTGTTGTGTGTTTGTTCATATCTGTGTTTGAAGACTTTGACTGAAGACTTTCTCAATTTCCTCAGTTCAATTTCTTCAGTCTGTTTGTCTTCATCTTGCGCTATCCTGTGTTTACGCTTTCTGTACTCTGTGTTTGTATTCATTTCTTCATGATGACCATGCATGTAATCTGCTATGTTTACTTCTGAGTACTTATTCCGCTGCTAGTAGTTCTTCTCTAAGGAATTTCCTCACGAGCAAATTCCTCAGTGAACAATTTCATAAAAATCGCCTATTCACCCCCCCCTCTAGTCGATATAACGCACTTTCAATTACCGATCCAGGGATGACACTGAAGCACAGAGACTTGACCATCTGAGGTCGGGTCGCTACATGAAACCTATGGCCCCTGGGTCAATTTTCCATCATATATTTTCAGATCTATAAACCAAAAATATCTCGCTCAATTTATTTACTTTTACTTTGTTTTACGTTTTAGTAATATTTTATATCTATCACTATCAGATATCATCCTTGCAAGTGACCGTGAAGGGATTGACAACCCCTTTATCGCATTGGGTGCAAGTGTTTGATTGTTTGTGCAGGTGCATAGATTGCAGACTTTCTTGTATCTCCTACTGGATTGATACCTTGGTTCTTAACTGAGGGAAATACTTATCTCTACTTTGTTGCATCACCCTTTCCTCTTCAAGGGAAAAACCAACACAAGCTCAAGAAGTAGCACTCTGTATCGTAAAACGCGAAGAGTCCTTCTCTCTGATTTTTCTCTCCCGGAATAGGGTTATATAGAGTTGGAGTTAGGGTCAGAGGAGGTCCAAGTGGCCCACAAGCCCTCTAGGCGCGCCCTACGGGCGCCCCCAGGCTTGTGGCCTCTGGGTGGACCCCCTCTGGTAACTTCTTGCGTCGATATTTTTTATATATTCCACAAAAATTCTCCGTAAATTTTCAGGTCAATCCGAGAACTTTTATTTGTGCACAAAAATAACACCATGGCAATTCTGGTGAAAACAACGTCAGTCCGGGTTAGTTCCATTCAAATCATGCAAATTAGAGTCCAAAACAAGGGGAAAGGAGTTTGGAAAAGTAGATACGATGGAGACGTATCATAACTCACGGCCCGTTATGGCCTATCTAAATTAGGCCCAGTAGCGTCATCTCGGCCGTGCAATATGATTCCAACCCGTTGTAACTTCCGGCCCATGTATGGCCCATGACGTATTTTGGCCCATATGAGGCCCTTTGTAACTCTGGGCCCATTAATGACCCGTGGTGAAATTGGCCCATAGTGAACAATGTATCTCTTTATACCCATTAACGGCCCATTATTCCATTGGGCCGTTTCCAACCCGTGTTATCTTTCAGCCCTCTAAGGGCCCGTTTGTTCTTGGGCTCATTTGCTTCCTTCGGTTACTTACGGACCGTTACTGGTCTGTTCCCCTTGTGGGCCAAATCCAATCCGTGGTTACAGTCGGCCCGTTTGTGGCCTGTAAATCCGTTGGGCTGCACCGCATGAGCACCACGTCACCAATAAATCAATACATGTAACAGAACACGGTGATGAACCAATTTCCTTTTGCCAAGCGATGACGAAACACTAGAGCAGAAACGACAGGATAACAAAACTGACCGGGGGCCGACAGAGGAGGAGAAATAAAAAGGGGAAAAAAGCCAGAAGGAGCCGAACGGGATGCGCGAGGCAAGGGAAATGTCAGCAAGTGAAGCAAGCGCGTGGGAGGGATTTGGTATGAAAGCGCGATGCTGATGCTCATATTTCCTGAGTTATGCCGCCACCCACTCGCTCGCCTTAAAGTAAGCAGCTCTTGCCTAAACCATCCTTCCCTCCCACTCCCGGAGAAGGACCAAACGACCCCCAAACTACTCCCTCCCTTGAGGGCTCCTCCATTGGGTGCTCTCATTGTTTCCACACCCCATCCATGTGGTTGAATGCGGGACTTGGCTAGGTAAGGTAATCTCCATGTTGATCTTGTCGATTTATGCTTTCTATTTGTTACATTTATCGCCGGTGTCTCATGTTTCTGCATCCTTGTTGCTTGCTTCCTTGCTTGGGTAGTAGTAGCTCGTTGGGCGAGCGGCTTGGTAGCAAGCTGAGGTGGTTCCTAATTCGGGGGAGTGTTACTTGCCTATTTGGCAAGGAGAGCAAGTTGAATCCACCATGGTTTCCCTTCGGGCTTTAGGCTCAAGTGGGAAAGTTAGTATTAGTTTTTGTGTTGCTTGTGAGGATTTTGGGTGGACGCTACACATAATGCTTACCAACAATAGCAACTACAACCATTCTAGATGGGACAAAAGGACACTTAATAATCTGTAATGTATGTTTTCTGTAAATCCTTACCAAAAGTAGACACGTCATCTTGCTTAAGTTAAAGATTATCTGTTTTAATGCTTTTCATATGCAATCAAATGGAAAAACTTTTTGATATCATCCCCTCCAGTACACACTTCATTTTAGCATGTTGAGGCCACTTTATTTGTTCCTCACACATTAGTTTAGCTAAGAACACATCCACCTCACGCTTAGTAGCCTAATCTACTGCAGTAAGCTGACCATATTCCGCTTTAATATCTAACGTTTTAACTATCGCAAGTAGTTAGTCTTTGTCTTTCTTATACACACAACTCAAATTCTTAGCTCAGGCCCTAAGTAAATTTCTAAGATGATGTTATGAATTGTGACTTCTCAGCTCCAGTATCTCCTCGAATTTCTTTAAACCACTCTTGAGACACCATATCGAGAAAATCTTCCCTTCCGAACCAAGACATTTCAAAAGAAAAGGCGACCCAGTTCTCTAGATGAGCGACCCTAGTGGAGTCTCGAAGGACTTGTGTATGATTAGAAATACTACTCTGAAGTGCATGCACCCTCACCAAAGGACATTTCTGGTCCCATTCAACACTCACCAAAATACAACACAATTTCTCATAAGTTGGAGTTTCTAAATTATTAGCCCACTTGACCTGTCGACATCAAGAGCTATTTCTTTCAAATCAAGGTTATATCATTGAACCTAACAGTCCGTCGACCATCAAAGTAATTGTTATTTTTCTCATACTGTCTTATTAGGGCTATAGAAACACTACATTTACCGTGATGATAAGTCTCTTCTTCTCAATCATGAAACACATACTTCTTTAGTGCAATGCAAAAAGCTACTACATTCTGAGGTGTGAGTTTTGCGAACTAGCGAAAGACCCGTGCCGACTTACACTTTGACTTCTAAATTATGAAAATGGAAACAACACATTTACTATGAAGATAAGTCTCATCTTCCTCGCAACCTAGAAACATATACTTCTTTAGTGCAATATAGAAAGTAACTACATTCCAAGGACCAAGTTTTGCGAACTAGCGAAAACCCCACACGCACATCCACTCTCACTCATAAAGTAATAAAATGCAAACAACACATTTAGTGTGAAGATAAGTCTCTTATTCCTCTCCACCCCAAAACATATACTCCCTCCGTCTCATAATATAAGAACGCTTTTGACACTAGTGTAGTATCAAAAACGTTCTTATATTACGGGACGGAGGTAGTAATTCTTAGTGCAAAACACACGGTAACTACATTACTAGTAGCAGATTTTGCAAACTAGCGCAAGACCCGCACTCACTTACACTATGACTCCTAGAGTACACAAAGAGGAAACTGCATTTACTTTGAATATAAGTCTCTTATTTTTTCAGTCATGAAAATATCTACTTTGTGAACTAGTGGAAGACCCGCACTCACTTACACTCTGGCATCCAAAGTACAAAAATGGAAACATTTTAGTTACCGTGAAGATATGTCTCATCATCTAAAACATGTTAGTTCTTTAATGCAATACAAAAAATATTTCCAGAGCGAGCAAAATAATGTCTCAATGGTTAGAAACAAGGCCTAGGGTTCATACTTTAAATAGTGCAATCTCTCAACGTTACTAGCATAACTGATCATATGATAATCCCTCAAGTGTTGCGAAGAATCCCTCCAAAGTTTTTATTCCTATATGAGAAAGTATTATGAAATCGTGTAGTTAGTAGACCACCTCAATGTTGTGTTTCCAATCAATCTATTGAACCACCCCAAAGTGCCACGATTAGCCCTAGAGATCATACTACAGCAACACCATATGATACGCATCAATCAACTCTTATGTCACCTAGATTGCCCCAATGTCACCACGGGAATCTGCGAGTGAGACATGCATCAAGTGATCTCAAATCCAAAGTGTTCGACTCGATAACAAAGAAACCTCAAAGAGCAAGACTCAATTCACAACAAATAAGATTGAGGGGAAGAACACTATACGATCCAACTATATTAAAAAAGCTCATCGAACATCAAGATCATGCCAAATCAAGAACACGAGAGAGAGAGAGAGAGAGAGAGAGAGAGAGAGATCAAACAAATAGCTACTGGTACAAACCCACAACCCCGAGGATGAACTAATCACGCATCACCATGGAGGTAGCAAGGACGATGAAGATGGCCTCCATGATGGATTCCCCCTCCGGCGGGGAACCGGAAAAGGCCTCCAGACGAGATCTTTGGAATCTAGGCTTGCGGCGGAGGAGTAAAAGTTCTAGGTTACTTTTCGGGTTTTTTCAATTTATAAGAATATTTAGAGTTGGAATCAGACCAAAAGGAGTCACGAAGGGCCCTCAAGCTCAACCCACACGCCCTAGGGGGAGGGCAAGCCATGTGATCTTGTGGCCACCTTGTGGGTCTTCTGGTCTAGCTTCCCCCGAAGTTTCAGGGGTCTCTAATGTTCTAAAAAAATCACCGTGTATTTTTATCGCGTTTGGACTTTGTTTGTTATGATATTTCCACGGAACAAAGAATATGCAAGAAACAGGAACATGCACTAGGCACTAGATAAACATGTTAGTCCATAAAAGTAATATGAAAGTGCACAGAAGCCATATATAGTTATGTAAATATATCACGAATATTTCATAAATTATAGATACTCCCTCCATTCCCTTATACAAGGCCACAAACTCAAATTACAGGTACCAAGGTAAAATTTAATGTCTGCTTTACAAGCCAACTTTTCTTTTCGTTAACTGGGATCATTGATACGCCCGCATGCATGCAAGCAAGGAATGAGAAGGAAGTAGCACAATGTCATTATGACTACATGCATGAAAGTATTAAATAAGTTGCTACTACGAGAAAACATCATTAATTTTTGTCTCGATTACTGTTAGTGGCCTTCTATAGATGTAAAATATATTTTTTAAACTGGCCTTGTATAAGGGAATGGAGGGAGTATGTTGGAAGCGTATCAAAGACCAGTGTCCATTTACACTTTAACTTCTAAAGTACAAAAAGGACACACTGCAGTTACTGTGAAGGTATGTCTCTTCTTCTAAGATGTGGCATTTGTTTAAAGTCTTAAGTGCAACAACTATATTTTGAGGAGCGGGCTAGCGCAAGAACCGAGCCCACTTACAATTTAGGAGTACAACCCGCTTATAGGTATCTTCTTCCCAACCATTAGTAAGCATTTTTCTCAGGGGAAACCGTGAACTTCTTTAACAATGCCTCCGAACCTCACCTTTGTCGGCCCCAGCGTCGAGAAAAACACCACATCAGGTAGTATTGGTTCGTTCAATAGCAAATGATAAAATGAATATGTTCAAGTCGGCGTGGCCTACGTCGTGTCGATGCCGCCAAGCATGGGATAGGAACAGATAGCTTCGATGCCACGCAAAAGGTAAAGCAAAAAACATGTGCTACTAGGATCGTGACATGTCACAGTTAGAACAAACAAATTCAGAGGGAGGGAAAATAGCCTAAGGTGCAGAGCAAATGTAACGTCCTCTTCACTCACGTAACAACATTCCACGGGTCCAACGCCGCACCGCATGAGTGCCACATCACCAACAAATCAATACATGCAATAGAAGACGGTGGCGAACCAGTCTCCTTTTGCAAAGCGATGAAGAAAAACTAGAGCGGAAACAAAAGGATAGCAAAATTGATCGGGAAGGGAGGGGTCGACAGAGGAGGAGAAATAAAAAGAGGGAAAAGGCCAGAAGGAGCCGAATGGGATGCGCGAGGCGAGCAGAAAGTCAGCAAGCGGCGTGGGAGGGAGCCGACACACAAGCGCGATGTTGATGCTCATGTTTCGTGAGTTAAGCCGCCCCCAATCGCTCGCCTTAAAGTAAGCAGCTCTTGCCTAAACCATCCCTTCCTCCCACTCCTGGAGAAGAACCAACCGACCCCCAAACTACTCCCTCCCTCGAGGTCTCCTCCACTAGGTGCTCTCATCATCTCCACACCACATCCGCGTGGTTGAATGCGGGATTTGGCCAGGTACTTGAATTGCCATGCTGATCTTGTCGATTTACGCTTTCTATTTGTTCCAAATCTCATTGGTGTCTCATATTTATGCATCATTGTTGCTTTCTTCCTTACTTGGGTAGTAGTAGCTCGTTGGGCGAGCGGCTTGGTAGGGAGTTGGGGTGGTTCCTAATTCTGGGGAGTGTTACTTGCCTATTTGGCAAGGGGAGCAAGTTGAGTCCACCATGGTTTCCCTCTGGTTTTTCGGCGCAAGTGGCAAAGTTAGTATTAGTTTTTGTGCTGCTTGTGAGGACTTTGGGTGGGCGCTACACATAACGCTTACCAAAAATAACAACTAAAACAATTATAGATGGAAATGTATGTTTTTGTAAATCCTTACCAAAAGGACACGTATAATAATTAATGCTTTTTGCAAATAATTTGCAATGTATGTTTTTTGTGTCCTTGTGAAGATTATCTGTTTCAATGCTTTTCATATGCAATCAAATGGAAAAAAAATGATATCATCCCCTCCAGTACATATTTCACTTTAGCACGTTGAGCCCATTTTATTTGTTCCTCACACATTAGTTTAGCCAAGAACTCATCCACCTCATGCTTAGTAGCCTAATCCGCGGCAGTAAGCGGACCATATTCCGCTTTAATATCTAACATGTTAACTATCGCAAGTAGTTAGTCTTTGTCTTTCTTATACACACAACTAAAATTCTTAGCCCAAGCCCTAAGTAATTTTCTAAGATGTTGTTTTTGAATTGTGACTTCTCAGTTCCAGCATCTCCTCGATTTTCATTAAACCACTCTTGAGTCACCATATGGAGAAAACCTTCCCTTTCGAACCAAGACATTTCAAAATATAAGGTGACCTTGTTCTCTAGATGAGCAAGCTTAGTGGATTCTCGAAGGAGTTGTCTATGATTAGAAATACTACTCTGAAGTGCACACACCATCACCAAAGGATATTTCTGCTCCCATTCAACACTCACCAAAACATGATCCAATTTCTCATAAGTTGGAGTTCTAAATTATTAGCCCACTTGAACTATCGACATGAAGATCTATCTCTATCAAATCAAGGTTCTCAATATATATCATTGAACCTAACAGTCCTTCGACCATCAAAGTAATTGTTATTTTTCTCATACTATCTTATTAGGGCTATAGAAACACTACATTTATGGTGATGACAAGTCGCTTCTTATCAATCATGATACATGTACTTCTGTAGTGCAATACAAACAACAACTACATTCTGAGGGTGGGCTCTGCGAACTAACGAAAGGCCCGCACCGAGTTACCTTTTTGACTTCTAAAGTACAAAAATAGAAACATCACATATAACATTCTTAAGAAGTTGCTCCTCACTTCTACCTATTCTCTCAACATGCACAATGTCCACATCAGCTTCATGCCACATCAGCATTCACCTTGCCACACCAGCAGTGGAAAAAAGATCAAATTAGTATTTGGCATTAATTCAAGCATGCATGCAAAACCAGCGGTGGAAAAAGAGCAACGCATGCAGTAGTTGTTGCGTGAGATTCTCTTCTACATACACAGGACGTGGGAGATTAACCATTTCATTATGGCAGCACTAATATCTTTTTTAACAAATCCTGTGATTAAACTCTGGCAATTAACTGCAGCGGGCATCTTTCGTCTTCCATAACTGATGAGAATCCCATCGTTCCATCTCTCCTCATTACTCTTCCTACCTTCCGTATGTATCCCCACAAAACGAGCGACACCATCAGGCACCATCGAACGGTGCCATGCAACCCAGCGCTCCTCACACCTCCCATCGCTGGTTGCTTCAGGAGAGGACGTCACCCTCCACGGGTCCAGGTGCTCCGGCCAGATCCGCCACCGAGAGTTGTAGCACACGCATGGGACCTCGGCCATCGCAACCTCCTCAGGACCAGCCTCCACAGCCGCCCTGCTATCCAGATGCGAGTTCCCCTCCCCTTCCAAATAGTGGAGCGACATCGCGCGCCTTTGATCCAAAATCATGTCATGATCGTCAGGTTCCCATCTTCCAGGTTCCTGTCTTCCCGTCTCCTGATCTTGCCCTTCTCTCTTCTCTCACCCCCACTCAATTCCACATAAATTTCTTCAGCGGTAAGTGTTGCTGCAATTGATTTAGATACGTTCAACTGGTATTCTTGGGAAAAGCTTTGAACTTAGGATTTACCTTTTATTTGCGGGGCAAGCACCAGACCATCTTGGGCTGCATTGCCATGCTAATTAAAACCCCTAATCTGTCTAATGTTTCTTTGTATAGATGTTTTAATCTATATCAACAAGGTCTTTGATGAAAATGCTGTCAGGTTGTGATTGAAAATAATCGATATCAAATTCATTAGTTCATATAGCATGTCATTATTTGCTATGTTGGAAAAAAAAGGTATCCTAAATGGAATTCAGTAAGTTTATGATCCATATTTATCTTCAGAATTCCTAGGTATTTGTGGTAATAATAATATCTGGCGTCTCTTCTTCATATGTATGATTTATTGATATCTTCATAATCCATGGTATTATATATTGAACAAATTTTGTGATAGTTCATTATTCAGATAATAGCTGATTTTGTAGGGAAAAGCTTTGTTTTATACTACAATGTGCAGATTGTTTTCATAAGTTTGATGCATACATCCGAGAAGTGTGTGAATTCAAAAGAATTTCCCTAGCGATGAATATATCGATGCACTACCAAGTGTCTTATGCCCATTCTTATTTCTACAAATATCTTCTTCACAATAATATTACCAGGTCATATTCTTCTTACGATCATGTACTAAGTCGCCTCTCTTTGTGTTGTAAATGTGCTTGCATGGCCAAGGAGTTCTAGTCCAGAAAGTGCATTATCATCCATAAGCCATACCATACAACTAATTATTGTTGGAACTTTGTGATTGTACTTTGAAGAATGAATGCATTACTACAATTGTTTCATTGGTTGACCAACTTTCTGTAATTTGCGAGACTGAAACAATATGGATGTATCATTTTGAAATTGTGGTTTGCGCCAGCTCACAAGCATCCCACTTGAGCGGTAAAATTCTTTTCATTCTCATATCTTATTTGTCCTTTAGGAATACGCCTTATAAAGTTTTAGAACTTGCTATTCTAACTTTCCACAGCAACGCGCGGGGTGTTATCTAGTTTACTGTGAAGATAAGTCTCTTCTTCCTCTCAACCCTGAAACATATACTTCTGTAGTGCAATATAGACAGTAACAACATTCCAATGAGCAGGTTTTGTGAACTAGGGAAATCCCCACACGTACTTACACCTCACTCCTAATGTAATAAAATGGAAACAACACATTTACTGTGAATACAAGTCTCTTCTTCCTCTCCACCCCGAAACATATACTTCTTTAGTGCAATACGCACGGTAACTACATTAAAAAGGAGCAGATTTTGCTAACTAGTGCAAGACCCACACACACTTACACTATGACTCCTAACGTACACAAATAGAAATTTACCGTGAAGACAAGTCTCTTCTTTTTTCAATCATGAAATATCTAATTTGTGAACTAGTGGAAGACTCACACTCACTTACGCTCTGACTTCTAAAGTACAAAAATAGAAACATTTCAGTTACCATGAAGATGTCTCATCGTCTAAAACGTGTTACTTCTTTAATGCAACACAAAATAGTGTCTCCATTACGGGGAGCGGGCTTTGCGGATTAGCAGAAGTCCCATTCGCACTTTTACTCATAAAGTATGTAAATAAAAACACTATTGTTACCGAGAGGAAATGTCTCTTCTTCTCAACCATAACACTTTATGCTTCTTTAATTTTAGGTAATTCAAATGGCAACTATATAGTTTAGGGAGAAGGTTTTGTGGGCTTGCGAAAGACCCGCACCCACCTACACTTTTACTCCTAAAGTATCAAAATAGAAACAGTACAATTACCATGAGGATGGTCATTTTCTTATTCCAAGTCATAACACCCTGTGTACTACAAACAATGGCTACATCTTAGGAGCGGGCTTTGTGGTCTAGCGGAAGACCCGAGTTCATTTACACTTTAACTTGTAAAATAAAAAATAGACGCACTGCAGTTACTATGAAGATAAGTCTCCTCTTCTTTTAAGTCGTGGTATTTCTTTCAAGTGTTAAAAACAGCAATTATATTTTGAGGAGCAGGCTTTGCGGGCTAACGTAGGACCTGCTCCCACTTAGAATTTAACTCCTAAAGCATTAGAATGAAAATAGAAACGTTGCATTTACAACGACGATAGGTCTCTTCTTCTTCCCCACCATTATAAAGATGAAAGTCTATTTTTTTCAAGGGAAAACTGTGTACTTGTTTAACAACTCTTCCGAACCTCATCTTTGCCAGCATCGTCAAAAAATACCTATCAGCTGGTTCAACAGTAGATAAGAAAGGGGAACATTTCCCTCCCGCCGGCTGGCCCAATGTTGGGTTGGTCGCGTCACGCAACGTCCACTACTTGGTGGCCCCACGCACCGCTGGTTAACCTTATCTCCTTTGCTCTTCTCTCTCGCTGCTCATCTCCCTCACGCCTCTCTCCCTCTCTCTCTTTTCTACAAAGAAGAACTCTGATGGATCTCATCCCCCCCCCCCCTCGTTCTCACGCTGACGAGTTGCGGCGGAGGAGATAAGGTATTTTTCGAACCTCATCTTCCGAACCTCATCTTTGCCAGCATCGTCAAAAAACACCTATCAGCTGGTACCTTAGGCCAGGACGCGGATTTTTAGAACTTAGGCTCATGGACACCTCCTATCCATACCATCCAATATAGCTTTGAGATCCGTGCTAGACAACTAACTTACAGCGTGAAATTTTCTCTTTTTTGTTGCTTCCAAATAAAACAACATATGAACTTCAAACTTTGCGAGATGACAAAACATTCTTACTACAATGAGAGAGAAAACTTACAGATTTTTTTGACCAACATAAATATACAAAATGAGATTTTCTTTATTCAAAAATATTATTTTTAGTACTTATGATGCACGAAAAAATCTGAAAGTTTTTTCCCACATTCTAGTTAGAATGTTTAGTTGTGCTGCAAAGTTTGAAGTTCATATGTTGTTTTACTTGGAAGAAACAAAAAAGAGAAAAGTTTTTGCACGAATCGTGATGCAGAGATGGATGGCTAGATAGGGGGTGCACCTAAGCCTAAGCTCTACAGAATATTTTCCCCTTAGGCCACCCCTCGTGAAATTTCATGGGTGCTCACCCCAATATCCTCCTCGCCGAGGCCGGTGAGCCGATGCTAGTCGCTCGTTTGTGGCTGCAACCACGGCCTCGTCGCGCTGCGTGCAGCGACCGGTGTCGCGGTTCTACAATCGGAGACCGGCCATGCTGGAACCAGCAGGCACATGTGCTGGAATCAGCTTCCGAACCTCATCTTTGCCAGCATCGTCAAAAAATACCTATCAGCTGGTACCTTAGGCCACCCCTCGCGAAATTTCATGGGTGCTCACCCCAATATCCTCCTCGCCGAGGCCGGTGAGCCGATGCTAGTCGCTCGTTTGTGGCTGCAACCACGGCCTCGTCGCGCTGTGTGCAGCGACCGGTGCCGCGGTTCTACAAACGGAGACCGGCCATGCTGGAACCAGCAGGCACATGTGCTGGAATCGGCTCCGTCGGAGCTGGGGAACAACAGTGCTGCAACCGCATATGTGCGGAGCGAGGACTAACGTGTTGGGAGTAAACCACGCCTCCAGTCGATGACTGGCGAGGTCCGGCTCGTAAGGCAGCGGCCGTTGGCGAGAGTGGAGGGCTGGTGCGTTGGTTCGTTAGCTAGCCCGCATGGCCGGGTCTCCTGTGTACGCGCATGCACCGTAGTTAGCAGGTTAGTTGGTTAGTGCATGCATGCATGATGGATATGGACGCCGTGCATGTAGCTGGCTTAGTGAGTTTGTTAGCTAGACTAGTGCGTGCGTGCGTGGAGTTAGTGACCTGTGTGGTGGCCGGATGCTGTGTGTGCAGCAGGGTATAAAAGGCCCTCTGATGTATTGATCGAGGTGAGCCGCGTGTAGCCATGTAGCCACTGTAACGACGAAAAGGATTGGGGCGTTTGTGTGCCCGTGGCGGCGTTCGTGCGCCGGCTGAAAAATCTTGTGTCTTGTGTCTTCTTCTACCTCTAGCCGAGAGTGAGAGAGGGCTGCGGTTCCAACAATTGGTATCATGAGCTTGGTGTCTTGGGCGTGCTTGCCGTGCCGGAGGCGTGGCAGCGACGGCGGCGCTCGCCGGCAGCTGCGCGACGGAGCTCCGGGCCGTGTGTCGGCCCATGAAGGTGGGCGGCGCTGTGGCTGTCATGGCGTGTGGCGGAGGCGGCGGGCGGTGACGTCGTACGTGCGGCGACCGCGGAGGCCGCTGAGGCGCTGCGCGGTGGCGCGGCGGCGCCGCATGGCGTGGCGGCGTGGAGGCACTGCATGGCGGCATGGAGGCCGCGGCAGTGCAGGGCAATAAGCCGCGGCGGCGAGCCGGGCGCGACTGGTGCGTGTTATGGGTGCGCCCCGGATGCGTCGGGCACGTCGGGACCGCGGAAGTGGACCGCGTCGAGGCGCTGGACCTGGTTGCGCAGATCGCGTACGTGCGCGGCGGGAGCGCGGGCCGGGAGCGCGGGGACATGGGGAGTGCGGCTACGACGACGACGGCGTGGCGAAGGCAGCGGAGGACTGACCGCGTCGGGGTGCGTCGGGTGCGCGCGGGACGTGCGGGACGCACGGGTGTGGTCGGGCGCGTTGGATGCGCGCGGGACATGCTGGACGCATAAGGATGCCAGGCGTGTGTCGCCGGCGAAGAAGGAGCTCGGCGTATGTCGCCGGGATCGTGACGGAGCATGGTACGACCGGCGTCGGTGCGCCAGGTCGGGTCCGCGGGCTGGGTCGCGACCATGATGATGACAATGACGGAAGCTACAAGAACTCCGGCGATGGCGAGGTCGTGGTTTAGGAGGAGTGTGTTGGGAGTAAACCACGCCTCCAGGCGATGACTGGCGAGGTCCGGCTCGTAAGGCAGCGGCCGTTGGCGAGAGTGGAGAGCTGGTGCGTTGGTTCGTTAGCTAGCCCGCATGGCCGGGTCTCCTGTGTACGCGCATGCACCGTAGTTAGCAGGTTAGTTGGTTAGTGCATGCATGCATGATGGATATGGACGCCGTGCATGTAGCTGGCTTAGTGAGTTTGTTAGCTAGACTGGTGCGTGCGTGGAGTTAGTGACATGTGTGGTGGCCGGATGCTGTGTGTGCAGCAGGGTATAAAAGGCCCTCTGATGTATTGATCGAGGTGAGCCGCGTGTAGCCATGTAGCCACTGTTACGAAGAAAAGGATTGGGGCGTTTGTGCGCCCGTGGCGGCGTTCGTGCGCCGGCCGGAAAATCTTGTGTCTTGTGTCTTCTTCTACCTCTAGCCGAGAGTGAGAAAAGGCTGCGGTTCCAACATAACGCGCGGAGGCGCTACAACCGGCATGCGGTCGTGCTACGTTCAGTGTGCGACAACGACACCCACTGCTAGCGACTGCTACAACCATGGATGTGGGCAATCGCGACCGGTGACAACAAGTGCTACAATCAGCATGGCGATGTTGTGATCTGCGCGGTGGACAGCGTCAGTAGAAAATTCTGAAAGTTGTGAGTTTTTTTGCTGGATTGCTGGAACCGTGATCACCAAATGCTACCACGGCGAGTTCCAGGTGCTACATCTGCGGCCACCAAATACCGGAACCGTGGTCACTGGATGCTACCACGGTGTCTCTCGGATGACGCGTCCATGGCATAACATGGTGGAGCGGTTGCCAACGGTGTTACATCAACGGCTCACGGTGAAAGCTGCATCGGCGGCTCGATTTGCTGGGACCGGCACCGCAATTTGCTGCCTATGGCGGACCATCAGGTACATATGTTGCATCTGAAGAGTGGCGCCATCAACCGCGCCGGCGAGCACGCACCGTGCTGTAAGCGTAGGCAGTGGGAGGTCGTGGGGTCGTGCGCGAGCGATCGAGGTAGGGAAAGAGGATTTTTTTTCTTTCTTTCTAAATTTGACGGTCAACTGTCCGGATCCACCGCTGGTG
The DNA here is from genome assembly GCA_032464435.1 of Aegilops umbellulata. Classification (NCBI taxonomy): domain Eukaryota; kingdom Viridiplantae; phylum Streptophyta; class Magnoliopsida; order Poales; family Poaceae; genus Aegilops; species Aegilops umbellulata. The sequence goes on along the minus strand of CP136057.1, from coordinate 475,277,615 downwards.
CGGCGGCCGGTCGAAAATTGGGCCGGTCGACCGGCTCCTATTCGCCAATAAGAAAACGAGCGTGCTCAAGCCGGCGAGGGCCACGCCGTGTCGCCGTCGCCAAGCATAGGATAGAGACCGATAGCTCGCCGGTGGCACCCGAAAGTAAGCAGGAAACACGTGCTACCAGGATGGCGACAGGTTAATATACAATCATCGAAGCAAACAAAGTCGGGCGAGGGAAAACAGCCTTTCGTGCGCACCCGATCTAACGTCCTCGTCGCGCACCACGCAACAACGTTGCACTTGCACGGCTCTCCAACGCCGCACCACATCAGCGCCTCGTCACCAATCAATCCATACTTACATGCGACGGAGGACGTTGAGGTGAGGTGGTGACGAACCAGTTTCCTTTCCGCGAGGCGACGACGAAGCACGAGAGCGGAGGGGAGGAAAAACTGACGTGGGGAAACAACAGAGGAGAAGAAGCAAGCGGCGGGCGCGGGAGGGGGCTAGCCGACACGCAAGCGCGATGCTGATGCTCATCTTTCCCCGGTTACGCCGCCCCCGCTGGCTCGGCTCGCCTTAAACTAAGCTTAAGCTAAGCGGCTCTCGCCTAAAGCCTCCCTCCCTCCCTCCCACCCCCGGAGAAGAAAAGGACCAACCGACCCCAAAACCTCTCCTGCTCTCCCTCGAGGCCTCCTCCACTGGGCGCTCTCGTCGCCTCCCCACCCATTCCAGCGGTTGACCGCGGGATTCGGCCAGGTGAGGGAATCGCCCAGCTGATCTCGTAGATTTACGCTCTCTCTCGGTTGCAATTCTCGGCGGGGCCTGCTGTTTCTGCGCCGTCGTTGCTTGCTTGGTTGGGTGGTAGTACCTCGTCGGGCGGGCGGCTTGGTAGGGAGCTGGGGTGGTTCGCGCGTGCTCCCAATTCCAATTCCGGGGGAGTGCTGCTTACCCGTTTGGCGAGGAGAGCGAGGTGAATCAACGGTTTTGGGCTTTTGGCTGCGCCGTTGAAGTGGGGAATTTAGTTTCTGTGCTGCTTGTCGCGATTTCGGGTGGGCGCGGCTCATAATCAGCACTAGTCTTCTTCCTGTTCGTTTCTCCCCTCCAACGGAGATCTTTACCGCAGATCCGCCCGGACCAACATAACATTCACGTCCTGCTGGGAGGTAAACCTTTGATTATTGACCGATCGGTTGGCTGGTTTATTGGTTCATCGGTCGGCCGATCTCACTTTCCCCAAATTTACTGTCTGGGCGAAAAGATTCGTACTGCAGAGTCACGGATTCTGATTCTGATTCTGATCCTGATACTGATACCGACACGATTCCGTGTAATTATTGTGTGCGCAGTACTGTAGTACTAGTAGATTCATGGCTGGCCTAATTTTATCGGATTATTAATGTGCACCGCTACAGATTTACTATGTTGTACTATACCCACTAGAACCTCCCATTTATTGATCCCTGCCGTTTTTTCAGCTCAGTTGCTGGATGCCTGCGTTCCTTGTAGTATGTCTCTTGCAGTTGCATGTTCACCGCACATGCCTAGTGATGCTATTTGTGATCCTTTTTAAGAAAACTTTGCATGTTAACCCACTGGGATTCCATGTGTGGTCTCTCTCTTCGCACCAGGAGCATCCAAAGTACCAACATGATGATTGTTTTGCTATCCCAAAACCATCCTTGCCAGACCTGATGCATCAGGAAAGGCCTCTAGGCCATGTTTGGAATCTGTGTAATTCAATACGGAGGTGTTTAACTTACTCGTGTATCTTACCGGCCGCTGAGCCATTTGAGGACGGGAGCGAAACGGCGGGCCGAGACGTGTATTCTTTACGAGTGTATTTAAAAGGAAAAACGGTAATCCAAACAAGCCCCTAGTCAGTTCGTGCTGCGCATGCAGATGCAGGCATTTTTATGGTAATATAATATGATCTTCACCATCGATACGTCATGTCATAAGTAGGATGATCACCGAGGGTCAAGTATGGAGGCAGGCGGGCCTATTAATAGGAGATTTGGACCCCTTCTTTGGGGCGTTGACAAGGTGGGTCCAGAGTGAGTAGTCCACTTTATAGGTGAGGGTGGTGGTGGAGGTGGGGTGCAAAGCATTGTAATCCAAAATGTAACGGCATGTTTGTGCGTATTCGAGGAAAAAATTATGATCCTACACGCTACTAGACATTGTTGGTTGCTGATCATCTCACTGAACCACACTTCAGCGACTGAATATGTGTCTGTCCCTATATGAGAAGGGAACTTCACCCATTTCGTTGACCTTTGAACCGCACTTGCCCTCGCTACTCATGTCCATAGTGATAGTTTTGGCCAGCCTACTCATGTCACACTCAAGGTCTCTTAGAAAAGGGAATCCGATTAGAAATGTTTCAATTTTAGCCTAATGTGCATATATGTTTGAACTATAAAACTGTTTGCTGAATCACATATATCGTTCTCTTGTTTTTTGACATAGTGAAAATGGAAGGGAACACTAGAGGAGGCGGGCATTCTGAAGCGTTAAAGAACTACACTGTGGGCAGAACATTAGGTATTGGCACATTTGGAAAAGTGAGGATTGCAGAGCATAAGCATACAGGGCACAAAGTTGCTATAAAGATTCTGAACCGTCGTCAAATGAGAACTATGGAAATGGAAGAGAAAGGTATGCCTCCTTGTACATTAGTCTATGATACATTCGGCTTTGCTTGCTCAAGATTTCTAGTTATTGGCTTTCAGTGTTGGTCAGATTTGTGAGTGTGTTCCTCATTCCCAGTTAATCAGTTAGTCGAGATAAAGTACATTAGTCTAGGATACATCCGGCTTCCGTAAAGAAGAAAGTTGACCTTGTGTTGTTGCTGTGAATTAGTAAAATTTGCAGCTTGAATTTCTTCACAGGCTGAATGTCTAATGCTTTACTTCTATTGTTTTCTCATATCTTGTTTCCAGCAAAGAGAGAGATCAAGATATTGAGGTTGTTCATTCACCCTCATATCATCCGGCTTTATGAGGTCATTTACACACCTACAGATATATTTGTTGTGATGGAATATTGCAAGTATGGTGAGCTATTCGACTGCATTGTTGAGAAAGGGCGGTTACAGGAAGATGAGGCTCGTCGAATCTTCCAGCAGGTGCCTTTTTCTGCTCTTGGCATGTAGCAACACATTTTTTGGGCATAGTAATACGAACTTTGCTGAGCTTCTTATTTTGATCGTGAAATGTATGGATATGCTGGGCAATTGTCCAGTGTCCACATTCCTCACGTGCTGACTCTGCAAATCCTGATCAATTTGCTCAGTTTGCATTCATCTAATTTTTAGCTCATGACCTGTACTACATTGAGTTGAAAGCTTTCCAAGGTGATTGCTTTGTCGTTTGGGTTGAACTGATCAAAAAGTTAACGTCTTCTTGATGCGTCTATTGTTTTAGTATCACTCTGGTGTCTTGTTCTTTTGATGCCTTGGTTATCTTAGTATCACTAGTTAAATCATTTTTTGTTTAAATGGCATCTTCTTCTCTATGCCTTGATTGTCTTAGTATCGGTACTTAAATCAAATTGTGCTTTAAAACATAAAGAGATGGTATATACTTCTGTAGGCGAATATGTAATTTGAAGGATTCTTTCTGATCACTGGATGCATATTCAGGTTTTGTCTCAATACTTTTTTTATTTAAATTTTCTTGCACAGATTATATCTGGTGTTGAATACTGCCACAGAAACATGGTTGCTCATCGTGATCTAAAGCCAGAAAACCTGTTACTTGATTCCAAATATAATGTGAAACTTGCCGACTTTGGGTTAAGTAATGTCATGCATGATGGCCATTTTCTGAAGACTAGCTGCGGGAGTCCAAACTATGCTGCACCAGAGGTATTCACTAATTTGTCTTACTTGAGTCTTTATCCTTGTGCTTCCTGACATGCATTGTTTGCGTTAATAGCTTCGTGAGTGTTTCTGTGCAGGTTATCTCAGGTAAATTATATGCTGGACCTGAGGTTGATGTTTGGAGCTGTGGGGTGATACTTTATGCTCTTCTTTGTGGCACTCTTCCATTTGATGATGACAATATTCCCAAACTGTTCAAAAAGATAAAGGTGAGACAGAACACATGTAGATTAAGTTGGACCTGACAAGTGTACACCTTTTGTTCTGAAAATAAAAAAACGTTCATGTAGATTAGTTGGACTTTAGCATTCATTTTTTATCTGTAGATTTGACGCCCCCTTGTTTGGTGTTCCAGGGAGGCATCTATATCCTTCCAAGTCATTTATCTGCTCTTGCAAGGGATTTGATCCCAAGAATGCTTGTTGTTGATCCTATGAAGAGAATCACAATTCGTGAAATTCGAGAACACCCATGGTTTCAGAATCGCCTTCCTCGCTACCTGGCAGTGCCTCCACCAGACACGGCGCAGCAAGCCAAAATGGTACCCATCTATTTCAGATTTGAAGTGACTATTTTATGTTTTTTTTTAGAAAAGGAGGATGACCCCCGGCCTCTGCATCTGGGCGATGCATACGGCCACTTTATTAATTATTCTCATAAGACCTTACAAAGTCATACAACCGTAAGACTAAAGCTGCCGTCTAAGCAACAAACTGTCGCTACATCTATCCAGTTGATGAAGGGGCGCAGATAGCCTGGGCCTAATACCAAACAGACATCGCAGCCAAGCCTAACATCTAAGACCTGAGACCCCAACCTAGCCACTTGCCGGGTCTGGGGCACACACTGGTCCGGCGTGCTCTCAGAGGCCGCCGCCGCCAACTGCCACCGCTCCATCTTCAGAACTGTACTGATGCATCAATCTTGCTCGGTCCAGCTATCGTCGACGCCACCACGGCGCCCAACGACACCTCCTCCCTGCGCGCAAACAGCTGTACACGTCGCGGTCGCCACTGATACACCTCAGCGCCATGCTGCCACATACCACCAGCCGACACAGCTTGAAGCCCTTGGAGGATCTGTCGTGCGTAGCACCTGCCGACCAGGCATGACCAAGCGTAGCACCTGTCGGTCAGGCATGACTTGACATCTCCACCGAAGCTCCGTGCAAGACGAAGCCGCTCCACCTCCTGCCTCTGACTTCCAGCGCTGCTCCACAAAACGACGCTTCCAAGAGAGAAGCGACACCGCAGTGCCGCCATCGTCCGGTCTGGAACACCAGATCCTAGGGTTTCCCCCGGAGCAATACGAGTGGGTCGACAGTAGTCACATGGCGATGCCTTCATCAAGGTAACGACGTGGAACGCCGCCATCGCCCGCCGTCGGCTCGGTTTTCACCGGCAACTACGTCTCCCCGACTCGCAGCTGGTGCCAGATGACGGATCCCGAGATCCGAACACCCAGCCTCAGGCCGACCACCTCTGACGGAAGAGATGACCACCACCGTCGGCTGCACTGGTCAGAACAGATCTGATCGGAGGTGCCGCCGACGAGACCACCAGGCCCTCCACGCCGCCGTTGCCGATCTGAAGGCAGCATGCATGCCGCCGCAGCCAAGCCGGCCGCCGTCGACCGCAGCCGCCGCCGCCGCCGCCCGAAGGGCCATCCGCAGCGCCCGCAGCCCTGGCCTCCGCCGCGCCAAGCCGTCGCCGTCCGAGGACGGGCCGGCCTCCCGCCGCCTGCCGCCATCCGCCGCGCCGCAGATCCCATATCGGTCGCGCCACCACACGCCTTGGGGTCCTCCCCACCCTGGAGACACGCGAGAGAGGAGATCCCCCGCCACCGCCGTCGGCCCCCGGGCTTAGCCGGGCGGCGTCTTCCGGCGGCGGCGGAGGGAGGGGAGGAGGGAGTTTGCGGCGGCGGCGGCTAGGTTTCTAGCCGCCCGAGTCGCCCCAGGGGGAGGACGACGCGGGCTTTGTTTAATTTGTACAAGTGTTTTTAATGAATCAAGTGACTATCTTATGTGCACAGTAAAACTTCTCAACCTTTATCGACTAATATATACAGGATCTTGGATGGATCATAGGAATAACATCGATACTTTTGTCATGAAATGTTATCTTTTATGGGCATAATCTTCATATAATATTTGCAAACACAATATTATAGAAATATATGGTCAAGTTGTGGCTCAAAGATTCTTTTTTCTCAAACATGCACCAAAGTGCATGGTCATTTCGTATTAAGAAGAGAACGCCGAGAGTCTGAGTAGGCAACTTTTCAAGTGGATATCCACCTTCATAAACGTGGTTAATGCGGGAAGTTTTCCTCCCTTGACGGTACTTTGTTAGGTAGAAATGAGGCATCATGCAGAGGCTGCCCCTCGAACTTGAGCTCATGGGCCTATGCTCTAGCCAACCGAGCACTGCTCGGTTCTCTAAAACAAGATCAGTTAGGACTAGCCCTTGGTGGTATTTTTAATAGAAGAAACAACCTTGGCACCCTGTTGAGTCGAGATTCGGACGCGGGTGGGCTGGCTGCATACCGCATGCCTTGCCAACAGAGCGATGCTCCGTTCTCAGATATCCACCTTCATAGCTCTTCTAACCTTTTATTTGCGAGTAGTCCACATGCCGTCCTCTTGGCCATGTACATAATTGTAAAAAAAAAAACTATACTGCTTAAGTGAAAGGCACTGCTCCTGCTGGTTACTAGGGAAAAAACTAGCCAAAAAACAAAACGATCCAGCAGCTGTGGCTCAAAGATTTATGAGAAGGGGAAAGATTATGAAAGTTAAACATCATGTAATAATATGAAGTGAAGGGAGTAATTCCTTACTACTAGTAATCTATCCCAACGAGATGAAAAGGTAGCACCTAGTACGTTAAGTCTCCTTGCAATGCCGCTTTTATTTATCAAAAAATTCTTTTACTAGCAAGCTTTAAAATGCTATTTCTACGTCAATGTATATGCTGATTTGCTCTATGTTCATTTCTGAAGATTGATGAAGATACACTTAAAGAGATTGTCAACCTGGGATATGATAAAGACCATGTGTGTGAATCATTGTGCAATAGGCTGCAAAATGAGGTATATGCAAACAAAAGTCAGTGCTTCATTCCATTCAGTTATTTCATAATTGACTTTAGACAATGTTTCCAGGCAACTGTTGCATATTACTTACTCTTGGACAATCGGTTCCGGGCCACTAGTGGCTATTTGGGGGCTGACTATCTACAATCAATGGTTAGTTCACATTTGCATCATCTGTGACTTGTTTAATTCATAAGGTTTAAGCACTGTTAACTTTCTGAATGGATGGTTCTCCAGGGTAGGAGTTTTAATCAGTTTACTTCATCGGAATCAGCAAGCCCAAGTACCAGGCAGTATCTTCCAGCAAGCAATGATTCTCAAGGCAGTGGCTTGCGGCCATATTACCCCGTTGAAAGAAAATGGGCTCTTGGGCTCCAGGTCTTGCACATTATCCACTTACTTTGCTTTGTTTTGCACATTCAGCTGTTGAGCTAACGCATCACTTATCCACCAGTCTCGAGCTCAACCTCGTGAGATAATGATCGAGGTTCTAAAGGCACTTCAAGAATTAAATGTCTGCTGGAAGAAGAATGGACACTGCAACATGAAATGCAGGTGGTGCCCTGGGTTTCCTCAGGTCAGTGATATGTTAGATGCCAACCACAGCTTTGTTGATGACTCTACCATCATGGATAACGGCGATGCTAATGGGAAGCTACCTGCCGTGATCAAGTTTGAAATCCAGGTGTGCAATCTCACCTTCTAATACTACTGTATTCTTTTTGCAATAACAGAAATATGGACTTTCTACTCAATGTCACCTTCGCAGTCGTATCACTAGATAAAATAACGTTTTTGCTGAAGCAAAGGCTGGCCAATATATTCTTATTTGCTTCGTAATTGTTACAAAGTATTGTCTGCATGTGTCTGCTTTCTAACCAGTATATCCTGCATCTGCATGTGTCTGCTGTTGCCAACAAGTATTGTCTGCTGTTGCCAACAAGTATTGTCTGCTGTTGCCATATTTGATAAAACGAACTTCCCAAGTTTTAGTGCTGCACAGTATTGGTTGGCCATACATCTATCGTTAACCTAGTGTGATATTATTCGTTAATGCCTGTATACTTCAGATGTTAACAGTTCGCCGGCATGGTGCTGTATATGCTCTCTATTTGCCTCTGAATTTATGTATTTGTTTTTTCTTCAGCTTTACAAGACCAAGGATGACAAGTACCTGCTAGATATGCAGAGAGTTACTGGACCTCAGCTCCTCTTCCTGGATTTTTGCGCGGCCTTCCTTACCAACCTTAGGGTTCTATAGTGTGCTGCCTCTTCTGGTTGAGTGATGAATAGTGAGACATGTGACTGTCAGCGATGAATAAGTTGGTGCCTGTTCTGGTTGAGTGATGAATAGTGAGACATATGACTGTCAGCGATGAATAAGTGATGGTGTGTAAATAGGTGGTGCGTTTCATCTTCGTTTTACCCAGTCCCTGACAGCGAACCGTGTTGGGTGACTAGTCCTGTGTGAAGCACCAGAAGGTTAAGTGATTGCTATAAATAAGGCTTACCTCCACTACTATTAAACAATCAAATAAGAACTGTTTTACGTGCACCCTGTTAAGTGTACATTGGTTAATTAGCATCGTCTGATTATCTAAATCAATAAAATCTAACAGATTGGATTAATCTAATGAGTTATCAGGGGTGCAGTTAGCAATTATAATAGGCTGACCACCACTCCACCGGCAGAGGAAAACTTCCCCTCCGTAAGTTTCGCTCCCAACCAGAAATCTCTCTTCCAAATAGATAAAGAAATCAATCATCAATCCCTAATTACTAATAGCGATGGCATCTATAAGGCTGGTCATAATGGAGAGTAACTTAGACTAGTGTCATATGCATGACTCTAGTCTAAGTTACCATCTCCATAGTGCAAAGTAACATAGTAGTAGTGTCATAGTTGGCTTCATTTATTAGCTTGTAGACTCATCCTCTCTTGGAAAGCGCTATGTTACAGTAACATATTATGTTACTCTAAACACATCTCTCCTCATTAAATACATGCCACATAAGCAAACTTGTCTTGGACTGCGCTATGTTACTAGCTAAGTTACTCCCACTATGACCAGCCTTATACCTAAATAGTTCATCCCCACTAACCTATTTCTCTTGACATGCAGTCTATCCACCTCAACGCCGTTGCCACATCAGCGTTTCCTTACAGGCTTACATGGGGACCCACCAGCGGTTGACTAGCCTACAGAACAACAGTCACGATAGAGCATTCTCAGAAAGAAAGAAAAAAACAGCCACGATAGAGCATGCCGTGCCGCGCACACGTTTTTCCGGTACGTCCGCACGTTTCCTGGTGCACACGCACGGTCGGGGCAGATAAAACCGGTGGTTGATGCGTTTTGTACGCTAGCTTCGGATCTCAATAGTTTGGCATCACATTTAGAGCCTGTTTGGGACTGCTCTGCTCCTTAAAATTCAGCTCCGCTCCAGAAAATACAAGCCAAACGGGGTAGCTCCACGATATGCCGCTCCGCAAAAAAATTAGAATTTGGGATACAACTCCAAGTTTTTTATGAAGCTTCTCAGGGGGTGCTCCTAAAAACTCTAGAAGCTGGAGTTGGGTGGAAATTACCCACCACTGCCACCAGTAAGTGGATACCCCTTCGTTTGTCCCCCCTCAACCAATCAAATAGATCCTTTCCACCAAATTTCTCATTCTTGAAGCTGGAGCTAAACGGCAGCCAAACATTTTCTTTGGTAGTACTAGAACTTCTAGATGAAACTGCTCCAAAGTGAATTTAGTGGAGCGAAACCAATTTTTGTGAAGCGGAGCAGTCCCAAACAGGCCCTTATTATCTTCCTAATTAACTCCCACTCTGATTGATTTCCCGTAAATCTCTCCATCTTCTAAACAGGTGCCTTTTCTTCTTCTCCGGCGACTAGGCTAGAGGAGTACTAATCTAACATCTATATTTAAACTGGATGCCCCCACTACCTGATTTTCCAGCCTTCTCATGTGTCCACGTGATCATAAATTCTTTCAGCTATTTGATTCACCACGTATGGCTCAGATCAGCCAAGAGTTGATCATCCCGGCCGGTGCACCACGCCCCCACGTTGGCTCCTACTTCTCTACCTACAGAAGCGGAAGCAGAAGCGAACCTTCATCCAGTAACGTCTTCACGACGGAATCCCACCTCATAAGCTGGTCGCTCGGTCTCCAGTCCCTCATATATCTCTTTCCAAACGACACAGACTCCACGCAGTGACAGACGCAACAGAAGTACAGAACCCAGCCTTCTCTAGGGTTTGCAACAGCAGCCTGGGAGGACTGGCGGCTACGGCGGCGATGGCAGGGCAAGTGCAGGATCGCAAGACAATCGATCTGGAGGGGATAAGTGGAGCTTCATGCAGAAGGGTGTCAAGATCCTCAACATCCTTGAGGGCAAGCCGGAGCCGCAGTTCAACTATGAGGACTACATGATGCTCTGCACGTAAGTTGTCTCCCTCCCCGTCCCCCTCCTGCCATGCCTAGGCTTGGCCCGATTTGACCTGATCCGGTGATGAATTGATCTAGGGTTTCAGCCCGCCCCTGTTTGTATCTTTTGTCAAACAGCACGAATACTCGCAGCAGCTATATGACGATTACCGCGAGTCCTTTGAGGAGTACATCCGAGCCACGGTGAGCTGATTTGCCTACTCTCGCTGGTACGCACATGTGTGTTGCGTGTTCAGAGTATCCCCTGTTTTGTGTGTGTGCACGCCGGTGCCGTTGGTTTTCTGGTCAAATTAAACAAGGCAAATCTGTTTGTGTTTTGGTTCCAAACATGCATAGATCGGTTTGCATTTCTGTAATTTTTTTTGGGTTCAGGTGGAGCGTGAGGGTGGGTTGTCTTACTAGCTACAAATGTTTATGTTCTTATCTTACAAATAATCAGGTCCAACTGAATTATTTTGTTCTTTGGCAATTTGAAACAGACCTTCCTATTAGAATTCCAGTACACTATCTTTTATGTAGTACAGGTACCTTCCTATTAGAATTCCAGTATACTATCTTTTATGTAGAACCGGTACAGTTAGTGCATCAGTGAGTTTACTTTTTACTACTTGATTGATAATGTGATTTAGGACAGCTTATTCATGCTCCATCTTTCTGGGGCCAAATAAATGACATCAAGAGGAGTGCTGGATCCAGACAATCTTTGTCAGGTTGTATGTAGGTCTGACTTGGCGTATGTGAGGTGAGCATTCAATGACCTCTTCGTTGAGCTTCTAGCATGGTGATGGTAGCGCTTTTTGGTGAGATGAATATGCAGTAGGGAGGAAGCCGTCTATGCTGCTCCGTTGTATCGAAGGTAAGCTTACGAGTGTGGACAGCGATAGTCCAGTGGACTTCTTATGCCACTCCTCCCTTATGTTGAGATCCCCAGTCCACCCTGCTTCAGGTAACTGAGATATGCTGGTGTTGAGCCAGTCATCATGGCTGCAGTCTCATTTGTGGATGACTTCTTTTACCTTTTCTTTAGTAAATCTGATGCTGACTCCATGATCATCTTCTTTTTCAGGAACACATTCGTCATCATATATTCGAAGTTACACTGGACATATACATAGTTCTTGATGGAATAATTTTTCTTCCTCTGGCTTTTCATTTGTGCTATATTGTTATCCATTAGTTCACATCTTAAACATGGTACTTTGTTTGTTCTTGATACTTGCAGGTTAGTGATTGTTCATTTAAACAAGGTGGCCTTTCCCTACAAGTTTTCGTGTATGTGGCAACATTTGTTTTGTCTCAAATAGTTATTTTGTTCTAGATAGTTAAGGAATTACTTTCATTTTGACGATATTCAGCTTAATATGGACTACATACGGATGTATGTAGTTTAGAGTGTAGATTCACTCATTTTTCTCTATATGTACTCCATATTGGAATCTCTGAAAAGACTTATATTTAGGAACAAAGGGAGTATTCCTTTTACATTTGACTATAACTATGATGATTCTGATGCACTATTTTCATGTATATAACCTGTTGCACCGTTTTCATGTATATAACAGGCAAGTGATATCATTGAAAGGCTCCTTCTGTTTCAAATTCTTTGTATAAACACTATTGTTACCATTCGATGAAAGCAATGATTATATACACATCCTTTCAAAGATATTGTGTCCCCACAAGAAGGGAAATGTGTCGGTGCACATTTAAGTCACTATGTTTATTTACATGTTTTTCTTAACATTAGAAATTTAGCAAAAAATTCCCGCAGCAACGCGCGGGGAATCATCTAGTTATAGCTAATGCTTGCAACCAGGCCTATGTGATCCATGCAAACCGGCTATTGCCGCATCAATTCCTCACCCAATCAACGCCTCCATAGTCGGGGCATTGGATGATTTGCCCCTGCATGTGTTTGTTGTTACGGAGGATGAAAGACACCTCGCCAGGGCGTATGGTCGGGTGAGAGGAGGCACCCTGTCACACCTGCACCTACAAGTGCCACGGTGGACCTGGATAGCCAATAGGGAGAGGAGGGACAAGTCATCGCTAGGCCAGATCATCTGTGGGCCTAGCCGTCGAGTGGTTATATGCCAGCCCCTGCGTGGGCGCGTGAGGCATGCGTGTGGTGTGATCTGATTCTCTCTCTCTCTTTCTCTGACTTGTACTCTGAACTTACCTTTGCAAGGAAGCTTCCCTCTGTTCTTGCGATTTCCTCATCCCCTTTCTCTCCCTCTCCCTCAAGTGCGATCCCCTAGCTCATCGGGTCGTCACAACTGGTTATCAGAGCCTCTCGATTCCGGCCGATTTTTCTTCCCCACCGCTTTCGCCCGATTGATCTGTAACATCCACTGCTCTGGGTGTTGAATTGCTTCGGCAAATCGACGCGAAATCCCAAGCGGGGTTAGATCGATCGAGCAGATACGGCGCCAGCATCCAAGCCTTCTGCCCAGACCAAGCATATCCTCCTCGCCATGGCGGAATCGTCGGAGGAACTCAAATCCATGCTCTCGTCCCTGCTCACCCGTTTCGACGAGAGCAAACTCGCCGGTGACAAGCAAGCGGAGGCGCAGATCGCCTTCAACAAGCAGGTTTTCGCAGATCTCGCCCACCTGCGCCGACAAGTGGATCTGACACAGGCCGACGTCGACGAGGTGCGCCAGCAGCGCGAGACCGCACCACCACCGCCCGCGACCTCGCCGCGCGGCCGCTATCCAAGTACGCCACAGGGCGGGCCCATGACCGGTTCCTCCGCGGCACTAGTGGACCCGCACGCACAACAACCCCGCCTCGTCAACAACGGACCGCCTCTTCTTCAACTACGGCAAGGAGGAGGCCACGTCGACGGAGCACACACCGGTGAACCCGCTCAAGGCCACCGCGAACCGGAGATGCCGCGACACGAGGAGTACTTCACCAAGCCGCCCAAACACGATTTTCCACGGTTCGACGGCTCAGCCCCGTACCTGTGGATTGATCGCTGCATCGCCTACTTCGAATTGTACCGCGTGCCGCCACACAACTGGGTGACCACGGCGACGCTGTACATCGAGGGCCAGGAAGCTCACAGGCTTCAGGCGTATCATCAAGCTCATCGCGCGCTTGGGTGGGACGCTTTCTGTGCGGCGATCCGCGAAGAATTCGGGGCGGACGAGTTCGAGCTGGAGATGCATCAGCTTCTTCAACTACGGCAAACCGGCACGGTGGCGGAGTATCGAGCGGCGTTTGAAGCTCACATGTACCATCTACTCGCCCTCGACGCCTCGTTGAGCCCACGCTTCTTTGTCACCCAGTTCCTACTCGGCATGCGGGACGATCTGCGCGCTGCGGTACGTCTTCAGGCTCCGACCAGCATCACGCATGCCTCGGTACTGGCCCGTATTCAGGAGGAAGAAAACGACGTTCGTCGCCCGCGCCCTCGACTGATTCCTGTCGGACGGCCCCCGCCTCTGCCCGCCGCGCTTCCCCCGCGGCCACCACCACCAGCAGCAGCAGCTCGGCCGGCCAACGACGAGTTCACCCGCGAGCGCCAACTCCGCGACTTCCGACGCGCCAACGGGCTCTGTTTCAAGTGCGGCGACAGATAATCCCACGAGCACCGTTGCAAGCAACTGACGCAGTTGCTCACCATTCAAGTGGGCGACTACGGCGAGGTACTCACGGACGATGCGGTGCACGCACTCGACCTGCTGGACGCGCCTGCGCCGGAGCAACCTGCACCAGAGTGCTGCCTCATCTCCACACACGCGGTCTCTAGCGGGGACTCGCCACGCACTATCCGCCTTCGAGCCATGGTGGAAATCAGGTGATGTTGCTGCTCGTGGACTCGGGCAGTACACACAGCTTCATCTCGCAGGCGTTCGCGGAGCGGATCAAGGCAACAAGCACGCCCTTACAGCTCGTGGAGGTGCGTGTCGCCAACGGTGAGTGCCTGGTATGCGACAGCATGATTCCGGCTGTCCAGTGGTGGTGCCAGGGACACACATTCAGCACAGACATGCGCCAGCTTGCGCTCGGGGCGTACGACGGCGTGCTGGGCATGGACTGGCTCGAACAAAACAGTCCCATGAACTGTCACTGGTTGGACAAGACCATCTCCTTCGCGCACCAGGGCGAGACCGTGACACTGCAAGGCGTTCGTCCCAAGGGCACCACTACAAACATCGACTACATCGAGCCAGACCAGTTCGCCAAGTGGCACGCCGGGAACGACATCTGGTACATGGCGGTCGTGGACTGGCGCGGGCCGAGCACGAACAAGGACAAGCCCCCTCCGTTAGCTGTGCAAGCGGTCCTCGACGACTTCGCCGACGTGTTTGGCGAACCCAAGAAGCTGCCACCACATCGGCAGTACGACCACGCCGTCACTCTGGTGGATGGCGCTCCGCCGGTGAACGGTCGCCCGTATCGTTACTCGCCGCTGCAAAAGGACGAGATCGAACGCCGGGTCGAAGAAATGCTGCAATCCGGTGTCATCACCCACAGCGTGAGCCCCTTCGCGGCGCCAGTACTCCTGGTCAAGAAGAAGGACGGTACCTGGCGGTTCTGCTTCGACTACAGGCGGCTCAACGACATCACTATCAAGAACCGTTTTCCCCTGCCGATCGTGGACGAGCTACTCGACGAACTCGCGGGTGCGGCCTATTTCTCCAAACTCGACCTTCGTGCCGTCTACCACCAAATTCGGATGCGCGAAGAGGACGAGTACAAGACGGCGTTTAAAACCCACCACGGACACTTTCAGTTCCGCGTCATGCCGTTCGCCCTGACGAACGCTCCGGCGACCTTCCAGTGTCTGATGAACGTTATCTTCGGCAAGCATGTGCGCAAGTTCGTCATCATCTTCCTCGACGACATCTTGGTCTTCAGCGGCACCTTGGAAGAGCACGTCGAGCACCTACGGCAAGTGTTCGAGCTTCTTCGCCAGCACGAGCTGTTCGTCAAGGCCTCGAAGTGTTCCTTTGCGCAGGACAACATCGAATACCTGGGCCACATTATCTCCAAGGAGGGCGTGCCCACAGACGCGGACAAGACACAGGCGATGCTCCAATGGCCTACACCGACGACAGCCATCGAGCTACGCGGCTTCCTCGGCCTCATCGGCTACTACAGGAAGTTTGTCGCGCGCTATGGCATCATTGCCAAGCCGCTCACAAACTTACTGACGAAGAAAGGGTTCGAGTGGTCGGAACAGGCTCAGGCCGCCTTCGAATTGCTCAAGCGCGCCATGGCGAGCACACCCGTTCTCGCGCTGCCCAACTTCGACAAGCCGTTCGTCGTTGAGACAGACGCGTGTGACACCGGCATCGGCGCTGTGCTCGTCCAGGAGGGCCATCCAGTGGTGTATTTTAGCAAGGCGTTGGGCGCCCGCAACCAGAAGCTGTCGGCGTACGAGAAAGAATTTCTGGCAGTGATGATGGCCGTCGAGAAGTGGCGTGCCTACCTGCAGCGAGGGCCGTTCACCATCCTTACAGATTTGGGAGATCAACAACTGGAAACGGACCTGCAGCGCAAGGCGATGTCCAAACTGGTGGGACTGCAGCTCACGTTTCAGTACAGATGCGGAGCCAAGAACGGCGCGGCCGATGCTCTGTCCCGGGTGGGCACGGCGCTGAGCGTGGCCGCGCTCTCCCTCTGCCAACCAGCCTGGGTGCAGGAGGTCGCCAATTCTTACGCGACTGACGCCACAGCGCAAGAGATGCTCTCCCGTCTCGCCATACACAGTCCAGACGAGGAGGGGTTTGAGCTGCACAAGGGGTTGATTCGCCGCGGCGACCGGCTCTGGATCGGCAACAACACGGCGCTCCGCACCAAACTCATCAGCGCCTTCCACGACAGCGCGGTGGGTGGCCACTCGGGCATCACCACCACTCACCAGCGCGTCAAGAAGCTCTTCCTCTGGCCTGGACAGAAGCGCGATGTTGACGAGTTCGTCAAACAGTGCGTGGTGTGCCAGCAGGCCAAGCACGAGCACTGCCGGCCACCCGGTCGGTTGGCTCCATTGCCGGTGCCCACGGCATCGTGGCAGGAGCTGACAATGGACTTCGCCGAAGGGCTACCTACATCGGAAGGATATGACTCAATCATGGTGGTCGTCGATCGTCTCACCAAGTTCGCCCACTTCATCCCTCTTCGACACCCCTTCAACGCAAACAAGGTGGCGCGCGCGTTCTGGGACAACGTCGTCAAGCTCCACGGCGTGCCAAGTTCCATCGTCTCCGACCACGATCGCGTCTTCACCAGCGCGCTCTGGCACGAACTGTTCGCGGCTGCGGGCACCAAGCTGCTGTACTCGACGGCCTACCACCCCCAGACGGACAGACAGAGCGAGCGGTCAACCAATGCATGGAGATGTACCTGCGTTGCGCGATCCACGACGACCCCCATCACTGGCGCCGGTGGCTGCCGACCGCCGAGTTCTGGTACAACTGTTCCTTCCACGCATCCATCAATTGCATCCCGTTCAAAGCACTATATGGCACCGAGCCCAACTTGGGTGCCATGGCGCTCTAGGACGACAAGACGGCGCCGGTCATCGACAACGAGCAGTGGGACTGGGGCGCGCACAGGGCCCGCCTCCGCGCACAGCTGCTGCTAGCTCAACACCGTTTCAAGAAGAAGGCGGACCGCCATCGCACGGAGCAAAGCTTCCAGGTCGGCGAGGACGTGCTGCTCAAACTACAGCCATACGCGCAATCCTCTGTCGCCAATCAACCCTGCGCCAAGCTAGCTTACAAGTTCTTCGGGTCGTTCAAGGTGGAGGCCAAGATCGGAACACTCGCCTACAGGCTGCTTCTTCCGCCGGACAGCCGCATCCACAACGTTTTCCACGTCTCCCAGCTGAAGTCGTACACACCCAACTACACGCCCGTCTTCACGGAGCTGCCCAAGCCGCCGGACCTGTCCACGGTGGAGACGGCACCCGAGGAGATCCTCGACAGGTGCATGGTCAAGCGCGGCAACGCGGCGCTGGTGCAACTTCACGTGCGCTGGAACTCTTCTTTGCCTTCAACAACGACTTGGGAAGACTACGACACACTCAAGCTTCGTTTTCCGGCGGCCGCGATCTGGCAAGGGGCGACCGGAGCGCCAGGTGACGCTCTTTCTGAAGAAGGGGGAAATGTCACACCTGCACCTGCAAGTGCCACGGTGGACCTGGATAGCCAATAGGGAGAGGAGGGACAAGTCATCGCTAGGCCAGATCATCTGTGGGCCTAGCCGTCGAGTGGTTATATGCCAGCCCCTGCGTGGGCGCGCGAGGCATGCGTGTGGTGTGATCTGATTCTCTCTCTCTGACTTGTACTCTGAACTTACGTTTGCAAGGAAGCTTCCTTCTGTTCTTGCGATTTCCTCATCCCCTTTCTCTCCTTCTCCGTCAAGTGCGATCCCCTAGCTCATCGGGTCGTCACACACCCTTGCCAGTGGTAGGGACGGTTGCTGCCACGCGGCGAGGTGGAGCAGGGTCAACGCGGCGGCTCAAGCGGTTGGGGACAGCGCGACTGCTCGATGCAGAACGCCGGGTCGGCAGCAACTGGAGCTTGCGAGCGGGAGACGAGAGGCTCATCGGAGGACAACCCGCTATACTGTTGCTGCTCCTCTAATCTTGTTGCCCTTTGCTAATCCTAACCTCTTTCTGCTCTCCGCTCTTGCTCCTTCCATCTACTCCTCTCTGAATCTCCCTTTGATGTGCTTCTCTAATCCCCACTGCTGTTACTTCTCCGAACCTTCACAGCCGCTACTCCTCTTCAGCACTTCCAGCAACAACAAGGACTGGATTCTCTCTCTCTCTCTCTGAAATTTTTGTAAACTTGAGAAATTTATGTTCAGAATTATGTAATATCCAGATTTGAGGAGTGCTTGCAGTCAGTGATTGGTTCAGTTTCGTATTTGTAAATATAATGACACATTTTGTGTGTTCAAAAAACAAAGAAGCAATGTATATGTTAAGAAAGAGAAATATGGTATATGTTAAGAAAGAGAAATATGGGATTTATCAGCATGACAAGTTCTGCATCTATATGGGATCTATCAGCATGCCAGCGTGTAGGCGAGGAGCTGCCCCTTTTTGAATTTTGCATGACAAGTTCTGCGGCTATATGGGATTTCTTCATGACCATCAGCATGGATGTTCAGGTACGGATTTCTTCAGAACCATCAACACTCAGAACAATATGTATGCATGCAGAGAACAGTTATACAAAGATGTGTGTATCTATCATACAATTCTACCACTACATGCATGTATTTGTTTATGGATCATTCATAGTTGGCAAGTTTCTATGGTCTCTAGGCAAACTTAATGTAATTTCACATGAGACAGTCATCATGTGCAAAGACCTAAAGAACAATTGTTTGGATGGGCATGAGACGATTGCACTGAATGGTTGACATTGTATCAATCGTGAGACATGATTACTTATCCAAAGAAACTTTATGCCTGATCTGCTTGGAATATAGGAAGTATGTGTGCCTTCTGTCTTCTTATGAACCTATGTTTGTGAACAAAATATGTTCACTGCATTTTCAGCTACCTATATGCTTAGGAAGACATAACTTACATAGTTTAGTTTTTTTTGTTTTCCAATTCTGTTTAATAGATGCAGACCAACAAACAAGTTCGAATTATTTCACTATCATTTTTTATTGAGAATTGTTTGCCATTAATCTTTCTTCCTGTTGATTTATTTTCCCCTTAGCATCTACTCCCTCCGTTCCTAAATATTTGTCTTTCTAGAGATTTCAACAAGTGACTACATACGAAGCAAAATGAATGAATCTACACTTTAAAATATGTCTATATACATCCGTATGTGGTAGTCAATTCGAAATCTCTAAAAAGACAAATATTTAGGAACATAGGGAGTATCAACCATCATTGCCCGTGACCAGTCTTGCTTTCCCAAATGCATAAACAAACAAAATGCCTTGCATGCACGGCATAATTTAGTTTCATTCAATGCCAGCACATGATCTTCTTGGAACTTTATTCGCTGGGTTCATATGTGGAATTTGCTTATTTGATTTTTAATTAAATGATCTTCTTACATTATGTGAACAACATACTGGAATTTTATTCCTTTGGTCCATATGTGGCATTTGCTCATTTGATTTTCAGTTAAATTTGCGAGCGGGCTACTTTAGTTATAATACAATTAAAAAACGAAGGATCGTTCTAAGAGGTTAATGTGGAATGAAACTTCCTAAGGAATGTAGTGCAAAAGAATCTGTAGAATTTTTTTCTATAGGATTAATTCATTCATATAATAAGAGTGCCTAGAGAAAAAAAACATATGGATTCAACCCTCTGAATTTTCAATGAAAATATTCTGGATCAAAGATACCCTAAGGTGGAATATAAAGACTACCATGGCCACAATTATTATCAAAAGTGGTTGATGTTTGAACTATTTTGACTACAAATAATAGGAAATAGGCCAAACATTTACTAGACTCGGAGAGGATGCGGCGTGCAATGGTGTCCCATTTCTTAAATGGCTCGGTAAAAAAACTCACTAAAAGAGAATTAAGA
Organism: Aegilops umbellulata; assembly: GCA_032464435.1. Taxonomy (NCBI): domain Eukaryota; kingdom Viridiplantae; phylum Streptophyta; class Magnoliopsida; order Poales; family Poaceae; genus Aegilops; species Aegilops umbellulata. The sequence goes on along the minus strand of CP136057.1, from coordinate 475,257,665 downwards.
TTCAAAATAGATGTTTTATTGCAGATTATAATGCGTGCGTTGCACGTGCTGCTTACTAGTATGGTAAATAGACGTGGTGAACCATTTTTTTTTTGTGAACCGTTTTCTGATTCTGCAGGCTGCGCCACCGCTGGTTGTGATGCTGCAGCACAAGCTTTTGTGATATTTTATTACAAGATCTGGCTACTATTTGCCTTGCTGTTGAACCTGTACCTGAATTTTCCGACAAACCGCTAAAAAGACTAGCAAGAATACCACACTGTAGCAGCCCATTTCTGGAGGATCGCTTGCTTTTTGAAGAAAGCGAATCAAGCAAGCCAAATGGGCTGAGCAATTTTATGCAAGCCAAATGCGTAGGCTTAATTCTCTTTGATAGTATTTTCATAAGACCGAAAAATCTGTGGGAAGAAATTCCTACTGGTTCGGCTCAAAATTTTATGCGCAGAGATATGGCTGCACCCGCATGTTGCTCTGCCTCCCTGCCCATCTTGTGCCCGCGAGGCCGCGACCTAGGGGCTAGGGATGCAAGCGGACGGCACGCGACTGTCTACAAACAGGAAAACTGAACTTCTTTTTTTTTTAAATGGAGGAGGACCCCGGGCTCTGGAGATTCATGCAACCATTTTATTAATTATTCATACAAAACCTTACAAAGTTAGACAATAATAAGACTAAAGTCACCCTCTAAGCAACATCTGTCGTTACTCCTATCCAGTTAATATAGGGATGCTGATAGTCTGGGGCCTAATACCAAACAGATCTCGTAGCCAAACCTAATATCTAAGATCTGAGGTCCCAACCAGCACTCCTGCCTGGTATGCGGCAGCCACCAGTCCGGCGCACTCCTCAACCAGGACGCTTGCCGGGTATGAGGCCGCCGCAGCCACCTGCCACTAATCCATCTTCAGTGATGTACTGCTGCATCTACCTTGCCCGGTCTAGCTGCCGACGACGCCACCACGATACCAGACAACGCCATCATCCCGCGCTCGTCCATCATCACACGCCCACCGGCGAGACCACACTGCTCCATGCCGCCGAGACCCGCCGTCGTCGACGCGAGAGAAGGCACGCCACACCACCTCACGCCTCTTCCATCCGGCGCCGCTCCACAAGCGATGCCCCCAATAGGGAACACGATACTGCAGCGCCGCCATCATCAGATCCGGAGATCTTAGGATTTCTCCCGGAGCGGCACGAGCAGGTTGACGACAGTTGCTTGACGATGCCTTCATGAAGGTAACGACGTAGACGCCGCCATCGCCCGCCATGACCGGAGTCGGCTCGGTTTTCACTGGCGACTATGTCTCCCCAACTCGCCGCCAGTGCTAATAGTGGGATCCAAGATCCATCACTACCAGCCTGGCCAACCGCCATCGGTGAAGAAGGCAGCCACAACCACCATGCCCGGGCCAAGAGACCCAAACGTCCTCGTGCCACGAAGATTACCCGAGGGGGGGGGGATTGTTGGGAAATGTAGCATGCAATTTCAAAAAAATTCCTACGCTCACGCAAGATCTATCTAGGAGATGCATAGCAACAAGAGGGGGAGAGTGTGTCTACGTACCCTCGTAGACCGAATGCGGAAGCATTTGACAACGCGGTTGATGTAGTCGAACTTCTTCTCGTTCCGAGCGGTCAAGCATCAAACGTACGGCACCTCCGAGTTCTGCACACGTTCAGCTCGATGACGTCCCTCGAACTCTTGATCCAGCAACGTGTCGAGGGAGAGTTTCGTCAGCACGACGGCGTGGTGACGGTAATGGTGAAGTGATCCGCGCAGGGCTTCGCCTAAGCACTACGTGAATATGACCGGAGGCGTAAACTGTGGAGGGAGGCGCCGCACACGGCTAATAATTGTTGATGTGTGTTCTAGCGGTGCCCCCCCTCATATATATATATATATATATATATATATATATATATATATATATATATATATATATATATATATATATAGGTTGGAGGGGAGGAGAGGCAACCAAGGGGGCGCGCCAAGTAGGAGGAATCCTACTTGGGCGCCTCCCTATTCGGCCTCCCCCCTTCCCTATCCATCCGGAGGGGGAAGGAAGGAGGAGGGAGGAGAGAAGGAAGGGGGAAGCCGAATTGCTCCCCTTCCTTTCTCTCTTCCCCTCTTTCCTTCCCCCCTTATTTGGCTTACATGGGGCGCACCAGCCCCCTAGGGGCTGGTCTGTCCCCTTCTTGGCCCATTAGGCCCATGTAGTTGCCGGAGGGATGCCCGGAACCCCTCCCGGTGACCCGATATATACCCGGTACCCCCAGAACACTTCCGGTGTTCGAATATCATCGTCTTATATATGAATATTTACCTCTCGACCATTTTGAGACTCCTCGTCATGTCCATGATCTCATCCGGGACTTCGAACAACATTCGGTCATCAAATCACATAACTCATATAATACAAAATCGTCATCGAACATTAAGCGTGCGGACCCTACAGATTCGAGAACTATGTAGACATGACCGAGACACCTCTCCGGTCAATAACCAACAGCGGAACTTGGATGCTCATATTGGTTCCCACATATTCTTTGAAGATCTTTATCGGTCGTACCGTAATGACAACATACGTTATTCCCTTTGTCATCGGTATGTTACTTGCCCGAGATTCGATCGTCGGTATCTTCATACCTAGTTCAATCTCATTACTGCCAAGTCTCTTTACTCGTTCCGTAATACATCATCCCGTAATTAACTCATTAGTCACATTGCTTGCAAGGCTTATTATGATGTGTACTACCGAGAGGGCCCAGAGATACCTCTCCGATACTCGGAGTGACAAATCCTAATCTTGATCTATGCCAACCCAACAAACACATTTGGAGATACCTCTAGAGCATCTTTATAATCACCCAGTTACGTTGTGACGTTTGATAGCACACAAGGTATTCCTCCCGTATCCGGGAGTTGCATAATCTCATAGTCGAAGGAATATGTATTTGACATGAAGAAAGCAATAGCAATAAAACTGAACGATCAATATACTAAGATAACGGATGGGTCTTGTCCATCGCATCATTCTCCTAATGATGTGATCCCGTTCATCAAATGACAACACATGTCTATGGTTAGGAAACTTAACCATCTTTGATTGGAAACTTAACCATCTTTGATTAACGAGCTAGTCTAGTAGAGGCTTACTAGGGACACGGTGTTTTGTCTATGTATCCACACATGAATCAAGTCTCCGGTTGCACAGGTAAAGGGGTGCAAAAATGTGCCCCTAGTTTTGTACACCGACAGGAGCCCCTGGGCCTGGGCCACACATAAGCGCGACACGTTGTTGGGTCAGGCCCAAAACGGTGCGCGAGCAGGCGGGGCGGTTTCTACCGCGGTAAGACTTTTCGCGCAATGCGCTTCCCACGACCCGCACGCACGTCGCGGCGTGGAGGGGCATGCGTGACATGGGCGGCATGCGTGGGGCGATTTTCACACGCATGCGTCACATCACGGTAAAGAGGCGGCCCGCGCCTTCCCCGTAAATGGAGGGAGGCGTGGAGGCGCGGCTCATTTACTGAATGGGACCGAGGCGCGGTCTTCAAGGCGTCCACTCCCCACGATCACGGGGTGGGGTGAGGTCGCCTCTCTTGTCCCCTCGGTTCTGCACGTCTGCCACGCGTCTTTCATGCGCTCGGGGTGGCAAACGGTGGAGGCGGGAAACCGGGCCGTCGCTGGTTGGGGCAGCGAGTCGGTCCTAGTTCCATGCGCCTACCGTGTCTTGATTGGCCGAGCGGGGCGGCCGAGCCCCAACCCCGTTCCTTTATAAAGAGCGGGAAGGGGAGATGGCATCCCGCATTCTCCCACCTTCTACCTCCCTTTGCTTCTGCTCCTTCCTTTCATTCGTCATGGAGAAAGGGAATCCCGGTCCTTCGACGGTGGCGGCGAGGGTCGCCGCTCGCCAAGGCATCCCTCCTCCTCCTGCTCTTGTGGTGGCAGAGCCGGCCGCGAGGGGAAGGGGGAGGGGGCGAGGTCGCAGTGCTCGGGGAAGAGGAGGGTGGGATGACAGATTAGCCTCTCCTCCGCCAGCAACTCCTCCTCTGATGGAGGGCCATGCCGGCGACAACCCCTGCGAATTCTTCGTCAGGCTGCGCCAGCCACCGCACCGTCGCCTTCGCCTCCCGACTCCTTTCGCGCGGGAGATGGAGCTGGATCCGCCACAGGCGTTGCGGCTGCATATGAGGGGCCGCGGGAACAGCGGCACATGGGCCAACGTCGAGTTCCCCACCCCTCACGTCATGTATCTCCATCGAGGGTGGAAGACATTCGCTCGTCTCCACAGCTTGAAGGATGGGCTCACTCTCCATTTCAAACTAATGGAGGGTGGCCTCCTCTCCGTCAAGATCTTCGGGCACTTCGGGACTCACGTAAGGTGCTGCGTGGAGAGCTCTTCTGACGACGAAGATTCCTCCTCGACCGAGAGTGGCGAGGAAGACAACGGCAGCGACGACGAGGCTAGCGGGCGGCAGGATGACGGGTCCGACTAGGCGTCGGGCGCCGCTCCAAGCGACACCGGTATGGGACCCCCTTGACAGTTCGCTTTGAATGAGACTTTTCCAGCAAGGCCCAACATTGGTTTTACCATTTGCCACCTAGCCTTTTTCCCTTGGGTTCTGCAGACTCAAGGGTCATCTTTATTTTAAACCCTCGGGCCAGTTCTCCTTCGATTGCTGGTCCAAACTAGAGCCCTTTGCAGCGCCACCTCGAGGCAACTCGAGGGCTGGTTTTAGTTGTACGGAGTGTTCATCCGGATGTGCCCTGAGACCGAGATATGTGCAGCTCCTATCAGGATTTGTCGGCACAATCGGGCGGCTTTGCTGGACTTGTTTTATTACTGCCGAGATGTCTTGTAGTCCGGGATTCCGAGATTGATCGGGTCTTCCCGGTAGAAGGAATATCCTTCGTTGACCGTGAGAGCTTATCATGGGCTAAGTTGGGACACCCCTGCAGGGTATTATCTTTCGAAAGCCGTGCCCGCGGTTATGAGGCAGATGGGAATTTGTTGATGTCCGGTTGTAGAAAACCCGAAGTTGACCTTAACTAAAACACATCAACCGCGTGTGTAACCGTGATGGTCTCTTCTCGGCGGGGTCCGGGAAGTGAACACGGTTGTTGGAGTTATGTCTGACGTAGGTTGTTTCAGGATCACTTCTTGATCACTTCTAGCTTCACGACCGTGCTTTGCCTTCTCTTCTCGCTCTCTTTTGCGCTGTAGTCACCATATGCTAGTCGCTTGCTGCAGCTCCACCTCACAAACCCCTTTCCCACCTTTAAGCTTAAATAGTCTTGATCTCGCGGGTGTGAGATTGCTGAGTCCCCGTGACTCACAGATATTATCACCTCAGTTGCAGGTACCAACGATGCCAGTGCAGTTCACGCGTCCGAGCTCACTTGGGAGTTCGACGAGGAACGTGGCCGTTACTATGTTTCTTTTCCAGATGATCAGTAGTGGAGCCCAGTTGGGTGATCCGGGGATCTGTTTAGCATTTGGGGTAGTCTTCTTTCATTTTGGTACCGTAGTCGGACCTTGAGTGTAATCTGTATGATGGATGTTATTTATGTACTTGTGTGAAGTGGCGATTGTAAGCCAACTATGTATCTTTCCCCTTTATTTATTACATGGATTGTGTGAAGATTACCTCACTTGCGACATTGCTTTCAATGCGGTTATGCCTCTAAGTCGTGCCTCGACACGTGGGAGATATAGCCGCATCGAGGGCATTACAAGTTGGTAATCAGAGCCTTTCCCCGACCGTAGGAGCCCCCACTGTTTGTTCGTCTTTAGCGGCCGAGTTGTGTCTAGAAAAATGTTTTGAGTCTTTTAGGAATTATATATCGGAGAGTTTAGGAATTCTTTTTACTCCCCAGTCCCTTCGACCTTCTGGTAAGGCATCCTGACGTAGAGTTTTGACTCTTCTCTTCTCAAATTTCACAAAAAAAAAATTAGGATCACGCGGGTATATTACAATTGTTCCGATGGTTTTATGATGACAACATTGTCTTGGTTGCCTCCTGACATTTAGGGGTTGTGGCAGTGTCCCGGGGAGTTGAGCTCCGAGGTGTTGTTGTCATAATTTTATCGTTGCGGTTTTGGAATACCTGAGTTTAGTACGCCGACATCGAAAATCTCTTTTGTACAGTTGTTGGTGAGATAACCCTGATAGCCCAGTACTGTGGCGAGTGCGGGAGTATTGCCATGACTTGTATAACGGGTGCTTTTCGAAGGTTGAGGTAGACGATTTCCGAAGGTTTCTTGGTTATGTGTTGAAGGATGGATACAGCTGGTTGTAGGATTTGCTAGTTTGGGTGAGATATTATGCTTCCCCTGTATCCCCAACACCTGATTGCATAACCAGAAAGTTTCGGGAGTTTATAAGTGGGAATTCTTGTAGCTTTAGTATTTCTTCCGCAGATATTTGGTTTGTGATTGGGTAATCCTTACCAAGTATTTGTTCACTTCCGTACCTTGTTGATTTTATTTCTTACCATGTTCTAAGTGGCTTCTCAGCTTTGGAAGTGTGATGATTTACATTGGAATTCATTCGTTCATTCTCGTTCGAATGTTAATTGTGAAGACTATATGTTGCAATTAAGTTCCTTTGATTCAACCTCAATATATCTCTGTCAAGATGCTAATGCATGTCACCCTCTTCAGGATGGCTCCACCAACGCGTCAGAATCCGGAACGCAATGACGGGAATCAGGCTAACCCTGCGCCACCACCTCCGCCTCCGGAAGCTTGGCAGGCCCTGATGACTGCAACAAATGCCAATGCTCAGATTCTGATTCAGCTCTTGCAAGATCGCAACCAAGGGCAAGCTAATCAAGAGAATCAAGGCCAAGGCAACAATCAGCCGCATTTCGCTTCACTGAACCAGTTCCTTGCTAATCAGCCAAAGACCTTCAGCTACTGTGTCGAGGCCACAGACGCCGATGATTGGCTCGTGGACATTAGCAAGCATTTCGAGTGCAGCAATGTGAGACCTGAGGACTTTGTCAAGTTTGCCTCTTTTCAACTCAAAGATCAAGCTGCTGAGTGGTTCCAGCAATACAAAGATTCCAGAGGAGGTTGTGTGATCACTTGGGATGATTTCCGTCGTGACTTCAAAGCACACCACATTCCAGAAAGTGTTGTTGAGAGTAAGCGTGAGGAATTCCGCAATCTCAAGCAAGGCACCATGTCTGTCTATCAATACAACACTCAGTTCCAGAAGCTCTCTCGTTTTGCAAGGCAAGACATTCCTGATGAGAAGAGTATGATCTACCAATTCAGGCGTGGTCTCAGAGAAGATCTGCAACTTGCTCTCGTGCTTTTCGAGCCATTAAAGTATGATGAATTCTACAACATGGCACTGAAACAAGAAGCTGCTCAGCTCAAGTGTGAGGCATCTAAGAAGAGAGTCAGAGACGCAGTTCAGTCTTCTTCTTCTTCACTTGTGGCAGCTAAGCAACAGAAGTTCTGGTTGCCTCCTCCTCCTCCGTTCCGTCAGCCTTATCAGCAAAAGAACTCAAGTGGTCGTGGATCTTCCCACCCACCCAACTTTGGCTATCAGAACAAGTCTCAGAATCAAGCTCCAAGGCCAAGTGCTCCTTACCATCGTCCGCTCTCAGAGGTGACTTGTAACAAATGTCAGCAGAAGGGTCACTATGCGAACAAGTGCTTCAACCAAAGGCGCCTTCCGCCTCCTCCTCCTGTGAAATCTTCCAGTAATGCAGTGGTCAAGCATAATTCCCAGCATGCCAAGGTGAACACGTTGAATGCAGCTCAAGCAGAGGAGTCTTCTGAAGTGATCATGGGTAATCTTCCTGTTAATGATATTCCTGCTAAAGTCTTATTTGACACTGGAGCATCGCTTTCTTTCATTTCAAGACCTTTTGTGGCTATGCATGATTTGGGTACTCAAGTTTTGCCGAGACCGTTGTCTATTGTGTCCCCGGGCAAGCAAATGACATCTAATGTTTGCGTCCCGGATGTTTCTATCAAGATGGGCGACTACAAATTCTTGTCAAAACCAATTGTTCTTGGTGACTCTGATATTGATCTTATTCTCGGGATGGACTGGCTTTCTAAGCACAAGGCTCAGCTTGAGTGTGCTGCCAGGGAAATCAAATTGACTCACTCTTCTAACGATGTGATCAACTATGCTTCTCGTGATGATACCATTCGGTTGTTTTCTCTCAATGAGAATGATGAATTGGAGGCTATCTCTCAGATTCCAGTCGTTTGTGAGTACCAAGATGTTTTTCCAGAAGAGCTTCCGGGTATGCCTCCCCGTCGGACAGTTGAATTCGTTATTGATCTTGAGCCTGGCACGGAACCCGTTTGCAAGCGTCCTTACAAGCTTGCACCAGATGAGCTCAAGGAATTAAAGATTCAACTCGATAAACAAGAACGTCTGGGTCTGATCAGACCGAGTTCTTCTCCTTGGGGTTGTGGTGTTCTTTTTGTCAAGAAGAAGGATGGCACGGACCGACTTTGTGTTGATTACCGTCCATTGAACAAGAAGACTATCAAGAACAAGTACCCACTTCCCAACATCAATGAGCTATTTGAGCAACTCAAAGGTGCTAAGGTGTTCTCCAAGCTTGACCTTCGTATGGGTTATCATCAGATTCGCATTCGTGAAGAAGATATTCCCAAGACAGCATTCAGAACAAGCTTTGGTTCTTATGAATATACTGTCATGTCTTTCGGCCTTGTCAATGCTCCTCCTTATTTCACTCGCTTGATGAATTTCATCTTCAACCCCTACATCAACGAATTTGTCTTGGTCTATCTTGATGATATTTTGGTCTTCTCCAAGAATAAGAAGGATCATGCCAAACATTTGCGATTGGTACTCGACAAGCTCAGAGAGTATCAATTATATGCGAAGCTCTCCAAATGTGAATTCTGGCTTGATGAAGTTCTTTATCTTGGCCATATCATCTCTGCCAAGGGCATCGCTGTTAATCCAGAGAGGGTGTCTGCAGTTTTGAATTGGAATCCTCCTCAGAATGTCAAGCAGCTTCGCAGTTTTCTTGGACTTGCAAGCTATTGCAGAAGATTCGTTGAGGATTTCTCCAAGATTGCTAAGCCTCTTTACAACCTCCTCCAGAAGCATGTGAAATATGTCTGGTCTCCTGAGTGTGACGTTGCTTTCAACACTCTCAAAGAGAAACTCGTCACTGCTCCAGTTTTGACTCCTCCTGACGAATCCAAGCCTTATGAAGTATTCTGTGATGCTTCTCTCCAGGGCCTCGGTGCTGTGTTAATGCAAGAGAAGAAGGTTGTTGCCTATACCTCTCGCCAGTTGAAGCCCAATGAAAGGAACTACCCCACTCACGATCTTGAGTTGGCGGCAGTGGTCCACGCTCTAATAACATGGAGACATCTCCTGTTGGGAAGGAAAGTGGACATCTTCACCGATCACAAGAGTCTCAAGTATATTTTCACTCAGCCTCATCTCAACCTCAGACAAACTCGATGGGTCGAAATGATTCAAGAGTATAATCCGAGTATTGAGTATACTCCAGGCAAGGCTAATGTGATTGCAGACGCTTTGAGCAGAAAGGCTTACTGCAACAGCTTAATCCTCAAGCCATTTCAACCGGATCTCTGTGAGGCTTTCCGCAAGTTGAATCTCCAAGTTGTTCCTCAAGGTGTTCTTGCCAACCTCATCGTCTCTCCTACTTTGGAAGATCAGATTCGTGAGGCTCAATTGTTGGATACCATGGTGAAGAAGGTGAAACGTGGTATTGACAAGGGCATTTCCAAATACAAGTGCTATCGAGTTGATGACAGAGATACTCTTTTCTTCGAGGACCGGATCATGGTTCCTAAGGGTGATCTTCGTAAAGTCATTATGAACGAAGCGCACAATTCTCTTCTGTCAATTCATCCTGGAAGTACAAAGATGTACCATGACCTCAAGCAGTCGTATTGGTGGACTCGAATGAAGCGTGAGATCGCTCAATTCGTGAATGAGTGTGATGTCTGCAGAAGGGTGAAAGCAGAACACCAACGACCAGCTGGTCTTCTCCAACCTCTTGCTATTCCAGAATGGAAGTTTGATCATATCGAAATGGACTTCGTGACTGGTTTTCCTAAGTCCAAGCGTGGAAATGATGCTATCTTCGTCGTCATCGACAAGCTCACCAAAGTGGCTCATTTTTTTCCTATCAAAGAGTCTATCACAGCAGTGCAGCTGGCAGAGCTCTACACCTCCAGAATTGTCTCTTTGCACGGCATTCCGCAATTGATCTCTTCAGACCGTGGCAACATCTTTACCTCCAAATTTTGGGATTCTTTTCAGAAGGCCATGGGCACCAACATTCGCTTCAGCACAGCTTTCCACCCTCAGACTAGTGGACAAGTCGAGCGTGTCAATCAAATTCTTGAAGATATGCTCAGAGCCTGTGTTATCTCTTTCGGCATGAAGTGGGAGGATTGTCTTCCTTATGCCGAGTTCTCTTACAACAACAGCTTTCAAGCCAGCTCGGGCAAAGCCCCATTCGAGATTCTCTATGGCAGAAAGTGTCGTACCCCTCTCAACTGGTCTGAAACCGGTGAACGTCAATTGCTCGGCAATGATTTGATCTCAGAGGCTGAGGCTATGTGCAAGGTGATTCGTGAGAACCTCAAAGCAGCGCAGTCGCGCCAGAAGAGCTATTACGACAGCAAACACCGAGATGTGGCATTCGAGATCGGAGACCATGTCTACCTCCGCGTCTCTCCAACGAAAGGAACTCGTCGCTTCGGTATCAAGGGGAAACTTGCTCCGCGATACGTGGGTCCCTTCAAGATCATCGGGAAACGAGGCGATCTCGCCTATCAACTCGAGCTTCCCTCCAACTTTGCAAATGTGCACGATGTCTTCCACGTGTCACAGCTTCGCAAGTGCTTCAAGACGCCTGAGCGCACCATCAACTTCGAAGAGATTGATCTTCAAGAAGATTTGTCCTATCATGAGCATCCAGTTGCTATTCTTGAGACAACTGAGCGTAAGACTCGCAACAAGTCAATCAAATTCCTCAAAGTGAAATGGTCACATCATTCAGACCGAGAGGCCACCTGGGAGCGTGAAGACCACCTACGTTCCGAGTATCCGGAGTTCTTTCAGTCCTAGATCTCGGGACGAGATCCTCTCGTAGTGGTGGTGTGTTGTAACGCCCCAGATGTAACTTGCCATATTTGTAATCCAACTCTTGCCATTTCCGGCTATGTGTTATGATATTTTCCCTCCGTGTTGGGTTTCTCTCCGTTTTGCCTTTTGGTCATGTCATGCATTTCATATCATGTCATCATGTGCATCGCACTTGCATACGTGTTCGTCTCATAAATCCGAGCATCTTTCCCGTTGTCCGTTTTGCAATCCGGCGCTCCTATGCCTCCCGGCGTCCCCTTTTGCATTTCTTCGTGAGCGGGTATTAAACATTCTCGGAATGGACCGAGGTTTGACATGTGGCCTAGGTATAGCACCGGAAGACCGCCTGTCAAGTTTCGGGTCAATCGGAGTTCGTTTGGTACTCCAACGGTTAACCGGGTAACCGTGAAGGCCTCGTGTGTGTTGCAGCCCAACACCCCTTCAAAACAGCCCAATATCCCATCTAAGTCACTCCCATGTCCTCCGCCGTTCGATCACGATCGAGTGGGCGAAAACCGCACTCCGTTTGGAGCCTCCTAGCTCCTCCTATATATAAAAAGGCCTCCCCCTTCTCTAATCACGGGCAAAATCCACCCCAAACCCTAGCCCCGCTCCTCGCGTCGCGCCGGACACGTCCGGTCCGCGCCGGACAACCCGCGCCGCCGCCGCCCGACGAATCGGGGCGCGACACGTGGCAACCGGCCACCGCGCGCGCCGCCGGCCCGCCGAGCCCGCGGCTGGCCATCCAGCGGCCCGCGCCTCCGCCCGGCTCCCCGCCGCCCCGGGCCGCGCGCCCCGCGCGCCGCCTCCCTCCGCGCGCCCGCCGCCGCAGTCGCCGCCGTCGCCCGCCCGCGCCGCCTGCCGCTCGCCTCCGCCGCCGTCGCCCGCCCGCGCCGCCTGCCGCTCGCCTCCGCCGCCATCGCCCGCCCGCGCCGCCTGCCGCTCGCCTCCGCCGCCGTCGCCGCCCGCGGTCGTCGCCCGTCCCGGCGCCGCCCCGCGCCGTCCCCGCCTCCTCCGCGCTCGCCGGCGCCAGATCCGACCGCCCCGGCCCGGATCCGGCCGCCCCTCGCCTCACCGCCGCCTTCCCCCGCGATCTCCGGCGAGATCCGCGGCGGACCTCGGTTTCCGCGCCGGCACGGTTGACTTATTTCCCTTCCCCGAATTTTGCTAAGTCCTCATTATTTTGCATGATCATCACCTGTTCTGTATGCCATAACTTTGCATCTGTAGCTCCGATTTGTGCGTATAATATGTCGAATTGTTCGTATCAAAGAGTACATCCTTTTGTTCCATTGCATCATTTTCATTTGAAGTCATCTTGATGCCCTAAATGCTGTTAGAAGAGGGCTAGTTGATGTTAGTGGCTGGATCTTATCTGAATATGCACTTTTGTCATTTTTGCCATGATTGATGTGTACCTCCTATGAAGTTGAGTCCTACATGAGTTTTGTAATATGCCATGTTACCTATCCAGGGAATTTTGACATGTATTTTTGTGATCTATGTGGTGACTAGCACAAGCATGCAAACTAGGTCACCTGATGTTGCTGATTTCAGAGACTTAGTAATTTCACTAAGTCCCTGACTGCTGTTATTTTTTATGCCATGTATTCATGTTGTTTCTGAGAGATCTATGCGTAATTTGAGAATGATCAGTAAGGGTGTTTTGGACTTGAATATTTTCTTAATCCATCCATGCCTTTGTTTGCAATTATGGAGAGCCATAGCTTGAGTCAATCGAGCTCTACTTTTGCTTCAAAATGTTGCTGGCAGATTGATTACGTGTTATTCGATTTTGCCAAGCTTGGTGTAGTTGATACTTGCATTATATGATGTTATTATTGCGATGTCTATTTACTATGCCATGTCTTCTTGATGTATGTATGCTTAGTTTATCATGAAGTGCTCTGTAGTGAGTGCATCGAGCTCACGAACATGCCTAGTCGTTATTAGTTTTCTGCCATGCCCAGTTTTCTGCTAAGTCTGAAACCTGTAACGAAACTTGCTTATTTGACATGGGTGTAATCATATTTTCTGGTCCTTTTTGGCTTATTGTCAGTAAAGGACTTTTGTCAAGTGCTATGTGTAGATTCATGCTATGCCTTATTTTGCTATATTCTGAATCTGTAGCATGTTGTTTCATTACTCTGAACATGTCATCCTGATGTTAGTTTCCTGCTATGTTGTTAATTTCACTAAGTCTGAGAACTTGTTATCGTTTGCACTTTTGCCATGCTTGTTTGGACCTGTTTTGATGTGATTGAGCCGTAGCTCAGTGTTCATCTTTTGTCGTGCATCTTGTGTAGATTACTGTCATATGCTTTGTTGCCATGTTTGGGTGCAGTAGCTCAATTATTTGTTGCTTGCTAAGTAGCATCATGCTGTTAATGGCAGATTCGTGTCATTCTTGTATTGCTTGCCATTTGCAAACCGTGCATCCGATTCCGGTGTTCTTTATATCGATTTCAACCGAAATCACCTCATCTATCCAGTGGCATGCTTGGTTTGCCAAGATTATGCCCTGTTCATCCTTGTCCTTCCGGAGCATGCATTCACATCGCATATCACCTCTCGCATATCATGCCATGTTTTGCCTCATGTTGCTTGCGCATTGCATCGTGGTTGATATTGGTTCCTTTGCTTGTTCTCTTGTCTTGGGTAGAGCCGGGAGACGAGTACGTGAACGAGGATTCCGTTGAGCACGCTTACGAGGACCAAGCTTTCGACAACTCTGAGAACCTTGCAGGCAAGATGACCATACCCTCGAAATCACTTCTATCTTTGCTTGCTAGATTGCTCGCTCTTTTGCTATGCCCATGCTGCGATACCTACCACTTGCTATATCATGCCTCCTATATTGCCATGTCAGCCCCTAACCATCCATGTCCTAGCAAACCGTTGTTTGGCTATGTTACTGCTTTGCTCAGCCCCTCTTATAGCGTTGCTAGTTGCAGGTGAAGATGAAGTTTTGTTCCTTGTTGGGACATGATCTTGTTGTTCCTTGTTGGAACATGTTTATTTGTTGGGATATCACAATACCTCTTATTTAATTAATACATATATATACTTGGTAAAGGGTGGAAGGCTCGGCCTTATGCCTGGTGTTTTGTTCCACTCTTGCCACCCTAGTTTCCGTCATACCGGTGTTATGTTCCCGGAGTTTGCGTTCCTTACACGGTTGGGTGATTTATGGGACCCCCTTGACAGTTCGCTTTGAATGAGACTTTTCCAGCAAGGCCCAACATTGGTTTTACCATTTGCCACCTAGCCTTTTTCCCTTGGGTTCTGCAGACTCAAGGGTCATCTTTATTTTAAACCCTCGGGCCAGTTCTCCTTCGATTGCTGGTCCAAACTAGAGCCCTTTGCAGCGCCACCTCGAGGCAACTCGAGGGCTGGTTTTAGTTGTACGGAGTGTTCATCCGGATGTGCCCTGAGACCGAGATATGTGCAGCTCCTATCAGGATTTGTCGGCACAATCGGGCGGCTTTGCTGGACTTGTTTTATTACTGCCGAGATGTCTTGTAGTCCGGGATTCCGAGATTGATCGGGTCTTCCCGGTAGAAGGAATATCCTTCGTTGACCGTGAGAGCTTATCATGGGCTAAGTTGGGACACCCCTGCAGGGTATTATCTTTCGAAAGCCGTGCCCGCGGTTATGAGGCAGATGGGAATTTGTTGATGTCCGGTTGTAGAAAACCCGAAGTTGACCTTAACTAAAACACATCAACCGCGTGTGTAACCGTGATGGTCTCTTCTCGGCGGGGTCCGGGAAGTGAACACGGTTGTTGGAGTTATGTCTGACGTAGGTTGTTTCAGGATCACTTCTTGATCACTTCTAGCTTCACGACCGTGCTTTGCCTTCTCTTCTCGCTCTCTTTTGCGCTGTAGTCACCATATGCTAGTCGCTTGCTGCAGCTCCACCTCACAAACCCCTTTCCCACCTTTAAGCTTAAATAGTCTTGATCTCGCGGGTGTGAGATTGCTGAGTCCCCGTGACTCACAGATATTATCACCTCAGTTGCAGGTACCAACGATGCCAGTGCAGTTGACGCGTCCGAGCTCACTTGGGAGTTCGACGAGGAACGTGGCCATTACTATGTTTCTTTTCCAGATGATCAGTAGTGGAGCCCAGTTGGGTGATCCGGGGATCTGTTTAGCATTTGGGGTAGTCTTCTTTCATTTTGGTACCGTAGTCGGACCTTGAGTGTAATCTGTATGATGGATGTTATTTATGTACTTGTGTGAAGTGGCGATTGTAAGCCAACTATGTATCTTTCCCCTTTATTTATTACATGGATTGTGTGAAGATTACCTCACTTGCGACATTTCTTTCAATGCGGTTATGCCTCTAAGTCGTGCCTCGACACGTGGGAGATATAGCCGCATCGAGGGCGTTACAACCGGCGACCCCATCATCCGTGTCGCCGGCTCCTTGAACTTCTCGGGGTCGTCTCCTTGGGCGGCTGGCGTTGGGAGGCTGCGGAAGAGGAAGAGGGCGGGCGGCAAGGCCGTCAAGTCAGAGTACGCGGGCACCGACGCCTTCGTCGCGTACCGACGTCTTGCCGCCTCGTCTTCGAGCTCTGCCTCTGGCGCCGCCATCACCATCCAGCCCTCGGACGACCACCAGGATGTCCTCTTGGTGTGTTCTGCCACTAGTAGCTCGCCTAGGCACCCCTTTTGCCCTTTTCGCCTCCTTGATCTGCCTCCTGAGGAGAGGGACAAGAAAGGGATTACGGGCATCTTATCTCTTTTTAGTCTTGTAAGCCTTCGGGCCTTCATTAACTTTAGAACTTGTAACCCCCTTGTTCATGTTTTTCATTTTGTATGAACTGTACCTGTACATGATGTTTTTTAATGAAAAAGGGATGTTTTCCTGGTTTCTCGTTCGTAGGTAAAACCCACGACAAGGAGTAAATCCTTGTTACCTTTAAGATAAATGTTTTCTCGCCCGGCAACAGGCCTTGCCGTCCCCCCACTTCGCTCGACCTTTCTTACGCCCTTGGCGGAGGCAGGGATGAGGTGGGCTTAGGCTCCTCGTTTCATTTCCTTGCTTCCGCGACTACGACCAAACTCGGTCCCAGGAAGCGAGTCCTGGGGTCCAGAATGAGGGGAGCACAGTAGCTTAAGGATGAAACGAGGTTTCACATACCTCAGTCCATAATGAAACGCATGTTAAGGGATAGAGAACTTATCTGAAACTGCAGCCCCCGGCAACCTTGGCTTGCCGCGGGTGGATCTTTGCTCTTGTAGCCCCCGACAGTACTGGCTTGCCGGGGCCCGGACGCCGGTCCGTCCCCTTTCTTCCAAAAGCAGCTCGGCAAGGATATTCATGTGTCCTGCGAACCAAAGAAGACAGAGAAGAACAGAGAGACGTGCACTCGACCTCTAAGCTAGGGGTTAGCCGCCGCTAAGCACTATCAACCCTAACCAAGGACGAGACTCGACCTAGCATGCATGCTATAACTTAGGGCGCTAGCGCTTCATTTATTTATGCTCAGGGTCTGCACCTGGCTTTGTACAGAGGGTCACATGCCTTGTCGGCAAAGCTCGTACAAAAGGTGGCTTGCCGGGAGGCACGGCAAGCCGTGCCTTATGGGTAAAACTTGCGAAGATGCTCGATGTTCTAGGAGTTGCTCACTGGTACAGCATCCTCGGTCTCCAGGCGGACTGCGCCAGGCCTGGTGACTCGTATTACCCGATAAGGGCCTTCCCACTTTGGCGTCAACTTGTTGGAATTCTTGGCCGACTGAACATGCCGAAGAACAAGGTCGCCTTCCTCAAGGCTTCGGGCATGAACCTTGCGGCTATGGTAGCGGCGCAAGGCTTGCTGGTAGCGTGCCGCTCTCATAGCCGCCCGAAGACGATCTTCCTCAAGGAGCGTCGCGTCATCTTGGCGCAACGGTGTAGGATCGGAAGTATGTCTAGAGGGGGGGGGTGATTAGACTACTTGACCAAATAAAAACTTAACCTTTTCCCAATTTTAGTTCTTGGCAGATTTTATCAACTTTAGGACAATTCAAGCAATCATCACACAATTCAAGCAAGCATGCAAAGAGTATATAGCAGCGGAAAGTAAAGCATGCAACTTGCAAGAATGTAAAGGAGAGGGTTTGGACAATTCAAACGCAATTGGAGACACGAATGTTTTTCCCATGGTTCGGATAGGTGGTGCTATCCTACATCCACGTTGATGGATACTTCAACCCACGAAGGGTAACGGTTGCGCGAGTCCACGGAGGGCTCCACCCATGAAGGGTCCACGAAGAAGCAACCTTGTCTATCCCACCATGGCCATCGCCCACGAAGGACTTGCCTCACTAGCGGTAGATCTTCACGAAGTAGGCGATCTCCTTGCCCTTACAAACTCCTTGGTTCAACTCCACAATCTTGTCGGAGGATCCCAAGTGACACCTAGCCAATCTAGGAGACACCACTCTCCAAGAAGTAACAAATGGTGTGTTGATGATGAACTCCTTGCTCTTGTGCTTCAAATGATAGTCTCCCCAACACTCAACTCTCTCTCATAGGATTTGGATTTGGTGGAAAGAAGATTTGAGTGGAAAGCAACTTGGGAAAGGCTAGAGATCAAGATTCATATGGTAGGAATGGAATATCTTGGTCTCAACACATGAGTAGGTGGTTCTCTCTCAGAACATATGAGTTGGAAGTGTAGATGTGTTCTGATGGCTCTCTCCATGAATGAAGAGGAGGTGGAGGGGTATATATAGCCTCCACACAAAATCCAACCGTTACACACAATTTACCAATCTCGGTGGGACCGAATCAACAAACTCGGTCGGATCGAAAAGGTAAACCTAGTGACCGTTAGAGATTTTCGGTGGGACTGACATGCAACTCGGTAGGACCGATATGGTTAGGGTTAGGGCATAATGTAATCTCGGTGAGACCGATTACACAAACTCGGTGAGACCGATTTTGGTAATTAGCTAACCAGAGAGTTGGTCAGGTAAACTCGGTGGGACCGATTTGCTCTTTCGATGAGACCGAAAAGTTACAATTGGGAAACAGAGAGTTTACATTGCAATCTCGGTGGGACCGATTTGCTCTTTCGGTGAGACCG
Source organism: Aegilops umbellulata (assembly GCA_032464435.1). Lineage (NCBI taxonomy): Eukaryota > Viridiplantae > Streptophyta > Magnoliopsida > Poales > Poaceae > Aegilops > Aegilops umbellulata. The sequence continues at coordinate 475,239,440 of CP136057.1, read as the reverse complement.
AAAAGTTACAAAAGGGAAACAGAGAGATTGCAACCCCATCTCGGTGAGACCGAGATCCCTATCGGTAGAACCAAATTGCTAGGGTTTGGCAGTGGCTTATGACATGTGAAACTCGGTGGCGCCGGATGGAAAGAATCAGTAGGACTGAGTTTGGCTTGGAGTTTAGGTCATATGTGGAAATGGGAAAGTAGCTGAGGATTTTGGAGCATATCATTAAGCACATGGAGCAAAAGGCTCATTAAGCAACACCTCATCCCTTCTTGATAGTATTGGCTTTTCCTATGGACTCAATGTGATCTTGGATCACTAAAATGTAAAATGAAGAGTCTTGAGCTTGAAGCTTTAGCCAATCCTTTGTCCTTAGCATTTTGAGGGTTCCACTTTCACCATCCATGCCATGCCAATCATTGAGCTTTCCTGAAATAATTATCTTGGAACAACTATATGTTGTTATGAATTACCAAAACCACCTAGGGATAGTTGCACTTTCAATCTCCCCCTTTTTCGTAATTGATGACAACATATAGATCAAAGCTTCGACAAATGATAATAAGAATGAATTATATCGTCGCTTTGAGAAGTATGTGATAAGTAAGAGCTCCCCCTAAATTTGTGCATTTTAAAGTTTGCTTTGGACTGCAAATGCACAAAGAGTTAGAATTATGGGTTACTCTTCCATGTCACATACATCTTGGTGGATCGCTCAAAATGATAATAATGAAATACATGCACTCATCACCAAGGAAAAGTGAATGACCACATAAGATAGATAAGATATATCAAGCATGCATAAGTGTAGCTTATGATCAAACACATGATCATCAATGTCTCACAAGCATATCAAAGTATCTCGACCAAAAGCAAACAATGTTTGAGAAACCACCAAATAAAGCAAGAGATAAGAAAACAACTCTCTCTCTCTCTCTCGAAGCCTATGATCTATACATTTTTCTCCCCCTTTGGCAACAAGTTACCAAAAAGTTCGTAGAAAATGCATAGTGCTAGATCGACACTCAGGCTTCATCTTCTGGTGGTGGTGGAGTCCTGATCACTCCAAGGACGAAGGCTTCCGTAGACGTGGTTGGAGTTGGAGCTGAAGTAGATGCTGGAGCTGGTTGGGCTGGTGCTGTGGCTGGAGCTGAGGCGGTGGCTCTTGTGTCAGGAACTGGCACTGCACTGGACCTCTGAGCTCATGGCACTCTAGCAAATGCATCAGTGGTAGTCTTCCCTTTCCTCTCCCGCATGTCATCTTGGAGTTGCTCCACTTGAAGGAAATATGCCCTAGAGGCAATAATAAAGTTATTATTTATTTCCTTATATCATGATAAATGTTTATTATTCATGCCAGAATTGTATTAACTGGAAACATAATACATGTGTGAATACATAGACAAACAGAGTGTCACTAGTATGCCTCTACTTGACTAGCTCATTAATCAAAGATGGTTATGTTTCCTAGCCATGAACAAAGAGTTGTTATTTGATTAACGAGATCACATCATTTGTTGAATGATCTGATTGACATGACCCATTCCATTAGCATAGCACCCGATCGTTTAGTATGTTGCTATTGCTTTTATCCATGACTTATACATGTTCCTTTAACTATGAGATTATGCAACTCCCATTTACCGTAGGAACACTTTGTGTGCTACCAAACGTCACAACGTAACTGGGTGATTATAAAGGTGCTCTACAGGTGTCTCCGAAGGTACATATTGGGTTGGCGTATTTCGAGATTAGGATTTGTCACTCCGATTGTCGGAGAGGTATCTCAGGGCCTTCTCGGTAATGCACATCACATAAAGCCTTGCAAGCATTGCAACCAATGAGTTAGTTGCGAGATGATGTATTACAGAACGAGTAAAGAGACTTGCCGGTAACGAGATTGAACTAGGTATTGGATACCGACGATCGAATCTCGGGCAAGTAACATACCGATGACAAAGGTAACAACGTATGTTGTTATGCGGTCTGACCGATAAAGATCTTCGTAGAATATGTAGGAGCCAATATGGGCATCCAGGTCCCGCTAATTGTTATTGACCGGAGACGTGTCTCGGTCATGTCTACATTGTTCTCGAACCGTAGGGTCCGCACGCTTAACGTTACGATGACAGTTATTATGAGTTTATGCATTTTGATGTACCGAAGGAGTTCGGAGTCCCGGATGTGATCACGGACGTGACGAGGAGTCTCGAAATGGTCGAGACATAAAGAATTATATATTGGAAGCCTATGTTTGGACATCGGATGCATTCCAGGTGAAATCAGGATTTTACCGGAATACCGGGAGGGTTACCGGAACCCCCCGGGAGCATAATGGGCCAACATGGGCCTTGGAGGAGAGGTGAGAGGGATGCCCCATGGGCTGCGCGCCTCCCCCCTTCCCCTAGTCCTATTAGGACTAGGAGAGGTGGGCGCCCCCCTCTCTCTCTCTCTCTCTCTCCCCCTTGGAGAATCCTAGTCCAACTAGGATTGGGGGGGGGGGGAATCCTACTCCCAGAGGGAGTAGGACTCTCTGGCGCGCCAAGGCCTGGCCGGCCAGCCCCTCCCCCTTGGCTCCTTTATATACGGGGGCAGGGGGCACCCCAGAGACACACAAGTTGATCTACGGATCGTTCCTTAGCCGTGTGCGGTGCTCCCTTCCACCAAATTCCACCTCGATCATATCGTTGCAGTGCTTAGGCGAAGCCCTACGCCGGTAACACATCAAGATCGTCACCACGCCGTCGTGTTTACGGAACTCTTCCTCGACGCTTTGCTGGATCGGAGCCCGGGGATCGTCATCGAGCTGAACGTGTGCCAAGAACTCGGAGGTGCCGGAGTAACGGTGCTGTGATCGGTTGGATCGCGAGGAGAACGTACGACTACTTCCTCTACGTTGTGTCAACGCTTCCGCTTCGGTCTACGAGGGTACGTAGACAACACTCTCCCCTCTCGTTGCTATGCATCACCATGATCTTGCGTGTGCATAGGAAAATTTTGAAATTACTACGTTCCCCAACACCACTGCAGTCTGAATCTCTGTCACCTTGATATCCAAGTCATAGAACTTTTGTTCTACGATTCTCTCTAGGCTTGCCTGGTTCTGAGTTAGGGTGGCCAGTCCTTTCTCAATCCTCAGGGTGGATGCAATCAGGTAACTGAGCTGCTCTTTCTTGTTCTTCAAGAAGTACTCAGATGCCTCTTCTTGAGTTGGCATCTTGGCAGCTTTCTCCTTCCTTGCCTTCTCCTTCTTAGCTTGTGCCTGGACTGATGATGGTTCATTTTCATGCATCACAACTTGGTTGTCCTCGAAATCTGGATGGATAGGCAAATGTTCCTTGTCCAACAAGTATGTGTCTGTGCCCATTCTTGAGTTGATCAACATCTGGATCTGAGGGGCATATCCACAGCTCCTCTTCTGATCTGCTGCAGTCCTCTTGATAGTTTCCACTATGAGGCTCATGACCTTAAACTTCTGAGGCACATCAAAGATATGTAGCAGGTTGATGGCATGACCTCTAATCATCATGTGATCTCCAGACTTGGGCAAAAGTGTGTGCCTAAGGATCCAGTTGATCGTAGGCAGTCCTGACAACAGGTGTTTCACAGACCCAAACTGGTGAGTGTCAAGATCTTTTGCAGGAATCTCCTTGTACATATTTGCCATAGTGTTATGATCCATCTTTTTCTTGGCATAGACATCCAAGTCATGTTCATTCTCTTCTGGGGCATTGATCAACCTTGCCCATTCCTCAACAGTTGAATGGTACCTTGTACCTTCAGACATCCATGTGATCCTTCCATCTGGGTAGAAGTGTGCTGTGGAGTAGAATTGCATAATCAGCTCCTCATTCCACTTTGTGAGCTTCTGCCCAACAAAGTCAGCTACTCCACAAGCTCTGAAGCTATCTTGCACTCTAGGGTAGTGCTCTTCATTTTCCTTGATATATTCCCAGTCGACCCATCTCATGTCACAAACAATGGGCTTCTTGTCCAATAAGACTGTTTAATAGAAGTCCTGCTGTTCCTTAGTGTGGAACCTATAGTCAACAACAGTCCTTCTCCTGGTAGCATATGGATCCTCTGCTCTCCATTTTCTTAGACCAGAGTCTCTTCTGATCTTCATGTCCTTAGCCACAGGATGAGCATCATTGTGGTCTGGGATCTTGGGCTTCAACTTTCTCAGCACTTGGCCTTCCTCTTCTTCAACAGCAGCTTCAGGCACTGGGGCCTTGTTCTTCTCAGCAGCTGGTATGCTCCTTGTATTTCTCTTTGGTTTTGGCTTTGGAGCTGGCTTGGCTTTGGATACAGCCTTGGGGGCTTCCTTGGGCTTAGATGCAGCTGCCCTTGTTCTTATAGCATCACCCATCAGCTTGGGTGCCTTGGGTGCTGGTGCAGCATCCTCTTCTTCTTCTTCTTCTTCAGAAGAATCTTTCCTCATGGAAGGCTTGCCAACAACTCTGGCAGTGGTTGTTCTAGCTCTCGTCTTTTTCTTGTCCTGGCTAATTTCTTCCTCTTCAGATTCCATAGTGAATTTTATAGTTTCCTCAGGAGCAGCCTTCCTTGGCTTGGAGGTAGGAACTCTCCTAGCAGGTGCTTTCTTGTGCATTCCTGGCTTGATGGCTGCAGCTGAGCCATACTCCTTTTTGAGCACAACTCTCTTGGAAGTTGCTTCCTCCTCTGCCACATAGTCCTCATCCTCTGATTCTGAGGTTCTCTTCTTCCTTTGTCTTGTGGCAGCTTTTGGCAGGTTGCTGGGGGTGCTCCTGCTACCTTCATCTGAAGAGTTGGAGGGACTAGTGCCCTCACTCATCTGCACTGGCTGCTCTGAAGGTTCTGGCTATCACTCTGGTCTGACATGATGAACAAGCTGACTGCTGACCCTGTGAATAGTTTATAGATGAGATAGAGTGGATGAGCATCACAAAATGCAGAGATTTTTGCAAAAGAATGATTCAAAAACTTAGTTTTAGTTTCCCACAGAAAGCATTTCGGATCTACCAATTTTTAAACTTGGTGATACCAAAGCAGTTTTGGAACCTAAACTAGTGAACTCGGTTGGACCGAGTCACAGTTTGGTGGCACCGAGACTGCTAGGGTTTCACAAAGTTCCAAAATCGGTCACACCGATTAGCAATACTCGGTCAAACCGAGTTTTACTTGTGCAATGGCATAAGCCAAATCGGTGGGACCAAGTTTTTCAACTCGGTGGGTCCGAGATGGTTTCGACGGAAACCTAACCCTAAAATTTTCATATCAAACCTATTCTACGAGTTCATTGACTGGATAGGAGTTTATCAACCGTGGCAAGAATCCATCTGATCACAATGTGCTAGGAATCGGATTGGGGAATAGCACAAGGATCGAGTCCATACCCTAGTTCGGCAGAGACTCGCTACGGTGGCAACGACGAGGTTGGTTCCCGTTGACAGCGATGGAGACCAGCGACTGGAGGCGGTTGGCGGCGAGAAGACGATCCGGAGACCACGTAGGCAGAGCGAGCTATCGCGCGAGCGAAGGGGTTCGGAGAAATTTCCAAATTTTTGCCCGTGTCTATATATAGCCCGACCCTGTCGGTGTGACCGAGTGGAACAACTCGGTGGCACCGAGATGCAAAACTGTATACAGTTATTGCAACTTGGTGTGACCGAAAGGTTCAAATCGGTTGCACCGAGATCGAAAACATAGATCAACTTAATGATCTCGGTAAGACCGAAAGTGGGGTATCGGTCAGACCGAGAATCACAAAGAGGTTTTGGAAGTTTAAGTCTATGACGAATCAGGGACTCCGAGTGCTCCTCACACAGAGTGGTTCGAATCTGACTTGATCAATTTTGTGATGTAGCATGAATAGAGTTTGAGACGAGAAAAGCATAGATAGCTAGAGAAGGTTCTTAGGCATTCTTGTCCATCCACTTGGCAAAATAAAAATAAAGCCAAAAAATCAAAACAAAAAGTGGATTTCCTCGAATGAGTAAAATATGCAACCAACATGCTCACACAATAGAATGGCAATTGAAATATGTGACAAAGCATGCACAACCAATTCTAGCATCTATCAAGCAATTGGCGATGACTAGGTCATCTATATATGAGTATATTGACATAGGAGTCAAATGAAAACATTTGATCATAGGTCATACTCATCGTTTAAGCTCAAGTGGGGTTACCACTTTTACATAAAGCATTGTTGTGTTCACATCATTAGAGTTGCTTTTACTCAAGTCTTAGAATAAAGCTCCCCCTAGATGTGATATCCCCCCTAAGAGGGATGAACTAACCTTGGGTTTTGTCGATGATGACTTCATGTAGATGTTGAAGATGTGGATGCTCAATGTTGATGTAGATCACTTGGAGCTATCCTTTTGAGTGATTTGCACTTTCAATACCTACATGGGTTAGTCCCACAAGGAACAAACAAGGATATCCATAGACATAGAGTGACGCACACACAAGATGATGTCTATGAAGGCTTTTAGGTTACCTTGTCCCTTTTCTTACCAACAAGAGGGTTTGTGACTCCTTGAACTAGTGCAAGATGTGGAAGTTGATTGCACTTGTTCTTGCCAAAATGATAAGAGTGAAGTATGTTGGCGGAGTCACCCTCAAGAACTCTCTATTTCTTCTTCTTTTGGATCCACACCATCTTGATGGGAATCCTTGGAGTTGTAGTCGTACTTGATGAAGTGGAACTTGAAGTAGTCTTGGGAATCCACTTGACTAAGGTCTTAGGAGCTTCTTCAAATGCATCAATTTCCTCTTGAAGCTTGTCCTTCCCTTTTTGCTTGTAGTCTTGTGGTGGAAGATCATCTTGAGTTTGTGTCCCCTTGAAAGAAGTAGGATCATACTTCTCTTGTTGAGGAACAAACTTTTTCTTGGGGTATTGATCTTCTTCCCACTCAACTCCATTGGCATTGAACTTTCGTTCAAAACCAACACCTTGATTCTTCCGGTGCCTTCCTTGCTTGCGTACAATCTCCTCGAATTGCTTACTTCCGGCAAGGCTTTTGTACACTCCTTTCTCTATGATTCCCTTCAATAAGCTATTTTCTTGCTCAAGAGTAACTTGGCTAAGAGAATCATTAGTGGAATCAAGAGAGCTACTAGAGGCAACAATATTGGATTTAACATGATCATTGTTACTACTAGAGGAAGAATCTTTCTTGTTCTTGTTATTAGACTTGACTTGAGGCATGTAAGTGGATAAGAGTAAACGCTTGGCAATATAAGAATAACTTTTCTTGCGGAGATCATCATTGATTGCCTTTAAAAACTCGTGCTCTTGCTCAAGATTTAGCTTTTCAAATCGTAGCTTCTCATGAGCTCTTAAAAGTTCTCAATGATCTTCGAAGATAGTTTCATGAGCTAACTTAAGAGTGTTTAGTTATTTAGTTAGAGCCTCAATTTTCTCCTTATCATTGTCATTCGTTTTATCTTGATTAGCATGATTAATTGATGTTTCATCATAGTATTCATCACTAGAGTTGTCAATAAGTAAATCATCATCACCTAACAAGTCATCCTCATTACTATTGAAATCAACATACTCAGGGTGAGTTACCTTAGGACCTTTGGCCATGAAGCATCTTCCAATTCCTTCATTTGGTGAGTCAAATATGTCGAAGGAGTTGGTTGACACAAGTGCTAGACCGGCAACACCTTCATCTTGAGTATATTCGGAATCGGAGTGATAACTTCTCTCAGAGTGGTTGTCGGAGTCGGAGCCGGATACCCATTCACCAACATGAGCTTGATGTCTTCGTTTTGTGTAGCTCCTTGATGATTTTTCCTTTCTTTCCAAATCCTTGCTCCTCCATGAGTATCTTCGTTCATAACGATCATCTCTACTCCTTCTCTAGCTTGAATGCGACACGCTTTGACAGGTAATTGGCGATGTCGTTCTCCGCTCGGGGGACGTGCTCCGCCTGGATACCGTCAAAGCGTTCCTCCAGCTTCCTCACCTCATCTACGTATGCTTCCATCAGTGGGCTCTGATAATCTTTGTTGACTTGCCTAACAACGAGCTGCGAGTCACCCCTGACGATGAGCTTCTTAACCCCGAGGTCTGCCTCGATCCTGAGACCGGCAAGCAATCCCTCGTATTCGGCGGTGTTATTGGTGGACATCTCTCTGGGGAAGTGTATCTGGATTACGTACTTGAGGTGCTCTCCTGTGGGTGCCGGATACCTCAACACCATCCTGGTCCTTCTCCTTGTCCCGCCTTTCATACTCAGCCTTTTGCTTCTCAGCAAGCAGCTCGACTTGTCGGCAGTTCTGGAGATCGTGGCCCTTGGTGCGGTGGATCTTGTAGTATTGCTTGCCGGAGCTTCCTGGCTTGTTGGTAGCCACCAAGGCCCGGTAGGCGGCGCACCCGGCAATGTCCTTGCCTGGGGTGTCTGCGTTGACCTTCTTGCCGGCACCGGTATCGTCAGATCCCTCAACGGCAAGCACGGCCTTGCCTTTGCGTTTCTTGTTGCGACGCCGACCCTTCTTCATCGGGGTGGCGGCGTCCTCAATGGTAGAGTCGGTTTCCGCGCCGGTGTCTTCGCCGGGGTACTTCCATCCCTCTTCAACCCGGGCGCACCTGTCGGCCAGAACATAGAGCTCGGCCACATCCTTAACCTTGGTCATCGCCAGCTCCTCGCGCATCTTGAGATTGCGCACGTTCTGATGGAACGCGCTAATCACAACGGCGGGATGAACGTCGGGGATGTTGTACTGCACCCGGCTGAATCTCTGGATGTACTTGCGTAGGGTCTCCCCTTCCTTCTGGGGAATGATATGCAGATCACTGGCCTGGCCATGAGCTTGGTGGCCTCCTGTGAAGGCGCCAACGAACTCATGGCACAGATCTGACCAGGAGGAGATGGAGTCCGCCGGAAAGTACATCAACCAAGACATTACATTGGGCTTGAGCGCCAGCGGGAAGTAGTTGGCAAGCACCTTGTCGTCGCGAGCCCCAGCGGCCTGCATCGCGATGGTGTAGATGCTGAGGAACTCGGACGGATGTGTCTTGCCGGTGTACTTCTCACCGACACCGGGCTTGAACGTGCGGTGGGACGGCCACTGGAACTGCCTCAGCTCACGGGTAAAAGCCGGGTAGCCCACCTCATAAGGTAGGCCGCCGGGGCCCCCCGGTGCCGGGTGGTCTGTAGCGGGTCCCGCCCGCTTATCCGACTGGCGGCGTGTTTCGTGCCGGCGCTCGACGGTGGTTCGAGCGTCTTCGTGAGCTCGCTCCCGAAGAACCTGGCGCTGGTCGCGGAGGGTCTGTGGATCGGACGACGCTATGGAGATGTTATCACCAGCGTCGTCGCGATGGGCCGACGCCCGCGGCGGCTGGCGAGGAGGAGGAGAGTGCATCGTGGCCGCAGCTCCCCCAGTCCTCCTAGCACCGACATGTGGTGGTTCGGTGGAGCGCCGACCCGAGGGCCCCGCCGGTCGCGGATCATCTTTGTTCGCGACGGCGACGAGGCTCCGGATGGTGGCCCTCCACTCATCGAGCTTCTTCGCAGCAGGAGGGAAGTCGAGGAGCAGCTGCGCGCATGCCAAGGCTTCCGCTGGTGTGGGTGGCGGTGACAGCTGAGTGGATCGTGGTGCGCTTTGACTTCTAACTACGTTAGAAGGATCTCTGTCACGACCCAGTGGATGCGTGCCATTTTCACCAATGCTTCGTCGAGCATGTTGAACTCCTTCGTCTTGCTGACGACGCACGGGGCTCTTCCCCTGGGGCTCTTCCCGTGGCCATCTTCTTCTTAGGGGCCATGGCGACGAAGAACCGCTAGGGTAACTACCAGACCAGATTCTCACAAACGCGCCCGTACCTGGCGCGCCAAAGATGTCGGTGGGAAACGACACCTATGGGATCACAAGAATCCCTACTGCGGTTGCGGGGCGCGGTGTTGAGAGAAGAGCGGGTCTAACAGAGAGCACGCGGTTCATTTATCCAGGTTCGGGCCGCGAGGTGCGTAAAACCCTACTCCTGCTTTGGTGGATGTATTCTGAGTTCTTGAGCTAGCTACGGAGTGTAACAAGCTCCAAAAAGCCCAATCCTTCTCCTCGTTGCCTTGGGCCTCCTTTTATAGGCGAAAGGGGCTGCCACAGTGGCACACAGGAGGTGGAAAGTGCTACAGCGACACGAGCTTATCGCTGGTATTACAGGACAAAGAGCATTTAATGCAAGGCTTAGGTGTCCCTTCACTTTATCGGGGACGGGGGCGAGGCCCATCCCGTCCGTCGCCGCTCTTCCAAGCTTCGACACACGCCCTGGCCAGCGATGCATGTGGTGCCATGTAGGTAGGCAGGCAGCTGAGGTGGCGCGGTGGTGGAGCCTCCACGAAGGGCTGCATGTTGCCACGCAGGTGCCTGCCCAGCTGGTTGGGTCGGCAGCTGCATGCGAACGACGGCGGAGACTTGGCTGGTGCGGGCCTGACGGTGGCCCTGCTGGTGCGCTTGGCGAGGGCCTTGCCGGGTGGCTCGGCAAGGGTCTTGCCGTGGCGCGCAGGCGTCCCTGTCAAGGATCTTGCCGAGGGTCTTGTGGGTTTCTTCGGTGAGGATGGCTGCCTTCCTATCCTCATTTGATCTTGACTATCCTTTGTCTTCACAAAGATCTGCATGCCACCACAGAGGTGCCTCTCGAGCCCTGTCCCAATGCATTTGTCGAGCGTTGGTGGGCTCGAGGGTGGCTCGCTCGGTTGGCGTGGGCGAGCTACCACGTCAAGGGTCTTGCCGGGCTGCTGAGGCTGCCCCGACAATGGTCCTTGCCGGGGAAACCAGCTTCGTCCATCTGATCTTTGTGGCCTTGGTCCTTGTCGTTGCTCTGGCCATCTTGGGCTTTGGTCTTACCTTGGCTCACCTCCCTCGTTTGCTTGGTGTGGTCGCGGGCGCGACTCTGACTGCCCGTGCACAAGTAAAGGGGTGCAAAAATGTGCCCCTAGTTTTGTACACCGACAATCCGGATCAAGACTCAGAGTCATTCAGATCGGTGTCAAAGCTTGCATCGACGTAACTCTTTACGATGAACTCTTTATCACCTCCATAACCGAGAAATATTTCCTTAGTCCTCTTTAGGTACCTAAGGATAATTTTGACCGTTGTCCAGTGATCTACTCCTGGATCACTATTCTACCCCCTTGCCAGACTCATGGCAAAGCACACAACAGGTCTGGTGCACAACATGGCATACTTTATAGAACCTATGACCGAGGCATAGGGAATGACTTCATTCTCTCTCTATACACACACTGTGGTTGGGTTTTGAGTTTTACTCAACTTCACACCTTGTAACACAAGCAAGAACCCCTTCTTTGACTGATCCATTTTGAACTGCTTCAAAACTTTATCAAGGTATGTGCTTTGTGAAAGTCCTATCAAGCGTCTTGATCTATCTCTATAGATCTTGATGCCCAATATATAAGCAGCTTCACCGAGGTCTTTGATTGGAAAATTCTTATTCAAGCATCCTTTTATGCTATCCAGAAATTCTATATCATTCCTGATCAACAATATGCCATCCACATATAATATCAAGAATGCTACAGGGCTCCCACTCACTTTCTTGTAAATACAGGCTTCACCATAAGTCTATATAAAACCATATGCTTTAATCACCTCATCAAAGCGTATATTCCAACTCCGAGATGCTTGCACCAGTCCATAGATGGATCGCTGGAGTTTGCACACTTTGTTAGCACCTTTAGGATCAACAAAACCTTCTGGTTGCATCATACACAACTCTTCCTTAAGAAATCCATTAACGAATGCAGTTTTGACATCCGTTTGCCAGATTTCATAAAATGTGGCAATTGCTAACATGATTCGGACAGACTTAAGCACCGCTACGAGTGAGAAAATCTCATCGTAGTCAACACCTTGAACTTGTCGAAAACCTTTGGCGACAAGTCGAGCTTTGTAGATAGTAACACTACCATCAGCGTCCGTCTTCCTCTTGAAGATCCATTTATTCTCAATGGCTTGCCGATCATTGGGCAAGTCCACCAAAGTCCACACTTTGTTCTCATACATGGATCCTATCTCAGATTTCATGGCCTCAAGCCATTTATCGGAATCTGGGCTCATCATAGCTTCTTCATAGTTCGTAGATTTGTCATGGTCTAGTAACATGACTTCCAGAACAGGATTACCGTACCACTCTAGTGTGGAACATGCTCTATTCAACCTACGAGGTCCAGTAGTAACTTTATCTAAAGTTTCATGATCATCATCATTAGCTTCCTCTCTAGTTGGTGTAGGCATCACAAGAACGGATTTCTCTGACGAGTTGCTTTCCAATTCAACAAAAGGTACAATTACCTCATCAAGTTATACTTTCCTCCTACTCACTTCTTTTGAGAGAAAATCCTTCTCTAGAAAGGATCCATTCTTAGCAACAAAGATCTTGCCTTCGGATCTGTGATAGAAGGCGTACCCAACGGTTTCTTTTGGCTATCCTATGAAGACACATTTCTTTGATTTGGGTTCGAGCTTATCAGGCTGAAGCTTTTTCACATAAGCATCACAACCCCAAACTTTAACAAATGATAGCTTAGGTTTCTTGCGAAACCACAGTTCATACGATGTCATCTCAACGGATTTAGATGGTGCCCTATTTAACGTGAATGCAACTGTCTCTAGTGCATAACCCCAAAACGATAGTGGTAAATCAATAAGAGACATCATAGATTGCACCATATCTAATAAAGTACGGTTACGACGTTCGGACACACCATTATGCTGTGGTGTTCCACGTGGCGTGAGTTGTGAAACTATTCCACATTGGTTTAAATGAAGGCCAAACTCGTAACTCAAATATTCGCCTCCGCATTCAGATCATAGAAACTTTATTTTCTTGTTACAATGATTCTCCCCTTCACTCTGAAATTCTTTGAACTTTTCAAATGTTTCAGACTTGTGTTTCATTAAGTAGATATACCCATATCTGCTCAAATCATCTGTGAAGGTTAGAAAATAACTATACCCGCCGCGAGCCTCAACACTCATCGGACCGCATACATCGGTATGTATTATTTCCAATAAGTCAGTGGCTCGCTCCATTGTTCCGCAGAACGGAGTCTTAGTCATCTTGCCCATAAAGCATGGTTCGCAAGCATCAAATGGTTCATAATCAAGTGATTCCAAAAGTCCATCCACATGGAGTTTCTTCATGCGCTTTACACCAATATGACCTAAACGGTAGTGCCACAAATATGTCACACTATCATTATCAACTTTGCATCTTTTGGCATCAATATTTTGAATATGTGTATCACCACAATCGAGATTCGATAAACCATTTACATTGGATGTATGACCATAGAAGGTTTTATTCATGTAAACAGAACAACAATTATTCTCTGACTTAAATGAATAATCGTATCGCAATAAACATGATCCAATCATATTCATGCTCAACGCAAACACCAAATAACACTTATTTAGGTCCAACACTAACCCCGAAGGTAGAGGGAGTGTGCGATGGTGCTCTTATCAACCTTCGAATCACTTCCGAGACACATCGTCACCTCGCCCTTAACTAGTATCTGTTCATTTTGCAACTCCTGTTTCGAGTTACAAATCTTAGCAACTAAACCGGTATCAAATACCCAGGGGCTACTATGAACACTAGTAAATTACACATCAATAACATGTATATCAAATATACCTTTGTTCACTTTGCCATCCTTCTTATCCACCAAGTTTTTTGGGGCAGTTCCGCTTCCAGTGACCATTTCCTTTGCAGTAGAAGCACTCAGTTTCAGGTTTGGATCTAGCTTTGGGTTTCTTCACGGGAGTGCCAACTTGCTTTCCATTCTTCTTGAAGTTCCCTTTCTACACGAAGTTCTAGTAACTTGGTGATAGTGACTAGAGAACTCTGTCAATCACTATCTTATCTGGAAGATTAACTCCCACTTGATTCAAGCGATTGTAGTACCCAGACATTCTGAGCACATGCTCACTAGCTGAGCTATTCTCCTCCATCTTGTAGGAAAAGTACTTGTCAAAGGTCTCATACCTCTTAACACGGGCATGAGTCTGAAATACCAATTTCAACTCTTGGAACATCTCATATGCTCCGTGGCGTTCAATTTTTTTTGAAGTCCCGGTTAAAAGCCGTAAAGCATGTGCACTAAACTATCAAGTAGTCATCATACTGAGCTTGCCAAACATTCATAATCTTGGCATCTGCTCCTGCAATAGGTATGTCACCTAGCGGTCCATCAAGGACATAATTCTTCTGTGCAGCAATGAGGATAATCCTTAGATCATGGACCCAGTCCGCATCATTGCTACTATCATCTTTCAACTTAGTTTTCTCTAGGAACATATCAAAAATAAAACATGGAGCTAAACGTGAGCTATTGATCTACAACATAGATATGCAAATACTATCAGGACTAAGTTCATGATAAATTAAGTTCAATTAATATATTACTTAAGAACTCCCACTTAGATAGACATCCCTCAAATCATCTAAATGATCACGTGATCCATATCAACTAAACCATGTCCGATCATCATGTGAGATGGAGTAGTTTCCAATGGTGAACATCTCTATGTTGATCATATCTACTATATGATTCATATTCGACCTTTCGGTCTCCGGTGTTCCGAGGCCATGTCTGTACATGCTAGGCTCGTCAAGTTTAACCCGAGTATTCTGATGACCCACAAGTATAGGGAATCAATTGTAGCTCTTTTCGATAAGTAAGAGTGTCAAACGCAACGAGGAGCAGAAGGAAATGACAAGTAGTTTTTAGTAAGGTAATGTCTGCAAGTGCTGAAATTGTAAGTAGCGGAGTAGTTTGATAGCAAGATAATTTGTAACGAGCAAGCAAGTAACGATAATAGTAACAAAAGTGCATCAAGGTAGCCGAATCCTTTTGAGGAAAAGGACAAGACAAAACGGTCTCTTATGATAAGCAAAGCGTTCTTGAGGGTATACAAGAATTGCATCTAGTCACTTTCATCATGTTGGTTTGATTTGTGTTCGCTACTTTGATAATTTGATATGTGGGTTGACCGGTTCTTAGGTGCTGTTCTTACTTGAACAAACCTCCTACTTATGATTAACCCTCCCGCAAGCATCTGCAACTACGAGAAAAGTATTAAGAATAAATTCTAACCATAGCATTAAACTTTTGGATCTAATCAGTCCCTTACGAAATAGCGCATAAACTAGGGTTTAATCTTCTTCACTCTCGCAACCCACCATCTAATTGCTACTCCACAATGCATTCCCTCAGGCCCAAAGAAGTGTCATGTAGTCAGCGTTCACATGACACCACTAAGGGAATAACAACATACATACTACCAAAATATCAAACACATATCAAGTTCACATGATTACTTGCGACATGATTTCTCCCGTGACCTCAAGAACAAAAGTAACTACTCACAAATGATAAACATGCACATGATCAGAGGAGTATTAAATAGAATAATGGATCTGAACATATAATCTTCCACCAAATAAACCATACAGTGATAAACTACAAGATGTAATCAACACTACTAGTCACCCACAAGCACCAATCCATAGTTCCGGTAACAAGATTGAACACAAGAGATGAACTAGGGTTTGAGATGATATGGTGTTGTTGAAGATGTTGATGGAGATTGCTCTCCCCGAGATGGGAGAGTTGTTGGTGATGATAATGACGATGATTTCCCCTACGGGAGGGAAGTTCTTGTTGGGGATCGTTGCAGAAATTAAAAAAAATTCTACGCATCACCAAGATCAATCTATGGACAGACTAGCAACGAGAGAGATGGGAGTGCGTATCCATACCCTTGAAGATCGCGATGCGGAAGCATTACAAGAATGCGGATGAAGGAGTCGTACTCGTAGCGATTCAGATCGCGGTTGATTCCGATCTAAGCGCCGAACGACGGTGCCTCCGCGTTCAACACACGTACAGCCCGGGGACGTCTCCTCCTTCTTGATCCAGCAAGGGGGAAGGAGAAGTTGAGGGAGATCTCCGGAAGCACGACGGTGTGGTGGCGGTCGAGCTCGTGGTTCTCCGGCAGAGCTTCGCTAAGCGCTACGGAGGAGGAGAAGGTGTAGGAAGGGGGGGGGGCTGCGCCAGGAGAAGGGCTGTGGTTGCCCTCCCACCCCCCACTATTTATAGGGGGAAGGGGAGAGGGGGCCGGCCCCTAGATCCATCTAGAGGGGGGGGGCTTAGGGTTTCCACCTAAGGGGGGCGGCCCCCTTAGGGTTTCCAACTAGGGCCCCCCCCGGGGGGGGGGGTGCAGCGGCCCCGTAGGGTTTCCAACCCTAGGCGCCTTGGGCCCTTGGAGGGGCGCACCAGCCCACTAAGGGGCTGGTTCCCACCGAATTACAGCCCATTAGGTCCTTCGGGGCAGGTGGACCCTCCTGGTGGACCCCCGGAACCCCTTCGGTGGTCCCGGTACAATACCGATAAACCCCGAAACCTTTTCGGTGACTGAAACTGGACTTCCCATATATAAATCTTCACCTCCGGACCATTCCGGGACTCCTCATGACGTCCGGGATCTCATCCGGGACTCCGAACAACTTTCGGTAACCACATACAATTCCCATTACAACTCTAGCGTCACCGAACCTTAAGTGTGTAGACCCTACGGGTTAGGGAACTATGCAGACATGACCGAGACATCTCTCCGGCCAATAACCAACAGTGGGATCTGGATACACATGTTGGCTCCCACATGTTCCATGATGATCTCATCGGATGAACCACGATGTCAAGGATTCAATCAATCCCGTATACGATTTCCTTTGTCTACCGGTATAGCACTTGCCCGAGATTCGATCGTCGGTATATCGATACCTTGTTCAATCTTGTTACGGCAAGTCTCTTTACTTGATACGTAACACATCATCCTGTGACCAACCCCTTAGTCACATTGAGCTCATTACGATGATGTCTTACCGAGTGGGCCTAGAGATACCTCTCCATCATATAGAGTGACAAATCCCAGTATCAATTCGTGCCAACCCAATAGATACTTTCGGGGATACCCGTAGTGTACCTTTATAGCCACCCAGTTACATTGTGACGTTTGGCACACCCAAAGTACCCTTAAGGTATCCGGGAGTTGCACAATCTCATGGTCTAAGGAAAAGATACTTGACATTAGAAAAGCTTTAGCAGACGAACTACACGATCTTGTGCTATGCTTAGGATTGGGTCTTGTCCATCACATCATTATCCTAATGATGTGATCCCGTTATCAATGACATCCTATGTCCATGGTTAGGAAACCGTAACCATCTATTGATCAACGAGCTAGTCAACTAGAGGCTCACTAGGGACATGTTGTGGTCTATGTATTCACACATGTATTACGATTTCCGGATAACACAATTATAGCATGAACAATATACAATTATCATGAACAAGGAAATATAATAATAACCATTTTATTATTGCCTCTAGTGCATATTTCCTACAGTCTCCCACTTGCAGTAGAGTCAATAACCTAGTTAAATTGTGATGAATCGAACACCCATAGAGTTATGGTGTTGATCATGCTTTGCACGTGGAAGAGGTTTAGTCAATGGATCTGCGACATTCAAGTCCGTATGCACTTTACAAATCTCTATGTCTCCATCTTGAACATTTTCACGAATGGAGTTGAAGCGACGCTTGATATGCCTGGTCTTCTTGTGAAACCTGGGCTCCTTGGCAAGGGCAATAGCTCCAGTGTTGTCACAGAAGAGAGTCATCGGGCCCGACGCATTGGGAATAACTCCTAGGTCAGTAATGGACTACTTCATCCAGATTGCTTCATGTGCTGCCTCCGAGGCTGCCATGTACTCCGCTCATGTAGATCCCGCCATGACGCTTTGCTTGCAACTGCACTAGCTGACTGCCCCACCATTCAAAATATACACGTATCCGGTTTGTGACTTGGAGTCATCCCGATCTGCGTCGAAACTAGCATCGACATAACCCTTTACGACGAGCTCTTCGTCACTTCCATAAACGAGAAACATATCCTTAGTACTTTTCAGGTACTTCAGGATATTCTTGACTGCTGTCCAGTGTTCCATGCCAGGATTACTTTGGTACCTTCCTACCAAACATAGGGCAAGGTTTACATCAGGTCTGGTACACATCATGGCATACATAATAGACCCTATGGCCGAGGCATAGGGGATGACACTGATCTTTTCTCTATCTTCTGCCGTGGTCAGGCATTGAGTCGTGCTCAATCTCACACCTTGCAATACAGGCAAGAACCCCTTCTTGGACTGATCCATATTGAACTTCTTCAATATCTTGTCAAGGTACGTGCTTTGTGAAAGACCAATGAGGCATCTCGATATATCTCTATAGATCTTGATGCCTAATATGTAAGCAGCTTCTCCAAGGTCCTTCATTGAAAAACACTTATTCAAGTAGGCCTTTATGCTTTCCAAGAGTTCTATATCATTTCCCATCAATAGTATGTCATCCACATATAATATGAGAAATGCTACAGAGCTCCCACTCACTTTCTTGTAAACACAGGCTTCTCCATAAATCTGCATAAACCCAAACGCTTTGATCATCTCATCAAAACGAATGTTCCAACTCCGAGATGCTTGCACCAGCCCATAGATCGAGCGTTGGAGCTTGCATACCTTGTTAGCATTCTTAGGATCGAAAAAACCTTCCGGCTGCATCATATAAAATTCTTCCTTAAGGAAACCATTAAGGAATGCCGTTTTGACGTCCATTTGCCATATCTCATAATCATAGAATGCGGTAATTGCTAACATGATTCGGACAGACTTCAACTTCGCTACGAGTGAGAAGGTCTCATCGTAGTCAACCCCTTGAACTTGTCGATAACCCTTAGCGACAAGCCGAGCCTTATAGATGGTTACATTACCATCTGCGTGTGTCTTCTTCTTAAAGATCCATTTATTTTCTATGGCTCACCGATCATCGGGCAAGTCAGTCAAAGTCCATACTTCGTTTTCATACATGGATCCTATCTCGGATTTCATGGCTTCAAGCCATTTGTCGGAATCCGGGCCCGCCATCGCTTCTTCATAGTTCGAAGGTTCACCATTGTCTAACAACATGATTTCCAGGACAGGGTTGCCGTACCACTCTGGTGCGGAACGTGTCCTTGTGGACCTACGAAGTTCAGTAGCAACTTGATCTGAAGTTTCATGATCATCATCATTAACTTCCTCTCTAGTCGGTGCAGGCACCACAGAAACATTCTGTTGAGCTGCGCTACTCTCCGGTTCAAGAGGCAATACTTCATCAAGTTCTACTTTCCTCCCACTTCTTTCGAGAGAAACTCTTTCTCTAGAAAGGATCCATTCTTGGCAACAAAGATCTTGCCTTCGGATCTGAGGTAGAAAGTATGCCCAACAGTTTCCTTAGGGTATCCTATGAAGACGCATTTTTTCGATTTGGGTTCGAGATTTTCAGGTTGAAGTTTCTTAACATAAGCATCGCATCCCCAAACTTTCAGAAACGACAGCTTAGGTTTCTTCCCAAACCACAATTCATACGGTGTCGTCTCAACGGATTTCGACGGAGCCCTATTTAAAGTGAATGCGGCAGTCTCTATAGCATAACCCCAAAATGATAGCGGTAGATCGCTAAGAGACATCATAGATCGCACCATATCCAATAGAGTGCGATTACAACGTTCGGACACACCATTACGCTGAGGTGTTCCAGGCGGCGTGAGTTGTGAAACAATTCCACATTTCCTTAAGTGCATGCCAAATTCATGACTCAAATATTCTCCCCCACGATCTGATCATAAGAACTTGATTTTCCTGTCACGTTGATTCTCAACCTCACTCTGAAATTCCTTGAACTTTTCAAAGGTCTCAGACTTGTGTTTCATTAAGTAGACATACACATCTCTACTTAAGTCATTCGTGAGTGTGAGAACATAGCGATAACCACCGCGAGCCTCAACGCTCATTGGACCGCACACATCAGTATGTATGATTTCCAATAAGTTGGTTGCTCGCTCCATTGTTCCAGAGAACGGAGTCCATGTCATTTTGCCCATGAGGCATGGTTCGCACGTGTCAAATGATTCATAATCAAGGCACTCCAAAAGTCCATCTGCATGGAGTTTCTTCATGCGTTTGACACCAATGTGACCAAGGCGGCAGTGCCACAAGTATGTGGGACTATCATTATCAACCTTACATCTTTTGGCATTCACACTATGAATATGTGTAACATCACGTTCGAGATTAAACAAGAATAAACCATTGACCAGCGGGGCATGACCATAAAACATGTCTCTCATATAAATAGAACAACCATTATTCTCAGATTTAAATGAGTAGCCATCTCGCATTAAACGAGATCTAGATACAATGTTCATGCTCAAAGCTGGTACTAAATAACAATTATTGAGGTTTAAAACTAATCCCGTAGGTAAATGTAGAGGTAGCGTGCCGACGGCGATTACATCAACCTTTGAACCATTCCCGACGCGCATCGTCACCTCGTCCTTCGCCAGTCTCCGCTTATTCCGCAGCTCCTGTTTTG
This sequence comes from Aegilops umbellulata, assembly GCA_032464435.1. NCBI lineage: Eukaryota > Viridiplantae > Streptophyta > Magnoliopsida > Poales > Poaceae > Aegilops > Aegilops umbellulata. The sequence continues at coordinate 475,218,951 of CP136057.1, read as the reverse complement.
AGTTATAAATATGAGCAACCGCACCGGTATCAAATACCCAGGAGCTACTACGAGCGCTAGTTAGGTACACATCAATAACATGTATATCACATATACCTTTGGTATTGCCGGCCTTCTTATCCGCTAAGTACTTGGGGCAGTTCCGCTTCCAGTGACCGTTTCCCTTGCAATAAAAGCACTCAGTCTCAGGCTTGGGTCCATGCTTTGGCTTCTTCCCGGCAACTGGCTTACCGGGCACGGCAACTCCCTTGCCGTCCTTCTTGAAGTTCTTCTTACCCTTGCCTTTCTTGAACTTAGTGGTTTTATTCACCATCAACACTTGATGTTCCTTTTTGATCTCCACCTTCACTGATTTCAGCATTGAATATACCTCAGGAATGGTCTTTTCCATCCCCTGCATATTGAAGTGTTGGAAATATGCCCTAGAGGCAATAATAAAAGTATTATTATTATATTTCCTTGTTCATGGTAATTGTCTTTATTCATGCTATAATTGTGTTATCTGGAAATCGTAATACATGTGTGAATACTAGACACCAATATGTCCCTAGTAAGCCTCTAGTTGACTAGCTCGTTGATCAATAGATAGTCATGGTTTCCTGACTATGGATATGGGGATGTCATTGATAACGAGATCACATCATTAGGAGAATGATGTGATGGACAAGACCCAATCCTAAGCATAGCACAAGATCGTGTAGTTCGTTTTGCTAGAGCTTTCCAATGTCGTGTATCTTTTCCTTAGACCATGAGATCGTGTAACTCCCGGATACTGTAGGAATGCTTTGGGTGTACCAAACGTCACAACGTAACTGGGTGACTATAAAGGTGCACTACAGGTATCTCCGAAAGTATCTGTTGGGTTGACACGGATCAAGACTGGGATTTGTCACTCCGTGTGACGGAGAGGTATCACCGGGCCCACTCGGTAATGCATCATCATAATGAGCTCAAAGTGACCAAGTGTTTGGCCACGGGATCATGCATTACGGTACGAGTAAAGTGACTTGCCGGTAACGGGACTAAACGAGGTATTGGGATACCGACGATCGAGTCTCGGGCAAGTAACCTACCGACTGACAAAGGGAATAGTTTACGGGGTTGCTTGAACCCTCGACATCGTGGTTCATCCGATGACATCATCGAGGAACATGTGGGAGCCAACATGGGTATCCAGATCCCGCTGTTGGTTATTGCCCGAGAGTCGTCTTGGTCATGTCTGCATGTCTCCCGAACCCGTAGGGTCTACACACTTAAGGTTCGGTGACGCCAGGGTTATTAGGAAGACTTGTATGTGATTACCGAATGTTGTTCGGAGTCCCGGATGAGATCCCGGACGTCACGAGGAGTTCCGGAGTGATCCGGAGGTAAAGATTTATATATGGGAAGTTATCATACGGACACCGGAATAGTTCGGGGGCATATCGGTATTGTACCGGGGCCACCGGAGGGGCCTCGGGGGTCCACCGGGAGGGGCCACCTATCCCGGAAGGGCTCATGGGCTGCAAAGGGGAAGGGAACCAGCCCAAAGTGGGCTGGTGCGCCTCCCCCCAAGGGCCCATGCGCCCTAGGGTTTGGGGGAACCCTAAAGGGGGCGCCCCCCTTGCTTGGGGGGCAAGCCCCCTCCCCCTTGGCCGCCGCCCCCCCTCTAGATCCATCTAGAGGGGGCCGGCCCCCCTTGCCCCTTCCCCTATAAATAGAGGGGTGAGGGGAGGGTTGCACACACAAGTCAAGGCGCAGCCCCTCCCCTCCCCAACACCTCTCCTCCTCCGTATGCGCTTGGCGAAGCCCTGTCGGAGTTCTGCTACACCAACAACACCACGCCGTCGTGCTGCCGTTGGAGTCTTCTTCCTCAACCTCTCCTTCCCCTTGCTGGATCAAGAAGGAGGAGACGTCGATCGTCCCGTACGTGTGTTGAACGCGGAGGTGCTGTCCGTTCAGCACTTGGTCATCGGTGATTCGAATTACGACGAGTACGACTACGTCATCACCATCCCCTTGAACGCTTCCGCACGCGATCTGCAAGTGGTATGTAGATGCAATCTCTCTCCCATGTCTCGTTGCTTAGATGAACTCATAGATGGATCTTGGTGAAACCGTAGGAAAATTTTAATTTTCTGCAACGTTCCCCAACATGAAGTTCATCACAAAGCTCTTATAGCTAGGTGGGAGCGACTAAAGGATTCTGTCAAAGACCGCATCATCCGGGAGATTAACTCCCAGCTGAGATAAGCGGTTATGCAACCCAGACATTTTGAGTATGTCCTCGCTGACAGAACTATTCTCCTCCATCTTACAACTGTAGAACTTGTCGTATACTTCATATCTCTCGACCCGGGCATGAGCTTGGAAAACCATTTTCAGCTCTTGGAATATCTCATATGCTCCGTGCTGCTCAAAACGCTTTTGGAGCCCCGGTTCTAAGCTCTAAAGCATGCCGCACTGAACCAGGGAGTAATCAGCACTACGCGACTGCCAGGCGTTCATAACGTCTTGAATTGCTGGAAAAACAGGTGCATCACCTAGCGGTGCTTCAAGGACATATGCTTTCTTGGTAGCTATGAGGATAATCCTCAGGTTACGAACCCAGTCCGTGTAGTTGCTACCATCGTATTTTAGCCTGGTTTTCTCTAGGAACGCGTTGAAGTTGAGAGCAACATTAGCGTGGGCCATTTGATCTACAAGACATATTCAAAGTTTTAGACTATGTTCATGATAATTAAGTTCATCTAATTAAATTATTTAATGAACTCTCACTCAGATAGACATCCCTCTAGTCATCTAAGTGATACATGATCCGAGTCAACTAGGCCGCGTCCGATCATCACGCGAGACGGACTAGTCTTCATCGGTGAACATCTTCATGTTGATCGTATCTTCTATACGACTGATGTTCGACCTTTCGGTCTTCCGTGTTTCGAGGCCATGTCTGTACATGCTAGGCTCGTCAAGTCAACCTAAGTGTACTGCGTGTGTAAATATGGATTACACCCGTTGTATGCGAACGTTAGAACCTATCACACCCGATCATCACGTGGTGCTTCGGAACAACAGACCTTAGCAACGGTGCACAGTTAGGGGGAGCACAATTCTTGATATTTTAATGAGGGATCATCTTATTTATGCTACCGTCGTTCTAAGAAAATAAGATGTAAAAACATGATAAACATCACATGCAATAAAATAGTGACATGATATGGCCAATATCAGTTTGCTCCTTTTGATCTCCATCTTCGGGGCGCCATGATCATCATCGTCACCGGCATGACACCATGATCTCCATCATCGTGTCTTCATGAAGTTGTATCATCAACTATTACTTCTACTTCTATGGCTAACGGTTTAGCAATAATGTAAAGTAATTACATGACGTTTATGTTGACACGCAGGTCATAAATAAATTAAGACAACTCCTATGGCTCCTGCCGGTTGTCATACTCATCGACATGCAAGTCATGATTCCTATTACAAGAACATGATCAATCTCATACATCACATATATCATTCATCACATCCTTTTGGCCATATCACATCACACGACATATGCTGCAAAAACAAGTTAGACGTCCTCTAATTGTTGTTGCCAATTTTTACATGGCTGCTATAGGTTTCTTAGCAAGAACGTTTCTTACCTACGCCAAAACCACAACGTGATATGCCAATTTCTATTTACCCTTCATAAGGACCCTTTTCATCGAATCCGATCCGACTAAAGTGGGAGAGACAGACACCCTCTAGCGACCTTATGCAACTAGTGCATGTCAGTCGGTGGAACCTGTCTCACGTAAGTGTACGTGTAAGGTCGGTCTGGGCCGCTTCATCCCACGATGCCGCCGAATCAAGATAAGACTAGTAACCACAAGTAGATTGACAAAATAGACGCCCACAACAACTTGTGTTCTACTCGTGCATAGAAACTACGCATAGACCTAGCTCATGATGCCACTGTTGGGGATCATTGCAGAAATTAAAAAAATTCTACGCATCACCAAGATCAATCTATGGAGAGACTAGCAACGAGAGAGAGGGGAGTGCATCTTCATACCCTTGAAGATCGCGATGCGGAAGCGTTACAAGAACGCGGATGAAGGAGTCGTAGTCGTAGCGATTCAGATCGCGGTTGATTCCGATCTAAGCGCCGAACGACGGCGCCTCCGCGTTCAACACACGTACAGCCCGGGGACGTCTCCTCCTTCTTGATCCAGCAAGGGGGAAGGAGAAGTTGAGGGAGAGCTCCGGCAGCATGACAGTGTGGTGGCGGTGGAGCTCGTGGTTCTCCGGCAGAGCTTCGCTAAGCGCTACAGAGGAGGAGAAGGTGTAGGAAGGGGGGGGGCTGCGCCAGGAGAAGGGGTGCGGTTGCCCTCCCACCCCTCCCACTATTTATAAGGGGAAGGGGAGAGGGGGCCGGCCCCCTAGATCCATCTAGAGGGGGAGGGGCGGCAGCCCCTTAGGGTTTCCACCTAAGGGGGGGGGGGGCGGCGGCCCCCTTAGGGTTTCCAACTAGGGGGCGCCCGCCCCCAGGGGGGGGTAGCGGCCCCCTAGGGTTTCCAACCCTAGGCGCCTTGGGCCCTTGGGGGGGGGGGCGCACCAGCCCACTAAGGGGCTGGTTCCCACCGAACTACAGCCCATCAGGTCCTTCGGGGCAGGTGGACCCTCCCGGTGGACCCCCGAAACCCCTTCGGTGGTCCCGGTACAATACCGATAAACCCTGAAACCTTTCCGGTGACTGAAACTGGACTTCCCATATATAAATCTTCACCTCCGAACCATTCCGAAACTCCTCGGACGTCCGGGATCTCATCCGGGACTCCGAAAAACTTTCGGTAACCACATACAATTCCCATTACAACTCTAACGTCACCGAACCTTAAGTGTGTAGACCCTACGGGTTCGAGAACTATGCAGACATGACCAAGACATCTCTCCGCCCAATAACCAACAGCGAGATCTGGATACCCATGTTGGCTCCCACATGTTCCGTAACACATCATCCCGTGACCAACCCCTTAGTCACATTGAGCTCATTACGATGATGTCTTACCGAGTGGGCCCAGAGATACCTCTCCATCATACGATCCCAGTCTCGATTCGTGCCAACCCAATAGATACTTTTGGGGATACCCGTAGTGTACCTTTATAGCCACCATTTACGTTGTGACATTTGGCACACCCAAAGTACCCTTATGGTATCCGGGAGTTGCACAATCTCATGGTCTAAGGAAAAGATACTTGACATTAGAAAAGCTTTAGCGGACGAACTACACAATCTTGTGCGATGCTTAGGATTGGGTCTTGTCCATCACATCATTCTCCTAATGATGTGATCCCGTTATCAATGACATCCTATGTCCATGGTTAGGAAACCGTAACCATCTATTGATCAACGAGCTAGTCAACTAGAGGCTCACTAGGGACATGTTGTGGTCTATGTATTCACACATGTATTACGATTTCCGGATAACACAATTATAGCATGAACAATAGACAATTATCATGAACAAGGAAATATAATAATAACCATTTTATTATTGCCTCTAGGTCATATTTCCAAAAGTTCCCCCGGCGGAATCGCTCCGCTGGAGGGCAAAAGTGCTCCTGCCCAAGTTCCGCCTCGAGGCGGCGGCGCTCCTCCCGAAAGTCTCTTCCTTATTTTTTTTCTAGGTCAAAATGACTTATATACGAGAAGATGGGCACCGGAGGTGGGCCGAGGAGGCCTCAACCCACCAGGGCGCGCCTGGGGGGCCTGGCTTGCCAAGGTGGGTTGTGCCCACCTGGTGGCCTCCCTCTGGTGTTTATTGGCTCCAATATTTCTCAAATAATCCATAAAAAAACTCCATAAAGTTTCAGCTCATTTGGATTTGTGCAGAATAGGTGGCGTGACATAGCTTTTCCAGGTCCAGATTTCCAGCTGCCGGAATTCTCCCTCTTGGTGCGTTCCTTGTAAATTATGAGAGAAAAGGCATTAGAATTACTCAAAAAAGCATTATTATGGATACAAAATTATAAATAACAGTAAGGAAACATGATGCAAAATGGACGTATCAACTCCCCCAAGCTTAGACCTCGCTTGTCCTCAAGCGAAAACCAAAATCGGAAAACTTGTCCACATGCTTTGAGAGAGAGGTGTCGATAAAAACAAAATACGGACATGGTGGACACTTGAAAAAGATTTGGGTTTAAGAGTTTTTGGATGCACAAGTAGTTTCTCTACTTAGTGCGGAATTTTCGGCTAGAAAATATAGAGGCAAGCACCACATGTTAAAGGATCTATGACAATATGACTTCTATGTGAATATAAACAAACATAAATCATTAAGTTGTCTTCCTTGTCCAACGTCAACAATTTTGGCATATAATATTTTGATGAGGGCTCACAATCACAAAAGATTTCTAGGATAGTATATCTATATGTGAATCTTCTCTTCCTTTATTAATTCTTTCATGAGTTGCATCATTGACTAATGCTATGTTTGTCAATCTCTAATAAAATTTTCTACTTATACTTTTCCTTATGTGGTGCCATCACCTACCATAGGATTAGTATATAATCTTATTGATTCATTTCCTTTCTCTTTTTCTTTCTTTATTTGCAACATGAAAGTAAAGAATGCAAAAACTCAAACTAACTTTATTTTATAACTTGCACACGATTACAAGGATAGATCACTAAGCAAACTCTCAAAGAGGAAAGGATCGAACTAAACTTTATTTCATCTAAAAGCAAATGATTGAACTAGGATAAGTAAAAGCAAAAAGATAGTGGGGTGATACGATACCAGGGCACCTCCTCCAAGCTTGGCGGAAGCCAAGGGGAGTGCCCATACCCGATACTGAATTATCCTTTGGTGGTGAAGAAGATGATGGTGGTGATGAAGCGATCCTATCCCTAAGGATCAAGAGGTTCTCCAGCCGACGGATGACGCTTCGGAGATGGACGATATGCTCTTGATGCAGAATATTTTCGCGAGTAATATACTTATTCTGTATGCGAACTATTTCAGTGACACGAAAAGCCTCAATCTCGGCAGGATAAGATGAGGTAAGTAGGGCTTAAGGATATCCTCTTCCTCCTCCTCGGCCAGCAGCTCTTGTGCTGCCATCGAGGGTGGATCTACGGTAGCTTTCTTGTCCTTGTCTCCCTTGATGGCATCCGTGGGCTCCTCCTGCTTTGTCTCGATCTTCATCAGCCAAGCATCTTCTTCCATGTTGTTGGAGGAGCAAGAAGACATGCTGCCTTGCTTGATAAATCTGACCAGAAACAACAAGAAAAGAGAATAGAGGATTTCTCCGCGATATGGTGATCAACAGGTTCGGGAAGTATATATAGATTTTTTATCTTGGAGGACAAGCATATGGAAGAAAAACGGAGTACGGAAGGTGTCCCAGGTGGGCACAACCCACCTGGGCGCACTAGGCAAGCCTGGCGTGCCTTGGTGTCTTGTGCCCACCAGGGGACGCTTCCTGGAAGTTTCTTTATTTCCAAAATTTTAAAATATTCCAAAACTGATAAAAGATATTTTTGTGGATTTTTCGGAGTCCGTTTACTTACCGTATCACGCACCTCTTTATTTTCACGATTCTGGGGTATTCTGGAAGGATTCTTTTATGTGCTCTTCCGGTGTCCAAGTTTGGATAATATTACTTTCAACATTAATAGGCGTACCTGAGATATAATGCTTTATTCGTTGCCCATTGACAACCTTCGGGTTAGTACCTTTGGAGTTATTTATTTTGATGGCTCCAGACCGGTAAACCTCCTCGATGATGTATGGGCCTTCCCATTTTGAGAGGAGCTTTCCTGCAAAAAATCTAAAACGAGAGTTGTACAAAAGAACATATTCTCCAACTTTAAACTCACGCTTTTGAATTCTTTTGTCATGCCATCTTTTAACTTTTTCTTTGAATAAATTTGCATTTTCATAAGCTTGGGTTCTCCATTCATGTAAAGAGCTTATATCAAATAACCTCTTTTCACCAGCAAGTTTGAAATCATAGTTGAGTTCATTAACTGCCCAATATGCTTTATGTTCTAACTCAAGAGGCAAATGACAAGCTTTTCCATAAACCATTTTATAAGGAGACATGCCCATAGGATTTTTATAAGCTGTTCTATAAGCCCAAAGTGCATCATCTAATTTCTTAGGCCAATTCTTCCTAGACCTATTAGCAGTCTTTTGCAAAATTAATTTTATTTCTCTTGCTAAGTTCAACTTCACCACTAGACTGAGGATGATAGGGTGATGCAATTCTATGGTTAACATCATACTTAGCAAGCATCTTACGAGAAGCACCATGAATAAAGTGTGAACCACCATCAGTCATTAAATATCTAGGGACTCCAAACCTTGGGAAAATAACCTCCTTAATAATTTTAATAGAGGTGTTGTGATCAGCACTACTAGTTGGAATAACTTCTACCCATTTAGTAACATAATCAACAAAACCAAAATATGTGTATACCCATTAGAGGAAGGAAAAGGTCCCATGTAATCAAATCCCCAAACATCAAATGGTTCAATAGCAAGTGAATAATTCATAGGCATTTCTTGACGCTTACCGATATTACCTATTCTTTGACATTCATCACAAGAAGAGACAAAATTACGGGCAACCTTGAAGAGAGTAGGACAATAAAATCCAGATTGTAATACCTTGTGAGCAGTTCTATCTCCAGCATGATGCCCTCCATAATCTTCGGAGTGACATTTCCGTAGGATTTGTCCCTATTCATGCTCAGGTACACAACGTCTAATAATACCATCTACTCCTTCTTTATAAAGATGTGGGTCATCGCAAAAGTAATGTCTAAAATCAAAGAAGAATGTTTTCTTTTGCTAGTATGTAAAGCTAGGTGGTAAATATTTAGCAACAATGTAATTAGCATAGTCAGCATACCAAGGAGTACTATGAGAAACATTTATTGCAGCTAACTGCTCATCAGGAAAACTATCATCAATAGGTAGTGGGTCATTAAGTACATTTTCAAGCCTAGACAAGTTATCAGCTACTGGGTTCTCAGCTCCTTTTCTATCAATGATATGTAAATCAAATTCTTGTAACAAGAGAACCCAACGAATAAGTCTAGGTTTAACATCTTTCTTTTCCATAAGATATTTAATAGCAGCATGGTCTGTGTGAATAGTTACTTTGGAATCAATAATATAAGGTCTAAATTTATCACAAGCAAACACCGCTGCTAAGAATTCTTTTTCAGTAGTAGCATAATTTCTTTGAGCACTGTCTAGAGTTTTACTAACATAATGAATAACATTCAATTTCTTATCAACTCTTTGTCCTAGAACAACACCAACAGCATAATCACTAGCATCACACATAATTTCAAAAGGCAAGTTCCAATCAGGTGGTTGAACAAAAGGTGCAGATATTAAGGCTTTCTTGAGTGTTTCAAAGGCTTCGAGACAATCATCATAAAAAACAAAAGGAATATCTTTTGCAAAAGATTAGTAAGAGGCCTAGAAATTTTAGAGAAGTCTTTGATAAATCTCCTATAGAAACCAGCATGACCTAGGAAACTACGAATACCTTTGATGTCCTTAGGACATGGCATTTTCTCAATAGCATCAACCTTAGCTTGGTCCACTTCAATACCTCTTTCAGAAATTTTATGACCCAAGACAATGCCCTCATTAACCATAAAGTGGCACTTCTCCCAATTCAAGAGAAGATTTGTTTGTTCACATCTCTACAAAACTCGCTCAAGATTGCTTAAACAATCATCAAAATACTTCCCATAAATAGAAAAGTCATCCATGAAAACCTCAATAATCTTTTCACAAAATTCAGAGAAGATAGCAGCCATACATCTTTGAAAGGTAGCAGGTGCATTACATAAACCAAAAGGCATACATATATAAGCATAAGTTCCAAAGGGACAAGTAAAAGTAGTCTTTTCTTGATCAGGTTGAGAAACAGGTATTTGTGAAAAGCCAGAGTATCCATCTAGGAAGCAAAAGTGTGTGTGCTTAGATAATCTTTCAAGCATTTGATCAATAAAAGGCAAAGGGTAATGATCTTTTCTAGGTGCTTTGTTTAATTTTCTATAGTAAATTACCATTCTATAGCCTGTAACAATTCTTTGTGGAATAAGTTCATTCTTATCATTAGGAACAACAGCAATACCTCCTTTCTTAGGGACACAATGAACATGACTTACCCATCTACTGTCAGCTATAGGATAGATTATACCTGCTTCCAGAAGTTTTAAGATTTCCGTTCTTACCACTTCCTTCATTTTTGGATTCAACCGACGTTGGTGATCAACAACGGGTTTAGCATCAGGTTCCATATTAATTCTGTGCTGACATAGAGTGGGACTAATGCCCTTTAGATCATCAAGAGTATATCCAATTGTAGCCCGATGCTTCCTTAGAACTTTCAATAATCTTTCTTCTACATGTTCTGAAAGGTTAGCACTAATAATAACAGGATATATTTTCTTTTCATCGAGATAAGCATATTTCAAAGTGTCTGGCAATTGTTTTAATTCAAACATAGGATCACCTTTAGGTGGATGAGGACCTCCTAGAGTTTCAATAGGAAAATTGTGTTTAAGCAGAGGACGTTGTTCAAACAAAACCTTATCTATTTCATTTCTTTCATGCATATGTAAATCATTTTCATGGTCTAGCAAGTATTGTTCTAAAGGATCAGTAGGTGGAACAACAATAGCAGCAAGACCAATTAATTCATCCTTACTAGGTAATTCTTTTTCATGATGATTTCTACTAAACTTGGAAAATTTAAACCATGAGACTCATCACCAAAGCTAACACCAACAATTTGTTTCTTACAATCTATCTTAGAATTAACTGTATTCAGAAAGGTCTACCAAAGATAATGGGACAAAAGTCATCTTGTGGGGAACCAAGGACAATGAAATCAGTAGGGTATTTAATTTTCCCACACAAGACTTCAACATCTCTAATAATCCAAACTAGTGATATGGTGACTCTATTAGCAAGTTTAATAGTAACATCTATTTCTTCTATCTCGGCAGGTGCTATGTCTTTCATAATTTCTTCATATAAAGTGTAAGGAATAGCACTCACACTAGCACCCATGTCACATAAACCATGATAACAATGATCTCCTAGTTTAACTGAAATAACAGGCATGCCAACAACAGGTCTATGTTTATCTCTTTTATCAGGTTTAGCAATTCTAGCAACTTCTTCACAGAAGTAAATAACATGCCCATCCATATCTTCTTCCAGGAGATCTTTAACCATAGCAATACTAGGTTCTACTTTAATTTGTTCATCAGGTTTAGGTGTTCTAATATAGCTTTTGTTAACCACAGTCAAAACTTTAGCCTGTTCTTTAATCCTAATAGGGAAAGGTGGTTTCTCAATATAAGCAGAAGGAACAACTGGATCAACACTATAAAGTATAGTTTCTTCTTTAACTAATACATGTTCTTTAATTTCTTATTTAATAGGTGGGTGATATTTAAACCACTTCTCTTTAGGGAGTTCAACATGAGTAACAAATGATTCACAAAAGGAGGCTACTATCTCAGAGTCAAGTCCATATTTAGTGCTAAACTTTTGAAAAGCATCAATATCCATAAAAGATTTAACACATTCATACTTAAGTTTAATACCTGACTCTTTACCTTCATCTAGTTCCCAATCTTCAGAGTTGCATTTAATTCTTTCCAAAAGATCCCACCGGAATTCAATAGTCTTCTTCATAAATGAACTAGCACAAGAAGTACCAAGCATGGTTTGATCATTACGAGAAAGCTGTGCATAAAAATTCTGGATAATAATTTCTCTTGAGAGCTCATGATTGGGGCATGAATATAACATTGACTTAAGCATCCCCCAAGCTAGAGCGATACTTTCTCCTTCATGAGGCCAAAAATTATATATATAATTCCGATCACGATGAACTAGATGCATAGGATATTTTTTTGGTGGAACTCCAATTTCAAACCATTCCAATTCCTTGATCCAATATCATCACATAACCTATACCATGCCAATGCTTTTCCCTTCAAAGATAAAGGGAAAACCTTTTTCATCACTTCATCCCTGGGTAAACCTGCAAGCTCAAACAATCCACAAATTTGTTCCACATATATCAAGTGCATATCACGATGTTCGGTTCCATCTCCTGCATTGGGATTAGCTAGCAGTTGTTCTATCATACCCGAAGGAATTTCATATTCAATATTTTCAGTAGGTGCAGTAGGTTGAGGGGTAGCTAATTGTGGTTCCGGACGAGGTGAAGATACCCCGAACAAACCCCTCAAAGGATTGTTTTCCATAGTAACAAGTGACAATAAATTTCAGCACACTATATAAATGTTTCCTTAGCAAATTCCACTTACCAAAGGCGCTTCACTCCCCGACAATGGTGCTAGAAAATAGCATTGATGACCCACAGGTATAGGGGATCAATTGTAGATCTTTTCGATAAGTAAGAGTGTCGAACCCAACGATGAGCAGAAGGAAATGACAAGTAGTTTTCAGTAAGGTAATGTCTGCAAGTGCTGAAATTGTATGTAGCGGAGTAGTTTGATAGCAAGATAATTTGTAACGAGCAAGTAATGATAATAGTAACAAAAGTGCAGCAAGTTAGCCCAATCCTTTTGAGGAAAATGACAGGCCAAAACGGTCTCTTATGATAAGCAAAGCGTTCTTGAGGGTACACGGGAATTTCATCTAGTCACTTTCATCATGTTGGTTTGATTTGTGTTCGCTACTTTGATAATTTGATATGTGGGTGGACCGTTGCTTAGGTGCTGTTCTTACTTGAACAAGCCTCCTACTTATGATTAACCCTCCCGCAAGCATCTGCAACTACGAGAAAAGTATTAAGAATAAATTCTAACCATAGCATTAAACTTTTGGATCCAATCGGTCCCTTACGAAATAGCGCATAAACTGGGGTTTAAGCTTCTGTCACTCTCGCAACCCACCATCTAATTGCTACTCCACAATGCATTCCCTTAGGCCCAAACATGGTGAAGTGTCATGTAGTCGATGTTCACATGACACCACTAAGGGAATAACAACATACATACTATCAAAATATCGAACACATATCAAGTTCACATGATTACTTGCGACATGATTTCTCCCGTGACCTCAAGAACAAAAGTAACTACTCACAAATGATAAACATGCTAATGATCAGAGGAGTTTTAAATAGCATAATGGATCTGAACATATAATCTTCCACCAAATAAACCATATAGTGATCAACTACAAGATGTAATCAACACTACTAGACACCCACAAGCACCAATCTATAGTTCAGGTAACAAGATTGAACACAAGAGATTAACTAGGGTTTGAGATGAGATGGTGATGTTGAAGATGTTGATGGAGATTTCCCTCCCCAAGATGGGAGAGTTGTTGGTGATGATGATGACGATGATTTCCCCCTCCGAGACGGAAGTTCCCCTGGCGGAATCGCTCCGCCGGAGGGCAAAAGTGCTCCTGCCCAAGTTTCGCCTCGAGGCGGCGGTGCTCCTTCCCGAAAGTCTCCTACTTATTTTTTCTAGGTCAAAATGACTTATATACCAGAAGATGGGCACCGGAGGTGGGCTGAGGAGGCCACAACCCACCAAGGCGCGCCTGGGGGGCCTGGCGCGCCCAGGTGGGTTGTGCCCACCTGGTGGCCCCCCTCTAGTGTTTATTGGCTCCAATATTTCTCAAATAATCCATAAAAAATCTCTGTAAAGTTTCAGCTCATTTGGAGTTGTGCAGAATAGGTGGCCTGACGTAGCTTTTCCAGGTCCAGATTTCCAGCTGCCGGAATTTCCCTCTTGGTGTGTTCCTTGTAAATTATGAGAGAAAAGGCATTAGAATTACTACAAAAAGCATTATTATGGATAAAAACATTATAAATAACAGTAAGGAAACATGATGCAAAATGGACGTATCATATTCTGCATGTCCAAAACAGTCTTGCACCCGTTGTATGTGAACATAGAGCTTATCACACGCGATCATCACGTGGTGTCTCGGCACAATGAACTGTCGCAACGGTGCATACTCAAGGAGAACACTTATACCTTGAAATTTTAGTAAAGGATCATCTTATAATGCTACCGCCGTACTAAGAAAAATAAGATGCATAAAAGATAAACATCACATGCAATCGAAATATGTGACATGATATGGCCATCATCATCTTGTCCCTTTGATCTCCATCTCCAAAGCACCGTCATGATTTCCATCGTCATCGGCTTGACACCTTGATCTCCATCGTAGCATCGTGGTCGTCTCGCCAACTATTGCTTCTACAACTATCACTAACGCATAGTGATAAAGTAAAGCAACTACATGGTGTTTGCATTTCATATAATAAAGCGACAACCATAAGGCTCCTGCGAGTTGCCGATAACTTTTACAAAACATGATCATCTCATACAATAACGTATATCACATCATATCTTGACCATATCACATCACAACATGCCCTGCAAAAACAAGTTAGACGTCCTCTACTTTGTTGTTGCAAGTTTTACGTGGCTGCTACGGGCTTCTAGTAAGAACCGTTCTTACCTACGCATCAAAACCACAACGGTGATTTATCAAGTTTGTTGCTTTAACCTTCAACAAGGATCGGCCGCAGTCAAATTTGATTCAACTAAAGTTGGAGAAACAGACACCCGCCAACCACCTTTATGCAAAACCAGTTGCATGTCTGTCAGTGGAACCGGTCTCATGAACGTGGTCATGTAAGGTTGGTCCGGGCTGCTTCATCCAACAATACCGCCGAATCAAAGTGAGACATTGGTGGTAAGCAGTATGATGATCACTGCCCATAACTCTTTGTATTCTACTCGTGCATATCATCTACGCATAGACCTGGCTCGGATGCCACTGTTGGGAAACGTAGGATGCAATTTCAAAAAAAAAAAAAAATCCTACGCTCACGCAAGATCTATCTAGGAGATGCATAGCAACGAGAGGGGGAGAGTGTGTCTATGTACCCTCGTAGCCGAAGGCGAAAGAGTTTGACAACGCGGTTGATGTAGTCAAACTTCTTCTCGTTCCGACCGATCAAGCACCGAACGTACGACACATCCGAGTTCTGCACACGTTCAGCTCGATGACGTCCCTCGAACTCTTGATCCAGCAAAGTGTCGAGGGAGAGTTTTGTCAGCACGATGGCGTGGTGACGGTGATCATGAAGTGATCCGAGCAGGGCTTCGCCTAAGCACTACGTGAATATGACCGGAGGCATAAATTGTGGAGGGGGCACCGCACATGGCTAACAACTGTAGATGTGTGTTCTAGAGGTGCCCCCCTCATATATATAGGTGATACGTCTCCAACTTTGGACTCAAACTTGCAAGATTTGAATGGAACTAACCCGGACTGACGCTGTTTTCAGCAGAAGAGCCATGATGTTAGTTTTGTGCAGAAATAGAAGTTCTCGGAATGACCTGAAAATCCATGGAGACACGTTTTGGAATTAATGAAAAATATTGGCGAAAGAATCAGCATCAGGGGGCCCACACCCTGTCCACGAGGTTGCAGGGTGCGCCCCCCCTGGGGCACGCCCCCTGCCTCGTGGGCCCCCCGGGACTCCATAGAACTCAACCCCAACTTCATTTATTCATGTTCGGGGAGAAAAATTCAGAGAGAAGGATTCATCGCGTTTTACGATACGGAGCCGCCGCCAAGCCCTAATCTTCCTCGGGAGGGTTGATCTGGAGTCCGTTCGAGGCTCCGAAGAGTGGAATCTGTCACCATTGTCATCATCAACCATCCTCCCTCACCAATTTCATGATGCTCACCACCGTGCGTGAGTAATCCCATCGTAGGCTTGCTGGACGGTGATGGGTTGGATGAGATTTACCATGTAATGTGTTAGTTTTGTTAGGGTTTGATCCCTAGTATCCATTATGTTCTAACATTGATGTTGCTATGACTTTGCTATGCTTAATGCTTGTCACTAGGGCCCGAGTGCCATGATTTCAGATCTGAACCTATTATGCTTTCCTGAATATATGTGAGTTCTTGATCCTATTCTACAAGTCAATATTCACCTACTATGTGTTATGATCCAGCAACCCCGAAGTGACAATAATCGGGACCACTCCCGGTGATGACCGTAGTTTGAGGAGTTCATGTATTCACTAAGTGTTAATGCTTTGGTCCGGTACTCTATTAAAAGGAGGCCTTAAATATCCCTTAGTTTCCAATAGGACCCCGCTGCCACGGGAGGGTAGGACAAAATATGTCATGCAAGTTCTTTTCCATAAGCACAAATGACTATATTCGGAATACATGCCTACATTACATTGATGAACTGGAGCTAGTTCTGTGTCACCCTATGTTATAACTGTTGCATGAGGAATCGCATCTGACATAATTATCCATCATTGATCCATTGCCTACGAGATTTTCACATATTGATCTTTGCTTAGTTACTTTTCCGTTGCCATTGTTACGATTGCTACAAAAACTGCTGTTGTTACTTTTGCCACCGTTACTGTTACTTCCTTACTACTTTGCTACTAAATACTTTGTTGAGGATATTAAGTCTTTTAGGTGTGGTTGAATTGACAACTCAACTGCTAATACCTGAGAATATTCTTTGGCTCCCCTTGTGTCGAATCAATAAATTTAGGTTGAATACTCTACCCTCGAAAACTGTTGCGATCCCCTATACTTGTGGGATATCAAGACTATTTTCTGGCGTCGTTGCTGGGGAGCATATCTCTATTCTTTGAGTCACTTGGGATTAATAACTGTTGATCACTATGAGGAACTTGAAAGATGAAAGAACCAAGATTTATCCCTCAACTACGAGGGGAGGTAAGGAACTGCCATCTAGCTCTGCACTTGATTCACATTCTGTTTTGAGTAAACTTGCGACACCTACACCTGTTATTGATTCTGATATGTCGCATGTTATTGATGATGCCACTTCTGCTATGCATGATGCTTATGATGAAACTACTTCTATGCTTGATAATACTGTGCCATTAGGTGAATTTCTTGATGAACAACTTGCTAGGGTTAGAGGGAATGAAATTATTGAAACAGATAATATTGATAAAAGTGATGATGAATATTCTCCTCCTAGATATGAATTGCCTGATGTGCCTGAGGGTTATGTTATGGATGAAGAAACTGCTAGAGACCTTTTTGCTTGCAAAGATAGATATGATCTTAAGAAACTGTTAGCTAAGCTGAAAGAAAAGTCTTTGAATGCTAGAATGAAATATGACCCTGCTTTTGCTACTTCACCTATCTGTATTTCTGATAAGGATTATGATTTCTCTGTCAATCCTGAGTTAATTACTTTGGTTGAATATGATTTTTTATGGCTATGAATCTGAAACTGTTGTGGCACATCTTACAAAATTGAATGATATAGCCACCCTATTCACTGATGAGGAAAAGTTCGTTACTACTATATCCTTAAGTTATTTCTGTTCTCATTAAAGGGTGATGCTAAAACATGGTTTAATTCTCTTGCTCCTGGTTGTGTCCGTATTCCCCAGGATATGATTTATTACTTCTCTGCTAAATATTTCCTCGCTCATAAGAAACAAGCTGCCTTAAGGGAAATATATAATTTTGTGCAAATTGAACGAGAGAGTCTCCCACAAGCTTTGGGGAGGCTTCTTCGATTACTAAATGCTTTGCCTGATGTCTGTATAATGGACTAACCGATGCCTCCAGAGACCACCAGGATAGTTGTGCTAGTTGTGTTTTCAGGGAAAGAACTGTTGAGCAAGCTCAATTGCTATTTGATACGTCTCCGTCATATCTACTTTTCCAAATACTTTTGCCCTTGTTTTGGACTCTAGCTTGCATGATTTGAATAGAACTAACCCGAACGGATGCTGTTTTCAGCAGAATTGCCATGGTGTTATTTTTGTGCAGAAACAAAAGTTCTCGGAATGACCTGATACTTCACGGAGATTATTTTTGGTAATAATAAAAAATACTAGCGAAAGAATCAAGGCCAGGGGGCCCACACCCTGTCCACGAGGGTGTGGGCGTGCCTGCCCCCCAAGTCCCCCTGCCTCGTGGGCCCCCTCGAGCTCCACCGACCTCAAGTCCAACTCTATATATTCGTGTTCGAGGAGAAAATAAAATAAAATAAGAAGGATTCGTTGCGTTTTACGATACGGAGCCACCGCCAAGCCCTAATCTCTCTCGGGAGGGCTGATCCGGAGTCCGTTCGAGGCTCCGGAGAGGGGAATCCGTCGCCATCATCATCATCAACCATCCTCCATCACCAATTTCATGATGCTCACCGCCGTGCGTGAGTAATTTCATCGTAGGCTTGCTGGACGGTCATGGGTTGGATGAGATTTATCATGTAATCGAGTTAGTTTTGTTAGGTTTGATCCCTAGTATCCGCTATGTTCCGAGATTGATGTCGCTATGACTTTGCTATGCTTAATGCTTGTCACTAGGGCCCGAGTGCCATGATTTCAGATCTGAACCTATTATGTTCTCATGAATATATGTGATTTCTTGATCCTATCTTGCAAGTCAATAGTCAACTACTATGTGTTATGATCCGGCAACCCCAAAGTGACAATAATCTGAACCACTCCCGGTGATGACCGTAGTTTGAGGAGTTCATGTATTCACTATGTGTTAATGCTTTGGTCCCGTACTCTATTAAAAGGAGGCCTTAATATCCCTTAGTTTCCAATAGGACTCCGCTGCCACGGGAGGGCAGGACAAAAGATGTCATGCAAGTTCTTTTCCATAAGCACGTATGAATATATTCGGAATACATGCCTACATTACATTGATGAACTGGAGCTAATTCTGTGTCACCCTATGTTATAACTGTTGCATGAATAATCGCATCCGGCTTAATCACTCATCACCGATCCAATGCCTACGAGCCTTTCACATATTGTTCTTTGCTTATTTACTTTTCCGTTGCTACTGTTACAATCACTACAAAACTGTCACTGTTACTTTTGCCACCGTTACCGCTACTATCGTACTACTTTGCAACTAAATACTTTGCTGCAGATATTAAGTTATCCAGGTGTGGTTGAATTGACAACTCAACTGCTAATACTTGAGAATATTCTTTGGCGCCCCTTGTGTCGAATCAATAAATTTGTGTTGAATACTGTACCCTCGAAAACTGTTGCGATCCCCTATACTTGTGGGTTATCAAGACTATTTTCTGGCGCCGTTGCCGGGGAGCATAGCTCTATTCTTTGAGTCACTTGGGATTTATATCTGCTGGTCACTATAATGGACTAACCGATGCTTCCAAAGACCACCTGGATAGTTGTGCTAGTTGTGTTTTCAGGGAAAGAACTGTTGATCAAGCTGAAATTCTATTGAATAATATGTTGACGAATGAAAACAATTGGACACCCCCTGAACCAACTCCTAAGCTAACTCCAAAGAAAAGGGGTATTCTATTTCTGAGTCCCGAAGATATGCAAGAGGCAAAGAAATCTATGAAAGGAAAAGGTATTAAAGCTGAAGATGTTAAGAATTTACCTCCTATTGAAGAAATACATGGTCTTAATTTACCGCTTGTTGAAGAAATACATGGTGTTGATAACCCGACACAGGTAGTAAAGGTAAATTTTCTCTACAGATATGATGAAGGTGATATTCCTCGTTATAAGTCTGCTAGCCAATGCTTAGATGAGTTTGATAATTTTATGGTTAAGCAAGAATATTTCAATGCTTATTTTGGTAGACAATTAAAACGTAATTCTTATATGATTGTACACTTGAGTGATTACATGTCTACAGTTAAAGGTGAACTTAAACTCATTAGTAAACATGCTTCTATGGTTACCACTCAAGTAGAACAAGTACTTAAAGCTCAGAATGATTTCTCAATGAATTAAATAATAAGAATAGTGACTTTGTTGTTAGAGTTGCGACTAGAGGGGGTAAAGTAACTCAGGAACCTTTGTATCCTGAGGGCCACCTTAAGAGAATTGAGCAAGATTCTCAAAGAACTAATGTTGATGCACCTAGTCCTTCTAAAAAGAAGAAAAAAAATGATAGGACTTTGCATGCTTCTAGTGAACCTGTTGTAGACACACCTGAGAATCCCACTGATATTTCTATTTCTGATGCTGAAACACAATCAGGTGATGAACCTGGACCTAGTGATAATGTTAATGATGATGTTCATGTTGATGCTCAACCTAGCAATGACAATGATGTAGAAATTGAACCTGTTGTTGATCTTGATAACCCACAATCAAAGAATCAACGTTATGATAAGAGAGACTTTGTTGCTAGGAAGCATGGTAAAGAAAGAGAACCATGGGTACAGAAACCCATGCCTTTTCCTCCCAAACCATCCAAGAAAAAGGATGATGAGGATTTTGAGCGCTTTGCTGAAATGATTAGACCTATTTTTTTATGTATGCGTTTTACTGATATGATTAAAATGAATCATTATGCTAAGTATATGAAGGATATTGTTACAAATAAAAGAAATATACCGGAAGCTGAAATTTCCACCATGCTTGCTAATTATACTTTTAAGGGTGGAATACCTAAGAAACTAGGAGATCCAGGAGTACCAACTATACCATGCTCCATAAAAAGAAGCTATGTTAGAACTGCTTTATGTGATCTTGGAGCCGGTGTTAGTGCTATGCCTCTCTCTTTATATCATATACTTGATTTGAATAAGTTGACACCTACTAAAATATCTTTGCAAATGGCCGATAAATCAACTGCTATACCTGTCGGTATTTGTGAGGATGTGCCTGTTGTGGTTGCGAACGTTATTATTTTAACGGACTTTGTTATTCTTGATATCCCCGAGGACGATAGTATGTCTATTATTCTTGGAAGACCCTTTTTGAATACTGCAGGGGCTGTTATTGATTGCAACAAAGGCAATGTCACTTTTCATGTCAATGGTAATGAGCATATGGTACACTTTCCAAGGAAACAACCTCAAGTCCACATTATCAATTCTATTGGAAAAATCCCAACTATTACTATTGGAGGTTTTGAATTTCCTCTTCCTACTGACAAAAAGAGATATGATATTGTTATTGTTGGGGGTGTGCATATCCCCGTTGAGGTAACATAGTGTTATTCGAAATTTCTCCAGTTTCATGTTATTTGAAATGAGTTTGTTAACAAGACCTGATCAACCTTGTTAGTGGATTCCTTTTGATGAGCATGAGATGGATGAAGTTAGAAGGCACAACCTTCTGTACCTTCTTTTACTTTCTGTTATTTAGATTAAATAAAGCAAAAATAGTATTTTTCTGTTTGTTTTCTGAGTTATCCGTGCAATAAAAAAATACCCCGAATATAAAAGTTCTCCAAATGCCCCGAAAATGAAATATGATTTTTCTGGAATATTTGAGAATATCTGGCACTGAGAATACAGCAGGGGGAGCAAGCACCTGGCCACGAGGTCCCAGGGGGGTGGGCGCGCCCCCTGCCTCATGGGCCATGGTGGCTCCCCTCCACTTATTCCAGCCACCACACACTCCTTCTTCCTCCCAAAAAAATCACCAAACCAGCTCAAGCACGAGTTCTAGCTCATTTTGCTGCGATTTTCGATCTCCTAGCTCAAAGCTCCAGTCACAAAACTGCTTTGGGGGATTGTTCGGTATGTGACTCCTCCAATGGTCCAATTAGTTTTTGTTCTAGTGCTTTATTCATTGCAAAATTTTGCTGCCTAGGTCACCCTGTTCTTGAGCTTGCATGTCAAATTTATATGGTCCCAAGTAGTTCCAATGCATGATATAGTCTCTAGGTACTTGTGCGAGTAGTTGCTATCAATTTTGTTGAGTTTGGTTCACTTTTATTTTAAGCTACTAAATTTTTTTCAGAAATTTTCAGAGAATGATGAAGAGATTTTGGAGGTGTTCTTCGAGCCAAAGCTCGAGGGAGCAAAGTGAAGAGTATAGGAGGCCCAAATATAATCTCCCTCGCACCATGGAAGTTCGGCCGTGTGAATGGCCTTGTGATGATTTCTTGAGAGCAGCCGGGATTTATGATGATTTTTATGAGTTGGCTGAGAATGCAGGCCTCACCGACTTCCTCCGTGACCAACGCAAACAGTATCTCCTACTTACTAATATTTTTGTGCAAAATTTTCATTTCCATGCTAGGAGGTCACCACCTTCGGTGGATTTCTATTTATATGACGAGTATAAGGAGATGTCCCTCTATGAATTTTGTGAGGTTTGCAAGTTGCCCTTTTCAGGCAGCATAGAGGAACCACATCTTAACAATGTGGAGGGGTTTATTGATACAATTGCTATAGGGGAAACTAGGAAGGTTTTCGATGCAAGAATTACTAGCATACATTTTCCTGTTTTACGCTACTTTGTAAAATTTGCTAGTAGATGCTTAATTGGTCGCGGAAATTGTGGCAACCTTAGTGCCCCTAATATTGTTATTTTGTGCCATGCCTTGTTCCGTGATGACACATTAAGTATGGGCGCTATTGTTGCAAAGCGGTTAAATCTTAACCGTACTAAGGGCCCCATCCTGGGAGGTATCTTCGCCTCGCGCCTCGCTGCACATTTTAACATACCTATTAGGCATTATGAGAAAGAAAAAAAGTTGCTGCCTCATGTTTTCCTAGACTATAAGAGTATGGTAGCACATGATTTTATCGTTAAGAATAGGGAAAAGACGCTTAAGTACAAACTGATATTTGATAAAATTTGCCCTGAGATTATTACTTTGCCTGCTCCTTCCTTGTTTGACTTATCTGCAGGCCAGTACCTTGTTCCGCCGGAGGCCATTCACGCCTACCGAAACCCCACACCAACTACAGAGCCAGAGCCAGAACCACAATTTGTTCCTTCACAACAGTCTGTTTACCAGTGGGACCCAGAGGAGATTGCCAACTAGTGGCAACCCGAGGCTGCATCATAGTACGACCCCAACTACAACTTTGATCCACGGGCATAGACCAACTTAGGCCAAGGCCTAAGCTTGGGAGAGTACGTATTTCTCACCGACATTACATTTATGTTCACACACTCATGCTAGTTGTCGGTGCTCATACTTCTTCATTGTAACATCCATGCTAGTTTATTTTTCTTTTCTTGCTTTCTTCTTGTGTGTTTGAAAAACCTTATGAAAAACTAAAAAAATTAGTTGTATCTTTTAGCTAGTTTACTTTTCATGCTGTAGTAGTAATAATTTAAAAGAAAACCCAAGAAGATTTCTTGTTCTTCTTTTGCTTGTTGGGAGCTTTCCCGTGTAAATAGTTTAATTTCCTTTCTTTTCTTTGGGGGTCGAGAGGAGAAGACCATAATGAAAATGTTGAAGTGGCTCTTATATGCATTATTGTTGATTTAACCAAGAGCCTATATTATCTTGTCTTCTCCTTTGTATTGAATGCCTGCAGATTCCAGCTTAGCCCAATGCACGCGCACTATTATTATTATTCACACCGTTCGGTCGTGCAAGTGAAAGGAAATAATGACGATATATGATGGACTGATTGAGATGAGAGAAGCTGGTATGAACTCGACTTTTCTTGTTTTTGTAAATATGATTAGTTCATCGTTCCTGAATCAGCCTATTATGAATAAACATGTTTGCATTGACAATTAGAGATTATAGTTGCTTATGCCATGCTTAATTAGCTAGGAATTTATAATGGTTTACCTTGCATGCCAACATGCTATTAAAATGGTTATGATGTGGTATAGTAGGGTGGTATCCTCCTTTGAATGATTCAAGTGGCTTGACTTGGCACATGTTCACACATGTAGTTGAAACACAATCAACATAGCCTCCACGATATTTATGTTCATGGTGGATTATATCCTACTCATGCTTGCACTCAATGTTTATTAATTTTAATGCATGTTCATGACTGTTGTCGCTCTCTGGTTGGTCGCTTCCCAGTCTTTTTCTAGCCTTCACTCGTACTAAGCAGGAATACTGCTTGTGCATCCAATCCCTTAAACCCCAAAGTTATTCCATATGAGTCCATCATATCTTCCTATATGCGCTATCTACCCGCGTTCCAAGTAAATTTGTATGTGCCAAACTCTAAACCTTCAAATGAAATTCTGTTTTGTATGCTCGAATAGCTCATGTATCAACTAGGGTTGTCTGTATCTTCCATGCTAGGTGGGTTATTCTCAAGAGGAGTGGACTCCGCTCCTCACTCACGAGAAAAAGGCTGGTCACTGGGATGCCCAGTCCCATGCTTTATGCAAACCAAATCAAAATAATTGCAAACAAAACTCTCCCGAGACTCTTGTTAGTTGGAGGCACTCGCTGCTTCGAGCACGCCATGGATTGATGCTTGTTGGTGGAGGGGGAGTATAAACTTTACCATTTTGTTTGGGAACCGCCAATAGTGTGTGTAGCATGGAAGATATCGAGATCTCTCGGTTGTTATGTTGACAATGAAAGTATGCCGCTCAAAATATTATTTATCTCTGTTTCAAAACCGAGCTCTGGCACCTCTACAAATCCATGCCTCCCTCTGCGAAGGGCCTATCTATTTACTTTTATGTTGAGTCATCACCCTCTTATTAAAAAGCACCAGCTGGAGAGCACCACTATCATTTTCATCCATTACTATTAATTTATATTGAGTATGACTATGATTGGATCTCTTTTACCATGAATTACAATGTTTAGTCAGTCCTTGATCTTTAGAGGTGCTCTGCATTTTTGTTTTGCGGTCTCAGAAAGGGCTAGCGAGATACCATCTTGTTATATCATATTATGATTGTTTTGAGAAAGTGTTGTCATCCGAGATTTATTATTATTGCTCGCTAGTTGATTATGCCATTGATATGAGTAAACATGAGACCTAAGTGTTATTGTGAATATGGTTAGTCATAATCTTTGCTGAAAACTTGAATGTTGGCTTTACATATTTATTACAACAAGAGCAAATAGAGTTTGTAAAAGTTTTTCTTTATCACTTTCAGTTTATCAATTGAATTGCTTGAGGACAAGCATAGGATTAAGCTTGGGGGAGTTGATACGTCTCCGTCGTATCTACTTTTCCAAACACTTTTGCCCTTGTTTTGGACTCTAACTTGCATGATTTGAATAGAACTAACCCAGACTGACACTGTATTCAGCAGAATGGTGTTATTTTTGTGCAGAAACAAAAGTTCTCGGAATGTCCTAAAACTTCACGGAGATTATTTTTGGTAATAATAAAAAATACTAGTGAAAGGATCAAGGCCAGGGGGCCACACCCTGTCCATGAGGGGGGGGGGGGCGCCTGCCCCCCTAGGCGCGCCCCTGCCTCGTGGGCCCCCTCGAGCTCCACCGACCACAACTCCAACTCTATATATTCGTGTTCAGGGAGAAAAAAAATAAAATAAGAAGGATTCATCGCGTTTTACGATACGGAGCTGCTGCCAAGCCCTAATCTCTCTCGAGAGGGCTAATCTGGAGTCCGTTCGGGGCTCCGGAGGGGGGAATCCTTCGCCGTCGTCATCATCAACCATCCTCCATCACCAATTTCATGGTGCTCACCGCTGTGCGTGAGTAATTTCATCGTAGGCTTGCTGGACGGTGATGGGTTGGATGAGATTTATCATGTAATCGAGTTAGTTTTGTTAGAGTTTGATCCCAAGTATCCACTATGTTCTGAGATTGATGTTGCTATGACTTGCTATGCTTAATGCTTGTCACTAGGGCCCGAGTGCCATGATTTTAGATCTGAACCTATTATGTTTTCATGAATATATGTGAGTTCTTGATCCTATCTTGCAAGTCAATAGTCATCTACTATGTGTTATGATTCGGCCACCCCGAAGTGACAATAATCGGGACCACTCCCGGTGATGACCGTAGTTTGAGGAGTTCATGTATTCACTATGTGTTAATGCTTTGGTCCCGTACTCTATTAAAAGGAGGCCTTAATATCCCTTAGCTTCCAATAGGACCCCACTGCCACGGGAGGGTAGGATAAAAGATGTCATGCAAGTTCTTTTCCATAAGCACATATGACTATATTCGGAATACATGCCTACATTACATTGATGAACTAGAGCTAGTTCTGTGTCACCCTATGTTATAACCGCTGCATGAATAATCACAAGGTTGTTGAAGCTGTAGATGTGCGGTTTGATGAAACTAATGGCTCGCAAAGAGAGTACCTACCTTCTGTGATAGATGAACCAACACCTGAGATTCTATCAAGTTCAAGGCTACCGAGGATGTCATTCCTACCGAAGAATCTGCTGAAGAACTCATTCCAGATCGTGAAGAACGTCGAGCTGATGCACCTGAGGAAAATGCTGAAGAAATTGGTACTGAAGAAAATGCTGATCAAATTCCTCATCAACAACCAGCTCATCCTCGCGTTGCAAAAGAAGTGCAAGTGGAGAAGATCATTGATGACATTAGAGCACTAGGTCCTCTCACATGCTCAAAAGCTTCACATTTATCTAACTTTTGTGGGCACTATGATTTTGTCTCTATCACAGAGCCCGCTAAGGTAGATGAAGCATTTCTGGAGCCTGAGTGGATTCAGGCCATGCAAGAAGAATTACATCAATTCGAGCTTAACAACGTCTGGGAACTGGTCAAACGTCCAGATCCTCGCAAGCATAATATCATTGGCACAAAATGGATCTACCGCAACAAACAAGATGAAAATGGCCTTGTGGTGAGGAATAAGGCATGACTTGTAGCTCAAGGCTACACACAGGTTGAAGGAATTGATTTTGATGAAACTTTTGCACCTGTTGCTAGACTTGAGGCTATTCGCATATTACTTGCTTATGCTAACCATCATGATATCATCTTATATCAAATGGATGTGAAAAGTGCATTCCTCAATGGTAAGCTTGAGGAAGAAGTATATGTTGCTCAACCCCCAGGTTTTGAAGATCCAAAGAATCCTGACAAAGTCTTCAGACTCAATAAGGCCCTCTATGGCCTCAAGCAGGCCCCTCGGGCGTGGTATGATACTTTGAAGGAATTCCTCATGAAGAATGGCTTCACACCCGGTTCACTCGATCCTACTCTCTTTACTAAATCTTATTATGGTGAACTATTTGTGTGCCAAATATATGTTGATGATATTATCTTTGGTTGTACTGACCAACGTTATAGTGATGAATTTGCCTATATGATGAGTGAAGAATATCAAATGTCTATGATGGGAGAGTTGAAATTCTTCTTAGGTCTTCAAATTCATCAACATCGCAATGGCATATTCATATCTCAGGAGAAATACCTCAAGGATGTACTGAGGAAATTCGGCGTGCAAGATTGCAAAGGCGTCAAAATTCCTATGCCCACAAATGACCATCTATGCACTGATGAAAATCGTATTGACCTTGATCACAAGGTATACCGCTCCATGATTAGTTCTTTATTGTACTTATGTGCATCTAGGCCAGATATAATGCTTAGTGTTTGCATGTGTGCCCGATTTCAAGCTACACCGAAGGAATCACACCATAAGGCTGTGAAGCATATTCTTCGATATCTAGCTCACACACCAACACTTGGATTATAGTACCCCAAGGGCTCGGCTTTTGATCTCATTGGATATTCTGACTCTGACTATGTTGGTGATCGTGTGGACCCCAAGTCAACATCTGGTACATGTCATTTCCTCAGACGATCCTTCGTCTGTTGGTCCTCGAAGAAACAGAACTGTGTATCACTGTCTACTGCTGAAGCTGAGTACATTGCTGCTGGTTCTTGCTGTGCTCAACTGCTATGGATGAAGCAAACTCTCAAGGACTACGACGTCAACATGAAGAATGTGCCTCTCCTCTGTGACAATGAGAGTGCCATCAAGATTGCTCACAACCCAGTTCAGCACTCGAAGACAAAGCACATTCAGATTCGTCATCATTTTCTTCGTGATCATGTGTTGAAGGGAGACATTTCTATTGAGCATGTGAACACTGAAGAACAGCTAGCCGATATCTTCACAAAGCCCTTGGATGAGAAGAGATTTAGCAAGTTGCGGTGTGAGCTAAATATTTTGGAGTCTTGGAATGTTCTTTGAAAAGGACACTCATCCTAACACTTATGCAAAATTGATGACTTAGATGTGCAACACATGAAGAAACGTTTTTCTTCAATCAATGAAGAATAACACTCTAAGTGTGAAGAAATTAATGAAGAATTTGATTCTCAGAACCCTACGACAATTGTACGCGGTGTCTGAAATCATCATTCTTATACGGTGGGTCACGCCACCACAAGTTGAAAATCTTCAATTTGAGTTTTTCCTCACTGTTCAAATTCTTCAACTTTGCAAAATCTTCACTGGTTCCGTCGTTTTTCTTCATAGGCTATATATATATATGAGTTTATGTCCTCTACAACATTCACTTATGGTTATTTGTCAAGTTGGTTTTTCTGCTAAGTGAATGTGATCGCACCCTACCCCCTCTATGCTATACTCAACCCAATCTATTCACAAATTCTTCATGTGCGTTCTATTTGAAACTCGTTCAAAATCTTCACTGTGTCCTTGTTGAAGGAAATATGCCCTAGAGGCAATAATAAAGTTATTATTTATTTCCTTATATCATGATAAATGCTTATTATTCATGCTAGAATTGTATTAACCGGAAACATAATACTTGTGTGAATATATAGACAAACATAGTGTCACTAGTATGCCTCTACTTGACTAGCTCATTGATCAAAGATGGTTATCTTTCCTAACCATAGACATGAGTTGCCATTTGATTAATGAGATCACATCATTAGGAGAATGATGTGATTGACATGACCCATTCTGTTAGCTTAGCACCCGATCGTTTAGTATGTTGCTATTGCTTTCTTCATGACTTATACATGTTCCTATGACTATGAGATTATGCAACTCCCGTTTGCCGGAGGAACACTTTGTGTGATACCAAACGTCACAACGTAACTGGGTGATAATAAAGGAGCTCTACAGGTGTCTCCGAAGGTACATGTTGGGTTGGCGTATTTCGAGATTAGGATTTGTCACTCCGATTATCGGAGAGGTATCTCTGGGCCCTCTCGGTAATGCACATCACTTAAGCCTTGCAAGAAATGCAACTAATGAGTTAGTTGCGAGATGATGTATTACGCAACGAGTAAAGAGACTTGCCGGTAACGAGATTGAACTAGGTATTGAGATACCGACGATCAAATCTCGGGCAAGTAACATACCGATGACAAAGGGAAAAACGTATGTTGTTATGCGGTCTGACCGATAAAGATCTTCGTAGAATATGTAGGAGCCAATATGAGAATCCAGGTTCCGCTATTGGATATTGACCGGAGACGTGTCTCGGTCATGTCTACATTATTCTCGAACCTGTAGGGTCCGCACGCTTAACGTTACGATGACAGTCTCATTATGAGTTTATATGTTTTGATGTACCGAAGGTTGTTCGGAGTCCCGGATGTGATCAAGGACATGACGAGGAGTCTCGAAATGGTCGAGACATAAATATTGATATATTGGAAGTCTATATTTGGATATCGGAATCGTTTCGGGTGAAATCGGGATTTTACCGAAGTATCGGGGGGTTACCGGAACCTCCCCGGAGGTTAATGGGCCTACATGGGCCCTAAGGGAGAAGAGAAGGGCCGGCCAGGGCAGGCCGCGCGCCCCCTCACCCCTAGTCTAAATAGGACAAGGAAGGGGGGGCGGCGCCCCCCTTTCCTCTTTCCCCCTTCCCCTTTCCTTCTCCAACAAGGCAAGAGGGGGGAGTCCTACTCCCGGTGCGAGTAGGACTCCTCCAGGCGCACCCCTAGGGGCCGGCCGCACCTCCCCCTTCCCTCCTTTATATACGGGGGCAAGGGGGCATCCCAAGACACACAAGCTGATCTTCGTGATCGTTCCTTAGCCGTGTGCGGTGCCCCCTTCCACCATATTCCACATCGGTCATATCGTAGCGGTGCTTAGGTGAAGCCCTGCGACGGTAGAACATCAAGATCGTCACCACGCCGTCATGCTGACGGAACTCATCCCTGATACTTTGCTGGATCGGAGTCTGGGGATCGTCATCGAGCTGAACGTGTGCTAGAACTCGGAGGTGCCGTAGTTTCGGTGCTCGATCGGTCTGGCCGTGAAGACGTATGACTACATCAACCGCGTTGTTATAACGCTTCTGCTATCGGTCTACGAGGGTACATAGACAATACTCTCCCCTCTCGTTGTTATGCATCACCATGATCTTGCGTGTGCATAGGAATTTTTTTGAAATTACTACGTTCCCCAACAGTGGCATCCGAGCCTAGTTTTATGCATAGATATCATATGCACGAGTAGAACACAAGCGAGTTGTGGGCGATATAAGTCATACTTTGGTTTGGCGGTATTGTTGGATGAAGCGGCCCGGACCGACATTACGCGTACGCTTACGCAAGACCGGTTCTACCGACGTGCTTTGCACACAGATGGCTGGCGGGTGTCAGTTTCTCCAACTTTAGTTGAACTGAGTGTGGCTACGTCCGGTCCTTGCGAAGGTTAAAACAGCACCAACTTGACAAACTATCGTTGTGGTTTCGATGCGTAGGTAAGAACAGTTCTTGCTAAGCCCGTAGCAGCCACGTAAAACTTGCAACAACAAAGTAGAGGACGTCTAACTTGTTTTTGCAGGGCATGTTGTGATGTGATATGGTCAAGACGTGATGCTATATTTTATTGTATGAGATGATCATGTTTTGTAACCGTGTTATCGACAACTGGCAGGAGCCATATGGTTGTCACTTTATTGTATGCAATCGACCTGTAATGCTTTACTTTATCACTAAGCGGTAGCGATAGTCGTAGAAGCATAAGATTGGCGAGACGACAACAATGCTACGATGGAGATCAAGGTGTCGCGCCGGTGACGGTGGTGATCATGACGGTGCTTCGAAGATGGAGATCACAAGCACAAGATGATGATGGCCATATCATATCACTTATATTGATTGCATGTGATGTTTATCTTTTATGCATCTTATCTTGCTTTGATTGACGGTAGCATTACAAGATGATCCCTCACTAAATTATCATAGTAAAAGTGTTCTCCCTGGGTATGCATCATTGCGAAAGTTCTTCGTGCTGAGACACCACGTGATGGTCGGGTGTGATAGGCTCTACGTTTAAATACAACGGGTGCAAAACAGTTGCACACGCAGAATACTCAGGTTAAACTTGACGAGCCTAGCATATAACAGATATGGCCTCGGAACAAGGAGACCGAAAGGTCGAGCGTGAATCATATAGTAGATATGATCAACATATTGATGTTCACCATTGAAACTACTCCGTCTCACGTGATGATCGGACATGGTGTAGTTGATATGGATCACGTAATCACTTAGAGGATTAGAGGGATGTCTATCTAAGTGGGAGTTCTTTAGTAATATGATTAATTGAACTTATATTTATCATGAACTTAGTACCTGATAGTATCTTGCTTGTCTATGTTTGATTGTGGATAGATGGCCCGTGCTGTTGTTCCCTTGAATATTAATGTGTTCCTTGAGAAAGAAAAGTTGAAAGATGATGGTAGCAATTACACTGACTGGGTCCGTAACTTGAGGATTATCCTCATTGCTGCACAGAAGAATTACGTCCTGGAAGCACCGCTGGGTGCCAGGCCTGCTGTTGGAGCAACACCAGATGTTATGAACGTCTGGCAGAGCAAAGCTGATGACTACTCTATAGTTCAGTCTGCCATGCTTTACGGCTTAGAACCGGGTCTTCAACAACGTTTTGAACGTCATGGAGCATATGAGATGTTCCAGGAGTTGAAGTTAATATTTCAAGCAAATGCCCGGATTGAGAGATATGAAGTCTCCAATAAGTTCTGCAGCTGCAAGATGGAGGAGAATAGTTTTGTCAGTGAGCATATACTCAAAATGTCTGGGTATAATAATCACTTGTGTCGGTGGGAAACGACACCTATGGGATCACAAGAATCCCTACTACGGTTGCGGGGCGCGGGGTTGTGAAAAGAGCGGATCAAACAAATAGCACACGGTTCCTTTACCCAGGTTCGGGCCGCAAGGATGCGTAAAACCCTACTCCTGCTTTGGTGGATTGTATATCTGAGTTCCTGAGCTAGCTATGGGGCGTCGAGAGCTCCAAAAAGCCGAATCCTCCTCCTGGTCGCCTTGGGCCTCCTTTTATAGGAAAGGGGTTGCCACAGCGGCACACAGGAGGTGGAAAGGGTATAGTAATGCGAGGCTATCCTTCGCATTACATGACAAGGCACATTTAACGCGCCTTGCTTAGGTGTCCTTGCTTTATCAGGGGCGGGGGAGAGCCCCGTCTCGTCCGTCGCCGCTCCCTCTTGCGTCGACAGGTGCCCTGGCCTGCGGTGCCCGCGGTGCCATGTAGGCAGGCAGGCAGCTGAGGTGGCGCAGTGGTGGGTCTCCACGAAGATCTGCACGCCGCCACGCAGGTGCCTGCCCAACTAGTTGGGTTGGCAGCTGCACGCGAACGGCGGTGGGGGTGCGACTGGCGCGGGCCTGACGGTCGCCCCACGGGCGTCCTTGGCAAGGGCCTTGCTGCGGCCCCGGCAAGGTTCTTGCCGCGGCGCCTGCTGTCATCCCCGGCAAGGCTCTTGCCGGGGGCCTTGTGGTCCTCCTTGGCTGGGATCCCGCCAAGGGTCATCATCTTCTAAAGTGGGTATCTGGTCTTGAATGTCTTCACAAGGATCTGCATGTCACCACAGGGATGTCTCCCGAATCCTTGCCCCATGGGGGCAGTGGACTGGAGGGGGACTTTGCTCCGTAGGTGTGGGGCGAGCTGCCACGGCAAGGATCTTGCCGGGTTAGCTAAAGCTGCCCCCGGCAAGGATCTTGCCGGGGGGGGGGGGTCTGCTCTGTCCCTTTTGCTCTTTGTGGTCTTGGCGTCGTTCTGGTTCTCTTCAGCTTCGGCCTTACCTTGGCTTACCTCCCTTGCCGTGTTCGGTGTGGCGACGCCCATGGCTCAGACTGCCCGTGCACAGTTATAGGGGTACAAAAAGTTTACCCCCCCCTTTTTGTACACCGACAGGAGCCCCCGGGCTTGGGCCACACATAAGCGCAACACGTTGTTGGGCTAGGCCCAAAAAATGGTGCGTGGGCAGGCGGGGTGGTTTTTACCGCTGTAAGTTCCTTCGCGCGCTGCGCCTCCCACGCTTCCCACGCGTGGCACGGCGTGGGGAGGCGTGTGTGACATGGGCGGCATGCGTGGGGTTGCTTCCCGTGGGCATGCGTCACATCACAGTTAATGTGAAAGGAGGCGGCCCGCGTTTTCCCTCATAAGAAGGAATAACCGCGGGCGCACTTTCTCCTCTTCCTTCGTGCCTTTTCCAATCTCCGAGCCGCCACTCTCTTTCTTCCTTCCCTTGCAAGCTCTAGCCGCCGCCCGCCGTCGCTACTTCGCCACCCCCTTCCTCAACCCTCTAGATTCCTTGGCCGCCATGGCGCCTAAATCCGCCAAGGGCAACGGGGTGGCTACGGGCTCTGGGACTGTGGAGCCGCCGGAGAGCGCGCTGTTGGGGGACAAGACGAAGTCCACCTTCTTCTTCCCCTCGACGGTTGACGTTCATGAGCTCCGGGCCGCCTTTAAGCCCCTGTGGGGAGTGAAGACGGGAGGAGAGAACTCGGACACCCGGCGACGCGCGTCATTCCTTCTGCTTGCGCCGATCCTGCCCCAAATCGGTACCCCTTCTTTGTTGACTACTTTTCTTGCGGGCTATGCCCTCCTTTCTCCGATTTCTTCTGCGACATCATGCACACCTTCGGTTTTCGCCTCTTGGATTTTACTCCGAACGCGGTGGTGTGCATGTCTTGCTTTGCGCATCTTTGCGAGGGCTTTGCCGGAGTGCAGCCCTACACGGCACCTTCGGTTTTCGCCTCTTGGATTTTACTCCGAACGCGGTGGTGTGCATGTCTTGCTTTGCGCATCTTTGCGAGGGCTTTGCCGGAGTGCAGCCCAACACGGCACTCTTCCGCCATTACTTCTATCCTCGAATCCAAACGGGAGGTGCCGTCGCTGGTTGCGTCACCTGGATCCCAAGATCCCGGATGGTGCCGTGAGGGAGAGGTGGGACGAAAGCCGTGACCGGTGGTGCTGGATTGAAGATGAAGACCCGCCGGAATTTTGCAAGGTCCGACGAGTGCCGCCGGTCCGTGGCAATGATTGGGGTGACGTCGACGCCGCCGACGGGAGGCTTACTGTTGCCACCACCAGGATTCTCCGGCTGACCCGGGCTTGGCTCACCCTTGAGATGATCGGGGCGGATTTCATTCGCCGCCAGATCGCCCCGCTGCACAATAAGGGGAGGACAGCTTGGCTCTTTAAGAATCCAGCCGACATTATGCGGCTCCGGCCCGGCCTCGACCACAACTTCATGGTGATGGGGCATGCCCACTTCTGCCAGCGGCTCTTCCAGCTGGAAGTGGATCGCGACGGCGATGTCGAGCTGACCGGCAAGGCCGCAAGGGCTGCCATAAAGGCCGGCAAGGCCGTCAAGGGGCCGCTCTTCAAATTGCCAGAGAGGGTGGTCCCGTTGTGCAATAACTCGCGCCGGTCTGAGATCATCGCCATGATGCCGGACTGCAATGCGCACAGCCCCGTTCCGAGCTGGAGGGAGCTGTCGGCCGCAGATGTGCAGCAATTCTTTGACACCTTGATTGAGGTGTACGTCAATGCTGACGCCGAGCGGTGGCTTGTCATGGAAACCACCCAGGCAGAGCTGGACTACATCGCCACCAGGGTGAGGGAGGCACAGCTTGCTCTGGAGGCCGGCAGCGCCGGGGGTGTGGAGGACGAGGTCGCCACGGCCGCGGAGGAAGAGCAGTTCACCCTGTGGGCGGCGGCCACTAGGGAGGCCAGCGGCGCCAACACCGGAGCTCCACTCGTCGAGGACGCGGCCGACGAGTCGTCGTCGGAGGAGGGCGTGGCGGCGGGCTCGATGCCAGCTAGGGGAAGAGGGCGAGTCCTGCGGCGGGCTGGCTCTAGCGAGCCGGTCCGACCTGGCAGGGCCACGCGGCCTCAATTGACCCTGGAAGGGTCCGGGCGGCACACGAGGGCCTCGGCAGCAAAGGGGCTGACGAAGGCCGCTGAGAAGAAGAAGAAGGCGACAGCCCCCTCCTCATCTGGGCGCACACAGACCCCGCCGCCTTCTTCGCCTCCTCCGGCCGGTGTCGACTCGGACGATGATGCGGAGCTCCCTTTTGATCTCGGGCCTCTCAACCCGGAGAGGAAAAGGAAACTGGCGGAAGAGGAGGAAACGGATGACGATTAAGTACTCTGTTCCTTACTGTCATTCCTATTTCCCTGACTTGGACCGCTTGTCTTGATCCATTTTTGCTTTTGTAGGGATGCAGAGACGTTGGCCCAGAGGGCGAAGAGAGAGAGGACCTCGGCGAGCGGCCAGTCCCCGGCTGGGGCTTCAAAGACACCACTGGTGGTGCTGAGCAGCCCGGACAGCAGCCCCCGGCGTAGCCCCCAGCATAAGTTCATCACCCTCTTCTCACTCGACATGCGGTAGGCGCTCGATGCCACGACGCTGACCTTGCCGGGTTTGCAGGAGGGGAGCGGCAGCAGGAGGAGCCGCAGAGGGCTACTCCTAACACACCACCCCCATCGACTACGCCGCCGCAGGGGGCGTCCCCGGCAAGGGCGTCAGGCACAGAGTCCACACTCATGGAGGAAGAGGGGAACTTAGGCGCTGGTGGCTCTGCCTCGGCGCCAAATGCTGGCGGAGAGGGGACTTCTGCTTCACGGCCCGGCACTGGTGAGTCACCCGTCCTTCATATCTGTTCTTTTCCCTTATACTTTTCTTGGCTTCATTGCTCCCGCTGCTGCCCAGGCCCTCCTTCAACAGACGCGGAGGACGTGGACACCGTTGTCAGGGATATTGCCGAAGAGGCCGCGACTGAGGCCGACAAAATTTCCGTCGAGGAGGCCGCCAAGAATGCCGACGAGGCCGCCGCTGATGAGGCCGCCAAGGACGCGGTCGAGGATGCCGCCGCGGGGGCCGCCGAGGCTACCGGCGAGGCTCCCGCCGAGGGTGCCAGCGGTGGTCCTGCTGGGGAGGCCGGCAAGGCCCCCGTCGAGGAAGAGGTGATGGATGATCAGCCTCCCTCCTGCTCAGCCTCGGGCCCCGGCAGGTATCTGAAGGTGGGCGATGAACTTTTCGTCCACCTCCCAGGGGCGTCAAGCCGAGCGCCCGCCGAAGGGGAAATTTCCGATGGCGAGGTGCTTGTCGCCACCGGGTTCGAAATTGTCGACGCGCCGGACGTTGGCGGCGATGGTTCTCCAGAAGAGCAGCTCTTCCGCGCCATGGGAGCCAATTTTCGGAAGCTCCAAGTGCTCCACCGTGCCCGTCTGGACCAGGTCAAGTCTAGGATGGCAACGGTGGACAACGCGGAGGTGGACTTCAAGGCGCGTGTTGCCGAGGCGCAGGCCTGGTTCCACCAGACTCACGAGGAGCAGAGGGCCTTTCAGGAGAAATTGGCCCAGCGCGATGTGGAGCTCTCCCTGAAGATGGCCGACATCAAGAAGGCCCAGGAGAAGGCGGCGAACTTGGCTGCCACGGCCGAAGCCGTTCGGAACCAGCATCAAGCCACCTTGGACTCCCAGGAGGAGGACCTCTCTGCGCATGAGGCGAAGCTTGCCGCAACGCTCCATGGCAAGGACGAGGAGCTCGAGGCCCTTGTCGCGCGGCGGACTCATGAGCTGGAGCAGAGGCACAGAGAGGCACTCGATGCCCAAGCCCTGGCCCACGCTGGCAAGGTGAAGGAGCTGGAGGCAGAGCGGGAGGAGCTAAAGGAGCAGACCCTCAAGCTGTCCGGCGAGAAGAACACGCTCAACCGCCCCTTGGTGGAGGCGCAAGGAGCGGTCGTCAGCAGGACTGGAGAGCTCTCCGAGGCGCGGAACTCCATCAGAGACCTCAGGATGAAGATGGAGGATCTCGAGAAGCTGTTGCCGGAGAGCAGGGCTCGGGAGGAGACCTTGACCAAGAGCCTGGAGGAGGAGAAACAACTGCGGGCAAACAAGGCCGCCTCCCACCAAGAATATGTGGCGGGTGAGAACAGGTGGATCAGCCATCTGGAGGTCGTCGCCGGCAGGGTTACCTCGCAATTGGCCACCATGGGGTTGCCAAACGTGAGGTACGCTCCTGAGCGCAGCGGAACCGTCAACGCCAAGCTGACCCAGTTCTTCGAGGGCGTCCTCGGGGCCCTGGCCTATCTCCACTCCAACAGGACAGCCACGCTGGCCGAGGAGGCCCGACGACTTTGCCGGAGGGTCGTGACCAAGGTCCTCACCAAGGTGGCGCACTGGAATCCCGA
This sequence comes from Aegilops umbellulata, assembly GCA_032464435.1. Classification (NCBI taxonomy): domain Eukaryota; kingdom Viridiplantae; phylum Streptophyta; class Magnoliopsida; order Poales; family Poaceae; genus Aegilops; species Aegilops umbellulata. Next base: position 475,181,737 of record CP136057.1, on the reverse strand, counting down.
CCTTGACTTCGCGGCCGTGATGACGAGCTTGCCGGATGGTGTTGACCTCACGGTGCTCAAGGAGCGCATCAAGCCCATCACCGACTGCATCGACGAAATCAAGAGGGTGGAAGGCCAGCGCTGGGACTAGGCGTCCCGTTCTTCTTCGCTGCTGCGGGTTCCCGACCAAGACAAATTTTATCTTTAGTTAGAACCGCAACAATGATGTGATGTAATATAACTCTGAAGTATTCTTAATTTTCATGCACATTATTTCCCCGTTCAATTCCTCTTTGTATGTGTGCCCTACGCCGATCGGGAGGGCTTGCCGGCGCGAAAGCCCCAAGCGGCGTCTTGGGGACGGATCCCCATGGCCTGCCGGGTACGCGTGCTGCCGGACAAGCCACCTTTCCGTTCCGAACGCGTCCGCCCGAACTGTCGAGCTTGACTCGAGTCAGAGTCGAGGGCGTCATTGGTCGCGGAAGGCTACTCTGCCACTTTCGACGCAACCGCTTGAGCTGTTGAGCAGACTCGAAATAGGGCAAGGGCGTTGCCGACCGTGGTAGAGCCCCCTGGCGTGCAGGTTTTTTTTCATACAAAGCGAACATCTCCGGGGGGGGGGGGGGAATAACCTCAAATAAGAAAGGTAGCACAAAACAAGGGTTCGGTGCAACTTAGCCTCTGTTCACGGTCGCTCGAGCGTCGACCTTCTGGCCTTCTTTCTTATTCGAGTGTCACGAAGATGAAGGAGCGTCGAACCAGCTGCTAAAGCCGATCCTCACAACTGCGCACCCCTACCTGGCGCGCCAAAGATGTCGGTGGGAAACGACACCTATGGGATCACAAGAATACCTACTACGGTTGCGGGGCACGGGGTTGTGAAAAGAGCGGATAAAACAGATAGCACACGGTTCCTTTACCCAGGTTCGGGCCGCAAGGATGCGTAAAACCCTACTCCTGCTTTGGTGGATTGTATATCTGAGTTCCTGAGCTAGCTATGGGGCGTCGAGAGCTCCAAAAAGTCGAATCCTCCTCCTGGTCGCCTTGGGCCTCCTTTTATAGGAAATGGGTTGCCACAGCGGCACACAGGAGGTGGAAAGGATACAGTAATGCGAGGCTATCCTTTGCATTACATGACAAGGCGCATTTAATGCGCCTTGCTTAGGTGTCCTTGCTTTATCGGGGGCGGGGGAGAGCCCCGTCTCGTCCGTCACCGCTCCCTCTTGCGTCGACACGCGCCCTGGCCAGCGGTGCCCGCGATGCCATGTAGGCATGCAGGCAGCTGAGGTGGCGAAGTGGTGGGTCTCCACGAAGATCTGCACGCCGCCACGCAGGTGCCTGCCCAACTGGTTGGGTCGGCAGCTGCACGCGAACGACGGTGGGGGTGCGACTGGCGCGGGCCTGACGGTGGCCCCACGGGCGTCCTTGGCAAGGGCCTTGCTGCGGCCCCGGCAAGGGTCTTGCCGCGGCGCCTGCTATCATCCCCGACAAGGCTCTTGTCGGGGGCCTTGTGGTCCTCCTTGGCTGGGATCCCGCCAAGGGTCATCATCTTCTAAAGTGGGTATCTGGTCTTGAATGTCTTCACAAAGATCTGCATGCCACCACGGGGATGTATCCCGAATCCTTGCCCCATGGGGGCAGTGGACTCGAGGGGGACTTCGCTCCGTAGGTGTGGGGCGAGCTGCCACGGCAAGGATCTTGTCGGGTTAGCTAAAGCTGCCCCCCGGCAAGGATCTTGCCGGGGGGGGGGGGGGTTCTGCTCTGTCCCTTTTGCTCTTTGTGGTCTTAGCGTCGTTCTGGTTCTCTTCAGCTTCGGCCTTACCTTGGCTTACCTTCCTTGCCGTTTTCGGTGTGGCGACGCCCGTGGCTCAGACTGCCCGTGCACAGTTATAGGGGTACAAAAAGTGTACCCCCCTTTTTGTACACCGACAACTTGATTCAGCTGGGAGTTAATCTTCCGGATGATAGCGTCATTGACAGAATTCTCCAATCACTGCCACCAAGCTACAAGAGCTTTGTGATGAACTATAATATGCAAGGGATGGAAAAGACTATTCCCGAGCTCTTCGCAATGCTAAAAGCTGTGGAGGTAGAAATCAAGAAGGAGCATCAAGTGTTGATGGTCAACAAGACCACTAGTTTAAAGAAAAAGGGCAAAGGGAAGAAGAAGGGGAACTTCAAGAAGAACAACAAGCAAGTTGTTGCTCAGGAGAAGAAACCCAAGTCTGGACCTAAGCCTGGAATTGAGTGCTTCTACTACAAGCAGACTGGTCACTGGAAGCGGAACTGCCCCAAGTATTTGGCGGATAAGAAGGATGGCAAGGTGAACAAAGGTATATGTGATATACATGTTATTGATGTGTACCTTACTATTGCTCGTAGTAGCACCTGGGTATTTGATACTGGTTCTGTTGCTAATATTTGCAACTCGAAACAGGGACAACTGATTAAGCGGAGATTGGCTAAGGACGAGGTGACGATGCGCGTGGGAAATGGTTGCAAAGTCGATGTGATCGCGGTCGGCACGCTACCTCTACATCTACCTTCGGGATTAGTTTTAGACCTAAATAATTGTTATTTGGTGCCAGCGTTAAGCACGAACATTATATCTGGATCTTGTTTGATGCGAGACGGTTATTCATTTAAATCAGAGAATAATGGTTGTTCTATTTATATGAGTAATATCTTTTATGGTCATGCACCCTTGAAGAATGGTCTATTTTTATTAAATCTCGATAGTAGTGACACACATATTCATAATGTTGAAGCCAAAAGATGCAGAGTTGATAATGAAAGTGCAACTTATTTGTCGCACTGCCGTTTAGGTCATATCGGTGTAAAGCACATGAAGAAACTCCATACTGATGGACTTTTGGAACCACTTGATTATGAACCACTTGGTACTTGCGAACCGTGCCTCATGGGCAAGATGACTAAAACACCATTCTCCGGTACAATGGAGAGAGCAACAAATTTGTTGGAAATCATACATACAGATGTATGTGGTCCGATGAATGTTGAGGCTCATGGAGGATATCGTTATTTTCTCACCTTCACAGATGATTTAAGTAGATATGGGTATATCTACTTAATGAAACATAAGTCTGAAACATTTGAAAAGTTCAAAGAATTTCAGAGTGAAGTTGAAAATCATCGTAACAACAAAATAAAGTTTCTACGATCTGATCGTGGAGGAGAATATTTGAGTTACAAGTTTGGTGTACATTTGAAACAATGCGGAATAGTTTCGCAACTCACGCCACCCGGAACACCACAGCGTAATGGTGTGTCCGAACATCGTAATCGTACTTCACTAGATATGGCGCGATCTGTGATGTCTCTTACAGATTTACCGCTATCGTTTTGGGGTTATGCTTTAGAGACGGCTGCATTCACGTTAAATAGGGCACCATCAAAATCCGTTGAGACGACGCCTTATGAACTATGGTTTGGCAAGAAACCAGAGTTGTCGTTTCTTAAAGTTTGGGGCTGCGATGCTTATGTGAAAAAGCTTCAACCTGATAAGCTCGAACCCAAATCGGAGAAATGTGTCTTCATAGGATATCCAAAGGAGACTATTGGATACACCTTCTATCATAGATCAGAAGGCAAGACTTTTGTTTCTAAATTCGGAAACTTTCTAGAGAAGGAGTTTCTCTCGAAAGAAGTGAGTGGGAGGAAAGTAGAACTTGATGAGGTAACTGTACCTGCTCCCTTATTGGAAAGTAGTAGATCACAGAAACCGGTTTCTGTGACACCTACACCAATTAGTGAGGAAGCTAATGATGATGATTATCAAACTTCAGATCAAGTTACTACCGAACCTCGTTGATTAACCAGAGTAAGATCCGCAACAGAGTTGTACGGTAATCTTGTTCTGGAAGTCATGCTACTAGATCATGATGAACCTACGAACTATGAAGAAGCGATGGTGAGCCCAGATTCCGCAAAATGGCTTAAAGCCATGAAATCTGAGATGGGATCCATGTATGAGAACAAAGTGTGGACTTTGGTTGACTTGCCCGATGATCAGCAAGCAATTGAGAATAAATGGATCTTTAAGAAGAAGACTGACGATGACGGTAATGTTACTTTCTACAAAGCTCGACTTGTCGCAAAAGGTTTTCGACAAGTTCAAGGGATTGACTATGATGAGACCTTCTCACCCATAGCGATGCTTAAGTCTGTCCGAATCATGTTAGCAATTGCCACATTTTATGATTATGAAATTTGGTAGATGGATGTCAAAACTGCATTCTTGAATGGATTTCTGGAAGAAGAGTTGTATATGATGCAACCGGAAGGTTTTGTCGATCCAAAAAGAGCTAACAAAGTGTGCAAGCTCCAGCGATCCATTTATGGACTGGTGCAAGCCTCTCGGAGTTGGAATAAATGCTTTGATAGTGTGATCAAAGCATTTGGTTTTATACAGACTTTTGGAGAAGCCTGTATTTACAAGAAAGTGAGTGGGAGCTCTGTAGCATTTCTGATATTATATGTGGATGACATATTATTGATCGGAAATGATATAGAATTTCTGAATAGCATAAAGGGATACTTGAATAAGAGTTTTTCAATGAAAGACCTCGGTGAAGCTGCTTTCATATTGGGCATTAAGATCTGTAGAGATAGATCAAGACGCTTAATTGGACTTTCACAAAGCACATACCTTGACAAGGTTTTGAAGAAGTTCAAAATGGATCAGACGAAGAAAGGATTCTTGCCTGTGTTACAAGGTGTGAAGTTGAGTAAGACTCAATGCCCGACCACTGCAGAAGATAGAGAGAAAATGAAAGATGTTCCCTATGCTTCAGCCATAGGCTCTATCATGTATGCAATGCTGTGTACCAGACCTGATGTGTGCCTTGCTATAAGTCTAGCAGGGAGGTACCAAAGTAATCCAGGAGTGGATCACTGGACAGCGGTCAAGAACATCCTGAAATACCTGAAAAGGACTAAGGATATGTTTCTCATTTATGGAGGTGACAAAGATCTCATCATAAATGGTTACGTTGATGCAAGCTTTGACACTGATCCGGACGATTCTAAATCGCAAACCGGATACGTGTTTACATTGAACGGTGGTGCAGTTCTAAACAAAGCGTTGTGGCAGGATCTACATGTGAAGCGGAGTACATAGCTGCTTTGGAAGCAGCAAACGAAGGAGTCTAGACGAAGGAGTTCATATCCGATCTAGGTGCCATACCTAGTGCATCGGGTCCAATGAAAATCTTTTGTGACAATACTGGTGCAATTGCCTTGGCAAAGGAATCCAGATTTCACAAGAGAACCAAGAACATCAAGAGACGCTTCAATTCCATCCGGGATATAGTCCAGGTGGGAGACATAGAGATTTGCAAGATACATACGGATCTGAATGTTGCAGACCCGCTGACTAAGCCTCTTCCACGAGCAAAACATGATCAGCACCAAGGCTCCATGGGTGTTAGAATCATTACTGTGTAATCTAGATTATTGACTCTAGTGCAAGTGGGAGACTGAAGGAAATATGCCCTAGAGGCAATAATATAGTTATTATTTATTTCCTTATATCATGATAAATGTTTATTATTCATGCTAGAATTGTATTAATCGGAAACATAATACTTGTGTGAATACATAGACAAACAAAGTGTCACTAGTATGCCTCTACTTGACTAGCTCGTTGATCAAAGATGGTTATGTTTCCTAACCATAGACATGAGTTGTCATTTGATTAATGAGATCACATCATTAGGAGAATGATGTGATTGACATGACCCATTCCATTAGCTTAGCACCCGATCATTTAGTATGTTGCTATTGGTTTCTTCATGCTTATACATGTTCCTATGACTATGACATTATGCAACTCTCGTTTGCCAGAGGAACACTTTATGTGCTACCAAACGTCACAACGTAACTGGGTGATTATAAAGGAGCTCTACAGGTGTCTCCAAAGGTGCATGTTGGGTTGGCGTATTTCGAGATTAGGATTTGTCACTCCGATTGTCGGAGAGGTATCTCTGGGCCCTCTCGGTAATGCACATCACTTAAGCCTTGCAAGCAATGCAACTAATGAGTTAGTTGCGAGATGATGTATTACAGAACGAATAAAGAGACTTGCCGGTAACAAGATTGAACTAGGTATTGAGATACCGACGATCGAATCTCGGGAAAGTAACATACCGATGACAAAGGGAACAACGTATGTTGTTATGCGGTCTGACCGATAAAGATCTTCGTAGAATATGTAGGAGCCAATATGAGCATCCAGGTTCCGCTATTGGTTATTGACCGGAGACGTGTCTCGGTCATGTCTACATTATTTCTCGAACCCGTAGGGTCCGCACGCTTAACGTTACGATGACAGTTTCATTATGAGTTTATATGTTTTGATGTACCGAAGGTTGTTCAGAGTCCCGGATGTGATCACGGACATGACGAGGAGTCTCGAAATGGTTGAGACATAAATATTGATATATTGGAAGCCTATATTTGGATATCAGAATCGTTCCGGATGAAATCGGGATTTTACCGAAGTATCGGGGGGTTACCGGAACCTCCCCGGAGGTTAATGGGCCTACATGGGCCCTAAGGGAGAAGAGGAGGGCCGGCGAGGGCAGGCCCCGCGCCCCCTCCCCCCTAGTCCGAATAGGACAAGGAAGGGGGGCGGCGCCCCCTTTCCTCTTTCCCCCTTCCCCTTTCCTTCTCCAACAAGGCAAGAGGGGGGGAGTCCTACTCCCGGTGGGAGTAGGACTCCTCCAGGGGCACCCCTAGGGGCCGGCCGCACCTCCCCCCTCCCTCCTTTATATACGGGGGCAAGGGGGCACCCCAAGACACACAAGTTGATCTTCGTGATCGTTCCTTAGCCGTGTGCGGTGCCCCCTTCCACCATATTCCACCTCGGTCATATCGTAGCGGTGCTTAGGCGAAGCCCTGTGACGGTAGAACATCAAGATCGTCACCACGCCATCGTGCTGACGGAAATCATCCCGATACTTTGCTGGATCAGAGTCCGGGGATCGTCATTGAGCTGAACGTGTGCTAGAACTCGGAGGTGTCGTAGTTTCGGTGCTTGATCGGTCGGGTAGTGAAGACGTACGACTACATCAACCGCGTTGTTATAACGCTTCCGCTATCGGTCTACAAGGATACGTAGACAACACTCTCCCCTCTCGTTGCTATGCATCACCATTATCTTGCATGTGCGTAGGAATTTTTTCAAAATTACTACGTTCCTCAACACTTGTCAGCTGAAAAAATTGCGAACGGAATGTTAAAACTAATCTTATCCATATTTTCGGTTTTGCCGCTCAAACCGTTCTGCATCCCACGATACATTTATCTATTCACCCACGATCTTACTCGATCTCCACTTCTCAGTACTTGGGTGACACATGTCGTGCGAAGGAGAAGGGTCAGGGGCACGTTCGTCCTAAGTCTTTGGGCAAACAGTTTTCCACCGTGGTTATAAATACCCCCTCTCCCATTCCTCATTTCCTTTACTCCGCTCGAACTCTCTCTCTCCCGCTCAATCTTCTCAAACCCTAGCGCCGCCGCTACTCCATTGTCGCTAGTGTGGAAGAGCTTCACTGCCTCGACCTCGTCGCCGTCGTACTCGCACCGGCCGCGGAAATCTTCACTCCGCCGCTGCCGTAGCCGTCTTCCTCCGCCGAGATAGGGCGTGGAAGATCTGCACAGATGAACTTCACTTCTCCATCTCACTATTCGCCGTGTTCTTCATCCGGGGTAATTGAAAGTTACTTTTACTGCCCTCTTTGATTCAAATGTTTTCTACAAAATCTTCAAAGGTGTTTTATTCTTCAAATCCTCACACACAAAACACCTCACAAGTCATCTTTTCTTGGTTCGTTTCTCTAAGCATTATTTTTCTTCAAGATTCCTCAATTGTGTGGATCTTCGATCTATACAACTCTGGAACCTAAGACAAAGAACGCTTAGTGAAATTCTTCAAGACTCATCTGGTCAAATTCCTCAAACTTGTTCTTTTTGAAAAACTTTCTGAGAACGCATATGACCTCGAAAAGCAGTCAAAGCGGCGGCGTAAGCGCCGCTCCAAACCCCGCCTCGACAGAAACATCGGTCATACAGACCCAGCCATAGAGCAGGGTAAGTCGACGGATGAAGAACATGGCATTAAACAACCGTCCGACCAGGGCAACACGGATAATCAAACCGAACAACCCGTCTCCGACGAAGACAACAATCCGGATGACCTCACACCGGACAAGCTCCTGGAGCAGAAAAGCCTCCATAAAAGGCTCGTCGCCACCGCGCGTAGCCTAAAAAAGCAGAAGCGGAAGCTCAAGACTGCGGAAGATGCACTCAGAATTAGATGGAGCAAAGTACTCAATACCGCAGACAAATATGGCAGCAGTCGCCACACAAAGAGCTACCCGAAGCGAAAGCTACTGCCTGAATTTGATGAGGAAGCCTTAGAGCCCCCGCAATCAAAAAACAAAGCAGCCATCCGGTCGGATAGACGACCTCATGGCCAACATAGAGAAGCAAACAATGCCGCACACAGGCCAGCACGCGATCCACATGAGGACGCGCATCAAAAGGATGGCCCAACCAGATCTATCTACAGGCCAAGAAAGCACGCTCCAGCAAGCAATGCAACACAACAAAAATCTGAACACAATGGTACACCCAAATACAGGGGTGCCGCACACCCCCTATGTTTCATCGATGAGGTGCTGGACCATGAATTTCCAGAGGGATTCAAACCCGTAAACATAGAGGCATACGACGGAACGACAAACCCTGGGGTCTGGATTGAGGATTATATCCTCCATATCCACATGGCTAGAGGAGACGACCTCCACGCCATAAAGTACTTACCCCTCAAGCTCAAAGGGCCAGCCCGGCATTGGCTTAAAGGCCTTCCCGGAAACACCATCGGAAGTTGGGAAGAACTCGAGGACGCTTTTCGGGCAAATTTTCAAGGGACCTATGTCCGACCACCGGATGCAGACGATTTAAGTCATATAACTCAACAGCCCGGAGAGTCAGCCCGAAAGCTTTGGAACAGATTTCTTACTAAAAAGAACCAAATGGTCGACTATCCGGACGCCGAAGCCTTAGCAGCTTTCAAACACAGCGTTTGAGACAAATGGCTCGCTAGACACCTCAGCCAAGAAAAGCCAAGAACAATGGCTGCACTAACAAGCCTCATGACCCGCTTTTGCGCAGGCGAGGACAGCTGGTTGGCAAGATGCAGCACCAGTGACCCAAGTACATCTGAAGTCAGGGACGAGAACGGGAAGCCACAACGCAAAAAACCAGCGCCAGAATAAGGAAAACAGCCCGAAGAGCACGACAGTAAACGCGGGATTCAAAAGCTCTCGGCGGGGTCAGCAAAAGCTGCCTCTCAAAGACAACAGGGATGAACTGTCCAGCCTAAACAAAATTCTGGACAAGTTATGTCAAATCCACAGCACCCTTGATAAGCCCGCAAATCATAGTCATAGAGAATGTTGGGTCTTCAAGCAATCCGTCAAACTTAACGCCGAACGCAAGGGGCTTGATACTCCAAGTGAAGACGATGACCGACCCCGAAAACAAAGCACTGGGGAACAGAAGAAATTCCCACAAGAAGTTAAAACAGTAAACGTGCTACACGTGACAAAGGGGAGAAACGAAGTGGTGCCCATAGAGATACGTGCCCTATGGCCTATAACAACGGAGTTCCGCCACTGGTCGTCCAAACCGATCACCTTCGACCATCGGGATTACTCTGCAAGTATCCGGCACGCAGGATGGGCTGCCTTGGTGTTAGACCCGATAATTGACGGATACCACTTTACTCGAGTCCTCATGGATGGCGGCAATAGTTTAAACCTGATATATCAGGACACAGTCCGCAAAATGGGAATGGACCCAACAAAAACTAGCCATAGCCATACTTCCTTTAAAGGAGGAATGCTAGGCCCAAAAGCCCATTGCACGGGCTCCCTCCTACTAGAAGTTATGTTAGGCTCCCCCGATAACCTCCGTAGTGAAAAGCTAACCTTCCACATCGCTCCGTTTAAAAGTGGTTATCAAGCACTACTGGGACGCGAAGCTTTCGCCCGCTTTAACGCAATACCGCATTATGCGCCTCTCACGCTTAAGATGCCCGGCCCATGAGGCATCATTTCATTAAAGGGAAATATTGAGCGCTCCTCGCGTGCGGAAGACTGTGCGGCTGCCTTGGCAACCATACATTAAAACGGCTTCACCAACCAAAGCATCTAACATGTCGTTAAGACCATGGACATGGCTAGACGAGTCTGGGGTAACCATATAATTGATAAAGTTTTAATAGCTGTATACCCCTATACAAGGGGCTCCGCGCATGTAAAACAAGCGACAATAAGGCTCAATTTTACCATCTTGAATTATACTTTGTTTATTTAGTATAACATACATTTTGCACGACTACCTTTTCAACTAAGTTCCTCTCTTTTACAGATGAACACCGTGCTACGCCCGTCCAGGATACGGCACAACGGAGACACAGGCGCAGACGTGCAGCAGGGACCCGTTCCAAGGATTCTTTTTAGATTAAGACCCTGCGTGAACCTTTTTTACTGTCTCTTGTTGATACACATCCCCCGGATTCTCAGCACAACTGAGAAGGAGGACGGCGTCTTGGCATGTGGCCACGTGAGAACAATGCACGTACCTGGACACCAGGGGCTTATTACAAAGGGCACTGTTCAGCCCGTTTAAAATCACAAAGACCGAATACCTTTGGGAGTGTTCGACGTCGTGAGTTTGGCCTTATATGCATCAGCTCCGAATCATGTCTTTGGTCAAATGTTGGGTTTGCCCGGCTCCTGTGTTTTGCTGCCTTACGTTCCGCTCTATCGGCTAAGGAGGCAGCAGGAGAACTACTGCGATTGTGCCCCGGTTCGGCCAGGCGAGCATCTCAGTAGAGAAAGCCGAAAACTGACTGTCATGATATAGCGTGAGACTGGTCAACCACTCGATGACCTAGTGGAATCTTCGGGATTCCTCCACCTTAACGAAGGGCCGTTTCCCAGCCAGGCACACACGCGCCCCAAATTCGGGTGAGCGCGGCGCCACTAGGGGCTATATAGTAGCCCCACTGTCAAACTCCTATGGCTAAGTGAAAGTGATAAAGCATTATAGTCCGATTGCCTAGTTCGCTGCACTATCACCTCCTTAATGGACCAAGACGTTGGATCAAGTGTGAAAATGCGTCTTCTACGAACACCCCCGCATTATATGCGTTGGGGCTGAAGCCGACGACTGCCATCTTTCAGGTTATATATATATATATACACACAAACGACCGCACAAGAGGTATTATAATTCTTGCAGGCACAAGTATAAAATAGCCTTTACATTTCAGCAAAACATTGTTTTCAATGAGAATACATGTTATTAGAACATAATATCCTTCGAGCACTGCGCCTCTATCAAACGGGCGCCCTCCAGAACTTCTTGAAAGTAGTGCTCGGCAAGTACTCGGCTTTCGTCCGAATCTTGGGCTGCAATGGTGGTAGCCTCCATCTCTTCCCAGTATGTCTTGACACGGGCAAGGGCCATCCGCGCACCCTCCACTCATGCTGACCTCTTCATCGCGTTGATATGCGGCACCGCACCAAGGAACTGCTGCACCAAGCTAAAATAACTGTTCAACTTTGGCCTTTCCGGCCATAGATGATCCACGACATATCTCATGGCAAGTCCGGACAATATATTCAGCTCGGCCCATTCGGCCAGCCGATCAGTCAATGGAAGCGGATGCTCTGGATTGTTGAATTGTGACCAGAACAACTTTTCCTCTTCGCGATCCTTTTGATCACGGAAGTGTTCGGCCGCATCAGCAGCACTCGCCGCTAAATCCAGATATGCGTCCGCAGAACTCCACATCCGGTCCAAAGGAGCATATTTAGGATCTCCGAACTTCATCCGCAGCATAAAGGGCTTCCCAGCCACGATATCTCCGGCTTGACTCAGCTCCTCCTTCATTGCTCTCATTGCAGAACAAGTATCCTTGGCCGCCGTCGTGGCCTCCTCCAGGTCTGTCCGTTTCGCCCGATCTTCCTTTTCAAGCAGCTTGCAACGGTCAGCAACATTCTTCAACTTCACAGCAATCTTGGCCATCTCCTCCTTGCTTTGGCAGTGAGCAGCCTGTTCGGCTTTTAGCTCCTCAACCGCCTTTAGGGCAGCCGCATCGCTTTTTTTTGGCTTGTTCTTTGACTCGGGCAAGCTCTGCCCGAAGGTTCTCCATGGCGGCAGCCCCATCTGCATTAGCACACACGTTATAAGATACTGGCATCATGCTCCTCTTACCATGTGTCTCTGGAGAAATTACATACCTTGTGCCTCGTCAAGCCACTTGTTGACAAGCACGATGTCGGCATCTGCCACGTCAAGCTGCCGCTTTAACTCGGCAAATTCATCAGTCTGGCTGGTCGCCGGACACTTCGCCACCTGCATATGAAGGCAGCAAAATTATACCTGGGACTATGATCCTCTGCGTGCCGTCGTCTTCGACAGCACCCAGAGTCTCAGGGGCTACTATCTACAAAGGGCGCATCTTAAAGTATGCGGTACTGTCAAAAGGTACATCATTTCACGTACCTCAAAACCTATTAGTAAACTCATGACAGCTTCATGCAACCCGCTCTCCACGGATGAAATCCTTTCAATTACCGTACCCATCAACGCACGGTGCTCTTCTGAGATAGACGCCCGCCCTATCAGATCCTTCAGTACCTCCGACCGCGCACCAGGCGGTGCCGGACTCGTTCGATCTCTTTTTTTCAAAAGCCGGACATGGAGGGCTTCGGGTGGCCATATGACTGCCTTATGGCCTTGTCAGATCGAGAGAAACCCTCCGCGATGACACCTCGGGGTCGCCCGCCTCATGAGGCGGTACGGCAGGGGGAGGCGTTCCACTCTCCATCATCTCTGGAAGCAGATCCCCCGAAGACGAGCTCTGCTGAGAAGGGCTAAGATCTGACCTGCAAGGTAAATCTTCGTTTATTTTCCTCATGAGTAAAGCAAGGATTTCTCTCATCGTTAAACACCCTTTTACTTACGGCTCGGTGGAGGGCTGATCCCCTTGAGGGCATAGTACGGCCGGGGTATCCCCCGGCACAGGACCCTCTGGCGAAGATTTCTTCCCCCGCTTTGAGACCATTGTCTCCGGGTCTTCAAAGGCGGTCCTCTTCTTCCCCTGAGGAGAGGAATTTTTGATTCCTCCCTTCCGGACAACCTCCTCTGCGGAGGCAGTAGCTTCCTTGTTCCCCCCTTCGTTTTCTTCCGAAGGTGCGATCTCCAGCATCCTGGTTAACACGGGATCTGGCGAGGTCTCAGGAAGGGGGCCGGACACCTGATCAACTTTGCCTTCGCTATCCACTCCTGGTTCAAGAACATCTCCTTTTTAATGGCGATGTTGCGATAAATAAACGGATGTCGTGTTCGGGCACAGAGCTACTTACTTGGGTATCCGAACGATTGCAGCTCAGACCTGCGTCCTCAGTAGAGTCCAGACACATTATTCGTGGTCCGAAGAATAATTTGTACATCTCCGCGGGCGCCATGCCAAGGAAATGTTGAAGAGCTTGCGGTCCCTCCTTGAACTCCCACAGGCGGAGGGGACGACGTTTGCAGGACAGGACTCGGCGAATTAACATGACCTGCGTCACCACGACCAGACTGATATCTCTCTCCAGGAGATCTCGGATACGGCTCTGCAATATGGGCACATCCTTTACTGGCCCCCAGTCTAGCCCCTTGTTGACCCATGACGTTAGTCGTGGCGGGGGACCCGGGCAAAAAACAGGCGGAGCCACCCACTTGGTACCCCTGGGAGCTGTGATATAAAACCACTCTTGTTGCCATAAGTTGGACTCCTCTTGGAAAGAGCCCTCGGGCCATGGGGCGTTAGCATTTTTTCTTATTACAACGCCTCCGCACTCTGCGTGCTGTCCCTCGACCATCTTCGGCTCCACTTTGAAGGTCTTGAGCCACAGTCCGAAGTGAGGGGTAATACGGAGGAAGGCTTCGCACATGGCGATGAACGATGCGATGTGGAGGATAGACTCCGGAGCTAAGTCATGGAAGTCCAGCCCATAATAGAACAAGAGCCCCCTTACGAAGGGATCCGGCGCGAAGCCTAGCCCTCGGAGGAAGTGAGATACGAACACGACGCTCTCACCAGGCTTAGGAGTGGGAATAACCTGCCCTTGAGCTGGCAGCCTATGCGGGATTTCGCCGGTCAAGTACCTGGCCTCCCTTAGCTTTAGTACGTCTTCCTTCGTAACGGAGGAAGGCATCCATCGGCCTTGAAGGTTGGATCCAGACATAATCGAAGGTCCGAAGTGTCTGAATCTGAAGCTTCGGGTGCTGGAACTCGAGGCGGGAGGCGGATTCGATTGAGATCGAGAGAAAAGTGTCGTGGTTTTGTCACGGCAGATGTCCTAGTGAAAGGACTTAGTCGTGGAGCCATCGCGACGGGTTAGCTTGAAGGGGTTAAAGCGGACACAAGGATGCAGAGAGTTTTATACTAGTTCGGCCCCTTCGATGAAGGTAAAAGCCTACGTCTAGTTGTGATGGAATTGATGGGTTTCGATGACTAGGGAGCAAACAAGCTTCGCCTAAGCCTCGAGTTGTTGTCGTCTATCCTTGAACCGCCGCCGGGTCGTCCCCTTATATACACGGGTGACGCCCGTCGGTCCACAGAGTCCTAACACCGGTTCATACTCGTATCCGGGTTGGTCTCTCCTTATTCCTAACTTACAATACAAGTTTATATATAAAGCTGGTTTACGGCTACAAGTCTTAAACCGACTACAGGCCTTGGGCCCTTATCTGCCCCTTTGGGCTTTAATACCTTTGAACTACTGATGAAGTTAACCCGGCCCAGGTAGGCCGGTTTACGCCCAGTAGTAATATCCCCGACATTAGGCCCCAGATTGATTTGAACGGGTTCATGTCAATCCTTAGCAAAAAATCTTCGTCTTCAACATCTTCTGTAGTTGTTGAATCTCCATGATGTCACCTTCTCTGGTCATTGTAAACCGGCATGACGTCATCATAAAGATAACATTTATGATATCTTCCTTGTTTAATGAATCCGCAACAACCGAGGCGACAGGTCCGTCTCCAAGATTTGTGGTTCCTTGATTCACGCGCCTGACACGTGCCTCTTGTCTTATAAATAGGACCGAAGGGTCATTTCTTTTCTCCCCTTCGTCCCCTTTTTCTTCGTCTTCCTCGCGTCGCCAGCCTCGGAGCTCTGCCGCCGTTGTTGACCTCTGCACCGTCTTGGGCCGCTGCATCAACCTGAACGTACCAGAGCACTGCGCTAGCTTTCAGCATCTTCCTCGATTCTGGTAAGCCTTCTGTTCTTCTTAACATAGATCTGTTCTTAGGGTTTCGTGTTCTTGCCGTGTTCATCACTTGTTCATGCTCGTACCCAGACTCTTGGATAGATCTGTGAAACCCTGCTCTGATTAGCAGTAGCTTTTAGCATCCACCTGTAGTTTCATGCTTGAGTCCGTAGATCTCATCTATATATCTGCCCATTGATTCACTTCCGCTCTGCTTTAAGTCTTTGAATATTTTGTCTTCTGTTCTGAACTTGTTTCAGATCCATTGTTGTAATAAGACCTTGTGAAATCTGTTTATGCATACTTAGCCATCCGCAACCTCAATTGCTTTCAATGTTTAGATCAGGCGGTTTAACTTAATATAGAAAAAAGTTAATAAACCGGTATATATCATTAGTCCCCTTGTTGAACCGCCAGAACTCGTTAGCCATATGATGCCGCTTCATAGAACTCCGGTTTAGATATAGAACTCCGCCATTGCCTCCGGTTTAACATTGTTCATACCGGTGTATACTTTTACCCAACACAATCTTGAACCGGAATCACTTATTTTGTAGACTTCACCATGGACAAACAAGTATATGAGTGCAACTGGGCTCCTTCTCGCATCACAGAAACTCAACTGAACAACTTAGTCCTGACTGGCGCTTTAAGCAGCAAAAACACCATCCATTGGAGGGTCCCTGGCAAAGAATGTCCTCCCACACCTCAAGAAGGAGAGTTGTCGTTTTTGCAGACCACTTAGCCCGAGGTTTTAATCCACCTGGTTCAAAATTCTACCGGGATGTCTTGGCCAATTTCCAACTCCGTCCGCAAGATACTGGCCCCAATTCTGTCACCAACATATGCCATTTCCAAGTACTCTATGAGGTGTTCTTTCAAGAGGAACCCACAGTCGAGTTATTCAGAGATTGTTTTCATCTAAACCGCCGCACAGAGTTTACTGATGGTTCCAATATGGAATTGGGTGGTATGGCGATTCAAAAAAGGAAAGAGGTCACTTACCCTCACGCAAAACTGCACAGCCATCCCCCAGAATGGAATCAATCATGGTTCGATTGCAAAGACACGCTCCTCAACTGAGCGGCTTAGCAATACGCACCCCTTTCCACAAAGGTTGACTGCCAAGGAAAGGAGTAAACACGCTCCTCAACTGTCCAAGCTCAGAGCCTTTATGGCCAACGGTTTAACAGGAGTTGATCTCGCTCATTGTTGGATATCCTGGAGCATACTGCCCCTTAGTCAACGCTCCGGTTTGATGTGCGAATATACGGGCAGTGTTGACGACCCACTGCGACACATGAACATCCAGCTCACCGACGAAGAAGTCACAGAAGCTGTGAAGAAAATGTTGAACGAACGGGAACACATCTGTGCCCGAACCGGCCTGCTTCCTTTCTGCGCCACTAACAAACCGCCAGCTATAAGTTTTTAATTTCACCTTTCACTGATCCTGACATTGCTATAGTTGTCTATCATTTGACACCAATATCTGTTGAAACAGGGCAATGATCTGTTTTGGAGCAAGAAGCTTCCGCAGGAGAAACCAGACAAACCTGAAAGACCAACCCGGCCAAAAACCAAAGTCATTAAGAGGCCTGCTCATAAGAAGAAAACCACTGCATCCTCTGATCCGCCCGCTGATGACGATGTGGGTAATCCAGACCTTGAGGTAGAACTTGATTCACTCGGCTTACTTTTCACACGCCTTATTGATGATAATATTTGTCAGGATGATGCCGAAGCTAGTCATGCTGATGCTGCAGAGGTAATTACTCTCTCTTCTGATTCGAACCCTTTGCCTTCACTAAAAATCCGTCAGGCAAACCAAAAAGTTAAATTTTCTCATCCTCTTGCTTACTTGGATCCCAAATTTCTTATGAAGACCCAACAACATGAAGCTCGCCGCACAACCCGGCACAGCGGCCAGGTAGTTACCTCCGCCGATTTACCGAACAGTCCGGTTTGGAAACGCCGCTCAGAGGTCTCTAATTTGCTTGTCAGTGCTTGTCCTAAAGCGGGCTATTATCGTCAACCTCTTAATCCATCTGACTCCGATTATCAGGTTACTTCCCACTCATCCTCCGGCGAGTCATCAGCTACTCAGCTGCCACCGCTCAAAAGGTGCTTGGGTAAGCTATACTTATCATAATATTTCTGATACATCACGTTGGAACATATGTTGTATTTGATTTTGATTACTCCTTTTAGGGCCAAGCCTAGGCCAAGCAAGAAGGCCTGCCTAGATAAAGAGGCCGAGGAGAATGCCGTTCCTGAACCGGATAAAACACCAGATCCTGAAGTGGCCATTCGCGAAGATATACCCAACGACCCCCTACTGCAAGATGATGACGTTATTGCCGAAGAAAGGCCTGCTGACAACTCGGGCCCTACTGACTAGCCTGGAAGCCCCATCCGGATTGAGAAATCCACCAATCCAAACCGGCCTGCTGACAAACCAACTGCCCCTGGTCAAACCGGTGATGCCAAGGATGATGATGTTGTGATTACTGGCATTGTCCGTACTAAACCAAGTAATCCGGTCACCTTATCCAGGCATACTGCCAAAGAAGAATTCGCTACCATGAGCAAAGGCAAGTGGAATGTTGATCTGGCGACTTATGCTGCTCTGAATATCCAAGATCTTCATTCCGGCTACCTGAACCGGCTATACACCAGCCGTGACTATGAAGCTGGCCTGGTAAATATGATGAAGGAAAAATTTGAGGTAACTTCCATGTGCTGTTTCCTGCTTGGATACTTCAATTTTGTTAACTCTCCTAGCCCCCAAGGGCCCGTTTTGCAATCTTCTTTTAAACCGGTACTTCCTAATATAAATCTGAATGCTTCAAAATTCATTGATATAGCCCCCAAGGGCCGGTTCAACTTAATGTAGTTAAACCGGGCACTTAAGTAGTTTAACATGGCCGCATCAGAACTTATTTGAGCAAATAGCCATTAGCCCCCAAGTGCCAAGTTGAATACTTGTATTGAGCTTGGGACTTTGCAATCAATTGACAGATGAAGATCAAATATGCATTAGCCCCCAAGTGCCAAGTGCATAACTTGTTATGTGGTTGGTACTTCAATTGTTGTACCGTTTGTTAAATCATATGATTGTTTGTATGCAGGCTGAGCTGAAGACCAAAGAAAGCCAGGTCGCCGATCTTCAAGAAAATTTGAAATCCCAACAAGCTGAAACCTCAAAGGCGAAAGAGGAGTTGACCAGCGCTTTAAGCATCATGGAACAGCTTAAGGAGGGCTTCAAGAAAGAGCGGGCGGATTGGGCCACTGAGAAGGCCGCTTTGACCAAGAAAATTGAAACTGCTGAAGATGCTCTTAAACCGGTGGTAGATGAGCTGACCAGCGTAAAGCGGCAAGTGCATGCCATGACTGCCGCCATCTTTGGTAAACTTCCTTTGACTTTTGTAATAATTTGGCCTTCCAATGATAGGTCCGGTTTGTGAACTCTTTGTAATGTTGCAGGTACACGCATTAGTCACTTGGGGTCAGATGTTCGGATGAAATTGAAGGCCGCCTATACATTAATCGAACAGCTGTATACTGGAGCGCAGCGGATCATCTCTACTGCATCACATAACAATCCGGCGCCCACTTTAATTCAAGATACTCTTAAGAGGTTGTCAATGCTTCCTGCCCGTATTGTAGAGCTGAAGAAATCTGCTGCTCGAACTGGTGCCATCAATGCCTTAATCCGGGCAAAAGCATGGGTGCCGGATTTCGATCCTGTTGAGGCAGCTCAGGGTTATCCCAGTTTGAAGGAAGATGGTTCGGAGTTCAATGAGGATGACCCAAGAGCGATAAACCGGGCGGTGCGCCCTCTAGCTTGCCAATTGGTGGAAGAGGCAGACTTGTCACACTATCAAGCTCAATATAACAACCAGAATAAACGAGTGGTTGCACCAATTCCTGAAGCGGAGAATCTGATCCCTCCAATCCGTAAGCATACTTACGCTCCTGATAATGAACCGTCGTCACTGATCCATGATGAAGCTGTCTTTCAAGCCTTAATGGGAATCGACTGGACCACTGTTGACTTCCAGCCACTGGGTAGGGCAGAAGAAGCTGAAGCGGCGCAGGACGACCCACAACCATCAGACCAGGGCGGTGACCAAACTTGAACCGGAGGCCGGTTTAAATGGCTGCTTTGTTATATTCCGCCAAGAAAACAATGATCTTATTTGGGCACCTTGTTGCCTTGTAATAGGATAGCCAATACTCCTTTTTCTGAGATGCCTTCGTGCATAGGTACTGATACTTTTGTTTGAATGGGTGAAACCTTCAATCTATATTTCCTGTAATCACAAAATCTTAAACTGCCGCGGCGGTTGTACCGTCAGCTGGTTTATGACCTTTATATATATATGCAATGAAATTGAGGTATATGATCAAATTTTGTGATACAAAATACCTGCCATCGCTGGGCATGAAGTTGGCTTAGCCAATCTTGAAACGGAGGTTTATAAACCTATACCGTCAAAGGAGAAAACAGCTCCTGTGTATACAATGCCGGTTGACCATGTAAACCGTGCCGGGTTGTAAAAAACACCCTGCTACTCCATAATGGGATGTTAACAGAAAAATTCAAACCGAGCAAATAATCTCCGGATTAAAAATGGACCGTGTTCCGTCGATTGACAGTTTGAACCGGTTTAAATGTTGCCGGTTTAAAAAATGCAAAAACTAAAGCAACAGTTATTAAGAAAAATGTTAAAGCAAAGGCAATGATAAAACCATTTGCAAAAAGAGGCTTTATTGAGCCGATCAGATGGTGTTACCATGGTCGGACACGACCAAGCTCCCGATAGGTGTAGCTATGGTTCAATTCAGCCAGGTCCCCAAATGAAACCGTGGCATTATGCCGATCAAGAGGCGTGGGAATGGTTCGGGTTCGACCAAGCCCCCAAGTGATTCTATGGCCTTAGGCCGATCAAGAGGCGTGACTGGTTCAGACTTGACCATGTCCCCAAGTGATCTAGTGGCTTTCGCCTATCAAAAGGTGTTGCATTGGTTCGGACACGACCAAGCCCCCAAGTGATGTTTATAAAACTTTCAAGGGGTAAACCGGAGTTCGCTTTAAGACAGAATAACTCCGTGTAACCACGCATGATGTAAAAGAACAGATACCCCGCTTTAGCTGAGGCTCCGGTTTATTATATTAATCATAATATATACACTTGTCATAATATGTACATAAGTAGAGCCGATGGCTCAGGTATAGTAAGGCCGAAGATGAGCTATGTTCCACGGCCTGTTGGTCTCCTCCTCTGATGTACGTGAGTCTTTATGCTCTCGAATATCGATCAGATAGTATGACCCATTGTGTAGATTCTTGCTGACCACGAAAGGTCCCTCCCAAGGTGGGGATAACTTATGCATATCAGTCTGATCTTGGATGAGTCGAAGCACCAAATCTCCTTCTTGAAAGGTTCTGGTTCTGACTCGGTGACTGTGATAACGACGAAGATCCTGTTGGTAAATCACCGAGCGGGCAGCTGCTATGTCATGCTTCTCATCCAATAGGTCCAAAGCATCTTGTCATGCCGTTTCGTTGTCCGCTTCAACATAAGCTGCCACACGAGGTGAGTCAT
This sequence comes from Aegilops umbellulata, assembly GCA_032464435.1. Classification (NCBI taxonomy): domain Eukaryota; kingdom Viridiplantae; phylum Streptophyta; class Magnoliopsida; order Poales; family Poaceae; genus Aegilops; species Aegilops umbellulata. The sequence goes on along the minus strand of CP136057.1, from coordinate 475,160,787 downwards.
GACGGATATCACTGGGAAGAACCGCCTCTGCTCCGTAGACCATGAAGAACGGTGTGTATCCCGTGGATCTGTTGGGCGTAGTATTGATACTCCATAACACAGATGGTAGCTCTTCTACCCAACAACCCGGTGTCCTCTGCAAAGGAACCATAAGCCGGGGTTTGATGCCTCTCAAGATCTCTTGATTAGCTCTTTTTGCTTGACCATTGGACTATGGGTGGGCTACTGATGAAACGTCAAGCCGGATGTGCTCACGTTTGTAGAACTCCTTCATGGCCCCCTTGGACAAATTGGTACCATTATCTGTGATGATACTATGTGGAAAGCCAAACCGGAAAATCACCTTTTTGATGAACTGAACCGCCGTGGCCGCATCACACTTGCTAACAGGTTCTGCCTCCACCCACTTTGTAAACTTGTCAACCGCCACCAGGAGGTGGGTCTTCTTATCCTTGAACCTTTTGAAAGGCCCAACCATATCTAGCCCCCAAGTTGCAAATGGCCAAGTGATCGAAATCATCCTCAATTCTTGAGCCGGCACATGAGCGCGTCTTGAAAACTTTTGGCAACCGTCACATCATCTGACCAGATCCTCCGCATCAGCATGAGCAGTTAACCAATAAAAACCATGGCGGGACACTTTAGCCACCAAAGATTTTGAACCGGCGTGATGACCAAAATCTCCTTCGTGGATCTCACGCAAAATTTCACAGCCTTCCTCAGGAGACACACAACGTTGAAACGCCCCTGACAGACTACAATGATGCAATTCACCATTAACAATAGTCATAGACTTGGATCGCCGGATTATCTGCCGGGCCAAGGTTTCATCCTCTGGTAGCTCGCCCCGGTTCATGTATGCAATATAAGGCAGCGTCCAATCCGGAATGATGTGTAGAGCTGCCACCAATTGAGCCTCCGGATCAGGAATAGCCAAATCCGCTTCACTAGGGAGCTTGACCAACGGGTTGTGCAGCACATCAAGAAAAACATTAGGCGGGACCGGTTTACATTGAGAGCCCAACAGGCTTAAAGCGTCCGCCGCTTCATTCTTCCGACGGTCCACTTGGTCCACCTGATAGCCCTTGAAGTGACCTGCAACAATATCCACCTCACGACGATATGCAGCCATGAGTGGGTCCTTGGAATCCTAAGTGTCGGGCACCTGTTGAGCCACTAGGTCCGAGTCACCGAAGCACTTAACCCGGCTTAGATTCATCTCCTTAGCCATCCGGAGACCATGGAGCAAGGCTTCATACTCATCTGCATTGTTAGTACAATGGAACATTAAGCGGAGAACGTAACAGAACTTGTCACCTCATGGGGAAGTTAATACGACTCCAGCCCCCGAGCCCTCCAATTGCCTGGATCCGTCAAAATGGATGGTCCAATATGTGTGATCCGGCTTCACTTCAGGTGCTTGCAACTCCGTCCAATCATTGATGAAATCAACAAGTGCTTGAGACTTCACCGCCGTTCGGGGCACGTACTTCAACCCATGCGGCCCAAGCTCTATAGCCCACTTGGCAATCCGGCCAGTCGCTTCCCGGTTCTGGATGATATCGCCTAAGAGAGAAGAACTGACCACTGTGATGGGTTGCCCTTGGAAATACTGCTTTAGCTTCCGGCTTGCCATGAAAACTCCATATACCAGCTTCTGCCAATGTGGATACCTTTGCTTCGATTAAATAAGTACCTCACTGATATAGTAAACCGGACGCTGAACCGGATGCTCCTTGCCTGCCTCCTTCCGCTCCACCACAATAGCCACACTGACTGCGCGAGCGTTAGCAGCAACATACAGCAGTAGTGGCTCCTTGTCAACGGGAGCAGCAAGCACAGGCGGATTGGCCAATTGCCGCTTTAAGTCCTCAAATGCCTCATCAGCAGCGGAACTCCAGACGAACTGATCCGTCTTCTTCAACATCTGATACAAAGGAATTGCCTTCTCACCAAGGCGGCTGATAAACCGGCTCAACGCGGCAATCCGGCCAGCCAAACGTTGAACGTCATTGATACACTTCGGTTTAGCCAGGGAAGTGATGGCTGTGATCTTCTACGGGTTAGCCTCAATTCCCCTGTTGGACACCAGAAAACCCAATAACTTGCCTGCCGGTACACCAAAAACACATTTGGCCAGATTGAGCATCATCTTGTACGTCCTCATGTTATCAAAGGTTTCCTTCAAATCGTCAACCAGAGTCTCCTTCTTCCTTGACTTAACCACAATATCATCCACGTAAGCGTGTACATTACGACCAATCTGCTTGTGAAGGCAATTTTGTACACACCGTTGATAGGTTGCCTGGGCACTCTTGAGCCCAAAAGGCATAGACACATAGCAGAAGGCTCCAAAGGGAGTGATGAACGCTATCTTCCCCTGGTCCTTAACTGCCATTTTGATCTGCTGATAACCAGAATATGCATCCAAAAAACACAAACGCTCGCAACCCGCCGTAGCATCAATGATTTGGTCAATACGGGGGAGGGCAAAAGGATCTGCTGGACAAGCCTTATTAAGGTATGTGTAATCCACACACATACGCCAGGTGCCGTTTTTCTTAAGGACCAGCACCGGATTAGCAAGCCACTCAGGGTGAAAAACTTCAACAATAAAACCAGCTGCCAAAAGCCTGGCTACCTCTTCTCCAATAGCTTTGCGTCTTTCTTTGTTAAACCGGCGGAGGAACTGTTTCACCGGTTTGTATTTAGGATCCACATTAAGAGTGTGCTCAGCGAGTTGCCTCGGTACACCTGGCATGTCAGGAGGCTTCCATGCAAAAATGTCCCGATTCTCACGGATGAACTCGATGAGCGTGCTTTCCTATTTCGGATCCAAATTGGTACTGATGCTGAACTGCTTGGACGAATCGCCAGGCACGAAGTCAACAAGCTTAGTCTCAGCTGCCGATTTGAACTTCAAGGCCGGATCATGCTCCATAGTTGGCTTCTTCAACAGAGTCATATCTGCCGGATCAACATTGTCTTTATAAAATTTCAGCTCCTCGGTGGCACAAACCGACACTGCGTAGGCCGCATCTCCTTCTTCACACTCCAAAGCGACTCTACGGCTTCCATGAACCATTATTGTCCCCTTGTGACCCGGCATCTTGAGCCGCAAATACACATAACAAGGCCGTGCCATGAACTTGGCGTAGGCCGGTTGCCCAAACAGGGCGTGATACGGACTTTGGATTTTTACCACTTCAAACGTCAGTGTCTCCGTCCTGGAATCATGATCATCTCCAAAGGCTACTTCCAGAGCTATCTTACCAACAGGATATGCTGATTTGCCAGGTACCACACCATGGAACACCGTATTGGACGGTTTGAGATTTTTATCTGTCAGTCCCATACGACGGAAGGTCTCATAGTACAAGATATTAATGCTGCTCCCTCCATCCATGAGTACCTTGGTGAACTTATAACCTCCCACCTGCGGTTGAATACCAAGAGCCCTCCCTATGACCGTTTAGGACTTACCTTTGATCGAGGGGACATACCAACGGGCACGATTGGGTTACCCATGTCCGTGTTGATGAGAATCCCGTAAATAAAGGGGACACGATCTCTGCTTCGACAAGATGTGCCAAGGAAACCGCCTCGCGAAACGTGCTGAGGTTGGCTGTAAAAAACGATTCGCATAAGGGCTTGGTTGTGGTGTGATGTCACATTACGGAATACGTCAGCAGATTAGATTTGTGGAAATACTATTCTCTATACGGTGGTATGTGGAACTTGTTCTACAGAGCCGGACATGATCCTCGTGTTCAAAATCTTCTATGAAGTATTAGGAGGAGGAACCCGCCTTGCAATGCCGAAGACAATTTGCGCACCGGACTCATCGTCATTGAAGCCTGGTTCAGGGGCTACTGAGGGAGTCCTGGATTAGGGGGTATCCGGACAGCCAGACTATAACCTTTGGCCGGACTGTTGGACTATGAAGATACAAGATTGAAGACTTCATCCCATGTCCGGATGGGACTCTCCTTGGCGTGGAAGGCAGCTTGTCAGTACGGATATGTAGATCTCCTTCCTTGTAACCGACTCTGTATAACCCTAGCCCCCTCCGGTGTCTATATAAACCGGAGGGTTTAGTCCATAGGACACAACAACAATCATACCATAGGCTAGCTTCTAGGGTTTAGCCTCTCTGATCTTGTGGTAGATCAACTCTTGTACTACCCATATCATCAATATTAATCAAGCAGGAGTAGGGTTTTACCTCCATCGAGAGGGCCCGGACCTGGGTAAAAACATCGTGTCCCTTGTCACCTGTTACCATCCGCCTAGACACACAGTTCGGGACCCCCTACCCGAGATCCGCCGGTTTTGACATCGACGACAGGTATGTAACTCCAAAGTACATGAAGAAATTCACACTCAATCCTCCATGCCCAAGAGCTCCATTAGCACCTGGCCAAGATGCAGATCCCACCAGCATCAAACGAGGTGAGGACTTTCCTGAAGAATGGGCCAAGCGCCAAGCCAAGTTGGCGAGACAAGCCAAAGAAGCAATGAGGAAATTCAATGAAGACTCTGTTGCTGCTGCTGCCACTGAGGCCTCTGTCAAGCCTAAGAAATCAACGGCAAAGAAGCATGCGCGCCAGCCAAGTGCTTCACCAACAGTGCCCTCACGGCCAAGTTCCTCAGCTATGCCCTCACGGCCAGAATCTTCAAAGTCCTCAAGGTCAATTCCTCATGCTGCTCCTGCTCCACCAAAATCCTCAGCTCCTCCAAAGTCATCAGCTATTCCGGCAAAGTCCTCAGCACCTGTGCATCTTGCCACGTGCCAAAGGACGGCAGGCATCTCCATTGCCTTAGGTGTCTCAGCTAGTTCCTCAGCTGCACCCAATTCTTCAACGGGCCCGTCTCTGCTGAAGACAAAGGCAACTGTTGGACGAGGTCCTCGCCCAAGTCCTAAGAAGAAGCAAGTCGCCTTCCAAGTGCCGTCTGAAGAAGACGAAGCTGATGATGATGAACTTGCAGAAATCATCAGAGACAGGCAAGTCAGGGCCGCTAGAGCCAAAGGCACAAATGTGCCACTGCTTTTGGACCCGAGGTTGATCCTCAATTACATTTGTCGGATTTCGGGTTCCGGCAGACCCTTAAGGTTCGAACTCTGGGGTGCGCGCGGAGATTATGCCCTCTACCTCTCCGTCTCGCAAGGACCTAAACTACCAAAGGAACAACACAAAAGACACAGAGTTTATACTGGTTCGGGCCACCGATGTGGTGTAATACCCTACTCCAGTGTGGTGTGGTGGATTGCCCCTCAGGCTGGTGATGATGAACAATACAGGGAAGAACAACCTCACGAGGGTCTGTTCTTGGCTAGGGGGATGAACTGCTAGGAGGAGTTCAGCCGCCCTTCTCTCTCTCTCTCTCTCTCTCTCTCTCTCTTGTTCTTTGCTTGCTCTGATTGCTAGATACCGAACTAATTTTCCTCTCTCCTGCCCTGGGGGTGGCTAGTCCTATTTATAGGCAAAGGCCCTGGGCCTCTTCCCAAATATTGAGCGGGAAGGGCGCCAACAATTGGCCAATTCGAAGGGGAACATCTGGTACACTTATCCTGACTAAAGTTGGTCCTCGCCTGCCAAAGGCCCTGTGGTGACGCCGTTCTGGGTTCCACGATGACCTCCTTCCCACCGTTGGACTGGTCTTGGTCTCGTTGCACCGAAATGGATGCCTTTGCTTGATCCTCTCGCCTGTGCTTGCCCCCTTTGCACCAAAGAGGAAAGGGAGGACACTGCGTGGGCTGGCGCCCGCCTGGCGCCCTTGGTCGTCATGGCTTGCGTCATGGGCACCTCGCGAGGTACCCCGCCTTGATCTCTCCGCCTCCTCATGAGCCAGCCTGATGAGGCCGTGCCTGAGGAAGCGTTGTGTCGTCCGCCCCGTGAGGCTTGGCCCCTCGCGAGGGTCTTGGGTCTTGTGTTGATGAAGTTGGGCCATGCTGGGCCCCCTTGAGCCACGCCGCAGGCAGGCAAGTCTGGGGACACCCGTTCCCAGAATGCCGACAGTATCCCCCGGGCCCAAGGCGCGCCCGGACTTGGCCGTGCCGAGAGGCGAAAGGGTAAGGGCAAAGCACCGCGGGCCCTAACAGCCTGTGGCCTTGGGCTCCGCGTGGCGGTTGATTGGACGCGAGTGCTTCAGCAACCGCGCAGGTTATTAAAGGTGCGGTGGCTGCCCAGGCTTTGCTTTTCTCCGGTCGTTGCTCATATCCCCTTTCTTGCGCCTCTCCTTCCTTCCTCCTAACTCCCAAATCTACTCTACCCGTGTGACCTAGGAAGACATGGCGCCTCGTCAGCCTCCGGCCGAAGCTTGGTTTTTGCCTGCTCTGGATTCGCCGAATGTGTCGGAGGTGAGCGTTGCCCGGCTACGTTGGATGGCGGCGGCGCGGGGCATCGACGGGGCGCGGGTGTTCAAGGTCGGCTCCGCCACCCCTGAGGGCCGAGGAAGCACCTTCTACCCTCTCTTCGTAAGCTCCATCACTGCGGGCCTGGTGCCTCCTTTTTCCGAGTTCTTCCTCTCTGTCCTCCGCCATTACGACTTACAAGCTCTGCATCTCCACCCCAACTCCATCCTTCTCCTGGCGATCTTCGCCTACTACTGGAGGCTCATGTGGGGGTGCAACCCTCAGTGGCCTTGCTGCGCCACTAATTCTACCTCCGGGTCACCCGCCGTTCCCCTTCCGCATGCGCGAGCTTCGTCGCGTGTGGTGGCGCCATTGCCATTTCAAATCCCGGGAAGAGGATTGAGGGCTTCAAGAGCAAGTGGGTCTTGGTGGATGCCGGGCGCATCCACCCTCGGCTGATCCTACCAACGGAGCAGCCCGTGAGTTCCGGCGACTGGTCCCGGGCGGAGCTCACGGACCCCCGTACGAAGCCGGTGCTGGAGAAGATGGACGCGGATCTGAAGCCGGCCAGCACGGCGGCGACGAAGCGGACCGGCGCGTCACTGCTGAGGGAGTTCCTGGAGCACCAACTGGCTCCTCTTCGGCGGTACTCACCTCCGATGTGGAGGCCTCACCCGAGCCCCGCGGCTGTGGGCGATGAGGATTTGACCGCGGTTCTCCAATATCTAGTCGGGGGCGAGGTGGCAAGGTTGCGCGCCCACGCCCTTGTTTCTTCGCGACGACTGGAAGCAGGTGGTGGAGTCCATGCCCGTGTTCAACGGGGATGGGCCCGTGCCCGTGGTGGCTCCCGAGGGGCTGGTGGACGTGTCCTCCGGCGACTCCAGCGGAGAGGGGGGCGAAGAGGAGCGGGAGGAGGGCCCTGACTCCGAGGCAACTGACGAAGAGTCTAGGGCTCCCCTTCCCCGGTGCAAGTCCCGTACTCTCCGCCTTTCATTGAGCGATGGCGATGAGGGCGACGACGTGCTGGGTAGCGGGAGCTCGCCCCCGATCCCGAAGAAGGACAGGACCAGGCTGATCCCCCGCGGGTCCGCCCTGGCTCTGGGGCGATCCGCGAACGCGCCTTCTGCTTCTGATGTTGACCCTTCCAACCGGCTCTCAGGCTTCAAGTATGGCCGGAGGCTGCTCGAGCCCTCCGGCGACGACCCGTAAGTGCTTGATCCCTCATCTTTTTATTAATTGTTCCACCGCTGAGGCTTGATGTTCGCTTCTCTTGGATAGGCTGGCGTCCACGGTGCAGAAACCGAAGGGGGCTCCTGAGGCCCCATCCACGGCAACGCCTCCTCCTGCAGGTGAAGGCGATCGTGAGGCACGGGCTTCTCCTGCCCGCTCATCCTTCCGAGGCCTGGCTGAGCTGGCTGGGGAGAGCCCAGCCCCCATGGCCCAATTGACTCCCGAGGTGCTCCTGCCTGCTGCCGCCACCACGGCCGTCGGGACGCAGCAGACTCCTCCTCGGGATGCTGCGGTCTCGCTGCCGCTACCTTCTCCTTCCGTTCTACCGACCGCTGCTCCCCCAACTCCTCCTGCTGTCTTGGAGCGTGTCGATGCTTCTCCGTCTTCTTCTGCCATCCTGGAGCGTGCCATTGCTGAACTGGACCGGCTGCGGCAGGATCTTCTTGGCGCCGACCCTCGCCTGGTGGCCGGGCGCCTGGAGCTGGCTTCGGGGTGGATTCGCTCCGATGCCTCGATTCGGGCGGCGCTAGATCAGGCCTCGATGGCCTGCGACGGAGAGAGGGAGGCCACCCTCGAGACGAAGACTGCCCGAGACGCGGCCCTTGGAGAGGTGGTTGGAGTCCGTGGTCGCTGCTAGGAGCTGGAGGACGAACTGCAAGGCCTGCGAGACCAGCTCGCGAAGGAGGTCCACCTTCGCCAAGAGCAGGAAGAAGGCACGAAGGCTCGCGAGGCGGCCATCGAGGACCGGGAGGCCAAGCTCAAGAAACGTCGCGATCGCCTAAGCGCGCTGAAGAAGGAGCTGGAGGCGACGAAGGCCGAGCTGGATGCCAAGGCCCGGGTCCTTGCCGAGGATCGCGCGGCCTTCGCGGACGTGGAGAAGGATGCTCGCGCTTCGCTGAAGACACTTTACGAGAGCAGCCTGGAGAGCCCGCTGGCCGGTGACGGGGACGGCCCCGCCAAGGTGCTTCCCTTCCTGGTTCAGGCCCTTGGGGATGTCGCCCTTGGCCTTGGCACCACGGCTGAGGCCGACGCGCGTGTCCTGTCCTCTACTGCGCTGACGCGGGTCTTCGCCCACATCTACCTTCACGATCCCAGCGCCGACCTCGACAGCCTGCTGGAGCCGGTGAGCGGCGAGGGTGCTGCCGCCGCTGTCGAAGCCGTGAAGGGGCGCGCGGAGGCGCTGCTGGGGAAGTTCCGGGCCTTCAACACCAAGCCGAAGCAAGGCGCTGCCGGCCCTGCTGCTCCATGAGGCGAAGCCACTCCGCGCTGCTCCACCGCCGACAAGTGACTCCGCTACTTCTCCTGTTCTTCTTTTAGTTCCTGCACATGCACCACGCCTCGGGGAGGCATTTAAACTTGCGTTTGGTACTGAGACGACAGTATGGACTATAATATTTTGCTTTTTAATTCCTTGAATTTTATGCCTTTCTTCCCTACTTGCTTGTGTTCTACGCCGGCAGAGCCCGACCCCGCGCGTACCTCACCCAGCATTAGCCCCGACCGGAAACCAGGACGAGACCAAAGGAGTGAGGGGCTACGGGACAAGTTAGGCTCCTGAGTCGCGATGCTCAGTAGTCCCCCTTGGCGCACGAACAACAAGTAGGGAAGCATGATGTAGGTGTATCTTCCGTTCTACATCTGCAGAGCCCGACTCCGCGCGTACCTCACCCAGCATAGCCTTTTGGAACTAAGGAGTGAGGGGCTATGGAGCCAGTTAGGCTCCTGAGTCACGATGCTCAGGAGTCCCCCTTGACGCGCAAACAGCGGGCGATGAGGTGAGATGCAAGCGAGACTACTGTTCTACGTCTGCAGAGCCCGGACCCGCGCGTACCTCACCCAGCATAGCCTTTCGGAACTAAGGAGTGAGGGGCTACGGGACCAGTTAGGCCCCTGAGTCACGACGCTCAGGGGTCCCCCTTGACGCTCAAACGACCTTCATACCTTGGCTCCGCTCGGGGAGAGATGCGCGACAAACCAGGCCCGAGGGCCTGGCTGGGCGGCGTACGTCTGGGCGTGACCCAGGCGTAGCCCCCGTGCCTAGCCCCCTCGCACGGCGCTCCCGAGGGCAGGCGTTGCGGTGAGGCTAGCCACTGAGCTCTGGGCTCCCTGAGGTTAACGCGGCCCGGAGGCCACCCTCAGTTGTTTATCACCAGCGCGGAGCATAGCGCTTCCGTATGTGTATGGGCATAACTGCTCCTTGGTAGTGTCGTCAGCCAGCGCGGAGCATGGTGCTTCCACTGGTACGTGGGAGGGGGCTCCCCTCCGGGAGGAGCCCCCGGGGCGTGTATAGCCCCGCCCTGACACGTGGCCGGCACGGTAGGGCTAGGTGAGGTGTATCTGGGCACCCGTGAGCCAGCGCGGGACTCATGGGGCCCTACCTCTAGGCGGGTTGCGCCTGGCACTGGGCCGTATCTTGAGATGTGTTCCTGCAAATTGGGTTAGATGCCGGCACTCTACGTCCTCGGGTCCCGGCCCTCGAGCTTGTCTCAGCCGTCGCTGGTATGCCAGGTTGCGATGCCATGGACAAGGCCAGAGGGTGAGGGCTGGAGATCCAGTAAGAGCCCTGAGTCGCGATGCTCAGGTACCCCCCCTTTAACGTGCAAGTGGTCGACATGGAGAAGAAGAGGTGCCGTGGACAGGCATCAAGTAATCAAGCATGATAGGCGAAAGCATAGCTGGAAATAAACGCAAGGGAGCTACACGCCACTGGGCCTGGCCCGAGCGGCTTGGGGATGATGCAACCCGAGGGGCGCCCCCAACAAAGGAAGCTAATGACCGAAAAATAAAAAGGGATACATGCCGCAGGGACGGACCCACGCGGCCTGGGAATGAAGCAGCCCTAGGAGGGCGTTCCCAGCTGGAAATGAAGCTTGAAGGACGTCACCTGAAGATGTCGAGGACGAAGTGGTGTTGGTGCAGCAGACTCGGTGGGCTGCGGAAGCCAGTCCTCATGAGCCCCCAGGCCCAGGGGCCTAAGGAGGCTCCGGAGGCGCAGGTGGCTCCTCGCGAATCATCTCCATCTCCGCCAGGACCGCGGAACGCCTGTCTTCCTGGGTCTCCATGATGCCCCTCATGAGGCGCTGGTATGCAGCAGCCACGCTCGGCAAGCCGTAAGGCATGCGAACATAGCTTTGGGGTGGGCCTCCGCAACGCCCCACTTGCGAGGGCCAGAGGCGCTCCATCGCGGCGACCCGATTGAGCCCTGGTACATTGATGCAGACGCGCAGCCCACCATCCTCGCCTGGATGGGGAGCCACAGCTGGTAGACGGCGGCAACCTCTCATGATTCTTGACTCCTGTAGTTCTTCAACGGCCTTGTTAACGAACTCCTGCTGGCTTGACCTTCCTTGCGCCGCTCCTTCTTGAGGGAAACGTGCTTCGAGGCACGCCTCCACGTGGTGCCCAAGCGCCTCCCTCGTGACCCTGGCCAGGTCAGTGGCCCTCTAGGTGAGAGCCCCCGAGCCCTGCCTGAGGAGGGCGCTGGGTGCGCTTTCCTATGCGATGGATGGAGGGTCCCCTTGGGCAGACGCGGGCCCTGAGGGTCCTGCCTCCTGAGGGGCTGAGCCTGACGATGTCTTCTTCTTCTTGGGGGTGATCTTGGGAAGCCTCCTGCTTCCGCGATCTGGGTCCTCTAGTGACGCGGCCTGAAAGGCTCGCTCCAAGGAACACACTGCATCCTTTTCTTCACATGGCATCGTGATGACTCCGCCACTTCCTGGCATCTTGAGGACGTTGTAGCCATGATGAGTCACGGCCATGAACTTGGCCAGCGCTGGGTACCCGAGGATGGCGTTATATGGCAGGCGGATGTGAGCGACGTCGAAGTCGATGAGCTCGGTGCGGTAGTTGCTGCGGGCTCCGAAGGTGACAGGGAGGCGGACCTGCCCGATCGGGATTGTGGAACCGTCGGTGACTCCGGAGAAGGGCTTGGTTGGCTGAAGCTGGTCGTAGGGCACTTGAAGATTGTTGAATGTTTCCACGGACAGGACGTTGAGCCCTGCTCCACCATCAATGAGGGTCCTGGTGACCAGTACGTTGCTGATGACTGGGGAGCAAAGCATCGGGAGGACCCCGGCTGTGGCCGAGCACTTGAGCTGATCTGTTGAGCTGAACGTGATGGTGCACGCCGGCCACCTAAGAGGGCGCATTGCTTCGAGCTTGGGGAGGACTGCATTCACTTCGCGGGCGAACTTTTTGAAGATGCGTTGGGAGGCTGGGGCTTGAGCTCCGCCCAGGATGCAGGCGATCGCGCGCGGCTCCTGGAAGCCCCCAGCCCCCTCGTCCTGGTGGCGGTCCTCGTTCCTTCTTGGCCGAGGCGGCAGTGGAGGGAGGCCTGCGTTGCCCTGCAGGCGATCCTCACGAGGCTGATCCCGCCAGTCCCCCTCGCGAGGCAAGTCTCGCCAGCGGTCCTCGCGAGGTTGATCGCGCCACCCTTGGCGTGGACTGCGGTCTTCCTAGCGTCCTGGGTTCCTTCCTCCTCCTCGGCCGTAGCCCCGCTCAGCACGGTCAGGACGACGGCCGGTCCTTCCTTCTCGCACGGCACGGAGTTCTTGGCATTCATTGGTCTTGTGGGTGTGGAGGTCGTGGTATACACAGTACTGACTGCCCCTGGAGGATTCAGGCAGATCCTTGCCCCGCTTGGTGTCTGGTTCTGCCGCGAGCACGGCAGCCCCCTTGCGCTTCACGTCCTTGGCCTTGGGTTTCTTCTCTTCTGGGTCTGCGGCAGGGAGCTCGAGGAGGGAGAGACGCCCCTCCTTAGCCCTGGCGCACTTGGTCGCCAAGTTGAACAGCTCCAGGGAGGTGCACAGGTCTTCATGCATCGCCAGCTCCTCCTTCATCTTGACGTCATGCACACCATCAGAGAAGGCCGACATGATGGCTTCCTCGGATACCTTGGGGATCTTGAGGCGCGCACTGTTGAAGAGCTGGATGTACTTTTGCAGGGTCTCTCCGGGTTGTTGCTTGAGGCGGCGCATGTCGCTCATGGCAGGCGGCCAGTCACGAGTACCTTGGAAGTTGGCGATGAAGCGGGTGCGCATCTGGTCCCAGGAAGAGATCGTGCCTGGGGCCAGGTTCAGGAGACAGGTGCGAGCTCCTTCCTTGAGTGCCATGGGGAACCAGTTCGCCATGACCTTTTCGTCTCCACTGGCAGCTTCGATGCCCAGCTCATAGAGCTAGAGGAACTCTGCAGGGTCGGTCGTGCCGTCGTAGCGAGGAGGCAGGTCTGGCTTGAACTTGCCGGGCCACGAGACACTGCGCAGCTCGGTGGTGTAGGCGCGGCAGCCTGCGGTGGCCACGGGAGGCTTCGGTTGAGGTAGAGCTTGGCCTTGCGGGTCCCCATACGCTGCAGCTGGAAGCAGCACGGGGTCTTGACGTGCCGGAGCCGGAGCAGGGTCACGGCGAGCCGGAGCGGGAAGCTCCCGAGCAGCCTCTTGCGGTCGAGGGACTTCTTGGCAGCTCCGTTCTTGTTGGGCTGGCGCCTGACGGAGCGGGTTCCGCCCAGGGGCCATGCGCCTTGGAGCCACGGCGTCTTCTTGGAGAGGAGGCGGCTGGTACGCCCCCAGAACTTCTTGGCCCGCACGGGGCGGGGTGCGGCGCAGTGGAGCGGACGGCGCAGGAGAGCCCCCTGCGGCGCGGACGAGCTCGGCGACGTGGTCGAGCCACTCTTCATAGACGTTGTCGATGGGACGGTAATGCAGGAGCTCGTTTGCTGCGATGAGCGCAGCTCGAGCCTCCAAGGGTGCGTGGAGCGCGCGGGACGAAGTGCCAGCTGGTGCGAGTGATGGAGTAGCGGTGCGGCCGTCTTGCCGCACGGACGGGTGCGGAGATGACGCTTGCTGCTCATTCCCCGCCGGGCCGGTGGCGGCGTTGACGGCGGGCGACGGGGAACGACGAGGACGCCCACCGATGGGAGCTGTCTGGGCGACGCGGGAAGCGATGGCGGCCCGGCGCTCGGCGCGGGCCCGACGAGCGTCAGACATGGATGCGACGATCGGCGGAGAGCGGAGCGGTGGAAGACAAATTCCGGCACACCCCCTACCTGGCGCGCCAAATGTCGGATTTCGGGTTCCGGCAGACCCTTAAGGTTCGAACTCTGGGGTGCGCGCGGAGATTATGCCCTCTACCTCTCCGTCTCGCAAGGATCTAAACTACCAAAGGAACAACACAAAAGACATAGTGTTTATACTGGTTCAGGCCACCGATGTGGTGTAATACCCTACTCCAGTGTGGTGTGGTGGATTGCCTCTCAGGCTGGTGATGATGAACAATACAGGGAAAAACAACCTCGCGAGGGTCTGTTCTTGGCTAGGGGGATGAACTGCTAGGAGGAGTTCAGCCGCCCTTCTCTCTCTCTCTTGTTCTTTGCTTGCTCTGATTGCTAGATACCGAACTGATTTTCCTCTCTCCTGCTCTGAGGGTGGCTAGTCCTATTTATAGGCAAAGGCCCTGGGCCTCTTCCCAAATATTGAGTGGGAAGGGCGCCAACAATTGGCCAATTCGAAGGGGAACATCTGGTACACTTATCCTGACTAAAGTTGGTCCTCGCCTGCCAAAGGCCCTGTGGTGACGCCGTTCTGGGCTCCACGATGACCTCCTTCCCACCGTTGGACTGGTCTTGGTCTCGTTGCACCGAAATGGATGCCTTTGCTTGATCCTCTCGCCTGCGCTTGCCCTCTTTGCACCAAAGAGGAAAGGGAGGACACTGCGCGGGCTGGCGCCCGCCTGGCGCCCTTGGTCGTCATGGCTTGCATCATGGGCACCTCGTGAGGTACCCCGCCTTGATCTCTCCGCCTCCTCGTGAGCCAGCCTGACGAGGCCGTGCCTGAAGAAGCGCTGTGTCGTCCACCCCGCGAGGCTTGGCCCCTCGCGAGGGTCTTGGGTCTTGTGTTGATGAAGTTGGGCCGTGCTGGGCCCCCTTGAGCCACGCCGCAGGCCGCAGGCAGGCAAGTCTGGGGACCCCCGTTCCCATAACGCTGACAACATTGATCTCTGGCACAAGGACCCAAACACTCCTATGCCTGATTTCAAGCTGACACCTGGTCAAAATCACATGCTGACTCATTTCATCCAAGAAGAGAAATGGAAATATGAGCAGGCCAGGCAGATCAAGAAAGCCCAGTACAAGAAGGAGAAGTTTCTGAAGACCAACATTGTCTTTATGACAACTGATGAACTTATCAAAATCCAGTCTGAAATCAAAACCCTCAGCGACAACTTCAATGCCTACTATGCTGATTGGCAGGGAGCCAAAGTCAGGTTTGTTAAACTGACTGAGAAGTTCACCAATGTTGCAGCTCCATTGCAACAGGAAATTCATCAGGCTGAAGCTTCTGCTCAGCCTACTGAAGAACATGCCAGCACCGCTGATGACTTTCAGACTGCTGAAGAAAATGTTAGTTCCAGGGCTGATGACTCCATTCCAGCCACTGAAGAAATTGCCAGGGCATCCACTAGTGGTGCGCCTGAAGAAACTGAAGAAGTCAGGGCAACTGCATCAGTTGCTCTTGAAGAACATCAACCAGATTCCTATGCTCCTCCTGCGCCTACAGCAACTCCAATCCTTCCATCTGATCAGATGTGAAGAAGACCAAGGCTGCAGAGCGTGCTGCAGAGTGATCCACAAACGACGAAAATCCCTCTTTTGCCTACCTCTATCTCGATGAGAGGAAACAAAAGCTCTTTTTACCTGTTGGGCCGCCTTGTTTACCTATTTCTTCTACAATTCACATACTCATTGAAACCAACTTTCTCCTTCCTACATTTTATCTCTACAGCGAATTTAATTTAGTGGCTCTTTCTAAAAGGCGTGAATGCAAATAAAAAGAGAAGAAAAGGAAAGCATCAACTGCTTCAGATTCTTCAGTTCCAAAGAAAATGAAGCCTATGACGAGTTCATTTGCTAATCCAATTGATGTTGTTCCAATCTCTACCATGCCATCAAAGCACCTTGTTCCTTTTGGTGAAGAATATGAGATCCCTAGCGAATCTGATGAAGAAAATCATTATGCTGCTTCGTCAGAGCAGATTGATGAAGAAATTGAAGTGGATACGATCCCTTCAACTCCAGTTGTTTCCTCGCCAATGCCTCAGTTCACAGCTGAAGAGGCTGGCATTGAAGAAATGGAAGATGAAGACGTGGATATTGGGAGTACTACGCCAGTGATGAATGATGACTTTTCGGAAAGTCAGCACCCCAACTCTCCACTCTTCACCCCTCTACAGCAAATACCTCAGTCCCCTGCACCAACCGTTCAAATGGGCTCTGAAGAAACTCACCCCACCTCGTATGTGCATGAAGAAATTTCAGCCACTAGTGCTGAAGAAACTGCTGCTGCTGATCATATGACAACGCAGACTGCAACTGAAGAGGAACCAGAAATTCCTCAGCCTGACGAACCTGAGATTGCGATTCCTGAGGTTGTAATGCAACCTACTGACACTCCTCTGCCCAAGCCAAAGGATCCATTCTCACGCAAGCAAAAGTTCAAGGCTGAAGATTTCTTTGGCGAGCATGTATTCTTCACTTACTACAACCCATATGACTCCGCTCGCATAAGGAAGAGGCATTTCTGGATGGCCAGCCAAGCCAATTTCTATTCCTCAGTGTTGTTCAACAAAGACAAAGTCTTCGATCATGCACACATTCCTCACGTGGACATGGAATCTCTGCCATGCTTCGAGCCAGTCCTCAGTGTTCTCCATGACGCAGGGCTGTTAAATTTCTGCACAGACATATGTGATTGGAATGAAGAACTCATTCTTCAATTTTATGCGACGCTGGACATCACAGGAAATTCTGAAGATGTGAACTCATGGGTGTTGGAATGGAGTCAGAAAATACTCACTACAAGGCACCAGCTACTGGATTGCTTCATGCCCTATCCCTCAGTCCTCCCCTTGAAGGTGCTCATTGCGTCTACACTGAACCTGAGCTTACAAATCACTACATGCAAGTGTTGATGAACCCTTTGAAGCCAGGGCAGGCCCCTCGAACCAAATTCCTTGTCAAGGAACTACTGTATGTGCCTCGGACTATTTATCGCATTTTGACAAAGACATTGAGTCCATTCAAGGGCCACGACTCGAATGAAGAAGAAGTCGTTGGCATCATGAAGAATCTGCTTTTCAACGTCATTCATGGCGTTCCTGTCAACTTCCATGATTTCTTCATGAGGACTCTGGCCAATGTCGCTATGTCACCTTTTGAGCTGAAGCCTTATGCACCTTGGATTATGAGATTCATCAGAACTAGGTCTTCACTCAACTACAAAGCTGACACTCTGAACCACTGCAACTACTTGCCTCCAATTGAAGTCCTCAAACGGACATATTCCTCAGCTGATGACAAAGGCATGGCCGCTGCTGTTATAGATGAAGGCATTCGTCCATTGGATGGTCAATTTTGCAAGGCTGCATCCTACTCAACCAATGATGACTCTGCCACACATGACTCTGCCGCCAACACTACCAAGCAAAATCCTCAAGCCACAGCACCCAGGGTGATGACTGATCGTGAGCTTCTCATCAGTCTTCATCAGAAGGTTGATCGCAATCATAAATGGGTCAAGTGTCAGTTTGGATCAATTCTTCACAACATGACCTCAACCCACCATGCAGTGAAGAAAAACCAATACTACCTCCATGAAACCTTCAACCGTACCTAGGCTGTTCTGTCTCATGTCTACAGCGAAGAAGATCTGAAGAAAATAGGTCTCAAGGAAGAATTTGACTGGTCTGCACCTCCACCGAAGAAATACAAGAAGGTCAAGGTTCCTTCCTTGGTGGCCAGCTCCTATTCTTCATCGCGGGAAACTGATGAACATGAAGACTTGGACGACACTGCAACAGGCCCTACTATGACAAACGACCCCGACAACGCTGGCGCTCCTTCATCAACTTGATTATCTTCAGGGGCGTTAGTCCTCAGTTTCGATCCTTTTGGTCATTCGATGACAAAGGGGGAGAAATTTGAGTTAGTCTTCAAGCGGGTCTATTATATGTGCTTTTTTTTTGCTTACTTACAACTCTCGTTCTTCTAAAACTTTATTGGATCGAGTTGTAAACTTCAACCTGATGGTGCTCTGATACTTTTGATGCGTTATTCTACATGCTTATTCCTCGTTAATATTATTGCACGCATGCTGAAATTCATCAGTCACCATGTTTCATCATGCATTTCAAATTCTTCATAATATATGTCAAATGCGTGTATGAATTACAAGATATAGGGGGAGATCTCCATGATTCAACTCTTCAAGTGTGCATTGCTTCAAAAGCAAATTCCTCACTATGCACATCTTAAGGGGGAGTTCTCCTATATATTGCAATCAAATTCCTCAATATCAATATTTACACTTCATATATTTATCCCCGTTGTAAACTTAACCTATATTGTCATCAATAACCAAAAAGGGGGAGATTGTAAGTGCATCTAGTGCCCCTTAGTGATTTTGGTGTATTGAAGACTTATAGGTTAAGGGACTAATGTGTTTATGAGTGTACACAGGTCTATAAGTCTACGAGGAGTTTGATATTTACAGAGAAAGTCGTCCCCTAAAAATGAAGTTCTTTAACTGAAGACTTTGTTATTCTGAAGACTTTGAAAGTGAAAAAATTGGTGTGACCTTGAAGACTTGGTATTGATTCGAGGAACATGAAGCGTGAAGACTTTTGTTTTCGTAGTTTCATTTTCTCTTCCTTGAGTCATAGGAAACACCGTACTGTTAAAGGGGGTCGAGGAAATACAAAGGAAAATTTTCCATGTGATGCTCAACTCAAAATCCTACACCTACCAATCCCTTCGAGTGAAGCCATTGGAAATCTCATACAGTTCAGTCAATTTCTTCAGTGACAGAGACGAAGTTCTTCTGGTCGATGAGGAATTTTTTTTGACTGAGGAGTTAGGAATTCACCAGTGCGGATTGCCTACACAGTGAGGAACATGATAGCCCTGAGGAATTTGAACCTCAAATTTCTGACCGTTGCTGTGCTACGCGCCAACTGTCCCAAAATATCTTATCCACCTAGACGTCATATCATTGAAGGGCATTTATGTCTTATCATGTCAGGTTGCTCCCTAGGCTATAAATAGCCGCCCCCTACAACCACTAGCTGGTTGGCTGCTTTGAGAGAAACTGACACTTGTCATTTGAGAGCATCCCATCCTCCGAGGACTTTGATCGAAAATCATCGAGTGAGTAAAACCCAAACCCAAACACCTACACACCCAAAGTGATTGAGCATCACTGAAGAGATTGATCATGCGTGGCTCCGACGCTTGTTACCTTTGAAGATTGTGCTTCTTCCAGACGGTTAGGCATCATGGTCTAGAGCATCCAAGAGAAATTGTGGATCATCGAGTGACCGAGTTTGTGAAGGTTCGGAAGTCACCTGAAGACTTACCACGAGTGATTGGACGAGGTCTGTGTGACCTTAGTTCAAGTAGAATACGGTGAGGACTGTGTGTCCGGGACTGTGTGTCCTTAGGTTTAAATACCTAGCCGCTCCAACCAGATGTACAACTGAGATGACAATTGGAACTGGTCTACCAAATCATTGTCTTCACCAAGCCAACTGGTTCTATTTCCTCAACTCTTTCATTCCTCAGTACTATGTTGTGTGCTTGTCATATTTGTGTTTGAAGACTTTGACTGAAGACTTTCTCAATTTCCTTAGTTCAATTTCTTTAGTCTGTTTGTCTTCATCCTGTGTTATCCTGTGTTTACTCCTTCTTTACTCGATGCTTGTCTTCATTTCATCATGGTGACTATGCTTGTCTTCTGTTATGTTTACTTCTGAGTACTTATTCCGCTGCAAGTAGTTCTTTGCTAAGGAATTTCCTCACTAGCAAATTCCTCAGTGAAGAATTCATAAAAATCGCCTATTCACCCCCCCTCTAGTCAATAGAACACACTTTCATCCCCCACTTCACCTTTGCCGTTTTATTCGCCCTTTTTCCGCCCGTCTCTTTTTGCTTGATTCTTGTGTGTCCGTGTGTTAGATCGTTTGTTTTGCCGTTATGGCCAGTCCTTCTATCATTATTAGTACTCCCGGTCATGAAGTTCTTAATTTTAAACAAAGGTTGGGAGAAAATCTAAAAGATGCTTGGCATAGAATTTGCAATGCTCAGAATAGATCCACTAGGAAGCAATCTACTTCCGTTCTTCTTCACAATTTTATGTAGGCATTACTCCTTGGAATAGATATATTCTTGATACCATTACCGGAGGGAATTTGTTGGGTAGCCATACTTTTGATTCTTATAATGCTATGATAGATTTGTTTGGCCCACCACCTCTTTTGGTTAATGGAACTATTTTAACTTCGGAACATGTGATGCAAAGGCTTGAAATTATTGAAAATAAAATTGTCGCTGTAGAGTTGATCGATAATTTGGATAAAAAGATCGACAACCAAATTACCCAATATGGATCTAAGGTAGGAGTTACTCTGAAATTTTTTCGAGAAAAAGAACCCATAGTTAATGAAAAGATAGATCAAGATTGCACTAGAATTGATAAACTTGAGGATATTATTACCAATTTAGGGTATGCCTTTTCTGCCGTGAGAAACTCTTCAAATCCTCCTACTACCGAAGTTGCCAAATTTATGTATGTTCCTAAAAATAAGGGTGAATCTTCTAGTAAGGAAAATGCGGATCTCAAATCAATAAGTGTACACCCCAACTTTTTCGCCATCATTAAGGAACCTTTTGCTACAAATGAATTTCTTGATTTATTGCCTAGGAGTTTGATAATTAATAAAAGGAAGGAAACTCCTAAGGGTTATAAGTGTTCAATTGAAGAATTGCCAACCAAGGATGACAATACCTAGAACTATTCTTGTTTTTATGCCTAGCTAGGGGCGTTAAACGATAGCGCTTGTTGGGAGGCAACCCAATTTTATTTTTGTTTCTGTTTAGTAATAAATAATTTATCTATCTTCTGTTTAGATGTGTTTTTATGTTTTAAATTAGTGTTTGTGCCAAGTAGAACCTTTGGGAAGACTTGGGTGAAGTCTTTATGATCTTGCTGTAAAAAACAGAAACTTTAGTGCTCACGAGATTAGCTGCCATTTTTTACTGGAGAGTGATTTTAGGTTGATTCTTTTTGCCGATGATTAATAGACAAATTACTCACGTCCACCAATTTATATCAGAATTTTTGGAGTTACATAAGTATACGTTTGATACAGATTACTACAGACTATTCTGTTTTTGACAGATTCTGTTTTTCATTTGTTGTTTGCTTATTTTGATGAATCTATGGCTTGTGTCGGGGGGTATGAACCATACATAAGTTGGAATACAGTAGGTTTAACACCAATATAAATAAATAATGAGTTCATTACAGTACTTTAAAGTGGTGATTTGTTTTCTTACACTAACGGAGCTCATGAGATTTTCTGTCTAAGTTTTCTGTTGTGAAGTTTTCAAGTTTTGGGTAAAGATTTGATGGATTTTGGAACAAGGAGTGGAAAGAGACTAAGCTTGGGGATGCCCAAAGCAGCCCAAGGTAAAATTCAAGGACAACCAAAAGCCTAAGCTTGGGGATGCCCCGGAAGGCATCCCCTCTTTCGTCTTTGTTTATCGGTAACTTTACTTGAGGCTATATTTTTATTCACCACATGATATGTCTTTTGCTTGGAGCGTCTTGTATGATTTGAGTATTTGCTTTTTAGTTTGCCACAATCATCCTTGATGTACACACCTTTTGGAGAGACACACATGTATCAGAATTTATTAGAATACTCTATGTGCTTCACTTATATCTTTTGAGCTAGATAATTTTGCTCTAGTGCTTCACTTATATCTTTTTAGAGCACGGTGGTGGTTTTATTTTATAGAAATAATTGATATCTCATGCTTCACTTATATTATTCTGAGAGTCTTTTAGAACATCATGGCAATTTGCTTTGGCTATAAAACTAGTCCTAATATTATAGGCATCCAAGATGGGTATAATAAAAACTTCCATATAGAGTGCATTGAATGCAATGAGAAGTTTGATACTTGATGATTGTCTTGAGATATGAAGATGCTAATATTAGAGTCGTGCTAGTTGATTAATTGTGGAATTGAGAAATACTTATGTTGAGGTTTGCAAGTCCCGTAGCATGCACGTATGGTAAACGTTGTGTGACAAATTTGAAGCATGAGGTGCTCTTTGGCGGTCGGGGACGAGCAATGGTTTTTCCTACCAATCTATCCCCCTAGGAGCATGCGTGTAGTGCTTGGTTTTGATGACTTGTAGATTTTTGCAATAAGTATGTGAGTTCATTATGACTAATGTTGAGTCCATGGATTATACGCACTCTCACCCTTCCATCATTGCTAGCCTCTTCGGTACCGTGCATTGCCCTTTCTCACCTCGAGAGTTGGTGCAAACTTCGCCGGTGCATCCAAACCTCGTGATACGATACGCTCTATCACACATAAGCCTCCTTATATCTTCCTTAAAACAGCCACCATACCTACCTATTATGGCATTTCCATAGCCATTCCGAGATATATTGCCATGCAACTTTCCACCGTTCTGTTTATTATGACACGCTTCATCATTGTCATATTGCCTTGCATGATCATGTAGTTTACATCATATTTGTGGCAAGGCCACCATGCATAATTTTTCATACATGTCACTCTTGATTCATTGCCCATCCTGGTACACCGCCGGAGGCAGTCATATAGAGTTATATCTCGTTCTAGTATCGAGTTGTAATCTTTGAGTTGTAAATAAATAGAAGTGTGAGGATTATCATTATTAGAGCATTGTCCCGTTCAAAAAAATAAAGAAGAGAAAGGCCAAATAAAAAAAGGAAGGCCCAAAAAAAGATAAAAGGGACAATGCTACTATCCTTTTTCCACACTTGTGCTTCAAAGTAGCACCATGATCTTCATGATAGAGAGTCTCTTATTTTGTCACTTTCATATACTAGTGGGAATTTTTTATTATAGAACTTGGCTTGTATATTCCAACAATGGGATTCCTCAAATGCCCTAGGTCTTCGTGATCAAGCAAGTTGGATGCACACCCACTTAGTTCCTTTTGTTGAGCTTTCTTACATTTATAGCTCTAGTGCATCCATTGCATGGCAATCCCTACTCCTCGCATTGACATCAATTAATGGGCATCTCCATAGCCCGTTGATTAGCCGCGTCAATGTGAGACTTTCTCCTTCTTTTGTATTCTCCACACAACCCCCATCATCATATTCTATTCCACCCATAGTGCTATGTCCATGGCTTACGCTCATGTATTGCGTGAAAGTTGAAAAAGTTTGAGAATACTAAAGTATGAAACAATTGCTTGGCTTGTCATCGGGGTTGTGCATGATGAGAGCATTTTTGTGTGACGAAAATGAAGCATGGCCAAACTATATGATTTTGTAGGGATGAGCTTTCTTTGGCTATGTTATTTTGATAAGACATAATTTCTTGATTAGTATGCTTAAAGTATTATTATTTTTATGTCAATATTGAACTTTTGTCTTGAATCTTTCGGATCTGAACATTCATGCCACAATAAAGAGAATTACATTAAAATTATGCTAGGTAGCATTCCACATCAAAAAATCTTTTTTTATCATTTACCTACTCGAGGACGAGCAGGGATTAAGCTTGGGGATGCTTGATATGTCTCCAAAGTATCTATAATTTTTTATTGTTACATGCTATTATATTATCTGTTTTGGATGTTTAATGGGCTTTAATATACCTTTTTATATTATTTTTGGGACTAACCTATTAACCGAAGGCCCAGTGCAAATTGTTGTTTTTTTGCCTATTTCAGTGTTTTGCAGAAAAGGAATATCAAACGGAATCCAAACGGAACGAAACCTTCGAAAGGATCTTTTTTGGAACAGATGCAATCCAGGAGACTTGGAGTGGAAGTCAAGGAAGCAACAAGGCGGCCACGAGGCAGGAGGGTGCGCCCAGGGGGGTAGGTGATGAAGTCATGTGCCTAGGGTAGGGTCATCGGTCTGCCCAAGAGTACCCTCTCCAAGGTCACTTACTAAAAGAGGCCGCTTACCAGTCGACCTGATAAGCATCCACTCGACTAATACAAAAACACTCAACGAGCGCAGAGACACTCGACCATCGGAAGCACAAGAGCCACTCCACATCCAAACGGTCTGTAATTAAATGGCCTTTATAGCACTTTATATAGGGCGTTTCCAGTAACGCCCTGCCTTAATGTACCTTAAGATCCTTCATTACATGGGCTGGCAGGGGTCTTGGCGAACTCTATATAAGCCACCCTCCTCCACAGGAAGAAGGGTTCGCATCTTTGTAACACACACGCATATAATCCAGTCGACCGCCTCCGGGCTCCGAGACGTAGGGCTATTACCTCTTCCGAGAGGGGCCTGAACTCGTTAAACTCTTGCGTGCACAACTACTCCAAAGCTAAGATCTTGCCTCTCCATTCCTACCCCCATTCTACTGTCAGACTTAGAACCACGACAGTTGGCGCCCACCGTGGGGCAGGTGTTCTAGCGATTTGTTGGAGGAGTTGGGATTCTTTTGATATGTCCCATCATGTCTTCGAGCGGAGTTCTGGTCGAGGGCCGCGAGATCCGTCTCGGCGCCCTCACTTTCGTCGTCGATGACTCTGCTTGGCTCCAGGAGGCTCCACACGACGTGGACGCGCTTCCCGCCCGCGGGGCAACGCACTTTCGCGTGTGCATTCATGGCGTCCTCCTGCGACAACCGTCGGCCCAGTACGGGTCGGCACTCGTTTCGTCCTCGCTCCCAGTTTCCCATCGGTGCAAGCGCTCTGGTCGGTCGAGGCTCCAGCGGTGGGTGAGGCATGCATTGGCCCGCCAGTCGGCCACCCCCCAAGTCGCGACGATCGAGCCCGACGAATCTCTCTTTGGCCTGTTCGATCTGTCGACTGGCTCCGCAGAGACTGTGTCCGAGTGCGACAGCAGCGACCCAGCGGCGGAGGTACTGATGGTCGACGGACCGTGCGGTCCCCCCGGATTCCCCCACACCGAAGAGGTTGCCGGAGGAGGGGTTCCGGCGCGGGGCCACGAAGAGTACAGACCCGAGCCCCTCACCTCGTTGCAGAGGGAGGAACTTCATCGCCGGAACATGGACGCGCTTCACACTCCTATCGTTGGAGAAACCCCCGAGGCGCGCGCCTTGGAGGAGGCGCGCTTGGCCAACCTGGCTGAACGCACTCGACTGGAGAATCTCCAGAGAGTACTCGACGAGCGCGCTCGACCGCCAGTCCCAGAATCCAGTCGACGTCGCCTCTTTCAGCCACCAACTCAGGTATACCGAACTCCGATTCAGAATTTAGCAGCTGCAGCTCGCATAGCAGAGTCGATCCAGCCTTCTCAGTCAGAGGCAGGGAGAGGTCTGCTACAGATCAAAGATTTGCTCCGGGCAGCAGGGGATTAGAACTCAGTTGTATCACAGTCGCGTAACAGGATTCACAGCCGATCCGTCGCTGTGAATTCTGTACAGTCGGCTCACAGTCCAGGATCGCCCCTGAGGCGTGAGGAACGTAGAGGCCGGCATGATGATCAATATCAGGGCCGTGAGCGGTATGAACACCGATTAGATCACAATGATCGACGTCGAGTGCCCACCCCTCCCCCAAGAGGTGGATCGTACGTTCCTCGGCAGCAAGATGACTACAGACGCCAGCACAGTGCTGGGCGAAGGTTTCCAGTCGACCCCAGGGAACCAGGCTTTGATGCGAGATCCATTATCGTTCAAGGTCTGGACGACAGTAATAGAACTCACCGAGAAGGCCATGACAGAGACGTTCCCTCCAGCAGCAGGGTTCATGTATCAGGACCAGAATGTTTCAGCAGAGCAATCAGGGCCGCAGTAATTCCTCCCAACTTCAGGTTGGCGACTGGAGTTAGTAAGTTCACCGACGAGTCCAAGCCTGACACATGGCTTGAAGATTACCGAGTGGCCGTTCAGATTGGCGGCGGCAACGACGAGGTAGCCATGAAGCATTTGCCCCTTATGTTGGAGGGATCAGCCAGAGCATTGTTGGACCAGTTGGCACCCAGTAGTATTTACACTTGGGAAGATCTTTCCCAAGTGTTTGTCAGGACATTTGAATGGACTTGCAAGCGACCAGCAGGGTTGACAGAACTACAGTCGTGTGTTCAGAAGTCGAGTGAAACTCTGAGGGATTATATCCAGAGGTGGATCACTTTACATCACACAGTCGAGAATGTATCCGATCACCAGGCAGTTTGTGCCTTCAAGGAAGGCGTCAAGAACAGAGAGCTGAGTTTGAAATTCGGCCGAACCGGAGATATGACATTGAGTCGAATGATGGAACTTGCCACCAAGTATGCAAACAGTGAAGAAGAAGAAGATAGGCTCCAGAGTGGCAAGTACAAAGCAGCCGCTAATGAGGCCGGCGGAGGAAACTCCAGTCGGAAGCAAAAGCGCAAAGCCGAGCCAACTGCTCCTGGAGAGACCTTGGCTGTGACCCCAGGAAAGTTTAAGGGGAAACCCAAGGGTCCCTGGAACCCCAAGAAAGTGAAAGACCAGGATGGAAATGATGTGATGGACTTACCGTGTCACATTCACACGAAGAAAGACGAGGAGGGTAAACTCATTTACCCAAAGCATACCACTCGACAATGTCGACTCCTGATTCAGCAGTTTCAAGGGAAACATGCCAAAGACAAGGAGAAAGAGTCAGACAAAGTTGAGGGCAAAGAAGACAGCGGTGAGGAATACCCCCAAGTCAACTCCACCCTGATGATTTTCGCTGATGTCGAAAGCAAGAGTCGATTGAAGGTCATCAATCGAGAAGTGAACATGGTCGCTTCGGCGACACCCAATTTTCTGAAATGGTCTCAGACTGCCATCACCTTCGACCAGTCCGATCACCCGACTCATATTGCTACCCCAGGGAGGCAAGCGTTGGTGGTCGACCCAGTCGTTGAAGGCACTCGACTGACCAAAGTTTTCATGGATGGTGGCAGTGGTTTGAATTTGCTGTATGCAGAGACGCTGAAAGGGATGGGCATTCCGATGTCCAGACTCAGCACCAGTAACATGAGCTTCCATGGAGTCATTCCTGGAAAGAAGGCTGAGTCACTCGGCCAAATCGCTCTCGATGTAGTTTTTGGTGACTCGAAGAATTTCCGGAAGGAAAAGTTGACCTTTGAGGTCGTGGATTTTCAGAGTGCGTACCACGCCATATTTGGAAGGCCAGCGTACGCTTTTTTCATGGCCCGATCATGCTACGTGTACCTTAAATTGAAGATGCCCGGTCCCAGAGGTGTGATCACTATCACGGGAAATCGGAAGAAGGCGGAAGAGTGCTTCCAGAAGGGCTCCAAAATTGCTGATGCTCAGATGGCTGAAATGGAGTTACAAGAGTACCAGAAGACCGCAGACCCGAGTGATTTGTTGCGAGCCAAGAAGCCTTCCACAGAGTCAGCGTTTCAGTCGTCCGGTGAGACAAAACAGGTTCACATCCACCCGACCGACCCCAATGCGGCTCCGACCAACATCTCCACTACACTCGACTCTAAATAGGAAGAAGCGCTCATCCAGTTCCTTTGTGAGAACTGGGACATCTTTGCATGGAAGCCTGTTGACATGCCGGGTGTTCCCAGGGGACTGGCTGAGCACCGCCTTCGAGTCAACCCAAAAGTCAAACCAGTTAAGGAACATCTTCGACGGTCCGCCGTCTAGAAGAGAAAGGCCATTGGCGAAGAGGTGGCTCGACTCTGAGCGGCAGAGTTCATTCGCGAGATCTACCACTCCGAGTGGCTTGCCAACGTTGTAATGGTCCCCAAGAAGGACAAGTCGTTGCACATGTGCATCGATTTCAAACATGTCAATCGGGCCTGCCCGAAAGATCATTTCCCTCTTCCTCGCATCGACCAAATAGTCGACTCGACCGCAGGGTGCGAGAGGTTGTCTTTTTTAGATGCTTACTCCGGATACCATCAGATCCGTCTGTATGGACCCGATGAAATAAAAACAGCTTTCATCACCCCGTTCGGGTGCTTCTGTTATGTCACCATGCCTTTCGGTCTCAAGAATGCCGGAGCTACATTCATGAGAATTACTCAGAAGTGCCTGATCACTCAAATCAGTCGGAATGTAGAAGCATACATGGATGATATAGTGGTCAAGTCGCGAAAAGGTTTCGACCTGCTGACTGACCTTGCTGAAACATTTGCCAATCTCAGGAGGTATGATATCAAGCTTAATCCATCAAAATGCACATTTGGAGTTCCTGGAGGAAAGTTACTCGGTTTTCTTGTTTCCGAACAAGGAATCGACGCTAACCCTGAAAAAGTTGGCACCATACTCCGAATGAAACGCCCTGTGCGTGTGCATGATGTCCAGAAGCTTACTGGATGCTTGGCCGCTTTAAGTCGATTAATCTCCCGACTCGGTGAAAAGGCATTGCCTCTTTACCAAATGATGAAGAAGTCAGACAAGTTCGAGTGGACTCCAGAAGCTGATGCAGCGTTTGCAGAGCTAAAAGCTCTGCTCTCCACCCAGCCGGTGCTTGCTGCCCCTGTCAGCAAAGAGCCATTGTTGCTTTACATTGCAGCCACTGGACAAGTCGTTAGTACCGTACTTACGGTCGAGCGGGAAGAGGAAGGAAAAACCTTCAAAGTTCAGCGACCAGTTTATTACCTTTCTGAAGTTCTGACCCCATCAAAGCAAAGATACCCTCACTATAAGAAGCTTGTTTATGGGATTTACATGACCACGAACAAGGTTGCTCATTATTTCTCTGATCACTCCATTATAGTCGTCAGCGACGCCCCGTTATCAGAGATTCTTCATAACAGAGATGCAACTGGTCGAGTGGCAAAATGGGCGATTGAACTTCTTCCCCTTGATATCAAGTTCGAGGCAAAGAAAGCTATCAAGTCCCAAGCAATAGCTGATTTCCTCGCCGAGTGGACTGAACAACAACTTCCGACTCAAGTTCACTCGGAGCACTGGACTATGTTTTTCGATGGCTCTAAGATGCTGAATGGGTCCGGTGTGGGGGTTGTATTGGTTTCCCCCCGAGGAGATAAGCTCAAATATGTCCTCCAGATTCACTTTGATTCCTCTAACAACGAGGCAGAATATGAAGCACTCCTATATGGACTGTGATGGCCATTTCACTCGGCGTCCGTCGCCTTATGGTCTACGACGACTCAGATCTGGTTGTTAATCAAGTGATGAAGGGGTGGGATGTCCGAAGCCTAGCCATGACGGGTTATTGCAATGCAGTGAGAAAGTGGGAGAAGAGATTCGAGGGGTTAGAGCTCCATCATATACCCCGACTGAAAAACCAAGCTGCGGATGATTTGGCGAAAATAGGGTCCAAGAGAGAAGCCATCCCCAGTGATGTGTGATTGGAACACATTCGTGCACCATCGATACAGGAAGATCCTTTCACAGAAGAACCTCCGCAGCCAAAGAGCACCAGCGATCCGACTGAAGTGGAGATTCCAGCCGTGGTCGACCTGATTATGGAAGTTGTAGTCGTCACTCCCGACTGGACAGCGCCATACATCGCGTATATTGTGAGGAAAGAGCTCCCAGAAGATGAAGGAGAGGCTCGACAGATCGTCCGTCGATCCAAGGCCTTTACAGTAATCAAAGGGCAGTTGTACCGAGAAAGCGCGACTGGAGTTGGCCAGAAGTGCATCACGCCAGAAGAAGGTCAGATAATTCTTGAGGATATCCACTCGGGAACCTGTGGCCATCATGCGTCCTCTCGGACCATTGTGGCTAAAGCGTACCGAGCGGGATTTTACTGGCCGAGGGCGAATGAAATGGCAAAAGACATAGTCGACAAGTGCGAAGGGTGTCAGTTTTATTCCAACATGTCACACAAGCCCGCCTCTGCTCTGAAGACCATTCCACTCGTCTCGCCCTTTGCTGTTTGGGGGCTAGACATGATTGGACCGCTGAGAACTGGTAGAAGCGGCTTCACTCACTTACTGGTTGCAGTCGACAAGTTCACCAAGTGGATAGAAGCCAAACCCAGCAAGAACCTCGATGCAAGCACTGCTATCAGTTTCATCAGAGAGCTGATATTCAGATATGGAGTTCCACATAGCATCATCACGGACAATGGATCAAACTTTGATAACGACAGATTCAAAGCCTTCTGCGTCTCCCAAGGCACGCGGGTCGACTATGCCTCAGTTGCCCATCCTCAGTCGAATGGGCAGGCAGAGCGTGCAAATGGTCTCATCCTCAAAGGACTGAAACCCCGACTGATGCGTGATCTCAAGCACGCGGCAGGAGCTTGGGTCGACGAACTTCCGTCAGTACTTTGGGGATTAAGGACCACTCCTAATCGGTCGACTGGAAGAACGCCATTCTTTCTGGTCTACGGGGCCGAAGCGGTTCTGCCGAGTGATCTGCTTCACAATGCACCTCGAGTCGAACTATACTCTAAAGTAGAAGCGGAACAAGCTTGGCAAGATGCATTCGACCTCTTGGAAGAAGAGAGGGAGATGGCCCTAATCCGCTCGACTATCTACCAGCAGAACTTACGTCGGTTCCACGCCAGAAACGTGAAGAGTCGAGCCTTTTAGGAAGGAGACTTGGTCCTCCGAGTGGATCATCAAAAACCTCACAAGCTCGCTCCAACCTGGGAAGGCCCCTTCATCGTCACCAAAGTCCTCCACAACGGAGCATATCACCTCTACAACGTTGATCGCCAGATCGATGAGCCTCGAGCTTGGAATGCGGAGTTACTCCGTCCTTTTTACACTTGAAAAAAAAAACTCGCTCGGTTGAGATGTAATAAAAGTACCTCTGTAGTTCTTTTATCTAAAGCAAGAATGTTATAATTTTTCATAGAAGATTGCTATTTCTTTTTGTTGAAATTTCCCCCACTGGGTGTACACCCAGTGGGTGGCTTAGCTGCGAATCCGTTTCGCCTAAGTTTGTAAAAAATCCTGCCGAGTGGAGAGCCAGCCTCCCACTCAGAGGCTTAGCTGCGAATCCGTTTCGCCTAAGTATTCAAAATCCCACCGAGTGGAAAGCCAGCCTCCCACTCGGGGGCTTACCTGCGAATCCGTTTTCGCCTAAGTATTTAAAATCCTACCGAGTGGAGAGCCAGCCTCCCACTGGGGGCTTAGCTGCAGTCCAAGTACTCGCCCAAGTATTTAAAATCCTACCGAGAGGAGAGCCAGCCTCCCACTCGGGGGCTTAGCTGCAGTCCAAGTACTCGCCTAAGTATTTAAAATCCTACCGAGTGGAGAGCCAGCCTCCCACTCGGGGGCTTAGCTGCAGTCCAAGTACTCGCCTAAGTATTTAAAATCCTACCGAGAGGAGAGCCAGCCTCCCACTCGGGGGCTTAGCTGCAGTCCAAGTACTCGCCTAAGTATTTAAAATCCTACTGAGTGGAGAGCCAGCCTCCCACTCGGGGGCTTAGCTGCAGTCCAAGTACTCGCCTAAGTATTTAACATTCCTACCGAGTGGAAAGCCAGCTTCCCGCTTGAGGGCTTAATAACAGTCCAAGGATTTAGTCAAACTCTCAATATAATGAACGCTTCGCAAGGACGACAAGGCGCAGGTCGACTGCCTCCTTCTCCTTCAGAAGCTATATTCAAAAATCCTACCGAGTGGAGAGCAAAACTCCCACTCGGGGGCTTAGCTGCAGCCCAGTGCTTGCCTAAGTGATTAAAATCCTACCGAGTGGAGAGCAAAACTCCCACTCGGGGGCTTAGCTGCAGCCCAGTGCTTGCCTAAGTGATTAAAATCCTACCGAGTGGAGAGCAGACCTCCCACTCGGGGGCTTAGCTGCAGCCCAGTGCTCGCCTAAGTGATTAAAATCCTACCGAGTGGAGAGCAAACCTCCCACTCGGGGGCTTAGCTGCAGCTCAGTGCTCGCCTAAGTGATTAAAATCCTACCGAGTGGAGAGCAAACCTCCCACTCGGGGGCTTAGCTGCAGCCCAGTGCTCGCCTAAGTTATTAAAATCCTACCGAGTGGAGAGCAAACCTCCCACTCGGAGGCTTAGCTGCAGCCCTATGCTCGCCTAAGTCATTTTGAGTGAAAGTCAAGTCTCACTCAACGGACAAATCACGAAGATATTCAACGATAAATCAAGTTTGGAGAAGATCAAAAGGTCCTGGACCGCAAATGAAAGTACTCGAACCTCCAGCTCAACAGAGTTTATCGGTTACACAAACCACTCGGCATTCCGAGGCAAATTTAAAGTGAGACACAACAGTTTTTTACTCCTCCGGTGGAGGACTGGATGGGGCAACAAACTCATCCAAATCAATCCCGTCTGAGATACGAGTGGCAGCAGCAATGAAGGTCTCCATGAAGTCCTGGAAATTATGCTTCCTGGTATTGGCAACTTGGAGGGCGGCCAGCTTCTCTTCTCGCGCCTCCTTGCAGTGGACTCGAACCAGCAACAGAGCAACATCGGCACCGCACCTGGCAGAAGACTTCTTCCATTCATGCACTCGACTCGGGATTTCCTTCAGTCGAGTGACCAAGGATTCAAGGTCATTCTGAAGTATCTGTTTTGGCCAGAGTGCAGAGTGGATCCGCGACATTGTAGCCTTCAGTCGAGCAAGGTAGTCCACCATGCTGGCGACGCGAGACTCCAGCCGGAGGACATTCATGGAAGCTTCATCCTTCACAGGAGAGTTGATAGGATCCAGACTCGTTTCCACTCGACCAGTTTCTTCCTTGAAGTTTTGACAGAACTCTGAAGGGTACAGTCCAAAATTATAATTGAATGATGAGTCGACAACGACAAGTCAATCGAGTAAAGGGGATTACCTTCAAGCATGCAGAATAGTTTCTTGGCGAGTCCTCCGAGATAAGCCTCCAGATCATTTCGCTTCCCCGCCATATGGCCGACCTTGTCAGTCAGAGCAATCTTGTCCTTTTTCAATCGACTTGCTTCCTTGTTGGCCGCGTCAAGAGCAGACTTCAGCTTGGCATTCTCATCTTCAAGTTGACCAACTAAAGCAAGCTTCTCCTCAGCGAGCTTCGTCTTCTCCGAAGCCGCCTTCTATGCTTCCGCAAGGTCAAGATCTTTCTTCCTCAGAGCCTCCTCCAGTTGGTCTGCAAAACAATAATGAGAACGGAGTTGAGAATAGACAGAAGAACAAAGACAACCGTCAAATCCTCACCAGCCATACCTTTTGCTTCGTCCTTCGCCTTCTGCAAGCTTTCCTGGGCAAACTTCAAGTCGAGGTTAAGCTGGACCTATTTCTCCTTCAATTCAGCAAGATGAGCAATAAGCTCGCAAGACTTCTGCAAAGAGTCAATTGACAAAAGACATCAAAGACAAGTCACATCCGAGTGACTAAAGGAAAAGTTGTAGCACTTCTAAGACTACAGCCGAATCAAAACATTCGTAGTAGCCTCGTGGACTACACCCAGTGGGTGCACTCAGCGTGCCCCCACCGGTAAGTCGATCAGTCGACCAAATATGATTCTAAAGCCATGACTAATAGTCAGCGGTCAGCCGCATCTAAAAAAAGGAAAAAAAGGAGAGCATAAAGTTCTTTAGACTATAGTCGACTGCCAGCAGTCGACCATAGCCTCGGGGACTACACCCAGTGGGTGCACTCAGCGTGCCCCCACAGGTTTTTTGGTTCCACTCGACTTGGTCCGACTAGGCCGAGTGAAGAAGTTTGAAAGTATAAAGACTATAGTCGACTACCAGCAGTCCACCATAGCCTCGGGGACTACACCCAGTGGGTGCACTCAGCGTGCCCCCACAGAAATTCAATCGACACACACACCCCAGTGGATGTACAAACAGCAAAAATCTTTAGAAAGAAGCAGTTTTCAGGTGGAGTTTGATAACGAAACAGACAAGTCGACTTACCTGAACATTATTCTGAAGAGCTGAACTAGCATCATAAGCCGCCTGACCGGCCTCTCGGACCACCTTCACTTGTTCCATCATAATCCCTGCTTGGCGTATGGCTTCCTTAGCAGCGCTCACTGGGTCTTCCGGGACGTGGTGGGTAGCAAAAAGAGATGGTGGGGCAACAGTCGACGAAGTGGGTCGAGCACTTGTCAGCGGTACAGCAAAAGTCACTGAAGTCCGAGTAGCATCACCTCCATCCCGAGCCACGACCTCAGGCGCCGGGGTAGCTTGTGGAGTCTTGCCGGCCAGAGCCTTCCTGTTCCTCCCCGCCCTCAGCGGCTCTTCGTCGTCGTCATCAGGGAGGTCAATGACATGAGGAGGAGCTGCAAGAAAAGTTCAACCGACCGGAATGATAAGAAATCAGCAGTCGACCCAAAACAAAGCGTCAGTAATCATACCCGAGTTGGAGGTAACAGCGTCTTCCATCTCCTGATCATCACCCTTGGCGGAAATCTCTGAGGTAGCAGCACTGCAAATTTCGAGAGTCAGTCGACTCGCTCAATGAATCGACCAAAATCTGTCACATTCAGCAAGAGAAGACAAGTTCAACTCTTTACCCAGAAATGGTGGGGATAGTCATCTTCATACTGGGCAAGGCCTTGGGGGGCTTGGATGGCGTCGCACGCGGATGCTTGGGAGCTTTTTCAGTCGGCGCAGGCGAAGAAGTCCTCGGACGCTTCGACGACTGACCAACAGGAGCAGTCGCCTTGCCCCGCTCCCGCGCAGGGTCATGCGTAAGCTTGGACCGCCTTTCTGTGTGAGGAGGTTCAGCTTCCTCTTCCTCCTCCTCCTCCTCACTGGAGTCGGCATCGCCGCTTCCTCCCCTTCGCCATCGGACTCCCACTCCTCTGGCTCGTCTCCGCTCTCGCCTCCGCTCGCCTCTCCTTCCACAGCCTGCTCCTGCGCTCCATTGGGCGTCGAATACATATCAGTAATTTCTTGGAGAACAACAAACAAGGTAAAGGTCAATCGACTGTCTCGGGGGAGGAAACAAGCAGATTGAATATTGCAGATCAGTCAGAGAAAGGTGTTCGTACCTTATCTGGCTGACAAGACTGGTCGAATGGGAGAACTCTCCTGGCACCTCGAGGATTGTCCTTGTTCCCAGTGATGGCAGTCCTCCACCTCTCCAACGTGGCTTCGTCGACCTCCTCTGGATCAACCCGAGTAGTGTCGTCGGAACCAGAGTACATCCACATCGGATGGCCTCGGTATTGCAGTGGCTGAATTCGCCGTCGGAGAATAACTTCCAGGAGATCCATGCCAGTCACCCCGTCGCGTATAAGCTCGACAAGGCGCTCCATCAACAACTTCACTTGGGCCTTCTCCTCCGGTAACACCTTCAGAGAAGATGGCTTGTCTACTCGACTCATGGAGAAAGGGGGTAGCTCAGTCGACTGCCCCGACGTCGACTGGTCTTGGCAGTAGAACCAGGTCGACTGCCACCCTCTAACCGAGTCGGGCAGAGTCTTCGCCGGAAAGGCGCTCTTGCCCCTCGTCTGGACTCCGAGTCCCCCGCACATCTGGATCACTTGAGTTCTCTCGTCGTCTGGGTTTGTTTTCTTCACCGACTGAGAGCGACAGGTGAATATGTGCTTGAAAAGCCCCTAGTGCGGCCGACAGCCCAAGAAATTTTCACACAGCGAAACAAAGGCAGCGAGGTAGACGATGGAATTGGGAGTGAAATGATGGAGTTGCGCCCCAAAGAAGTTCAGAAACCCTCGGAAGAAAGGACTCGGCGGCAGAGAAAACCCACGATCTACATGAGTGGCCAGAAGAACACACTCACCCTCCTAAGGCTGCGGTTGCGACTCCGTTCCCGGGAGCCTCGCCGACCCATGGGGGATCAGTCCCTCATCGGCCAGATCGGCGAGGTCCTTCTCGGTGATGCTCGAGCGGATCCAATCTCCTTGGACCCAACCCCGCGGCAGCTGGGACCGAGACGAGGATCCGCCCCGGCTTGACGCCCTCCCCTTCGCCGTCGTCGTCGCCTTCTTTGCCCGCTCCAGAGCCGCGATCTTCTCCTTCCCCATTGTCGCCGGCGAGGCTGGTGCGAAGCGGCGGCGCTGAGAAAGCTACGGGCGTTACAGAGAGATTTGGGGCGGAGGGAGACGAAGATTGTGTTGGCACTGTTCAAAATACCCCCGCCCGGGGCCTTAAATAAGGCCACTTTCGAGTGGCTGACCGGTAGGCCCAGGCAATCTGTCAAATCCCGCAACAGGCGCGCGAGTGGTACATGGCGAAAAAGGCAGTGCGAAGATTGAGGCGTCATCGTCTCGTCCCATCCGAGTGCCGCGGTTTTCTCCGCTTCGCGCGCTTCCCAAAATTCAGATCCCATGAAATCCGCTAACTGCAGAACAACCATCCAGTCTCCACCGATCTGTCACTCGGAGATCCGCAAGACCACGAAGTTCACTCGACAAACGCAAAGAATGGATCAAGGCGACTGAAAGAGAATTTGAAGCCATCGCTGAAAAGCCATTGATCCAGAGCAAGACACACTTGCAACGCAAGAAACAGGTTGGAAGACTATCAACTCCTTCCTCACTCAAACCTCGATCCATTCGGGGGCTAATGATGAAGTCATGTGCCTAGGGTAGGGTCATAGGTCTGCCCAAGAGTACCCTCCCCAAGGCCACTTACTAAAAGAGGCCGCTTACCAGTCGACCTGATAAGCATCCACTCGACTAATACAAAAACACTCAACGAGCACAGAGACACTCGACCATGAAGACTCACTCGACCATCGGAAGCACAAGAGCCACTCCGCATCCAAACGGTCTGTAATTAAATGGCCTTTATAGCACTTTATACAGGGCGTTTCCAGTAACTCCCTGCCTTAATGTACCTTAAGATCCTTCATTACGTGGGCTGGCAGGGGTCTTGGCGAACTCTATATAAGCCACCCCCCTCCACAGGAAGAAGGGTTCACATCTTTGTAACACACACGCATATAATCCAGTCGACCGCCTCCGGGCTCCGAGACGTAGGGCTATTACCTCTTTCGAGAGGGGCCTGAACTCGTTAAACTCTTGCGTGCACAACTACTCCAAAGCTAAGATCTTGCCTCTCCATTCCTACCCCCCATTCTACTGTCAGACTTAGAACCACGACAGTCGGCGCACCCCCACCCTCGTGGGCCCCTCGTAGCTCCACCGACATACTTCTTCGCCTATATATACTCTTATACCCTAAACCATCCAGGGGAGCCACAAAACCACATTTCCACCGCTACAACCTTCTGTACCCATGAGATCCCATCTTGGGGCCTTTTCCAGTGATCTGCCGGAGGGGGATTCGATCATGGAGGGCTTCTACATCAACACCATAGCCTCTCCGATGATGTGTGAGTAGTTTACCACAGACCTTCAGGTCCATAGTTATTAGCTAGATGGCTTCTTCTCTCTCTTTGGATCTCAATACAAAGTTCTCCTCAATCTTCTTAGAGATCTATTTGATGTAATTATTTTTTGCGATGTGTTTGTCGAGATCCGATGAATTGTGGGTTTATGATCAAGATTATCTATGAACAATATTTGGTTCTTCTCTGAATTCTTATATGCATGATTTAATATCTTTGCAAGTCTCTTCGAATTATTGGTTTAGTTTGGCCTACTAGATTGATCTTTCTTGCAATGGGAGAATCGCTTAGCTTTGGGTTCAATCTTGCGGTGCTCGATCCCAGTGACAGAAAGGGAACCGACACGTATTGTATTGTTGCCATCGAGGATAAAAACATGGGGTTTATATCATATTGCTTGAGTTTATCCCTCTACATCATGTCATCTTGCCTAATGCGTTACTCTGTTCTTATGAACTTAATACTCTAGATGCATGCTGGATAGCGGTCGATGTGTGGAGTAATAGTAGTAGATGCAGAATCGTTTCGATCTACTTGTCACGGACGTGATGCCTATGTTCATGATCATGCCTAGGTATTCTCATAACTATGCACTTCTCTATCAATTTCTCGGCAATAATTTGTTCACCCAGTGTAATATATGCTATCATGAGAGAAGCCACTATGAAACCTATGGCCCCCGGGTCTACTTTACATCATATAAGTTTCCAATCTGCAATTCTAGTTTACTATTTATTTTGCAATCTTTACTTTTCCAATCTATACAACAAAAATACCAAGAATATTTATCTTATTATCTTTATCAGATCTCACTTTTGCAAGTGGTCGTGAAGGAATTGACAACCCCTTTATCGTGTTGGTTGCAAGGTTCTTGATTGTTTGTGCAGGTACTAGGCGATTTGCGTGTAGTCTCCTACTCGATTGATACCTTGGTTCTCAAAAACTGAGGGAAATACTTATGCTACTTTGCTGCATCACCCTTTCCTCTTCAAGGGAAAACCAACGCATGCTCAAGAGGTAGCAGTAGACAATTGAAACGTAATGCTTATATGATTGAACACTTGAGTGATTATATGTCTAGAGTTAAAGGTGACCTTAAACTTATTAGTAAACATGCTTCTATGGTTACCACTCAGGTAGAACAAGTGCTTAAAGCACAAGATGATTTGCTCAATGAATTAAATAATAAGAAAAATGATAATGCTGTTAGAGTTTTGACTAGAGGGGGTGGAATGACTCAGGAACCTTTGTATCCTGAGGGCCACCCTAAGAGAGTTGAGAAGATTCTTAGAGAACTAATGTTGATGCACCTAGTCCTTCTAAGAAGAAGAAAAAGAAAAATGATAGGACTTTGCATGCTTCTAGTGAACCTGTTGTTAACACACCTGAGAATCCCAATGATATTTCTATTTCTGATGCTGAGACACAATCAGTTAATGAACATGAACCTAGTGATAATGTTAATGATGATGTTCATATTGATGCTCAACCTAGCAATAACAATGATGTAGAGATTGAACCTGCTGTTGATCTTGATAACCCACAATCAAAGAATCAATGTTATGATAAGAGAGACCTCGTTGCTAAGAAGCACGGTAAAGAAAGAGAACCATGGGTTCATAAACCCATGCCTTTTCCTCCTAAACCATCCAAGAAAAAGGATGATGAGGATTTTGAGCGCTTTGCTGAAATGATTAGACCTATATTTTTGTGTATGCGGTTGACTGATATGCTTAAAATGAATCCTTATGCTAAGTATATGAAAGATATTTTTGCAAACAAAAGAGAGATACCGAAAGCTGAAATTTCCACCATGCTTGCCAATTATACTTTTAAAGGTGGAATACCTAAGAAACTAGGAGATCCAGGAGTACCAACTATACAATGCTCCATTAGAAGAAACTATGTTAAAACTGCTTTATGTGATCTTGGAGCTGGTGTTAGTATTATGCCTCTCTCTTTATATCGTATACTTGATTTGAATAAGTTGACACCTACTGAAATATATTTGCAAATGGCTGATAAATCAACTGCTATACCTGTCGGTATTTGTGAGGATGTGCCTGTTGTGGTTGCAAACGTTACTATTTTAACGAACTTTGTTATCCTTGATATTCCCAAGGACGATAGTATGTAGATTATACTTGGTAGACCTTTTTGAACACTGTGGGGGCTGTTATTGATTGCAAAAAAGGCAACGTCACTTTTCATGTTAATGGTAGTGAGCATACGGTACACTTTCCGAGGAAACAATCTCAAGTCCACAATATCAATTCTATTGGAAAAAATTCAACGATTACTATTGGAGGTTTTGAATTCCCTCTTCCTACTGTCAAGAAAAAATATGATATTATTACTGTTGGGGACATGCATATCCCCATTGAGGTAACCTAGTGTTATTCGAAAATTCTCCGGTTTCATGCGATTCGGAAAGAGTTTGTTAACAAGACTTGATCAACCTTGTTAGTGGATTACTTTTGATGAGCATGAGATGGATGAAGTTAGAAAGCACAACTCTCTGTACCCTCCTTTTACTTTATGTTATTTAGATTAAATAAAAAAATTGTATTTTCTGTCTATTTTCTGAGTTATCCTTGCAATAAAAAATATCCCGAAAATAAAAGTTCTCCAAATGTCCTGAAAATGAAGTATGAATTTTTGTAGAATATTTAAGAATATCTGGCACTGAGAACACACCATGGGGACCCACCATCTGGCCACAAGGGTAGAGGGCGCGCCCACCCCGCTGGGGCGCGCACCTGCCTCATGGGCCCCACGTGGAACCCCTCCACTTATTCCAGCACCCACTCACTTCGTCATCCTCCAGAGAAAATCCTCCCATAGCTCAAACCCGTGTTCTAGCTCATATGGCTGCCATTTTCGATCTCTTTGCTCAAAGCTCCATTCACAAAACTGTTTTGGGAGATTGTTCTTCGGTATGTGACTCCTCCAATGGTCCAATTAGTTTTTGTTCTAGTGCTTTCTTTATTGCAAATTTTTGCTGCGAAGGTGACCCTGTTATTGAGCTTGCATGTCAAATTTATATGGTCCAAAGTAGCTTTAATGCATGATATAGCCTCTAAGCACTTGCAGGAGTAGTTGCTATCAATCTTGTTGAGTTTGTTTCACTTTATTTTGAGTGACTAACAATTTCAGAAATTTTTCAGAGAAATAAAAATGTTTAGGAAAGTGTACCAAGGTGGTCCCTCAAGGAAGCAAGGACCAAGGCTCGCGATACGTGAGCCGGACGATGAAACACCGAGGGAAGCTCAAGTGCGGCCTTGTGAATGGCCGTCAGAGGAGTTTATGGTCCAAGCAGGTATCAAGGATGAATTTGACGCGTATGTGCGTAATGCTGATCTTGAGGACTTCGTGTCAGATAAGTGCTTACAATACTACTACATAACTGATTCCTTTGTGAGGAGGTTTAAATTTACATCCTCACGCAATTCTCATACTGTTTTATTTGATCTTTAGAATAATACATATACCATGGACCTAGAAGATTTTAATACTGCTTGTAAACTCCCGCAGTGGGGCAATGTTAGTGAACCTCGCAAATCTGAATATAAAGACTTTCTTGCTAGTATCGCTGTGGGGGAATCTAGATAAATCACACAAGCTACCATAGGGAGCATTCATGTCCCTTCCATACATTATTTTGCTCTCTTTATAGGTAGATGCATTAACGGTAAAGATGAGGCTTGTCACATGTGCATTCCAGATCTTTGTGTCCACAAGAGTGCGGCATTAGGTGATAAACAATATAACTTGGGGGCCATTGTTGCACGAAGGTTGCCTATTAACGTTACAAGTGGAGATTTGTTTGGTGGAATTTATGCAACTCGTGTAGCTAATTATCTTGGTGTACCCATAAATGAAAATGATATGAAGTTGCCTCCTGCTTATTTAGATTATAGTTCTATGGTTCGCCATCAGTTTCTTGAGAGGAATGAACAGTTCCTCCAGTACCGACTAATCTTTGACAGAAGACGCACTCTCCATGTTACCCTCCCTGCTCCTACTTTCTTTAACTTTCAGGCAAAAAGGAGATATGTTATAACCAGGGAGGAGGCGAACGAGCATGAGGGGATGACGGAGGCAGCTCGCCTCCAAGCTACAGCTCTTGAGGCAGTAGCCGCTGCATCTCAGTACGACCCCAGCTACAACTTTGGGTATCCGCTAGGCCAGCAGTGGCCATAGACCAACTTAGGCCAAAAGTCTAATCTTGGGGGAGTACGTATTTCCCAATGACATTACATTCATGTTCACACACTCATGCCAACTGTCGGTGCTCATACTTTTTCATTGTACTATCCATGCTGGTTTATTTTATTTTCTAAGCCTTCTTCTTGTGTGTTTGAAAAACTTTAAGAAAAACCAAAAAAATTAGTTGTAGCTTTTAGTTAGTTTACTTTCCATGCCTATAGTAGTAGTAATTAAAAGAAAACCCAAAAAGACTTCTCGTTCTTCTTTTGCTTGTTGGGAGCTTTCCCATGTAAATAGTTTTATTTCTTTTCTTTTCTTTGGGGGTCGAGAGGAGAAGACCATGATGAAAATGTTGAGTGTCTCTCATATGCATTATTGTTGATTTAACCAAGAGCCCATATTACCTTGTCTTCTCCCATGTATTAAATGCTTGCAGATTCCAGCTTAGTCCAATGCACGTGCACTATTATTATTATCCACACCGTTCGGTCATGTGAGTGAAAGGCAATAATGACGATATAAGATGGACTGATTGAGATGAGAGAAGCTGGTATGAACTCGACCTATCTTGTTTTTGTAAATGGAACATGTTCATCGTTCCTGATTCAGCCTATTATGAATGGAACATGTTTGCAATGACAATTGGAGACTATAGTTGCTCATGCCATGCTTAATTTGCTAGGAGTTTATAACGGTTTACCTTGCGTGCCAACATGCTATTATAATGGTTGTGATGTGGTATGATAGGGCGGTATCCTCCTTTGAACGATTCGAGTGGCTTGACTTGGCACATGTTCACGCATGTAGTTGAAACAAAATCAACATAGCCTCCACACATTTATGTTCATGGTGATTTATATCCTACTCATGCTTGCACTCATTGTTGATTAATCTTAATACATGTTCATGACTCTTGTCGCTCTCTAGTTGGTCGTTTCCCAGTCTCTTTCTAGCCTTCACTTGTACTAAGCGGGAATACTGCTTGTGCATCCACTTCCTAAAAAACCCCAAAGTTATTCCATATGAGTCCACCATACCTTCCTATATGCGGTAATTAGCTGCCGTTCCAAGTAAATTTGTATGTGCCAAACTCTAAACCTTCTAATGAAATTCTGTTTTGTATGCTCAAATAGCACATGTATCAACTAGGGATGTCTATATCATCCATGCTAGGTGGGTTATTGTCACGATGACTGGA
Source organism: Aegilops umbellulata (assembly GCA_032464435.1). Classification (NCBI taxonomy): domain Eukaryota; kingdom Viridiplantae; phylum Streptophyta; class Magnoliopsida; order Poales; family Poaceae; genus Aegilops; species Aegilops umbellulata. Next base: position 475,118,567 of record CP136057.1, on the reverse strand, counting down.
CTCCGCTGATCAATCATGAGAAAATGGCCGGTAACCAGGATGCCCAGTCCCATGCTCAAATCAAAATAATTGCAAACAAAACTCCCCCAGTATTGTTGTTAGTTGGAGGCACCCGTTGTTTTGGACAAGCCATGGATTGATGTTTGTTGGTGGTGGGGGAGTATAAACTTTACCATTCTGTTTGGGAACCGCCTATAATGTGTGTAGCATGGAAGATTCAAGATCTCTTGGTTGTTATGTTGACAATGAAAGTATGCCACTCAAAATATTATTTATATCTGTTTCAAAACTCGAGCTCTGGCACCTCTGCAAAACCCTGCTTCCCTCTACGAAGGGCCTATCTATTTACTTTTGAAAGTGCGTTAAGTCGACTAGGGGGGTGAATAGGCGATTTTTATGAATTCTTCATTGAGGAATTTCAGGGTGAGGAAATTCCTAAGTGAAGAACTACTTGCAGCAGAATAAGTACTCAGATGCATACATGACATAACATAAACATGGACATCATGATTAAATAAAAACAGACACAGAGTACAGAAAGCATAGGCACAGGATAAAACAGGATGAAGACAAACAGACTGAAGAAATTGAACTGAGGAAATTGAGAAAGTCTTCATTCAAAGTCTTCAAACAGATATGAACAAGCACACAACACAGTAATGAGGAAATGGGAGGGTTTAGGAAATAGAACCAGTTAGCTCGGCGAAGACAATGATTTGGTAGACCAGTTCCAACTGTTGTGACAGTTGTACGTCTGGTTGGAGCGGCTAGGTATTTAAACCTGAGGACACACAATCCTCACCGTGTTCTCCTTGAGCTAAGGTCACACAGACCTCGCCCAATCACTCGTGGTAAGTCTTCAGGTGACTTCCAAACCTTCAAAAACTCGGCCACTCGGCGATCCACAATTTCCTATTGGATGCTCTAGACCATGACGCCTAACCGTCTGGAAGATGCACAGTCTTCAAAGGTAACAAGCCTCGGATCCACACAAGATCAATCTCCTCAGCGATGCTCAATCACTTTGGGTTTGTAGGTGTTTGGGTTTGGGTTTTCCTCACTTGATGATTTTCGCTCAAAGTCCTCGGAGGATGGGATGCTCTCAATGACAAGTGTCAGTTTCTCTCGAAGCAGCCAACCAACTAGTGGTTGTAGGGGGCAGCTATTTATAGCCTAGGGAGCAGCCCGACATGATAAGACATAAATGCCCTTCAATAATATGACGGTTAGGTGGGTAGATATTTTGGGACAGCTGGCGCATAGCACATCAATGGTTGGAAATTTGACTATCAAATTCCTAAGGGCTATCATGATCCACACTTGTAGGTAATCCGCACTAGTGAATTCCTAACTCCTAAGTCAGAACAAATTCCTCAAAGACCAGAAGAACTTCATCTCTGTCACTGATGAAATTGACTGAACTATATGAGATATCCAATGGCTTCACTCGAAGGGATTGGTAGGTGTAGGATTTTGAGATGAGCATCACTTGGAAACTTTTCCTTTGTTTTTCCTTGACCCCCTTTAACAGTACGGTGTTTCCTATGACTTAAGAAAGATAAAATGAAACTACGAAAACAAAAGTCTTCACGCTTCATGTTCCTCGCATGAATACCAAGTCTTCAGGGTCACACCAATTTCTTCATCTTCAAAGTCTTCAGAAATTCTTCAGCAATCCAATGTCTTCAGTTGAAGACATTCATTTTTAGGGGCCGACTTTCTTTGTAATTATCAAACTCCTCATAGACTTATAGACCTGTGTACACTCACAAACGCATTAGTCCCTTAACCTATAAGTCTTCAATACAGCAAAATCACTAAGGGGCACTAGATGCACTTACAATCTCCCCCTTTTGGTGATTGATGACAATATAGGTTAAGTTTTCAACGGGGATAAATATATGAAGTGTAAATACTGATATTGAGGAATTTGATTGCAAGATATAGAAGAACTCCCCTGAAGATGTGCATAGTGAGGAATTTGCTTTTGAAGCAATGCACATTTTGAAGAGTAGAATCATGGAGATCTCCCCCTATATCTTGTAATTCATACACGCATTTAACACATGATATGAAGAATTTGAAAAGCATGATGAAATATGGTGACTGATGTAATTCAGCATGCGTGCATTAACATATATGAGGAAATAGTATGCAGAAGAACATAGCAAGAGTATCTGTCGGCGTTCTGGGAACGGGGGTCCCCAGACTTGCCTGCCTGCGGCCTGCGGCGTGGCTCAAATGGGGCCCAGTGTGGCCCATCTTCATCAACACAAGGCTCAAGACCCTCGCGAGGGGCCAAGCCTCACGAGGCGGACGAGACGGCGCTTCCTCAAGCACAGCCTCCTCAGACTGGCTCGCGAGGAGGCGGAGAGATCAAGGCGGGTACCTCGCGAGGTGCCCATGACGCAAGCCGTGACGACCAAGGGTGCCAGGTGGGCGCCAGCCTGCGCAGCGTCTCCCTTTCCTCTTTGGTGCAAAGGGGGCAAGCGCAGGTGAGAGGATCAAGCAAAGGCACCCATTTCGGTGCAACGAGACCAAGACCAGTCCAACGGTGGGAAGGAGGTCACCATGGAGCCCAGGACGGCGTCACCACAGGGCCTTTGGCAGGCGAAGACCAACTTTAGTCAGGATAAGTGTACCAGATGTTCCCCTTCAAATTGGCCGATTGTTGGCGCCCTTCCTGCTCAATATTTGGGAAGAGGCCCAGGGCCTTTGCCTATAAATAGGACTAGCCACTCCCAAGGTAGAGGCATCTAATCCGATGTCTAGAGAGAGAGAGAAGGGCGATCGAACTCCCCTAGCAGTTCATCCCCTAGCCATGAACAGACCCTCACAAGGCTGTTCTTCCTTGTACTGTTCTTCCTCATCAGCCCAAGAGGCAATCCACCCACCACAAACTAGAGTAGGGTATTACACCACAACGGTGGCCCGAACTAGTATAAACTCTGCGTCTCTTGTGTTGTTCTTGCAGTAGTTAGATCCTTTCGAGACGGAGAGGTAGAGGGCACGATCTCCGCGCGCACCCCAGAGTTCGAACCTTAAGGGTCTGCCGGAACCCGTGAATCTGACATTTGGCGCGCCAGGTAGGGGTGCACCGGAGTCTGCCTTCCGCCACTCCGTCCTCCTCCGGCTGCCGCATCCATGTACGGCGCCCATCGAGCTCGCGTCACGCCAGCGGCCCTCGCTGGTGGGCGTCCTCGCCATCCCCCGTCGCACACCGTCAACACCACCACCGGCCCAGCGAGAGGCGAGCAGCAAGCACCACCCCAGCACCTGCCTATGCGACAGGGTGACCGCACCACAACATCGACGCTTCCGGTCGTTGCGGCCCTCCTGAGCGGCTCGCAGGCGCCACCCACAAGCCGCCATGTCAAGCCATTTGCCCGCCAGATCGGTGTCGTTTCCGCGCGGCAGTTGGCTCCCCCGGACCGGGCGGCATGCAAGGTTGGTCTGATCTTCAGCTCGAAGGACCACCCCGCTAACTTGGCCGGCTCGGGCGCGCTCCCCCTGTTGTGCACCCCCACCATCTGCCAGGTGGCCGTCACCAGAACCCTCGTCGATGGCGGCACGGGCCTCAGCGTGCTCTCGGTCGAGGCCTTCAACCTCCTCTGCATACCCCGGGAGCGGCTGCAACCCAGCCGATCCTTCTCGGGCGTCGGGGGCGGGTCGTCCGACTCCTTGGGACAGATCCGGCTCCCGGTAACCTTCGGCACCTATGACAACTTCCACATGGAGCTGGTCGACTTCGACATCGCCCCCATCGGCCTCCCTTACAACGCCATCCTCGGCTACCCGGCACTGGCTCAGTTCATGGTCGCCACGCACCCGGCGTACAACCTCATGAAGATGCCCGGGAGCAACGGTACCCTCACCGTGCACGGGGACATCGGGGACGCCCTGCGAGTACTCAAGCTCGCCTTCAAGACGGCGGCATCGGCACAACCCGCCGACGCAGGGACCCCTGAGCCCAAGGGGGCTGCGCCCACCAAGAAGAAGCAGTTGTTCACCCAGGACAAGGCAGAAACCAAGCAGATACCCGTCGACGAGGACGGGTCCTCTAGCGCCACTTTCACCATTGGCGCCGACCTGGGGCCTGAGCAGGAGGAGGCCCTGGTCAAGTTCCTGTGTGCAAACAAGAAAGTGTTTGCTTGGGAGCCCGATCAGTTGGCAGGGATCCCCAGGGACGTCATCGAGCACCACCTCAACGTGTGCCCAAATGTGCGCCCCGTGAAGCAGAAGGCCAGGCGGCAGTCCGCAGAGAAGCAGGCCTTCATCGTCCAAGAGACCCGCAAGTTAGAAGCCGCTGGAGTCATTCGCGAGGTCCGGTACCCAGATTGGTTGGCCAACCCTGTCGTTGTGCCCAAGAAAGGGGGAAAGGAACGCATGTGTGTCGACTTCACCAACCTCAACAAGGCATGCCCGCAAGATCCGTTCCCGCTCCCTCGCATCGACCAGATCATCGATTCCACCATCGAGTGCGACCTGCTATGCTTTTTGGATGCCTTCTCCGGATATCACCAGATCAAGATGGCGATAGAAGACATTGAGAAGACCGCCTTCTTGACCCCGTGTGGGGTATACTGCTATACATGCATGCCATTTGGACTGCGCAACGCAGGGGAAACTTTTCAGCGGCTGATGCATATCACCTTGGGCCCGCAGCTCGGGAAGAATATTGAGGCATACGTTGATGACATTGTGGTGAAATCTCGAGAGGCCAGGATCCTGATACAAGACCTGGAGGAGACCTTCACGAGCCTCGACGCAGTAAACCTGCGGCTCAACCCGGAGAAATGTGTGTTTGGCGTCCCCTCAGGCAAGCTTTTGGGATTCCTCGTATCTCACCATGGCATCGAGGCCAACCCCGAGAAGGTCAAGGCGGTCGAGGACATGAGTCCGCCAAAGACCCTCAGAGAAATGCAGAAGCTCACGGGGCGTGTGACCGCGCTACGGCGCTTCATCTCCAAATTGGGGGAACGAGCGCTGCCTTTCTTTCAGCTGATGAAGAAAAAGGGGCCCTTTGAATAGACTGAAGAGGCAGATAAGGCGTTTCGGGATCTCAAGAGGTACTTAACCAGTCCCCCAGTCATGGTGGCTCCGCGTCCTCAAGAGCCCCTGCTGCTCTACCTCGCTGCCACCCCCTACTCCGCCAACGCGGCCTTGGTAGCGGTTAGGGAGGAGCGCCAGGTCAAGACCGCAGCGGCAGCCCGAGGCAAGGCAAAAAGGGAACAAGGAAAGCCCAAGGAAGCCAAAACCGCAGATGAGGAGGATCAGCCGCCGAAGAACGCACCAGAGACAGGGGAGGCCGCACGCCCGGGTGGTCCACCTCCCGAGGTCACGTTGTCCTGTGAGGTGCCCTCACCTCCCGAGGGCGCCGCGACCCAAGATGCCCTCAACCTTGTTGAGCACCCGGTCTACTTCGTTAGCACGGTGCTACGGGACGCAAGGGCACGATACCCGATGCCTCAGAAACTCCTCCTCGCGCTGCTAGTGGCCTCGCGCAAGCTGCGTCACTACTTCCAAGCTCACCCGATCAAGGTCGTCTCATCGTACCCCCTGGAGAGGGTGCTCAGGAGCCCTAACTCGGCCGGAAGGGTCGCTGAATGGAACATAGAGTCTCAGGCATTTCAGCTCGAGTTCAGCACAACTAGGGTCATCAAAGGAGCCGCATTGGCGGATTTCATGGTGGAATGGACAAAGGTGCCAGGCCTCAAGGACAACGAGGATCGTTCCCTCTCCCCAGGAAGCGAGGCGCCAGAAGGCTGGGTCATGTACTTCGACGGGGCATTCTCCAGGCACGGCGCGGGGGCTGGTGTGGTGCTGATATCACCCACTCAGGATAAGCTTTACTATGCAGTACAGCTCTGTTTCCAGCAAGGAGAAAAGGTCTCCAACAACATAGCAGAATATGAGGGACTGATAGCCGGATTGAAGGCCGCAGTGGCCCTGGGAGTGAAGCGCCTCACCGTCAAAGGCGACTCGCAGCTCCTAGTCAACTTCTCCAATAAGGTGTACGAGCCGAAGGACGAGCATATGGAGGCCTACCTGGCAGAGGTCCGCAAGATTGAAAAGCAGTTCTAGGGGGCTGGAGCTGAAGCACGTGCCCCGTGGCACCAACCAGGAAGCTGTCGACATAGCCGGACGGGCGTCCAGGCGGCTGCCGCAGGAGCCCGGTGTCTTTGAAGAGCGGCTCTTCAAGCCTTCAGCGTAGCCAACGCTATCAAGCACGGCTCAGCCTTGGGAGGAGCTCCCTCAGCCGCCAGCCTCGGGAGCCCCGGCCTGCGGAACGCCCTCAGGAGCACGTTTGCTCCTGACGATGGAACCTCAGGAGGAATGCTGGATCACAGAGATCCGAAATTACCTGACACATGGGGCCCTACCAGAGAAGGAGGAGGAAGCAGAACATGTGGCGCGGCAGGCCACCGCATACTGCATCAGAGACGGAGAACTCTACCGGAAGCAACCCAACGACGTATCTCTGCGCTGCATCACCAGGGAGCGAGGAAGGGAACTACTGGAGGACATACACGGCAGAGACTGCGGACACCACTCATCACCACGGACCCTCGTCGGCAAAGCATTCCGTAGTGGGTTCTATTGGCCCACCGCGCTCAACGACGCAGTCGAATTAGTAAAGGCTTGCGAGGCCTGCCAGTTCCATTCCAAGCAGATCCATCAGCCAGCGGGGAGCCTGCAGACTATACCCCTCTTGTGGCCATTCGCGGTTTGGGGGTGGGATATTCTAGGCCCGTTCCCTCGGGCGCCAGGGGGCTACCGTTACCTCTACGTCGCCATTGACAAGTTCACCAAGTGGGCAGAGGTGGAGGCTGTCCGTACCATCCCCGCGGGCTCCGCGGTCAAGTTCATCAGGGGTATCGTGAGCCGGTTCGGGGTGACGAACCGCATCATCACGGACAACGGTTTGCAGTTCACCAGTAATCTCTTCAAAACATACTGTGCTATCCTTGGAACACAGATATGCTACGCTTCGGTGGCACACCCGCGAAGCAATGGGCAAGCCGAATGAGCCCATGCGGAGGTCCTGAGAGGCCTCAAGACCAGAACGTTCAAGAAGAAGATGGAGGCCTGCGGCAGGGGTTGGCACGACAAGCTCCAATCCGTGCTGTGGTCCATCCGCACAACCGCAACCAAACCAACCGGGGAAACCCCGTTCTTCCTGGTCTATGGAGCCGAAGCAGTCCTTCCTCACGAGGTTAGGCGTCGCTCCGCGCGGGTCCTGGCGTTCGACGAGGCGCAGCAGGACGCCATGCGGGGGATGGACCTTGTGCTGTGGGAGGAACGCCGCCAGGAAGCCGCGCTGCGAGCGGCAAGGTACCAACAGGCGCTACGACGATATCACTGCCGCAACATCCGCCCCAGGACCCTTGAGGTAGGAGACCTTGTACTCAGGCGGGTCCTCTCCAGGGAAGGGCTACACAAGCTCTCTCCCATGTGGGAGGGCCCGTTCAAGGTTGTTCATGTTTCCAGGCCTGGCTCCATGCGCTTGGAAACTCAAGAGGGGGAGCCGATCCAGAACGCGTGGAACATCCAGCACCTCCGGAGGTTCTACCCCTAAAAGGCCCTGAGCCTGTGAAGAAGGCGAACGCCTGTGAAGATCGTCTCTTTTTGGAAAAGGCCCTGAGCCTATGAAGAAGGCAAACACCTGTGAAGATCGTCTCTTTTTGGAAAAGGCCCTGAACCTGTGAAGAAGGCGAACGCCTGTGAAGATCGTCTCTTTTTTGGAAAAGGCCCTGAGCCTGTGAAGAAGGCGAATGCCTGTGAAGCTTATTACCTCTAAGGAGAAAGGCCCGGAGCCTGTGAAGAAGGCGAATGCCTGTGAAGCTTATTACCTCTAAGGAGAAAGGCCCAGAGCCTGTGAAGAAGGCGAATGCCTGTGAAGCTTATTACCTCTAAGGAGAAAGGCCCGGAGCCTGTGAAGAAGGCGAATGCCTGTGAAGCTTATTACCTCTAAGGAGAAAGGCCCGGAGCCTGTGAAGAAAGCCAATGCCTGTGAAGCTCGCCGCCCCGTGACACTCTCACGTAATAATTAGTGGGGCTGTACACGCCTCGGAGTCTCAGGAGCGCTGGCCTCAGGCCCTGGGGCTCCCTCCCACGCCCAGTGGCAGCACTTAGCTCCGCGCTGGTGAGAGGACGTCGAAGACTAGACTAGGTGCCGGACGCGGCTTTTTCATTTGCTTTCCGCATTTGACGTGTTTTACTTGCATCTGAAGTCTTATTGAAACTATTGCCGTTGTCGATTTGTGGTTTCTTGATTTTCGCTCCTCGTTTTGATTTTCTCTCATGAAAGGCCTCGCGAGGGATGGGACTCGAACGCCCTCGCGAGCATTTCTGCTCTAGCCGCTTAAAGGTTTCACGGCCCGGGCTCTCTACAGGAGCACCCCTCTGGTCCGTGCCCCTCGGGCACCGCGACATGCACACAGGGCCTGGGTCGCTCGCCCCCCGGCTGGGGCCGCAAACTACCTACGCGAGGGCAAAAAGTTAAGAAGTGCAACAACAAAATCAAGGTAATGACTACAACGGCAATGATTCTCAACACACCCTCACGGGGCTCCATGTAGCTGTCTTGTCTTACACAGGGAGCAAAAGGAAAAGGAAAGGGCGAGCCCGGCGCAGCCCGCCTCACATCGGCCTGCTGAGGCGACACCGGATGCCTCCGGAGCTCAGGCGGACTCCCTCTCGCGCTTCACCGGGGCGCGGCGACGGGCGGATGAACAGCCACCCCCCAAGCAAGCGCGTCGACGAGGGGGCTGGCTGCGGCCACCGCTGGAGGAGCCGCCCGAAGAAGAGTTGGTGGAGCTTGGGGAGCATCGGGCGCCGCCATCAGAGTAGGCGCTGTCTCCTCCATCGTCGTCAGAGCGAGGCCCCTGGCCACGGTCGTCGTCCTCGGGGCAGCATCCTGCGCGGCGACCATCTTCCCCAAACACCCTCACGTAGAGGGTGCCGTCGCCGTCGAACTTGAAGTGCAGGGTGCACCGCTGGCCCAGGCCGCGCGCGCGGGTAAACGTTTGCCAGCCGCGGGTCAGGGCCTCGTTCCCAGAAGGGGAGACCTCGAGCGAAACCCAAGAGGCCCTACTGCAGCAGCCGTCAGCCTGGAGCCAGAAGCCGCACCGGGCGCTGGCCGGCAGCTCGCTGATGAAGAAGTGAGGGAGCTGGAGCCAGGTGTTGGTCGGGTCCGCCGACCACACGACGAACTCCGGCAGCACCTCCGCCGAGCGAAAGCGCGGCCTGGGGGCCGCACAACCACAGCCTGCCTCCCCTCGGCAGCCGAGCGCTTACCACCACGCGGAGAACCACCCCTGTGCCCACGGGGAGCCACATCGGGGACCGCGGGATGCTTACGGGGACGACCCCGACCGCGCTTGGCGGGGGGGGGGGGGGAGTCGGGCCCCGCCCGACTAGCCTTCCCCTTCTCCGCGGCTGAGAGCCTCTTGGGAGCCATGCGAGCGGTGGCGGTGAAGGAGAGGAAGAAGAAGAGAAGCAGGAAGGAGTGGACTGGCGGAGCTTGTGCGGCCTCGCACTTATAGCCGGAAGAGGCCAACCGTCGAGCACCACGATCGCAGGTAATAATGACCCGTATCTACGCATGCGGGGACTAGTTAAGTCACGCAGTTGCCCAGGCATCGTGGGGAAGCGGAGACGCCCATGTCCTGTCAAACCGCCACGCGGCGCCCAAGGCCGCAGGCTGTTAGGGCCCGCGGCGCTTCGCCCTTGCCCTTTCGCCTCTCGGCATGGCCAAGTCCGTGCGCGCCTTGGGCCCGGGGGCTACTGTCGGCGTTCTAGACACGGGGGTCCCCAGACTTGCCTGCCTGCGGCCTGCGGCGTGGCTCAAATGGGGGCCCAGCGTGGCCCATCTTCATCAACACAAGGCTCAAGACCCTCGCGAGGGGCCAAGCCTCGCGAGGCGGACGACACGGTGCTTCCTCAAGCATGGCCTCCTAAGAATGGCTCGCGAGGAGGCAGAGAGATCAAGGCGGGTACCTCACGAGGTGCCCATGACGCAAGCCATGACGACCAAGGGTGCCAGGTGGGCGCCAGCCTGCGCAGCGTCTCCCTTTCCTCTTTGGTGCAAAGGCGGCAAGCGCAGGCGAGAGGATCAAGCAAAGGCACCCATTTCGGTGCAACGAGACCAAGACCAGTCCAACGGTGGGAAGGAGGTCACCATGGAGCCCAGGACGGCGTCACCACAGGGCCTTTGGCAGGCGATGACCAACTTTAGTCAGGATAAGTGTACCAGATGTTCCCCTTCAAATTGGCCGATTGTTGGCGCCCTTCCCGCTCAATATTTGGGAAGAGGCCCAGGGCCTTTGCCTATAAATAAGACTAGCCACTCCCAAGGTAGAGGCATCTAATCCGGTGTCTAGAGAGAGAGAGAGAAGGGCGATCGAACTCCCCTAGCAGTTCATCCCCTAGCCAAGAACAGACCCTCACGAGGTTGTTCTTCCTTGTACTGTTCTTCCTCGTCAGCCCAAGAGGCAATCCACCCACCACAAACTAGAGTAGGGTATTACACCACAACGGTGTCCCGAACTAGTATAAACTCTGCGTCTCTTGTGTTGTTCTTGCAGTAGTTAGATCCTTTCGAGACGGAGAGGTAGAGGGCATGATCTCCGCACGCACCCCAGAGTTCGAACCTTAAGGGTCTGCCGGAACCCGTGAATCCAACAGTATCAGACCACCATCGGGTTTAAGATTACAACTCGGTCCAACAAAGTTTTCAAAAGAAGAGAGTTGTAACTTAGCAAAAAAACACGCCCATATATAGACTCGCTTGAAGACTAACTTAAATTTCTCCCCCTTTGTCATCGAATGACCAAAAGGGACGAAAAGTGAGGACTAACGCCCCTGAAGAATATCATCATGAAGTCGATGGAGGAGCGCCAGCGTTGTTGGGGTCGGTTGTTGAAGTAGGGCGTGCCGCAGTGTCGTCCAAATCTTCATGCTCATCAATCTCGCGCAATGAAGAATATGAGCTGGCTACCAAGGAAGGAACTTGGACTTTTTTGAATTTCTTCGCCGGTGGCTGAGACCAGTCAAAGTCTTGCTTGAAGCCCATCTGCTTTAGATCTTCTTCACCATAAAGATGAGACAAAACAGCCCAGGTACGACTGAATACTTCATGGAGGTAGTAGCTGTTCTTCTTCACTGAATTGTGCGTGGCAGTCATGTTGTGAAGAATTGAACCAAACTAAGGTTCAACCCATTTGTGGTTGCGATCGACCTTCTGGTGAAGACTTAGGAGAAGTTCACGGTCAGTCATCACCCTTGGAGCTGTGCCTTGAGGATTTTGCTTTGAGGCATTCGTGGCAGAGTCATGAGTGGCAGAGTCATCATTGGTGGAGTAAGATGCAGCTTTGCGGAACTGACCATCCAATGGACGAATGCCTTCATCAATAACAGCAGTAGCCTTGCCCTTTTCATCAGCTCAGGAAAATGTCCGCTTGAGGACTTCAATGGGTGGCAAGTCGCTGCCATAGTTGAGTGTGTCAGCCTTGTCATTGTTTGAATACCTTAATCTGAGGAATCTCATAATCCAGGGAGCGTAAGGCTTCAATTCAAAAGGGGACAATGCAACATTGGCCAGAGTCCTCATGAAGAAATCATGGTAGTTGACAGAAACGCCATGAATGATGTTGAACAGCAGATTCTTCATGATGCCAACGACCTCTTCTTCATTCAAGTCGTGGCCCTTGATTGGACTCAATGTCTAGGTTAGAATGTGATAGACAGTCCGTGGCACATATAGCAATTCCTTCACGAGGAATTTGGTCCTTGGGGCTTGATCGGGCTTCAATGGCTTCATCAACACTTGTATATAGTGATCAGTGAGTTCAGGTTCATGATATATACAACGAGCACCTTCAAGGGGAGGACTGACAGGCAGGGCACGAAGTAATTCAGAGGTCGGTGCTTTGAAGTGAGTGTTTTCTGTCATCTAGTCCAACACCCAAGAGTTCACATCTTCAACATTTCATGTGATGTGCAGCGTCGCATAGAACTGAAGAATTAGCTCTTCATTCCAATCATAGATATGGTGCAGAAGTTGAGAAATCCAGCATCATGAAGAACGCTGAGAACTGGTGTGAAGCACGGCAGCGATTCCATGTCCACATGAGGAATATGCTCATGGTCGAAGACTTTGCCCTTATCACAAAGTAGTGAAGAATAGAAGTTTGCTTGGCTGGCGGTCCAGAAACGCTTCCTTTGTAGGCGAGCAGAGTCATATGGATTGAAATATGTGAAGAACACATGCTCATGGAAGAAGTCATCAGCCTTGAAGTTTTTCTTCTTAGAGAAGGGATTCTTCTGCTTGGGCTGAGGAGTATCAGTCAAAGTCATCAGAGGCTCAGGAATCACATTCTCAGGCATGACATGCTGAGGAATTTCAGTTTTTGCTTCAGTTGCAGCCTGGGTCTTCTTTTCTTCATCAACATTTTCATCAGCACTAGTGGCTGGAATTTCTTCAAGAATGGAAGGAGTGGTGTGAGGTTCGTCAGAGCCCATTTGAACTTCAGTGTGCACTGGGGACTGAGGAATTTGTTGGAGTGGCGTGAACAAAGGAGAGTTGGGGTGCTAACTTTCCCAAAAGATCAATCATCACAGGCGTGGTGCTCCCAATGTCCACGTCTTCATCTTCTTCACTTAATTCTTCAACGCCTGCCTCTTCAGCTGTGAACTAAGGCATAGGCGATGAGATGACTGGTGTTGAAGGGATATTATCCGCTTCAATTTCTTCGTCCAACTACTCTGAAGAAGCAACAGAAGGAACGTCTTCATCCGATCCGCTTGGGATCTCATAATCTTCACCAAAAGGAACGAGTTCCTTTGATTGTAAGTGCATCTAGTGCCACCCCTAGTTGGTTTTGGAGTATTGACGACAAACCTGGTTGCGGGACTAATGTGTTTGTGAGAATTGTAGGATAATACAGGTAGTAGTCCCTCATTGATTCGGTTTACCTACCGGAGACGACCCCTAAAAATGTATGAAGACATTGACGACAATGGTGGTATATGAAGATATTCACATTGAAAACTATGACGTGAGAAGACATTGAGTGAAGACTATGGAACGCGAAGACTTAGTTGTTTCGTAGTTTCCTTTTCTTCTTTGTTGAGTCATAGGAACCACCGTACTGTTAAGTGGGGTCCAAGTGAACAAAGTCAGAGTGACTGAAGTGATGCTCAACCAAAATCCTATGTCTTCGAGCGAAGACAATGAGAGCAAATCTTATCCAGAGCTGGATGAGTCACCTTTACTTGCAGCCCAAGTAAAGTTGTCGTGTGTGTTTGAAATCTGACCATTGGATCACGTGTCAGTTCTTTAGTGACCCAGGGCATTTCGAACAAATCAGGTCGGGTTGCCTGGTGGCTATAAATAGCCCACCCCCTACACCATAAATTGGTTGGCTGCTCAGAGTTAGTGCACGACTTTTGTCGTTTAAGAGCAACCCACCTCCAAAGCTTTTGAGAGAGGGAAATCCTTGCAAGGACAAAGCCCAAACACCCAAAGCAAAAGAGTGTTAGGCATCACTGAAGTCTTTCTGTCTGCGTGACCTGAAGACTTGTTACACTTGAGGACTGCGAATCCTCCAGCCAGTTAGGCGTCGCGTTCTGAGCATCCAAGAGTCATTGTGGATCGCCGGTGAACGAACTCTATGAAGGTTTGGAAGTCTACCTTGAAGACTTACCAGAGTAATTGGGCGAGGACTGGGTGTCCTTAGCTTAAGGGGAATAAGGTGGAGATGCGATCTTCTGAGTTGAATCTCAGCCTCCCTAACCAGACGTACAGTTGTCACAACAACTGGAACTGGTCCAACAAATCATGTGTCCTCAACAAGTGACTGGTTCTATCCTCTCCCTCTCTTTAGTTAGAGTTTGTCTTCGTGAAGTCATTGCCTGTTTGCTTTACCTATTTGTCTTCATTGCTTGACTACTATCGTTTTTTGGCTTCATACCATCTTCCATCCTGATCCTTACTACCTAGCTGCTATTAGTCTTCGTGCCTTCACTGCATTGCATACTTGACTATGGCTTTCTTAGTGTAGTTTACCTTCCGTTGCATATCAATAGGGTCATTTCTATTGTTTGTCTTTGAAACTTCCATGTTTTGAAGACTTTCATAAAAATCGCCTATCAAGTCCCCGCGGGCACTGTTCGGCGGCAGAGCTAGATCATGCCCATCGTGACAGTGCGGCGCGCTTGGCAGTGGCTCGAATCCGTCGAATATCAAGTCCCGCGGATGTCAGCCGTGTAGTTTAAGCTTCCAAATCTGACCTGATGGCCAGGGGCATAGCTTTCAATCTGGTCCAGATGGCCAAGCGAATTGGCCCGCAGTGCGAAGCCACCGAAGACGAAGATCTGTCCGGGGAGAAAGGTCTCACCATGGACTGCGTCGCTATTGATGATCGGAGGAGCCATCGGGCCTAAAAGTGACGACACAGAGGAACTTTCAATGAAAGCACCAATGTCGGTGTCAAAACCGGCGGATCTCGGGTAGGGGGTCCCGATCTGTGCGTCAAGGTCGGATGGTAACAGGAGACAAGGGACACTTTATTTTACCCAGGTTCGGGCCCTCTCGATGGAGGTAAAACCCTACTCCTGCTAGATTAATATTGATGATATGGGTAGTACAAGAGTAGATCTACCACGAGATCAAGGAGGCTAAAACCCTAGAAGCTAGCCTATAGGTATGATGATGATTATGATGTGTTCTGTCCTATGGACTACAACCCTCCGGTTTATATAGGCACCGGATAGGGTTAGGGTTACACAGAGTCGGTTACATTGGTAGGAGATCTTGAATATCCGCACGCCTAGCTTGCCTTCCACGCCAAGGAAAGAACCTTCCGGACACGGGACGAAGTCTTCAATCTTGTATCTTCATAGTCCTGGAGTCCGGCTGAAGATATAGTTCGGCTATCCGAACACCCCCTAATCCAGGACTCCCTCAGTAGCCCCTGAACCAGGCTTCAATGACGACGAGTCCGGCGCGCACATTGTCTTCGGCATTGCAAGGCGGGTTCCTCCTGCAAATTCTTCAAGAAGATAATAGACACCAAAAAATAGTGTTCGGCTCTGCAAAACAAGTTTCCACGTATTGCCATATAGAGAATAATACAAACACAAATCAAATCTGCTGACGTATTCCGCAGTGCGTCATAACACTGCGACCAAGCCTTCTGTATGGATCATTTTTTGTTGTTCCATCGCAGCACGTTCAACGAGGCGGTTTCCTTGGCACGTCTTGTCGAAGCAGAGATCGTGTGCCCCTTTTAACGGGATTCTCGTTAATGCGGACGTGGGTAACCCAACCGCGCCATTTACCACGGCGTGTGAGCGGCAAGCGAGTTTTATTAGGTAGGCGGGGACGCATAACGGCATCAGCCTATATAAGGGGATAAAGATCCACCTCTTTCACCTACGCCTTCTTCCTCCCTCGCCCATCCATCTCCTGCGCACTCAAGCTCCAACGCCCAAGTTCGCTCTTTCTTCCCCAACCTGCTCCAGCGATGTCCGGAGGGGGTGGCAAGTGGATGGCTTCCTCCGTTACGGAGGGTCAAATCAAAAAGCTTAGGAAGGCCGGATATCTGTCCAAGGACATCCCGCACCGGCTTCCCGCGGCGGGGCAGCTTCTTCCCACCCCAAGGCCCCATGAGAGGGTAGTTTTTCTCCCCCATTTCCTCCGCGGACTGGGTTTTCCACTTCACCCTTTTGTCCGGGGGCTCATGTTCTACTACGGCCTGGACTTCCACGATCTGGCCCCGAACTTTATCCTCAATATCTCGGCGTTTATCATCGTGTGTGAGGCCTTTCTCCGCATCCGCCCCCACTTCGGCCTCTGGCTCCAGACCTTCAACGTCAAGCCCAAGGTGGTGTCCGGCACCCGGGCGGAGTGCGGAGATGCTATGGCCGGCAAAATGGCCAACAC
Organism: Aegilops umbellulata; assembly: GCA_032464435.1. Classification (NCBI taxonomy): domain Eukaryota; kingdom Viridiplantae; phylum Streptophyta; class Magnoliopsida; order Poales; family Poaceae; genus Aegilops; species Aegilops umbellulata. Next base: position 475,102,618 of record CP136057.1, on the reverse strand, counting down.
ACTCTGGTTCGATGGCTCCTTTGTGGAGTCCTTAAAGGGGTGGCAGGCAGGGTGGTTTTACATCACCGAGCCGCGCGACTCGAAATGGGTCGCGGCCCCTGAGTTCCGATCCTGACCCCCCACGCGGCTCATGTCCTGGAAAGAGACGGGCCTATCGTGGGGTAACGAAGAAGAAGTGACCGGACTGCAAACCTGCATCCAGTCCCTGATGAACAAGCCAATCCGGCATGTTAATATCATCCAGGTCATGCTCGTCCGCCGGATCCTCCCGTGCCAAGAACGGGATTTCACTTTGTGGGAATTTGACCCGACGCAGCACCAAACCCTCAATAGGCTTTTCGACACGACGTATGAAGACGTCTGGAGGGTGCTAACCAAAGGCGCCGAGTGCCCCACATCCGCTTCCGAGGACCGCGGATGCAGCTCGCAGCGCAATGCTGGCGAGGTAAGCTATTTATACCTTTCACAGGTTCGTTAAGCTTTTCTTCATAGATCAACTCTATGTGGGATCTAAAAAACTCCCTTTGCCTTTGACAGGCGTGGCTGAAGATAGCCGGACCAATCAACTGTCCGGCTCCTCTGCCCGAAGATCCAGCCCCAGCTCTCTTAGAGAAGCTGCTGGCTCCGGCGCCCTATGTGGTGCCGGAGAAGAAGGTCAAGAAGAAGACCACCGGGACTCGAAAGAGTGTCCGCAATGTGGTGGTGTCGAGCTCGTCATCTGGCGAGTCTGCGACGCCCTCCTCTCGTGAAAACGAGGAGGAGGAACAAGGAAGCTCTCCCCCTCCAGCGAGGGGAGCGAAAAAGAAGAAGGCCGCCCCAACAGGGGAGGCCGAGGGGTCGAGGAAAAGGAAGACCCCTCTGCCGGACTGCTCCCCCAACGCTGAAGAGGGCGGAAAGGAGTGGCCGGACAGAACCAAGCGTCCGGCGACATCGTAAGTATTCATATACCAGAATGACTCATAGTATCTTCAAGTGCGCAGCTTACCCTAATGTCGAATGCTATTTGCGCAGCCCGCCCCGAGCCGCACTCGATGATTCATCGAGCGGCTCCCTGGATTCGTCGGACATGAACTCTGTCCCGTCCGCAGTCTCCCCCAGCAGGGCGGACGACGCCGAAGCGGCGTCCCGCCCAACAAGGCAAGAGGAGGTGGTCCTGGAGGAGCCGCAAGGCAATCCTCAGGACCCCAGGAGTAAAGGGGATGAAACCCCCCAGGGCTCCCAATCCGGCTTTGTGCCGGATACCGCGCTGGACTCAACCGTCCTGGCTCGCGGTGGGCGAACTCCTTCCAAGAGGAGTAAGCCGTCTGAGCCGACGGCCTCTGTCCAACCAGAGGCGCCGGATAGTCTGCTGGAGGCGCTTGAAGGCGCCACCATCGACGAGGAGCACCGTACTGTTATGAGTGTGGTGGTCCAAAGGGTTCAGTCCGCCAAGAGCAGACTGAATGAAGCTTGCGCTAGCCTTCTAACAGGCTTCCAGGTAAGCAAAAAATATGCTAAATTCATTACCGCATAGACAGTAGCCCCTGATGCTCTGTTCGGTGTTCGGAAAGAAAAGCCGAATAGAGGATCCAACAATTTTCGCAGGAGTTCTAATAAAAAGTCTAATATGCGTATGCAGGCTTCCTTGCTGTCCACCGCCACACTGACTGCGCAGGTGGAAGTCCTGAAAAAGGACCTCGAGCGGTCCGAGCAAGAGCTCGGCCATGCCAAAAGGCAGCTCGTGGAAAAGTAAGGTAAGAAATACCCCTTAGAAAAAAAAGAAAGAGAAAAAAAGAAAAAAGGTGCCTATAGAGAGGCTTCATTGCAAAAAGAGATAACAGGATTGTACTGCTTGTTGTAGGGGCCACAACCGAGGTGGCAACCCTGAAGCAGGCGCTGGCTGCGGCCGAGAAGAAAGCGGCCAATGAGCGCGCCGAGCGAGAAAAGCTTGGGGTCCAAGTCGGCGAGGTGCAGCAAGAGCTGCAAGCTCTCATGAAGAAACATGAGGGTTTGGAGCTTGAGGCAAAAACTCAAGCATCCGAGCTCGCGTCGGCTGTTGAGACCACCAAGAGTGCCAAGGCCGAAGCCCAAAAGGCCCTCCAAGAGTTGGAGGATGTGAAAAAGATAGCAGCGGGTAAGGCATTCTTAATGCAAAGTAGGAATATAAAGGTGAAATACCTATTACTTACCCGAATCTGGAGTTCTCGAGGGGCGTTCTTCGATCTTCCCCGCAGCGCATCCGACGCCGCCGCATTCTACCGAGCTGAAGAGGACAGCTCGATGGAGAGTGTGTTCTGGTCTCAGTATTCTGAGGCCGGACACCCTTTGCCCTTAAGCGATCAGCTGAAGCAGCTGGCCGAGCTCCACAAGGCGGCCAAACAGGCCATGAAGGGCTTACTAGTTCGGTTGTGGCCTGGAGAGGCCCTTCCTGGGAGCTACTTCGGGCTGGTGCGGCGGCTGGTGGAGGCCTGTCCACGGCTTGATGTCATCAAGCGCTCCGTCTGCATAGAAGGTGCCTGGAGGGCCCTTGCCCGTGTAAGGGTACACTGGGGCAAGCTGGACGGAGAGAAGCTGGTGAAGGACGGGCCGCCGCAGGGGAAGGAGCATCGCAAGCCCAAGAACTACTACAAGGAAGTTCTCGCTGGAGCTCGCCTTGTCGCAGATGAGTGTGCCAAAGATGTAATATTTCAATGAATTCGCTCGTTTGTATCCTGTGCGCTGAAAACTTGTTCATATGCGCTTAAGCAATGCTTTCTGAATTTAAAATATTATTTTCTGTGCGGCCGTTTATCAATAACTGAGAGATGGCGAGTCGTCGGCTTCTGCCCCCATACAACTAGTGCTGGGGTGTTCGGGATAAACCTGAGGGCTCTTGTTCCCATAGTTGGGTCCTTCGAGGGAGGCGCTCAGCACAGCGAACCAGGCCATCGGACTATAATGCTTGAACACTCTCACTTAGCCATAGAACGTTATAATTTTAAATTTCGGCGAAGCCCCTAGTTCGGAAGGCCGAATTCGGGGCACTATCCACGCCTTTAGCCGGGCTTAACCAGCTCTCCGCTCGAAGCGGCATAAACCTTTAGGGACTCGAAAAACCTCTCAAACAGCGACCAGTCTCGTGCCTTATCATGACAGTCTGTTTTAGCTTTCTCCACTGAGGTGCTCACCCACATGATCTGGGGCACAATCGCAGTGGTTCTCCTAGTGCTACCTTAGCCGACAGAACGGAACGTAAGGCACCAAAACATAGGAGCCGGGCAAACCCAACATATGACCAAAATCATGACTCGGAGCCGATGCATATAATGCTATAAGTTCGGGGTGCCGCACTTGTGAAAGTGGACGGACTTCTCACACCAGATAGAAGGGTAATAAAGCCCCTGGCGTGGTTTGCCGTCCCATGGTGTACGAGTGCGATCATGTTATTTGAGTAAACATATGTATATTAAAAGAAGATAATGCAAAAAATAGACAAAAAGCTATGCATTATTTATGAGGAGGTTGTTTATTCAAGCCGAACGATACAAGTAGTGCGAGAAAAAAAAATAGACTATTTAATATGTCCTGACCAGGCGCGGGCCGCGGAATTTAGAAACAGATATATCGCTCGAAATAGAGACCACCTGAGAGTTCCATGATCCGGCGTTGTTTTGTCTGCTTTCTTGGGTCCTGTATCGTCTGTGCGGCGGCGAGGCCGAACACTGTATCCAGAGTATGGAGTCCTGAAAGAAAAGAAGAACCCGGCAGCCCCTAGTACGTTTGACGCCGTATTGTTGGCATGCCGTTTTATCGGCCCCTTCCCCTATGCCCATGGAATTGTAAGGGCGTAATTGTGTACTCGAGGTACTAGCTCTGCTCTGTAGCGATGGCTGGGGTTGGGGCCGTATTGCTACGCGTGCTCTGAGCGCGCCAGTCGGTCTTGCTGCGGGTTACTCCGGGCGCGTTTTGCTTTGTCCTGCTTTGTAGCGGCCGGACTCGAGAGCTGCCTTAACAGGCTGCTTTGTACCTCTGCTGCGAGCGCCGCCGTGTGTTCCTCTGTACGGATGGAGCGTTCGGTGTTTCCGATGACCGTGATTACACATCGAGGGCCTGGCATCTTGAGCTTGAGATATGCGTAGTGCGGCACCGCATTGAATTTAGCGAATGCGGTTCATCCAAGCAGAGCATGATAGCCACTACGGAACGGAACTATGTCGAAGATTAACTCTTCACTTCGGAAGTTGTCCGGAGATCCGAAGACCACATCAAGTGTTATGGAGCCTATGCAATTGGCCTCTACACCTGGGATGACGCCTTTAAAGGTCGTCCTTGTGGGCTTGATCCTTGATGGATCTATGCCCATTTTCCGCACTGTATCCTGATAGAGCAGATTCAGGCTACTGCCGCCGTCCATGAGGACTCTTGTAAGGTGAAATCCGTCAACGATTGGGTCAAGAACCAATGCAGCGAAACCGCCGTGACGGATGCTGGTGGGGTGGTCCCTTCGATCGAAGGTGATCGGGCAAGAGGACCATGGGTTGAACTTTGGGGCGACTGGCTCCATCGCGTATACGTCCCGTAGCGCACGCTTCCTCTCCCGCTTGGGAATATGAGTCGCGTATATCATGTTCACCATCCGCACTTGTGGGGGAAACCCCTTCTGTCCGTTGTTGTTCGGCGGCCTAGGCTCCTCTTCGTCATCGCTCTCTAGCCCCTTGTTTTTGTGTTTGGCTCTTAACTTGCCTGCCTGCTTGAACACCCAACAATCCCTGTTGGTGTGATTGGCTGGCCTTTCGGGGGTGTCGTGAATCTGGCAGGAGCGGTCGAGTATTCGGTCCAAACTGGACGGGCCGTGGGTATTCTTTTTGAATGGCTTTTTCCGCTGACCGGATTTATGGCCTCTGAATCCGGCGTTTACTGCCGTATCTTCATTGCTGTCGCTGCTGATGCGGCGTTTCTGTTTATTCCGTCGCGACCTGCCACTTTTGTCCTTGGTATCTGAATTACCTTGCTTCTTCAATAAGTTGTTGCTGCGAGCTAGCCAGCTATCTTCGCCCGCGCAAAAGCGGGTCATGAGTGTCGTGAGGGCTGCCATGGATTTCGGCTTTTTCCTGTCCTAGGTGCCGGGCAAGCCACTCGTCACGGATGTTATGCTTGAAGGCTGCTAAGGCCTCTGCATCCGGACAATCGACTATCTGATTTTTCTTTGTTAGGAACCGTGTCCAGAATTGCCTGGCCGATTCTTCTGGCTACTGGATTATGTGGCTTAGGTCGTCGGCGTCCGGTGGCCGTACGTAGGTCCCCTGGAAGTTGTCGAGGAATGTGGCCTCCAGGTCCTCCCAAGAGCCGATCGAATCTGCGGGGAGGCTGTTGAGCCAGTGCCGGGCTGGTCCCTTAAGCTTAAGGGGTAAATATTTGATGGCGTGCAAATCATCGCCACGTGCCATGTGGATGTGGAGGAGATAGTCCTCAATCCATACTGCCGGATCTGTCGTACCATCGTACGACTCGATGTTGACGGGTTTGAAACCCTCTGGGATTCTATGATCCATTACTTTGTCTGTGAAGCATAGTGGGTGTGCGGCGCCCCTGTACTGGGCTATGTCTCGACGCAGTTCGGAGGAGATGTTCCTGTTGTGTTCGGCCCGACCGGATTTATTGTGTCCGGAGTGAAAACTATCACGTGCCATCGGGCGTCCGCGTGATCCATAGATCGATCTTGTTTGCCTTGCTTTGTCCTCCAGGACGTCTCGCAGGTCTGGTTCGTGTTCCCGTGCCTTGGTAAAGCGGCTGCGGGGCATGGCTTGTTTGGATGTTCGACAGGCTTCTCTGTCGCGGCCGCGAGGTGGCCGATCTGCCATGTCTTGGGCTTCCTCCTCTGATTGGGGTAGCGGCCTGCGCTTAGGATAGTTTTTGGAGGGGAATCCGAGCTCGTGCTCTTCGGCCGCAAGGACTTCAGTCCATCTGTCAGCTAGCAAATCTTGAGCAGCTCTAAGTTGTTGCTGCTTTTTCTTTAGGCTGTTCGCCGTGGCTAAAAGCCTGCGTTGAAAGCGCTCTTGTTCGGCGGGGTCTAATGGTACGATGAATTCATCGTCGCCGAGGCTTGCCTCGTCTTCGGAGGGAGGCATGTAGTTATCGTCCTCGACCTCTCGCTCTGCCGCTCTCTCATGAGGGCGGTCTTCTCCATCTTCCTGTGCCGAATCCTACTGGTTTTGGTGTTCTTCGGCGCTGTCCGGGGTAGTATTATCTCCCGTGCCGGAATCACCGTTTCTGCTGTGGCGGGATTTGGAGCGGCGCCGCTGACGTCGGCGTTTTGGAGGCTTTTTCGAAGTGCCATCCTCCGCTGTTCCATCGCCATCTCCATCTTTTGGAGCATCCACCATGTATATGTCGTATGACGAGGTGGCGGTCCAGCGCCCTACAGGTGCTGGTTCTTGCTCGTCTCCTCCTTCGTCGTCCATACCGTCGAAGTCTTCGGAGCCGAAGTCGAGCATGTCGGATATATCGTCGACAGTGGCTATTAAGTGGGCGGTGGGTGGGCTTTGAATTTCTTCGTCGTCCGAATCCCAACCTCGCAGGCCATAGTTCGGCCCGGGCTCTCCTAACAAAGAGAGAGACTTGAGAGAATTCAAAATATCACCAAAAGGTGAATACTGAAAGATGTCCGCGACGGGGAACTCCATTACCGGCGCCCAATCTGATTCAATTGGCAGGGGCGCGGGGGGGTCGGAGTTCGGAGAAGAGTCCGGCTCCTTGGAGTCATGTGCCATGCGGAGTGCGGGGCTTGCGTTTGGCTCAATGGCTTTTAAGATCACAGCCCCCGAGGTGACGTCCAACCGTTCATCCTCAAAGAACGCAGCGGGCTCCGGATCGAGGATCGGGGCCGGAGCGTATGCGGCCTCCAGGACACTGTTCGGAGGCAGAGCTATATCATGCCCCTCGAGGTAGTGCGGCGCGCTTGGCTGTGGCTCGAATCCGTCGAAGATCAAGTCTCCGCGGATATCTGTCGTGTAGTTTAGGCTTCCAAACCTGACTTGATGGCCAGGGGCGTAGCTCTCGATCTGCTCCAGATGGCCAAGCGAGTTGGCCCGCAGAGCGAAGCCGCCGAAGACGAAGATCTGTCCGGGCAGAAAAGTCTCACCATGGACCTCATCGTTGTTGATGATCAAAGGAGCCATCGGGCCTAAAGGCGACGACACAGAGGAACTCTCAATGAAAGCACCAATGTCGGTGTCAAAACCGGCGGATCTCGGGTAGGGGGTCCCGATCTGTGCGTCAAGGTCGGATGGTAACAGGAGACAAGGGACACTTTATTTTACCCAGGTTCGGGCCCTCTCGATGGAGGTAAAACCCTACTCCTGCTAGATTAATATTGATGATATGGGTAGTACAAGAGTAGATCTACCACGAGATCAAGGAGGCTAAAACCCTAGAAGCTAGCCTATAGGTATGATGATGGTTATGATGTGTTCTGTCCTACGGACTACAACCCTCCGGTTTATATAGGCACCGGATAGGGTTAGGGTTACACAGAGTCGGTTACATTGGTAGAAGATCTTGAATATCCGCACACCTAGCTTGCCTTCCACGCCAAGGAAAGAACCTTTCGGACACGGGACGAAGTCTTCAATCTTGTATCTTCATAGTCCTGGAGTCCGGCTGAAGATATAGTTCGGCTATCCGAACACCCCCTAATCCAGGACTCCCTCACTGATGCTTTCCTTTTCTTCACTGCTGCTCGCTCCGTAGCCTTGGTTTTCTTTACTTCTGATGTAGAAGGAAGAACTGGACTTGGTGTTGGTGCAGGAGGAGCAGAGGAAATTGGTACATTTACCTCAGGCACAACAGATGCAGTTGGCCTGGTTGGTTCAGTTTCTTCAAGCCCAGCGGTTGATGGCTCAGTTGGCCTGGATTGTTCCTTAGGTGCAACACTAGTGGTTGCCCTGGCAATTTCATCAGCGCCTGGAATAGAGTCATCAACCCTGGTACTAGCAGGTTCATCAACAGCCTAATTTTCATCAGCGGTGCTGGCATGTTCTTCAGTCGGCTGAGCAGATGCTTCAGTTTGAGGAGATTCATGTTGCGTTGGGGCGCAACATTGGTGGTGAATCCTTCAGCCAACTTGACGAATCTGACCTTGGCTCCTAGCCAATCATTGCGGTAGACGTTGAAATCATCACTGAGTCCTTTGATCTCATTTTGTATAGCAATGACTTCATCAGTTGTCATGTTGAGAACATTTTTCTTCAGAAAGCGCTCCTTTCTATATTGAGCTTTCTTCAGCTGCCTGGCCTTCTCAAACTTCCATTTCTCCTTGCCAATGAAGGCGGTCAGCATGTGACTTTGGCCAGGAGTCAGCTTGAAGTCAGGCACAGGTGTGTTGGGGTCCTTGTGCCAGAGATCAATGTACTCAAGGATCAATTTTGGATCCAGTAGGACCAGAACTTCACTTCCTTTGGCTGTAGCGGCCCTTTGCTATCTATCTCCGATGATTTCGGCGAGTTCCTCATCATCAGCTTCGTCATCATCGGATGGTACTTGAAAGGCAACCTGCTTCTTGTGAGGACTTGGTCTACAGCCTCGTCCAGTGATACGTCTCCAACGTATCTATAATTTTTGATTGTTCCATGCTATTATATTATCCATCTAGGATGTTTTATATGCATTTATATGCTTTTTATATGATTTTTGGGACTAACCTATTAACCTAGAGCCCAGTGCCAGTTTCTGTTTTCTCCTTGTTTTTGAGTATCGCAGAAAAGGAAAACCAAACGGAGTCCAATTGACCTAAAATTTCACGGAGATTATTTTTGTACCAGAAGAAGCCCACAGAGTATCGGAGATGGGCCAGAAGAGTCCTGAGGCACCCACGAGGGTGGGGGGCGCACCCTACCCCCCTGGGTGCGCCCCCCTACCTTGTGGCCGCCTCGGAGACCCCCCTGACTTGTTCCCGACGCCAAAAATCCATATAAATATAGAAACCCCTGAAAAGAAACCTAGATCAGGAGTTCCGCCGCCGCAAGCCTCTGTAGCCACCAAAAACCAATCGGGACCCTATTCCGGCACCCTGCCGGAGGGGGATCCATCACCGGTGTCCATCTTCATCATCCCGGCGCTCTCCATGATGAGGAGGGAGTAGTGCACCCTCGGGGATGAGGGTATGTACCAGTAGCTATGTGTTTGATCTATCTCTCTCATGTTCTTGATTTGGCATGATCTTGATGTACTGCGAGCTTTGCTATTATAGTTGGATCTTATGATGTTTCTCCCCCTCTACTCTCTTGTAATGGATTGAGTTTTCCATTTGAAGTTATCTTATCGGATTGAGTCTTTAAGGATTTGAGAACACTTTATGTATGTCTTGCATGTGCTTATCTGTGGTGACAATGGGATATTCACGTGATCTACTTGATGTATGTTTTGGTGATCAACTTGTGGGTTCATTGACCTTGTGAACTTATGCATAGGGTTGGCACACGTTTTCGGCTTGACTCTCTGGTAGAAACTTTGGGACACTGTTTGAAGTTCTTTGTGTTGGTTGAATAGATGAATCTGACATTGTGTGATGCATATCGTATAACCATACCTGCGGATACTTGAGGTGAGATTGGAGTGTCTAGGTGACATTAGGGTTTTGGTTGATTTGTGTCTTAACATGTTATTCTAGTACGAACTCTAGGAAAGATCGAACGGAAAGAATAGCTTTGTGTTATTTTACTACGGACTCTTGAATAGATCGATCAGAAAGAATAACTTTGAGGTGGTTTCCTACCCTACAATAATCTCTTCGTTTGTTCTCCGCTATTAGTGACTTTGGAGTGACTCTTTGTTGCATGTTGAGGGATAGTTATATGTTCCAATTATGTTATTATTGTTGAGAGAACTTGCACTAGTGAAAGTATGAACCCTAGGCCTTGTTTCCTAGCATTGCAATACCATTCACGCTCACTTTTATTACTTGTTACCTTTATGTTTTTATATTTTCAGATTGCAAAAACCTATATCTACCATCCATATTGCACTTTTATCACCATCTCTTCGCCGAACTAGTGCACCTATACAATTTACCATTGTATTGGGTGTGTTGGGACACAAGAGACTCTTTGTTATTTGGTTGGAGGGTTGTTTGAGAGAGACCATATTCAACCTACGCCTCCCACGAATTGATAAACCTTAGGTCATCCACTTGAGGGAAACTTGCTACTATCCTACAAACCTCTGCACTTGGAGGCCCAACAACGTCTAGAAGAAGAAGGTTGTGTAGTAGACATCAAGCTCTTTTCTGGCGCCGTTGCCGGGGAGGTGAGTGCTTGAAGGTATATCTTTAGATCTTGCAATTGAATATTTTACTTTCTTGTTTTATCACTAGTTAGTGTATAAAAGAAAACTAAAAAATGGAATTAAGGGTGCCTAATATGCTTCATCTTTTTAATGTCTTTCGTGTAAATGATGGGAAGGAAAATTGTGCTCAAGGACTAGAAGAAGAATTACATAGAATGCTTGGCATAAAATATGTGAATGATGAGCATGATTGCAATGTTTTTAGTATGAATTCTTTGAATACCCGTGATGCTAATGATATGCAAAGCCACAAGCTTGGGGATGCTATGTTTGATGAAGATGATATGTTTAGTCCCCCAAGTTTTGATTAGCAAATTTATTATGATGGAAGCATGCCACTATTTATGATGATTATTGTGATGACACATATGCTATAAAGAATAATGATAACCATGAAACTTGTCATCTTGATTTTAATTTTCAATCACATGATAGCTATTTTGTTGAGTTTGCTCCCACCACTATTCATCAGAAGAAATTTGCTTATGTGGAGAGTAATAAAAATTCTATGCTTGTAGATCATGAGAAGAATGCTTTATGTGATGGTTATATTGTTGAATTCATTCATGATGCTACTGAAAATTATTATGAGGGAGGAATATATGCTTGTAGGAATTGCAATAATATCAAGTTTCCTCTCTATGTGTTGAAAATCTTGAAGTTATCTTGTTTTGCCTTCCTATGCTAGTTGATTATTGTTCCCATAAGTTGTTTGCTCACAAAATCCCTATGCATAGGAAGTGGGTTAGACTTAAAATGTGCTAGTAATATTCTTAATGATGCTCTCTTTATGTTTCAATTCTTATATTTTATGTGAGCATCGTTGAAATCATCATGCCTAGCTAGGGGCGTTAAACGATAGCGCTTGTTGGGAGGCAACCCAATTTTATTTTTATCCTTTGCTTTTGCTCCTGTTTAGTAATAAATAATTCATCTAGCCTCTGTTTAGATGTTGTTTTATGTTTTAGTTAGTGTTTGTGCCAAGTAGAACCTTTGGAAAGACTTGGGTGAAGTTAATACGATCTTGATGTAAAAAAATAGAAACTTTTGTGCTCACGAGATTAGCTGCCATTTTTTACTGGAGAGTGATTTTAGGTTGATTCTTTTTGAAGATGATTAATAGATAAATTCCTCAGGTCCGCGAATTTATTTCAGAATTTGTGGAGTTACAGAAGTATTCGAATGATGCAGATTACGCAGATTACTACAGACTGTTCTGTTTTTGACAGATTCTGTTTTCTATATGTTGTTTGCCTATTTTGATGAATCTATGAGTAGTATCGGAGGGTATGAACCATAGAGAAGTTGTAATACAGTAGATATTACACAATATGAATTTAGAATGAGTTCACAACAGTACCTAAGTGGTGATTTATTTTCTTATACTAACGGAGCTTACGAGTTTTCTGTTAAGTTTTGTGTTGTGAAGTTTTCAAGTTTTGGGTAAAGATTCGATGGACTATGGAATAAGGAGTGGCAAGAGCCTAAGCTTGGGGATGCCCAAGGCACCCCAAGGTAATATTCAAGGACAACCAAGAGCCTAAGCTTGGGGATGCCCCGGATGGCATCCCCTCTTTCGTCTTCATTCATCAGTAACTTTACTTGGAGCTATATTTTCATTCACCACATGATATGTGTTTTTATTGGAGTGTCATTTTATTTTATTTTGTTTTGCTTTCTGTTTGAATAAAATCCCAAGATCTGAAATTCTTAAATGTTAGAGAGCCTTCACATAGTTGCACAATTATTCGATTACTCATTGATCTTCACTTATATCATTCGGAGTGGTTTGTCATTTGCTCTAGTGCTTCACTTATATCCTTTTAGAGCACGGAGGTGGTTTTATTTTGAAGAAATAGATGAACTCTCATGCTTTACTTATATTATTTTGAGAGTCTTAAACAGCATGGTAATTTGCTTTGGTTATGAATTTAGTCCTAATATGATAGGCATCCAAGAGGGATATAATAAAAACTTTCATATAAAGTGCATCGAATACTATGAGAAGTTTGATTCCTTATGATTGTTTTGAGACATGAAGATGGTGATATTAGAGTCATGCTAGTTTAGAAGTTGTGAATTTGAGAGATACTTGTGTTAAAGTTTGTGATTCCCGTAGCATGCACGCATGGTGAACCGTCATGTGATGGAAGTCGAAGCATGATTTATTTATTAATTGTCTTCCTTATGAGTGGCGGTCGGGGACGAGCGATGGTCTTTTCCTACCAATCTATCCCCCTAGGATCATGTGTGTAGTACTTCGTTTTGATAACTAATAGATTTTTGCAATAAGTATATGAGTTCTTTATGACTAATGTTGAGTCCATGGATTATACGCACTCTCACCCTTCCACCATTGCTAGCCTCTCTTGTGCCACGCAATTTTCGCCGGTACCATACACCCACTATATACCTTCCTCAAAAAAACCACCATACCTACCTATTATGGCATTTCCATAGCCATTCCGAGATATATTGCGTGCAACTTTCCACTGTTCCGTTTATTATGACACGCTCCATCATTGTCATATTGCTTTGCATGATCATGTAGTTCACATCGTATTTGTGGCAAAGCCACCGTTCATAATTTTTCATACATGTCACTCTTGAATCATTGCACATCCCGGTACACCGCCGGAGGCACGCATATAGAGTCATATTTTGTTCTAGTATCGAGTTTTAATTTTGAGTTGTCAGTAAATAAAAGTGTGATGATCATCATTATTAGAGCATTGTCCCGTGTGAGGAAATAAAAAAAGGAGGCCAAAGAAGCCCAGAAAAAATAAAAGAGGCCAAAGAAGCCCACCAAAAAAACAAAAAAAGATGATGATGAGAGAAAAAGAGAGAAGGAGCAATGCTACTATCCTTCTACCACACTTGTGCTTCAAAGTAGCACCATGATCTTCATGATAGAGAGTCTCATATGTTGCCACTTTCATATACTAGTGGGAATCTTTCATTATAGAACTTGGCTTGTATATTCCAATGACGGGCTTCCTCAAAATGCCCTAGGTCTTCGTGAGCAAGCGAGTTGGATGCACACCCACTTAGTTTCTTTTTGAGCTTTCATACACTTATAGCTCTAGTGCATCCGTTGCATGGCAATCCCTACTCACTCACATTGATATCTATTGATGGGCATCTCCATAGCCCGTTGATACGCCTAGTTGATGTGAGACTGTCTTCTCCTTTTTGTCTTCTCCACAACCACCATTCCATTCCACCTATAGTGCTATGTCCATGCCTCATGCTCATGTATTGCATGAAGATTGAAAAAGTTTGAGAACATCAAAAGTATGAAACAATTGATTGGCTTGTCATCGGGGTTGTGCATGATTTAAATATTTTGTGTGATGAAGATAGAGCATAGCCAGACTACATGATTTTGTAGGGATAGCTTGCTTTGGCCATGTTATTTTCAGAAGACATGATTGCTTTGTTAGTATGCTTGAAGTATTATTGTTTTCATGTCAATGTTAAACTTTTGTTTTGAATCTTATGGATCTGAAAATTCTTGCCACAATAAATAGGATATTGATAAATATGTTAGGTAGCATTCCACATCAAAAATTCTGGTTTTATAATTTACCTACTCGAGGACGAGAAGGAAATAAGCTTGGGGATGCTGATATGTCTCCAACGTATCTATAATTTTTTATTGTTCCATGCTATTATATTATCCATGTAGGATGTTTTATATGCATTTATACGCTATTTTATATGATTTTTCGGACTAACCTATTAACCTAGAGCCCAGTGCCAGTTTCTGTTTTCTCCTTGTTTTTGAGTATCGCAGAAAAGGAAAACCAAATGGAGTCCAGTTGACCTGAAATTTCACGGAGATTATTTTTGGACCAGAAGAAGCCCACGGAGTATCGGAGATGGGCAAGAAGAGTCCCGAGGCACCCACGAGGGTGGGGGCGCGCCCTACCCCCTGGGCGCGCCCCCTACCTCGTGGCCGCCTCGGAGACCCCCTGACTTGTTCCCAACGCCAAAAATCCCTATAAATATATAAACACCCGAAAAGAAACCTAGATCGGGAGTTCCGCCGCCGCAAGCCTCTGTAGCCACCAAAAACCAATCGGGACCCTGTTCTGGCACCCTGCCGAAGGGGGATCCATCACCGGTGGCCATCTTCATCATCCCGGCGCTCTCCATGATGAGGAGGGGGTAGTTCACCCTCGGGGCTGAGGGTATGTACCAATAGTTATGTGTTTGATCTCTCTCTCCCGTGTTCTTGATTTGGCACGATCTTGATGTACCGCGAGCTTTGCTATTATAGTTGGATCTTATGATGTTTCTCCCCCTCTACTCTCTTGTAATGGATTGAGTTTTCCCTTTGAAGTTATCTTATCGGATTGAGTCTTTAAGGATTTGAGAACACTTTATGTATGTCTTGCATGTGCTTATCTGTGGTGACAATGGGATATTCACGTGATCTACTTGATATATGTTTTGGTGATCAACTTGTGGGTTCAGTGACCTTGTGAACTTATGCATAGGGGTTGGCACACGTTTTCATCTTGATTCTCCGGTAGAAACTTTGGGGCACTGTTTGAAGTTCTTTGTGTTGGTTGAATAGATGAATCTGACATTGTGTGATGCATATCGTATAACCATACGCGTGGATACTTGAGGTGACATTGGAGTATCTAGGTGACATTAGGGTTTTGGTTGATTTGTGTCTTAACGTGTTATTCTAGTACGAACTCTAGGAAAGATCGAACGGAAAGAATAGCTTCATGTTATTTTACTACGGACTCTTGAATAGATCGATCAAAAAGAATAACTTTGAGGTGGTTTCGTACCCTACAATAATCTCTTCGTTTGTTCTCCGCTATTAGTGACTTTGGAGTGACTCTTTGTTGCATGTTGGGGGATAGTTATATGATCTAATTATATTATTATTGTTGAGAGAACTTGCACTAGTGAAAGTATTAACCCTAGGCCTTGTTTCCTAGCATTGCAATACCGTTTATGCTCACTCTTATTACTTGTTACCTTGTTGTTTTTATATTTTCAGATAACAACAACCTATATCTACCATCCATATTGCACTTGTATCACCATATCTTCGCCGAACTAGTGCACCTATACAATTTACCATTGTATTGGGTGTGTTTGGGGAGACAAGAGACTCTTTGTTATTTGGTTGCAGGGTTGTTTGAGAGAGACCATCTTCAACCTACGCCTCCCATGGATTGATAAACCTTAGGTCATCCACTTGAGGGAAATTTGTTACTGTCCTACAAACCTCTGCACTTGGAGGCCCAACAACGTCTACAAGAAGAAGGTTGTGTAGTAGACATCATCAAACAGTGGCCTTGGTCTTCAGCAAGGTAGGTCCTGTTGAGGAATTTGGAGGAGCTGAAGAACTTGCGGAGGCTCCTGAGGCAATTGATTTGCCTGAGGTCCTTTGACACGACGCAAGGTGCACAGGTGCTGAGGACTTTGCCGGAGAAGCTGAGGACTTTGAACGAGCAGGAACAGCATGAGGAATTTTTTGTGAGGGCTTTGCAGAACTGGGCCGTGAGGGCATTGCTGAGGTGCTTGGCCGTGAGGGCATTGAAGCAGAAGTACTGGCCTTGTGAGCGGGCTTCTTGGGCATAGCCTTCTTAGGCTTGCTAGTAGAGGCCTCGGTAGTGGCAGCAGTAGAATCTTCATTGAATTTCTTCACTGCCTCTTTTGCCATTTTGGCCAGTTTCGCTTGACGCTTGGCCCATTCAGCGGGAAATTCTTCAGTCTGATGCTTGCGGGATCAGCTTCTTGGCCAGGTTCTAGTGGAGGTCTTGGGCATGGAGGGTGTACAGCGAATTTCTTCATGTACTTTGGAGTGACATAACGATATTCCCTCCATTCTCTGGCCCATCTCCTCTCTATCTTCTGAATGCGCACTTTGCACTCATTCTTCGTTTCATGAGGAGGAGTGCAGAACCCTGCATAGATGTCATCAGGAATCTCAAACGCAGTGTTGACTTCAGGTTTCTTCCCTTCCTTCTGAGGTTTCTTGCCATCAGCCATTTTCTTCAGCTGAGGAATCTGAACAGCAGAATTCTCTGAAGAGGTATGCAACTTTTCTTCGAGGAACACTGCAAATGAGTTAGGTTGATGAGAACCTAGTGATTCAACAGCATACATGTGTACCTGTGAACAGAGTATAGGTGCGAAGAATTTGGAGAGGTCATATGCGTTCTCAGAAGTTTTTGCAAAAAGAACAAGTTTGAGGAATTTGACCAGATGTGTCTTGAGGAATTTCACTAAGCGTTCTTTGTCTTAGGTTCCAGAGTTGTATAGATTGAAAATCCACACAATTGAGGAATCTTGAAGAAAAACGTTGCTTAGGGAAACAGATCAAGAGCAGATGTTTGTGTGAGGTGTTTAGAGTGTGAACATTGAAGAATAAACACCTTTTGAAGATTTTGTAGAAATCATATGGATCAACAAGGGCAGTAAAAGTGAATTTTTATTACCCTTAACAAAGAACACGACGAACTGAGACTAGTAGATTTGAAGCTCATCGGTTCAGACCTTCCACGCCCTAACTTGGCTGAGGAAGACAGCTACAGCGGCGGCGGAGTGAAGAAATCCGCGGCCGTCACGAGTACGACGGCGACGAGGTCGAGGCAGCGAAGCTCTTCCTCACCGGAGACGATGGAAGTAGCGGCGGCGCTAGGTTTTGAGAGCTGGTGCGAGGGAGTGAGGTCGAGCGGAGTAAAAACAGTCTGAGGAGGGTGAGGGGTATTTATAGCTGAGGTGAAAAACCGCTCGCCCAAGGAAAATGGACGAACGTGGCCCCTGACGCTTCTCATTCGTGCGACATGTGTCACCCACGTACTGTGAGGTGGAGATCGTGTGAGATCGTGGGTGAATAGATCAACATATCGTGGAATGTGGAATGGTTTGAGCGGCAAAAGCCAAAAATTCAGATTAGAATATTTTAAGGTTTCATTCGCAAATTCTTCAGCTGACAAGGACACAGTGAAGATTTTGAACGGGCTTCAAATAGAATGCACATCAAGAATTTGTGAACAGACTGGGTTGAGTTTAGCATAGAGGGGGAAGGGTCCGATCACATTCACTAAGCAAAAAAATGCAACTTGAAGAAATAGCTATAAGTGAATGCTGTAGAGGACATAAACTCAAATGTATATATAGCCAAAGAAGAAAAACAACAGAAAGAGTGAAGACATTGCAAAGTTGAAGAAATTGAACAACTGAGGGATTTCAAAACTGAAGAAAAACTCAAATTGAAGATTTTCAACTTTTGTTGGTGGTGTAAACCACCGTATAAGAATGATGATTTCAAACACCGTGTACAATTGTCGTAGGACTCTGAGAATCAAATTCTTAATTAATTTCTTCACACTTAGGGTATTAGTCTTCATTGATTGAAGAAAAATCTTACTTCGTGTGTTGCGCATCTAAGTCATCAATTTTGCATAAGTGTTGTGTGTGTCCTTTTCAATGTACATTCAAAGATTCTAAGATATTTAGCTCACACCGCAACTTGCTAAATCTCTTCTCATCCAAGGGCTTTGTGAAGATATCGGCTAGCTGTTCTTCAGTCTTCACGTGCTCGATAGAGATGTCGCCCGTCAACACATGATCACAAAGAAAATGATGACGAATCTGAATGTTCTTTGTCTTCGAGTGCTGAACTGGGTTATGACCAATCTTGATGGCACTCTCATTGCCACAATAGAGTGGCACATTCTTCACATTGATGCCGTAGTCCTTGAGGGTTTGCTTCATCCATATCAATTGAGCACAGCATGAACCAGCAACAATGTACTCAGCTTCAGCAGTAGAGAGTGATATGCAGTTCTGTTTCTTCGAGGACCAACATACCAAGGATCATCAGAGGAAATGTCATGTGCCTGATGTTGACTTGTGGTCCACACGATCACCAGCATAGTCAGAGTCTGAATATCCAATGAGACCAAAAGCCGGGCCCTTGGGATACCATAATCCAAGTGTTGGAGTGTGAGCTAGATATCGAAGAATATGCTTCACAGCCTTATGGTGTGATTCCTTCGGTGTAGCTTGAGAGCGGGCACACATGCAAACACTAAGCATAATATCTGGCCTAGATGCACATAAATACAATAAAGAACCAATCATGGAGCGGTATACCTTTTGACCGAAGTCAATACCATTTTCATCAGTGCATAAATGGCCATTTGTGGGCATAGGGATTTTGACGCCTTTGCAATCTTGCATGTCGAATTTCCTCACTACATCTTTGAGGTATTTCTCCTAAGATATGAATATGTCGTTGCATTGTTGACGTATCTGAAGACCTAAGAAGAATTTTAATTCTCCCATCATAGACATTTGATATTCTTCACTAATCATATAGGCAAATTCATCACTATAACGTTGGTCAGTACAGCCAAAGATAATATCATCAACATATATTTGGCACACGAATAGTTAACCATCATAAGTTTTGGTGAAAAGAGTTGGGTCAAGTGAATCAGGTTTGAAGCCTTTCTTCATGAGGAATTCCTTCAAAGTATTATACCATGCCCGAGGGGCCTGCTTGAGGCCATAGAGGGCCTTATTGAGTCTGAAGACTTTGTCAGGATGCTTTGGATCCTCAAAACCTGGGGGTTGAGCAACATATACTTCTTCCTCAAGCTTACCATTGAGGAATGCACTTTCCATATCCATTTGATATAAGATGATATTATGATGGTTAGCATAAGCAAGTAATATGTGAATAGCCTCAAGTCTAGCAACAGGTGCAAAAGTTTCATCGAAATCAATTCCTCCAACCTGTGTGTAGCCTTGAGCTACAAGTCGTGCATCATTCCTCACCACAAGGCCATTTCCGTCTTGCTTGTTGCGGTAGATCCATTTTGTGCCGATGATATTGTGCTTGCGAGGGTCTGGTCGCTTGACAAGTTCCCGGACATTGTTGAGCTCGAACTGATGTAATTCTTCTTGCATAGCTTGAATCGACTCAGGTTCCAGAAATGCTTCATCTACCTTAGTGGGCTCTGTGATAGAGACAAAAGCAAAGTGCCCACAAAAGTTAGACAAATGTGAAGCTTTTGAGCGTGTGAGAGGACCTGGTGCGTTGATGTCGCTGATGATTTTCTCAATCTGCACTTCATTTGCAACTCGAGGATGAGCGGGTTGGCGACGAGGAATTGGATCAACATTTTCTTCAGAACCATTTTCCTCAGGTGCACCAGCATGATGTTCTTCACGGTCTGGAATAACTTCTTCAGTAGATTCTTTGGTAGGAATGACATCCTCAGTAGCCTTGAACTTGATGGTTTCCTCGGGAGACTGTTCATCTAGCACAGGAGGTAGGTGCTCTCTTTGCGAGCCATTAGTTTCATCGAACCGCACATCTACAGTTTCAACAACCTTGTGGAGAACGTTGTTGAAGACTCTGTAGGTGTGAGAGTCCTTTCCGTAACCAAGCATAAAACCTTGATGTGCTTTCGGTGCAAATTTAGAATTGTGATGAGGATCTCTAATCCAACATTTAGCACCGAAGACTTTGAAATAACTCAAATTGAGTTTCTTGTCAGTGAGGAGTTCATATGCAGTCTTCTTGAAGAATTTGTGAAGATATACCCTGTTGATGATGTGGCACGCAGTATCAATTGCCTCAATCCAGAAATGACGAGGCATCTTGTATTCATCAAGCATAGTGCGAGCCATCTCAACAAGAGTCCTATTCTTGCGCTCCAAGACGCCATTCTGCTGAGGAGTATAAGGAGCAGATAACTCATGAGTAATACCAAGTTCATCAAGATAGTCATCAAGACACTAAAAAAAGACACATCCGTGACATTTTGGGCCGAATGAATTTTTTTCTGTCACACTTATGACACTTCTATGATGATAATTGTGACAAAACCTGGTATCATCATAGATGTGGTGGGCTCCTACTTCTATGACAAAACATCATGACAGAAAATGGGCTTTTCGTTCTGGGCGGGCCGAAGACACAGCTGCATGACATTCTTTGGGCCGTCCATGACGGAAAAAACCGTGTTAGAAGAGAGGGCGAGGAAAATATCGGGGTGTTCCCGGTTACGGTGGGTGGTCGGGGCCGAGCAATGCACGGAGGTTTGCGCGTTTCTCTCGTAACGCAAGCGCGTGGGTGCGAGGCATAGGGCTCTAACTGAACCCGAGCGAGGCTGTCGGGACCCCGATCCTAAGTCACACCGATCTAGCATGTAACACATCATATCACTTTGCGGCCTCACGCACGATATTCCCACGGGTGCCACCTTACCTGGCCCGGGACCGTTTGCGCCTTTTGGCTCACGTATATGATAGTGTCGCTAGCATCCATATGACAAAGAACCCGGGCCGACATGGCTATTCGTGAATCCAAAGCGGCACTAACCCATGAGGACAGGCATACATGAATCACATCAAGCATGTCGGTCATCAACGTGTGAATCCGGGCTGTAGCACTGGGCTAACAGGACTCCGGTAAACCGGGCTGTAGTAGGCTAGGCAGGACTCCGGATGTCACCGCATGACATTTCCCCGAAGGGACAGACACAGGAACAAAGTGAAACACATGCCGGCCAGTCAAGTGTTCTGAGCAGTAGTGCTGGGCTAGCAGGACTCCGGTGTACCGGGCTGTAGCGGACTACTATCGCTCAGAAAGCACTAGACTACATTTCCCATATGATAGGCTGCCAAGGATAAACAACTAGATTGTCGGATCCCACACATAGCAATACACGTTACACGTACGCATAACATGCAAGTATGTGTTGTACAACATGGCATCACAACATAACACAAACTCATATAGATAAAGGCCCAAAAGAGCCACATAGCATTAAATACAAACAGGGGTCTCATGACCCATCATTCGGAGCATACAAGCAACAAGAGGAAGCATTACATGTCTGAGTACAGACAACTACAAATGGAAAAGGCTTAAGAGCCTGACTATCTACAACATCCGATCAAGATCGTAGCTGAGGTACAAGCTACTTGTCGAAGTCCACGTAAACTAGTAAGACCGAAGTCTCCGCTGCAAAAACATAAATAAAGCAACATGAGTACAAAGGTACTCAGCAAGACTTACATCAGATCCTATCATACATGCATTTGTATCAAGGAGGTAATGTGGGGTTTAGTTGCAGCAAGCCAGCTTTGACTCAGTGGCTATTCTGTACTACGACTGCTGGTAACTCTTTTGAGGTGGCGCACACGAGTCCACTAATCACCACATCAAAACACTACTATGGATTCATTCCCGTCTTCCTACGAGAAGGCCATCCATAGCACTCACACTTGTCTTGAGCATTTTAGAGTATCCACTTCAAGTTGTCTATGTACCACGTAAGCATCCAAGAAGTCCATAACCGAGGACACGGCTATTCGAATAGATCATGATAACCCTACGGGGGTGTACTTCTTCACACACGCTCTCACCACTTATCACCATGTACACGTCATG
Organism: Aegilops umbellulata; assembly: GCA_032464435.1. Classification (NCBI taxonomy): domain Eukaryota; kingdom Viridiplantae; phylum Streptophyta; class Magnoliopsida; order Poales; family Poaceae; genus Aegilops; species Aegilops umbellulata. Next base: position 475,080,873 of record CP136057.1, on the reverse strand, counting down.
TAACTCGGCAACCTTCAAGCGGAAGCCTGGCGAGGGTGTCGGCCACGACCTGACTAACCACACAAGACTCTAGTCCAGGTTTATCGCCTATTCGGGTTCCATCCGCAAGGAGATCCGGCCGGGGTGTCGCTCACGGCCCCAAACGATGTGTGCAGGGTTCCCAAGCCCACCTCGCCGGATGGACCTACGCTTGGTACACCGTGCCACTTGTGCCTAGTCTGTCCCAAGCCCACCTGGCCGGGTGCCACTTGGTAGACTACTAACACTACCTACAAACACCAGAAACTATTTGCAACTCCTGGACAGAGAACAAGTTGGTTAATAAGTCGAGAGAGCTTGGAGCGCCCGGAGCCCATTGTGTGGTAGTAGCTAGTCATTGGACAACTTACACAGAACTCGGTTCTTAAGGACGGTCCCAATGAGACAACCCACCATGTACTCCTACATGGCCTCTCACCGCTACCTTTACCAAATCGTGTTCACACGCTTAACTCTCAGCATCAGAACATATCATATCACTCCAATCCATTCCCAATGAATTAGACCTGACACAACTCTAAGCAATAGCAGGCATGGCAAGGTAGGAACACAACATGGCTCAATCAACTCATACACATGCTAGTGGGTTTCAACTATTTACTGTGGCAATGACAGGTCATGCAGAGGAATGGGTTCAACTACCGCAGCATAAAGTAGCAGTTGAATCGTTGTTGTCCTAATGCAATAAAAGAGAGCAGGAGCGAGAGAGTGGGATCATATCGGAATGAACAAGGGGGGTTTGCTTGCCTGGTAGATCAACAAGGAAGGCACTGCTCCTCAGACAGGTACTCGGGATCGGTCTCCGGAGCAGGACCTATCGAGAAGGAACGGTTCGACAATCAGAATACAAGCATATGCCACAATATGATGCATTATCATGGCATGAATATGTGATGTTGTTTGAGCTAATGCAGCTAGAGTTCATTTGGTTGAAGTCCATTTGAACCAAAGATTCAAATGCATTTCCAAAGTAAGTCCTTATATATGCCATTTATATGTTTTCACCTATACAGCAGGTATAAGTTGTTTTTTCATGCATTAAACTGGTACAGATGGAAAGATTGTATTTTTTTGATAATTTTTCATATATAAATTATTTCAATCCGAGCTACGGTTGAATTTCTATGATTTTTTGAAGGTTGAAACATTTTCTGGAATTTCCTGACTAATCTTAAATCCAGAAAATGAATAACTGCGTCAGCCTGACGTCAGCGTGACGTCAGCGAGTGAACGGGTCGGTCCAGGTCAAACCTGACCAATGGGACCCATATGTCAGTGTCTAAACTAACTAATCTAGTTTAGTTAGTGGCCTCGGGCCCACATGTCAGTATCATCAGCTAATTAAGTTTAATTAACATCTAACTAAAATTAGCAGGGGCCTGGCCCACTTGTCAGTGTCGGGTTTAGTTAAATGGTGATTAGCCTTAAGCTAATCACCTGACCCATGGGGCCCACCTGACGGGCCGGCGAGGTCAAAGGGTCAAACCCCACCGGCGTTTAGCCGTCGGCGAGGCCGAACGCGGCGGAGGGGCTCGGGACCACGTCTCCGGTGACCAAAAGGGCCGCGGAGACCATCTGCGAGGATCCCAGGCTCGCGCGCATCCAATGGGACATGCGGGAGACCGTAGGGGTGCTGGAGCTCATCGGAGCAGAGCTCGCGGCGGCGGCCGGAGCACGGCTTCGAGCGGAGCGGCTGCGGGGCACGGGGGGCACCCGAGGGGCTCTGCGGCACCCTCGTGGCACCAGGAGCACTATGACACGCTCGGTTGCGGGCTGCAGTGACTAGGGCAGCGACGGCGACATGGACGGCGGCAAGAAGCTTCGGCCATGGCGGGGAATGAAGCTACGATGCGAGAACAGAGAAACGGGGAGAGGGGGACGACGTAGAAGCTCACGGCGGTTCGGACGAGGCGGTCGGCGAGCTCGGGGAGGGGCTGGAGTCGGCGGGGCGGAGAAGATGATCTCCGGCGACCGGAGATGAAGACGGCGGCGATGGCGACTCTCCAGGACCTCCCGAGGTGCGTGACTTGACGGAGAGGTAGCCGGCGATGTGGCGGAGCTCCTGGGCGCAGCGTCAGGGCGAGGGGTGGCCGGTGGCCGCGGTGGAGCTCGTCGGCGGCGGCGGGCGCGTTCGGACGCGAGAGAGAAAGCGAGGGAGAGAAGAGGAGAGGACCGGGGGAGAGTGAGAGGGTTGCGCGGCGGCGCGTGGCGACGTTCCGGACGTCAAGGCGTCGGGGGGGAGGACAGGCAGGCAGGTGCCGTGGCGGCACGGCGGTGCGCACGCGTCGGCTACACGCCCCTGGCCTCCTGGCGGGAGGTGGAGGACGACTGGCACTGGCTAGTCGGGGTTTCAACTATTTACTGTGGGAATGACAGGTCATGCAGAGTTATGGGTTCAACTACCGCAGCATAAAGTAGCAGTTGAATCGATGTTGTCCTAATGCAATAAAAGAGAGCAGGAGCGAGAGAGTGGGATCATATCGGAATGAACAAGGGGGGTTTGCTTGCCTGGTAGATCAACAAGGAAGGCACTGCTCCTCAGACAGGTACTCGGGATCGGTCTCCAGAGCAGGACCTATCGAGAAGGAACGGTGTCGACAATCAGAATACAATCAAATGCCACAATATGATGCATGATCATGGCATGAATATGTGATGCTGTTTGAGCTAATGCAGCTAGAGTTCATTTGATTGAAGTCCATTTGAACCAAAGATTCAAATGCATTTCCAAAGTAAGTCCTTATATATGCCATTTATATGTTTTCACCTATACAGCAGGTATAAGTTGTTTTTTCATGCATGAAACTGGTACATATGGAAAGATTGTATTTTTCTAATAATTTTTCATATATAAATTATTTCAATCCGAGCTACGGTTGAATTTCTATGATTTTTTGAAGTTTAAAACATTTTCTGGAATTTCCTGATTAATCTTAAATCCAGAAAATGAATAACTGTGTCAGCCTGACGTTAGCGAGTCAACGGGTCGGTCCAGGTCAAACCTGACCAATGGGACCCATATGTCAGTGTCTAAACTAACTAATCTAGTTTAGTTAGTGGCCTCGGGCCCACATGTCAGTATCATCAGCTAATTAAGTTTAATTAACATTAACTAAAATTAGCAGGGGCCTGGCCCACTTGTCAATGTCAGGTTTAGTTAAATGGTGATTAGCCTTAAGCTAATCACCTGACCCATGGGGCCCACCTGACGGGCCGGCGAGGTCAAAGGGTCAAACCCCACCGGCGTTTAGCCGCCGGCGAGGCCGAACGCGGCGGAGGGGCTCGGGACCGCGTCTCCGGTGACCAAAAGGGCCGCGGAGACCATCTGCGAGGAGCCCAGGCTCGCGCGCATCCAATGGGACACGCGGTAGACCGCGGGGGTGCCGGAGCTCGCGGCAGCGGCCGGAGCACGGCTTCGAGCGGAGCGGCTGCGGGGCACGGGGGGGCACCCGAGGGGCTCTGCGGCACCCTCGTGGCACCAGGAGCACTGTGACACGCTCGGTTGCGGGCTGCGGTGACTAGGGTGGCGACAGCGACATGGACGGCGGCAAGAAGCTTCGGCCATGGCGGGGAACAAAGCTACGGTGCGAGAACGGAGAAACGGGGAGAGGGGGACGGCGTAGAAGCTCACGGCGGTTCGAACGAGGCGGTCGGCGAGCTCGGGGAGGGACTGGAGTCGGCGTGGCGGCGAAGACGATCTCCGGCGATCGGAGATGAAGACGGCGGCGATGGCGACTCTCCAGGGCCTCCGGAGGCGCGTGACTTGACGGAGAGGTAGTCGGCGATGTGGCGGAGCTCCTGGGCGCAGCTTCAGGGCGAGGGGTGGCCGGTGGCCGCGGTGGTGCTCGTCGGCGGCGGCGGGCGCGTTCGGACGCGAGAGAGAAAGCGAGCGAGAGGAGAGGAGAGGACCAGGGGAGAGTGAGAGGGGTGCACGGCGGCGCGTGGCGACGTTCCGGACGTCCAGGCGTCAGGGGGGGGGGGACAGGCAGGCAGCTACCGTGGCGGCACGGCGGTGCGCACGCGTCGACCACACGCCCCTGGCCACCTGGCGGGAGGTGGAGGATGACAGGCATTGGCCAGTCGGCTGGGCCGGCCAGCTGGGCCGCACAGTGCCAGGCCTTAGGTGAGCACAGGTAAGCATTTTTCCATTTTGTTTAACTTTTCTATTTTTCTGACATTTGTTTGGTTTAATAAAAATACTAAACCATTTTATTTTATTATGCCAATTTTTGTGGGGGCTAATGGTATTATTCCAGAGCTCCTCAACAAATGGCACAATTTTGGACATATAATATATATATAACATTTATATATCCAATGCAAATAATTATGCATTAATTCCAAATGCCCAAAATAAATACTTATGATCTCCCAAAAATATTGGTTTGATTTTTATCTCTGTCCGGTATTTTCAGAGGGCAGCATGAGCATTTTCTTGGACCTTTTGGAGCACTTTTTATTTGTGTCATTTCCAGAGATGATTCTGAGGGTTTCACAAATCCTCATTTCAAATTTAAATAGAATTTAAACATGATGCACACATGAAGGGCTAGCCTAGGTCATACCAGAACTAGGGGTGAGACAGAGGCGTTGGGATCTAACTGAACCCGAGCGATTGGACTACAGGCTACGCGTTACTAAACCCGAGCGATCGATCAATGACTGTTAACTGAACCCGATCGAGCGATTCCTTCTCTACTTCTGCTAACTGAAGCCGGTCGATGCTACCTCTGGATGAACAGTGAGCGTTGTTTGGGGGTTTGGATGAACAGTTCCCGGTGGGGGTGGATGAACAGGACCCCATGGTGTTGCCTCTGGATGAACAGGACCCCGATCGATCGAGCCGGTTGGGACTGGATGAACAGGACCTCGTGGAGGGCTGGATGAACAGGACCACCCCGTGGAGGGCTAGATGAATAGTTGACGGTGGAGGGCTGGATGAACAGTAGCCCGTGGAGGGGTAGTTGAACAGTAGTCGGTGGAGTAGCGCATGGTGGAGGCTGGATGAACAGAAGCCCGTGGATGAATAGTCGCAGGTGGAGGCCGGAGGAGGTCGACGGTGGATGAACAGTAGCCCGTGAAGGCTGGAGGGGGTCGACAGTGGAGATGAATAGTATCCCATGGAGTCCCGTTTTGCGTTACGCCACACCCCTACAGATGAACAGGACCCCCGTTTCGACCATAGCGCTCCAACACAAGTCTGTTTCCTCCGTTTTGCGGTACGCCACACCCCTCCTTATCAACAGGACCCTGTTTCGACCGTAGGAGGCCCGTTTCCTCCGTTTTGCAGTACGCCAGACCCCTCCCGATGAACATGACCCCGTTTCGACCACGGCCGGTCGAACACAAGGCCGTTTCCTCTATTCTGCGGTACGCCAGGCCACCTTCCATCGGTTGTTCCGTCCAAGCCGGTTGGCTCCCGATGAACAGCATGCGTTCCGTTGCCTCCTGATGAACACGACGCATACCTTTGCCTCCCCATGAACACGACGACGATGTAGTTTCTCCGTTCCGACCCAGTCATGTACACGAGCCCAAGTCGTACGTACGCGCGAGTAGGCGTTCGAGACCCCGCCCGTATGTACGTAGGTGGCCGTATTTACTTTCTTGCACCTTGGCCGTTGTACGTACGTGTACATGCTACGTGCGCGCCTCTACTATGACACGTGCGCGCCTCTACATCGACCAGTATGTACGTACACATTCGCGACTAGAATGACAACGCTACATACGCTTCGACCAGGTGGGTCCCGACTGTCAGGCACTTCCTTGCGTGCGAAGATGTAGCTGGTGGGTCCTAGCAGTCAGGGGGGCGAATCGTTATTTTTTTTGCCCGGACGCACTTCCTTGCGTGCGAAGATGTAGCTGGTAGGTCCCAGCAGTCAGGGGGGAAACGTTTTTTTCTTGTGAAATACGGTTGCCCATCCGGTGGGTCCCTGCTGTTAGGTGGAGGAATCATTATTTTCCGCGTAATAAGGAGGCACTTCCTTGCTGCAGCCGTGGACCCAGCTGTCAGCCTCTCCACGTATAGTCCATGTCCAATGTAAGTCGTTCCTTGACCACGTGACCACGTCGCGCCGAGAGCACCAGGGCAGTGGACGACGGCGAGGCCTAGGAAGGGGATGACACGGAGCCGGGGAAGACGCGACAGTGGATGCCCACGCGTAGAGAAGTATGAGGGTTCACTGGTTCGCTGCGGTGTGAGGCTGCCGTCGCTGCAGAATAACAGGGGTGTGGGTGAGTGGAGGGATGGCTTGGCCTGCGGTGAGAGCAGTAGGGGTGGTGAGGTCTCTGCGGCATCGTAGTCGGCCACGGGAGACAGGAGCACGAGGCACGACCGGCGCTGGTTTGGGCAGCTGGAGCAAGAAGACCAGAGGTTGAGGAAGCACTACGGCCGTTGGATGGACATCGTACGGTCACTTGAGCTAGAATCGTGCATATTGACTAAGTTGACAAAGCCCTCTGTCCCCGTCAACTTAGTAGGCCCACAAGTCAGCCTCCCACTATACTGGGTCCCAGCTAGCAGGGGGAGTATTCATTTTTTTGTGCGTAATAAGGAGGCACTTCCTTGCGTGCAAAGATATAGCTGGGGGTCCGAGCTATCAGCGGCTGTAATGTTTTTTTCGAGAAATACAGAGGCCCTTTCGGTAGGTCCTAGATGTCAGGTGGAGGAATCATTATTTTGCGCGTAATAAGGATCCATTTCCTTGCATGCGGCCGTGGACCCAGCTGTCAGCCTCTCCACGTACAGTCCACTTCAGATGCATGTCGGTCGTTGACCATGTTGACCAGGTCACGCCGAGAGCACCAGGGCAGGGGACGATGGCGAGGCCTTGGAAGGGCACGACACGGAGCCAAGGAAGACTCGGCAGTTGTTTCCCACGCGGAGGGGAGTACGACTGTACGAGGGTTTACTGGTTCGTCTGCCGTCGCCAGAGAATAACAGCAGGTGTGGGTGAGTAGAGGGATGGCTAGGCCAGCGATGGGAGTACGGTGGGGCGGTGAGGCCTGCGCGGCAGCACAGCCGGCCGCGGGGAGGAGGGAGCAGGCAGTCCCACCGGCGCTTGTTTGAGCGGCTAGAGCGGGAAGAGCAGAGATTGAAGAAGCACGACGGCCGTTGGATGGACATCCAACAGTCACTGCTTGTGCGTCAACCTTTTTTTTTAGGAAAGCCTCAAATCTATGGAAAACAGCATACAGCCCATCTGCCATTATTTCTAATAATTTACAGGCCATTTGCTAATTCGTAAGGTTTTTTTGGAGCACATATTCTTTTTGTTAGCATTACAGCCCATATTGTGGCCACGGTTAAAAAATTATACGAAATTTTGCATATTTCGGTGCGGTCCGAACTGTTTTTAATCCCGAAATTTTGAGTCACATTCAAACAGATTTTAAAAATACATGTATATCAATATAAAATCCAACAAATTGTCCATGCATAAAAATCAATGCAATTTAAAATCTCGAAATGAAAAAAAAAATTGAAACTAATTGTCGGTTTGATGTGTTTTAAAAATGTACAACCCATTTCTCATTACTGATAGGCCATTTTCTCGGCCAACCGAATGAAGCTCTCCTCGTCTTGAAAGATTTGTACCCCAATAGGCCTAACAAAGCGACTTACTTGGCAAATCACAAAAAAACTGGGTTGTGGCCGTGGACCCAGCTGTCAGCCTCTCCATGTATAGTACTCTTCCGATGGAAGTCGGTCGTTGACCACATTGACCATGCCGCGCCAAGAGCACCAAGGCGGTGGACGACGGCGAGACCTAGGAAGGGGACGACGCGGAGCCGGGGAAGACGCGACAGTGGATGCCCACGCAGAGAGGAGTACGAGGGTTCACTGGTTCGGCTGTGGTGTGAGGCTGCCGTCGCCGCAGAATAACATGGGGTGTGGGTGAGTAGAGGGATGCCCTGGACAGCTGTGGGAGTAGTAGGGGGCGGTGAGGCCTCCGTGGCATCACAACAGGCCACGGGAGGCTGGAGCATGCGGCACGACCGGCGTTGGTTTGGGCGGCTGGAGCAAGAAGACCAGAGGTTGAAGAAGCACTACGGTCGTTGCATGAACATCATACGGTAACTGGAGCTAGAATCATTCATATTAACTAAGTTGACAAAGCCCTCCATCCCCGTCAACTTGGTAGGCCCACAAGTCAGCCTCCCACTATGCTGGGTTCCAGCTGGCAGGGGGAGTATTCATTTTTTGTGTGTAATAAGGAGGCACTTCCTTGCGTGCGAAGATAGCTGGTGGGTCCGACCTGTTAGCGGGGGGCACATTTTTTTTGCGAAATACAGAGGCCCTTCCGGTGGGTCATAGATGTCAGGTGGAGGAATCAAAAACTTGAGAAGGCGTACAGAACAAGCTAGTGTACCAGTAAAGAGACGTTGCTGAGTTTTAGAAAAAAGAGAGACGTGCTCCTGTAGCTGGATCGAATCCAAACCTAGACTATGACTATATATGGTGCTATGTTACTCTGCAAGTAATGAAACGACATATCCAACATCCGCTTCTCATCTTCACTACTTACTCTGCCTAGCATCAGAAGCTCTGGCCGCAACAACCATGTCCGCTGGCTGCTCGTCCACCTTCTCTTCAGCAGGCAAAAACCAGATATGCACCAAGTCACCACCCGTACCATCGCCTGTGGGTCTCATCACACACCCGTCGGCACGCGCACCGCAGCCGGTTGCTCATCACAACCCGCTGTCGTTGGTGTGGTGCCACTGCTGCAAATCATGCAGAGTCATCCGTCGCGTCTCAACCACAATCCTCAACCCTGGCCGAGTCTTCTACAAATGCCCGAATCATGGGGTGATAATATGTCTCAGTGTTGTTCTGCTTCTTTTAGTTGCTGTTTTTTAAATAGTTTGGTTGATGATCTTCCAATTTGATTCGTGCAAAAAAGGGAAGATTCGTGTGATTTGTATTTCTGGGAAGTTGCTGATGTGGGGGAGTGCAACTACGCTGATTATTTGGTTAGCCAAGGAATCCCAATACCAGCAGGTTGGGGTGTTGGACAAGTAACTTAAGGAACGGCTGAAGAGGAAGATGTAGAGCAGAAGGTTAAAGATGCAGTTCCTCTGATCATGGCCAAGCAACAGCTGCTGAACGACCTTGACAGCAATGAGGAGATGAAAGAGCTTGTGAAGATAATGGGCAAAACCGGTGTGCTCTATAGGATGATTGTCTCTTTATTTGCAGTGTATGTAGCACTCGTGATGTATTTAGTGGCTATGACATGAGCAGTTTGCTGAAACTAGTAATGAATGAAACCTGTGTAGGAGGCTGGGCATAGTGTTGTGAACATCTAATGATTTCTATTAACAGAAATTAGGGGGTATCCTCTTTTGCTCATAAATAAATAAATAGCAAAGGCCCTTTTGGTAATAAATAAATAAATTAGCAGAGGCCCTGTCGGGTCAGCTTTGTTCTCATTCTAAGACGTCGAGCAAATTGCAGTCCAACAGCAAACTATGTCATCAAATTCAAGTTTCATAGCCAAATATGAGTACAACTAAACAACAATGTCATCATGTTTTAGTCGTCATACAATCACCAAACACAAATCAGCATACATAACAAGTGATGTTCTCATAGGAAAATACTAAACAACATGTTCATCAGGTTTCAGTTGTCATAGCAAACACAATTTCACATAGTATATAAAAAAGCGTCTTCTGACAGGCAAATACGACAAAAGCAATGTAATCATCATCCGCAGCAGCAGCGTCAACATCTTCGCCATGTGTATCAGTCTGAATCGTAATTCCCCACGGTGTCATCTTCTTCTTCGTCCTCAACATCCTCGAACGTTGGCTTCTTCTTGATCAACTCTTGTATGTCCACAGCACGACAGGCAATCTTTTCACCGGCGTCATTGCTATGTGCAACTTCACCTGTGTTATCTTGTACATCAGGAGTAGTGTAAGCATCATCTTGTTGTGCAACTTCATTAAACGAATTCCTCTGCTCAAACCTTTGCAATACTCTCCAGTCATCGCTACGTGCAAATGTGTCTTCCAAGAAAAATATATGTGTTGCTTGATTTGCCAAAATAAAAGGCTCGTTGGTCTGGTACGCCGCCTTGACATTGATGGATTTGAAATAATCATTAGCTATGGGTTTTGCGATCCTGGAAAACAGGTTATACCAACAACAACACAACAGAACCACACACCGATGATCCTCAAAACTGGAGATATACTGCAACTGAACAATGCCTGTTATGTTAGCATACATTTCAGTTGTCTCTTTGTCATAAGTATCCGTGCTCATGATGGCACTGTTTTGTGTCTTCCTTCCTTCGTCTTGTGCAAGGGTGTTGTAGGGCACATCTCCAACAACACAAGATTCATAATGTCTTACCCGAGTATCAGGACCCATTGCTAGTGAGTAAAGGGCATCATCAACTGTCTGCCCATCCTCCCACATCTTCTTAACCTATGGTTAGAAAATAGACAAGTTAATCATCTTATGTACTCAATACATTTAAAAAATTGATGGTGCAATTCGAAAGCTTACAGGGCTCTTGAACCATTTCGCAAATCCTGCCATAACCAGTTTGTCAATGTTTCTTGGATTTGCGGCAGTAACTCCTTTTTATAGATGCTACACAACATAGTGATAGCGTCAAGCATCTAAATATATAAGAATGTGCTGCAAGTTTAGTAGCTTACGATGTATAAGCTGCAGTACTTAGCACTTACTCCATATAAGGTAGTATCTCAGGACAGTTATTCAACACATATCAAACCATTTTGTCCAAATCTTTAGGTTTGTCCTCTTGTCGACTCTTCCCTGTAACTCGAACAGAATAATCGGAAACATTGAGCCTGGGATTGTCTTCATCCACCTCTTTGCTAAGCTGATCAGTTGTTTCAATGTATTTTGAGCAGAATGTCAACGCTTCTGTAGCAATTTAGGCCTCTGCAATGGAACCCTCGGGTCTAGCTCTATTCCTAACATAGCCCTTGAAAGTGCCTAACCACCTTTCAATAGGGTACATCCAGCCATACTGTACTGGACCTCTAAGTAGTGCCTCATCAGGTAGATGAACAGCCAAATGCACCATCACATCAAAGAAGGCTAGAGGATATATCTTCTCAAGGTCGCAGAGGATAGTTGGTATCTTGTCTCCAAGATGCTCCAAACCATCTATCCTGATATTTCTACTGCAGAGTTCCCTGTAGAATTGTCCCAACTCTGCAACTGCTCTGTATAAGTCAGGGCGGCCCAATCCGCTAAGGATAGCAGGTAAAACCCTTTGAAGTAGGATGTGGCAGTCATGAGTTTTCAACCCTTGTACCTTGTTTCCATCTGCACTGACTCTCCTTTAAGGGTTGGAAGCAAATCCATGTGGGGATCTCACATGTGACAGGACCTCGTAGAATTCTTTTCTTTTTACCTTGTCCAAGACGTACACAGCTGGTGCCATATCCCGAGGTTTACCTTCATCTTGCACCTGCAAATCCTGTCTGATACCCAGATGTGTCAAATCAATCCTAGATTTTAAGGTATCTTTCGTCTTGCCTTCAATATTAAGAAGTGTGCCGATAATGCTCTCACATATATTTTTCTCGATGTGCATCACATCAAGATTATGCCGCAAATCCAAATCTTTCCAATACTCCAAGTCCCACAAAGTGGACCTGCGGGTAAACAATAATCTCTCTTTTGCCCTGCCACGCTTCCTTTTCCCGCTACCATTACCAGGATGGTTTCCTGGTGTAACATGCCTACCTTCTCTAATTCCACTTGCAACTCATCGGCGGTGAGCCTCTTTGGTGCATCACGGTTTTCATGCTTTGCATTGAACACATGTCTTCGGTATTTTCTAGGATGCGGCTTGTCCTTGGCAAGGAAATGGCGGTGTCCAATGTAACAGATCTTGCTAAGTATTGCGTATGTAGCGGATTCCTCTCACAGCGAACATATGCATTGTAACCATGTGTCGTTCGCCCTGACATATGCCCAAAGCCGGATAATCATGGATGCACCAAATTATAACAACATGTAGAAAGAATTAGCTGGTGGGCTGCTATATAGGTCTCGAGTGAGAGCACCCCTCCATAGCTCTTGAAATTCCTCCACAAGAGGCTCCATGAACAAATCAAAATCCTTTCCAGGACTTTTTGGACCTGGGATGAGCAAGGCCATCATGTAGTTTGATTCTTTGGTGCAGACATTTGGAGGCATGTTGTAAGGGATAACAAGCACTGGCCACATGCTATATGTGGCGCTCTGGTGGCCAAATGGGTTAAATCCATCTGAAGCTAAGCCAAGTCTAATGTTTCTTGGGTCACCAGCAAACTTTTTGTGTTTCTGATTGAAGCTTTCCCACTCACTACCATGTGATGGGTGGCTCATTACATTCTGATCTCTGTACTCCTGGTTCCTAGAATGCCACAGTACATCCTCTCTTGTTTCAGCATCATGAAACAACCTCTGCAATCTTGGTGTAATTGGGGAATGTCTCAGAACATTATGAGGAATCCTCTTCACAGCATCGCCATCTTTCCATCTTGATGATTTGCATTTCGGGCATTCACTTAAGTTGGCATAGCGAACGGGCCTGTAGCCTAGTGGTTGCAGCGACCTTAGTAGCACCCCAGGTCCTGGGTTCGACTCCCGGTGGGAGCGGATTTAAACAGGCCTGGGCAAAAATTTCTGGAATAAAAAGGGTTGTGGGGTTGTTGCTCTACAGTAAATAGTCAAAAAAAACTTAAGTTGGCATAATCCTTCCGGAACAGAACACAATTATTCTTACAAACATGGATCATATCATATCCAATTCCAACTGCAGGAAGGAAATTCTTCATTTTACTGTAGGTGTGTGGCAGCTCAGACGCATCTGGGAAAGCTTTGCGGAAAGCAGCCAACATCGCATTGAATGATTTGTTGGTCATCCGCTCAGATGTCTTCACCTGAAGAAAGGTGACCATAGCTGAGAATACTGACAGCTTATTTCTTGGGGTGACAACCACGTTGCATTGTTCCAACATGCGGGCCCACCATTTTTCTTCTATAGGTGAAAGTTCACGGAATGCATGAGCATTTATTGTTTCAATGTTGTTCAAACTCACTGGCTCCGCGCCCACCTCCTCCTCCTCCTCTTCCACCTGAGCATCAGGCAGATCATGATGGTGATCTGCTGCTTCCACATAGTCAATAACATTGACGTTCACAGCTTCACCATGATGAACCCACCTAGTATATGTGACCGACATCCCATACAAGTGTAGATAATTTTGCATAGTTGACTGGGGTCTTGTAACTGAATTCATACAACTGATACACGGGCAGAGCACATCTGATTTCGGACCACCGTACCCAGCTCTTATAAAGTTCATGAAGTTTTCAACCCCCTCGACATATGCAGCGAAGAATCTTCGAGCAGAAGTTATCCAAGTCATGTCCATATGTTAGACATACAAATTAGTTCTTCTACTAGATATTATAGGAAAAACATATATGTTTGTTTATGAAGTCCAGAAGAAAATACCTAGGTCGATGTCTAAAGCTATGGAATGATATTTGGACGAGCAGGTCTAAGTAATGAAATATATGTAAAGCTAATTCAGCAAACAGATTTGAGTGCTAAATTATGGCAGGCTGTTTCAGCAGTCAATGAGGCCGAGCACACAGCCATCGAACTACCGAAGGCCATCGCAGCAACAAAGATCAAGTATAAAACGGTGTAGAGCTATTTCACCTAACAGATTGGCTACTAGACCATGGCAATCTACGTCACAATAAATATATGGCAGGATATTTTAGCAACTAATCGGCCTTGGCATGCCATCTCAGCTAAGCAGATTGAGTGCAGAATAGGGCAAGGAAGCTTCTTAATCAGAGCATATTGACTGTAAACTACTTCAGCAAACAGTGAGATTAACAGCGCCTATCAGCTAACATTCAGCACTACACCGACATGCACGGGGCCTCAGTCTAGAATGCGCGTACCGTGGGAGAAGTTGATCACCATGCATCTCCACACGAACGTCGCCAGTGGTGGCGGTGCTGACCGCCGTGCGCCTCCACAAGAACGTCGCCAGTGGTGGCGGCGTGGATAGAGGACGACAGTCTATCAGAGCGTACTATGGGAGCGAGAGGATCGCTATGCGTCCCCTCGATGAATCGCGGCGCCGACGTATCGGTGCGTCGGGGAGGGCGGCTTTGGCGGAGCGAATGGCGTGGAGGGGGACAGGGGAGGGGGTTTCGGGAATATTATTGGCTAGTTGGCCGAAGGGCGGTTGAATCTAGGATTTGGGGGGAATTTTTGGGTGAGGGGAGGATTTTAGAGCGGTGGGCGAGGGGAGTTTAGCGCATGGTCGGTTTCTCCAAGTGCAGTCCCATGTGTGAGTGAAGAGGCAAGCCGAAGCGTGTTCCGTTTGCGTGAGCCGTGTGCAGGACCGGACGTGTGTGGGGTGCAATGCGACCGCGACAGGGGTGATGTGAGTTTACCACCTTTTTTCCTTTTAAACTAGGTGCTTCACCCCTCAAAAAAAACTTGTTGCTTCCCGCGATCCATCGATACTACTACTAGTAATCCGGTAATCCCGACTAAAACGGCGCGGCCGGGTCTTTTCCCGCCCGATATGCTGGGAGGTTGGCTTAGTTGGGTTTTTTTAGGACGAGTAATGCTACACCTACGTAATCCCAGTTACGTAATTAATGTAATGTGAAATGTGTGAGCTGTTGATTGTAGATTGGGGGAGGGAGGGGCCCACCACCATGAAAATCAGGGGAGGAGAGAGAGAGAGGCAATTTACGTTAACCCTTTCATAGATTCCCGTAGATGTAGAAAGATGTGAAATGCGTGAATGTGTAGTGGACGTACTATTGGAGTGCCTAAGATAAATTGTGTATGTATAGACCCTATGTGTTTATTTTACTTCACATGTTAGCTTTGTCTCGGTTCAATAAAAAAGCAGAGTTGGTGATGATGGTGTGCCTATCATCCTGCAATATAGGTCGTCCAATCTATATCTAATGGATAGGAAGGAAACTATGACAATTTACCCGTACTCCTCTCCACATTTGCAGATAAGGCCTTCCCTCGTTGATCCTTTTCTCCCACAAGATGTTGATCTTCCGTGCAACGCACGGGCATCTTGCTAGTACTCCTACAATATACTATATTATTTCGAAAGTTCATATACACCGGTCGAGATTAATGTAAACATGGCCGATTTTCATTACATTTCGAACTTTTATAGGACAGAAAAATAAAAGAAATCCGACCCTAAACCTATTCTACGGCGGTGACCGACGTCCTCCATCTGCGATCTATATGTACATGGGCGGGGTTGAAGACCCGTGAAGTGAAGGCGCGGTCTCCGGCGAGGAAGAGTAGAACACGGGATACGGATCGGCCAGTTGGGACACCATGCCCTGCCGCCTCCCATGACCAGTATTCTTGAACTCAGTTCCATTGTCACTTCTGATGTGCTTGATCTTCACACCAAAGTTGGTTGAAGCTCTCGAGGAAAATCATTTGAAGACTTCCTGCACTTCACGTTTGTAAGTGATGATATGTACCCATGTGTAACGAGAGTAATCATCAACAATAACAAAGCCATATAGAGATGCTTCATTGGCGAATGCAGAATAATGGTTAGGACCAAAGAGATCCATGTGAAGCAATTCAAATGGACGAGTGGTAGTCATGATAGTTTTTGCTGGATGCTTGGCCTTGGTCATGTTTCCAGCTTCACAGGCTCCGCACAAGTGATCCTTGAGGAATTTGACATTCTCAATGCTAATGACATGATTCTTCTTCGCGAGCTTGTGCAAGTTCCTCATGCCAGCATGACCAAGTCGTCGATGCCATAGCCAGCCTTCTGAAGCATTTGCAAGTAGGCATATAGCGGGTTGTGGTCCTGTAGAGAAATCAACAATATACAGGTCTCCTCTCCTAAAGCCTTCGAAGACTTTGGAATGGTCAGCTTCCATGATCACAACACAATGATACTTGACAAAGATAACAACCATATCAAGATCACAAAGTATTGAGACTGTCATGAGGTTGAATCCTAAGGACTCGACAAGCATGACTTTGTCTATGTGTCGATCCGTTGAGATCGCAACCTTACCTAGACCCAATACCTTGCTTTTTCCTTTGTCAGCGTCTGTGATATTCTTCAGATGCGATGGAGATAATGGAACATCCATCAATAGATTCTTGTCACCGGTCATGTGGTTTGTACATCCACTATCGAGGACCCACTTAGTGGCTTTGGGTTGATCATCCTGCAGATGAATTAGTGCAAGTTACGAACTCATATACTTCATCAGTGAAGAATATGACATCAATTTTATCAGATCAATTTCATCAAGTAATAGAAAAGATAAAGCAGTAGGAGGACGTGAGAAATGAAAGTTCATTTCTTCATGATTAGCTTGCGTCCTTTCAAGCATATTCAGGTCTCCAGCAATTTCTTCAGACGTTTAAGTACGTCTGGAGACCTGACCCTGCATAAGAGATTAGTCCTTTTTCTTCACCACCCACATCTGAAAGGGGTGGCAAAGAGTTCATCATTCTGCGAGCTCCATAAGAGAAAGCTGGCATAGAAGCCAGTCCACTTTGTTTCACATAAGAGGAGTTAGGGTAAGCATATGAATAAGCACAGAAATTCTTCGAGGACTTATGAACATAATGGTTAGAAGAATAATGCTCATATTCATAGCCCTTAGATCTTCCCTGCTCATATGAGGATTTTGATCCTTTTGAGGAATTTGATCCACGTGAGGACTTGGGTCCATATGGAGAATTTGGTCCATATGAGGAATTTGATCTGGGGTTCCTAACATTCACAGGTTGTGTCATGATGACATTCACCTGAAGATTTTCAAGGCACCTTTTGGGAACCCAAATTTTCTTCATAGGGGGATTGTTCCTACAGTTAGTGCCAACATATCTAGCAAATACTTCACCATTCTGATTTTTGAACAGCTTATAGTTTGGGTCAAATGACTCATTAGAAGAATGAGGAGATTCACATGTAAAGGCAGATAGAGTAGATGGATCTACTGGAGGTCCCTTTGCAGCAACCCATGAGGTTTTGGGCTACTTCTCAGGCTTCCAGTATGTTCCATCAGCATTGATTTTCCTCTCAAAGGCAATACCCTCTTTCCTAGGGTTCCTGTTGAGGATCTGCTTTTTAAGCACATCACAAAGACCCTGATGCCCTTTGAGGCTTTTGTACATGCCTGTCATATATAATTCCTTCAGCCCTGCATTGTCAGTGATACTAGCAATATCCTCAGATGAGGAATTAGTGATAGCAGAGACATGTGAGGAATTTGTAGCAATAGAAGCATTTGAACTTTTAGGTGGAGAATTAGCAGATTCACGTTCAATGCACTTCAAACATGGAGGAATGAATTCTTCCTGAGCAGCACTGATTTGTTGAGCAAGTAATGAATCACGCTCCTTCTGAAGATCTTCATAACTCACCCTTAGCTTCTCAAGATATTGCTTTCTTTCAAGAAATTCATAAGAAAGCTTCTCATGATCAGATAAGAGAGTGTTATGATGACTTTGAAGGTTGTCAAACTTAGACTGAAGTCTCTGAAGATTTTCAGTCAAAGTTTTAGTGCGATCCATTTCTTCACCCGACATATCATCACTTTTATTTAACATATTTTGAACCTTTTCAAAAGCCTTTTGTTGTTTCACAATAATCTTAGCAAGTTTAGAGTAGCTAGGCTTGAGGTTTTCATCAGATTCATCCTCACTAGATTCAGAGGAGCGATATTTGAGTACCTTGGCACCCTTTGCAATGAAGCAATAGGTGGGAGCACAGTCATCATCATCGTCATCAGCCTTGTTGTGGAAGCCATTTTCATCAGTGTTGAAGATAGAATTGCTGATGGACGCAGTAGCGAGGGCTAGGCTCGCCACACCAGATTCTGACTCCTCAGATGCCTCCTCTTCCTCATGTTACTCAGAATCATCCTCAGAGTCCATTTCCATGCCAATGAATGCCCGAGCCTTCTTGGAGCTGCTCTTCCTGTGAGATGAAGACTTCTAGGATTTTGATGATAAGATTTTGAAGATTTCTTCTTCTTCTTTGAATCATCAGAACTGTAATCCTTGTATTTCTTCTTCTTTGATTCCTTTTCCCACTGAGGACAGTCTTGAATGTAGTGACCGGGTTTCTTGCATTTGTGACACAGTCTCTTCTTGTAGTCACGGGATGAGGAATCATCACTTCTTAAGGATTTTCCAAAGCGACCACGTCTTGAGAACTTCTAGGATTTCTTCACGAGCATTGCTAGGTCCTGACTTAGTTCTTTAGGATCACCAAGACTGCTACCAGAATCTTCACCTTCAGATTCAGACACTGCCTTGGCCTTCAGAGCACGTGATCTGCCATAGCTCGGTCCATAGAGATCTCTCTTCTCAGCAAGCTGGAAATCGTGAGTGTTTAGCCTCTCGAGGATATCAGCGGGATCAAGTGACTTGTAGTCTCCATGTTCTTGTGTCATCAATGCCAGAGTATCAAATGAGGAATCAAGCGATCTCAGCAATTTCTTCACCACCTCATGGTCGGTGATGTCAGTGGCACCAAGTGCTTGAAGCTCATTTGAGATGTCAGTGAGGCGATCGAAGGTTTGCTAAACATTTTCATTGTTGAGTCTTTTGAAGCGGTTGAAGAGATTACGAAGAATGTCAACTCGGGAGTCACGTTGTGTCGATACTCCTTCATTGACCTTGGACAGCCTATCCCAGATAACCTTAGCTGTCCCCAAAGCACTCACTCTACCATACTACCCTTTGCTCAGATGGCCACATATGATGTTCTTCTCTTGAGAGTCGAGTTGCTTGAATCTCTTCACGTGATCACGTCAGCAGCGTTGATGGTAGGGGTGACAGAGGGGACACCATTCTCCACAACATACCAGAGATCGTTATCAATTGCCTCAAGATGCATGCGCATCTTATTTTTCTAGTAGGGGTAGTCTGTCCCATCGAAGGTAGGACACCCAGCAGAGACCTTGATCATACCTGCGGTCGACATAACTAAAACTCCAGGCGGTTAAACCAAAATCACACAGAACAAGGGAGTACCTTGCTCTCATACCAATTGAAAGTGCGTTAAGTCGACTAGAGGGGGAGTGAATAGGCGATTTTTATGAATTCTTCACTGAGGAATTCATGGTGAGGAAATTCCTAAGCGAAGAACTACTTGCAGTGGAATAAGTACTCGGATGCATACATGCCATAACATAAACATGGACATCATTATGAAATGAAAACAGATAGAGTATAGAAAGCGTAAGCACAGGATAAAATAGGATGAAGACAAACTGACTGAAGAAATTGAACTGAGGAATTTGAGAAAGTCTTCAGTCAAAGTCTTCAAACAGATATGAACAAGCACACAACACAGTAATGAGGAAATGGAAGGGTTGAGGAAATAGAACCAGTTAGCTCGGTGAAGACAATGATTTGGTAGACTAGTTCCAACTGCTGTGACAGTTGTACGTCTGGTTGGAGCGGCTAGGTATTTAAACCTGAGGACTGAAAGTGCGTTATATCAACTAGAGGGGGGGGTGAATAGGTGATTTTTATGAATTCTTCACTGAGGAATTTGCGGGTGAGGAAATTCCTTAGCGAAGAACTACTTGCAGCGGAATAAGTACTCAAAAGTAAACATAGCAGAACACAAGCATGGTCATCATGATGAAATGGAGACAAGCACAGAGTACAGAAAGCGTAAACACAGGATAGCACAGGATGAAGACAAACAGACTGAAGAAATTGAACTGAGGAAATTGAGAAAGTCTTCAGTCAAAGTCTTCAAACAGATATGAACAAGCACACAACACAGTTATGAGGAAATGAAAGAGTTGAGGAAATAGAACCAGTAAGCTTGGTGAAGACAATGATTTGGTAGACCAGTTCCAATTGTTGTCTCAGTTGTACGTCTGGTTGGAGCGGCTAGGTATTTGAACCTGAGGACACACAGTCCTCACCGTATTCTCCTTGAGCTAAGGTCACACAGACCTCGCCCAATCACTCATGGTAAGTCTTCAGGTGACTTCCAAACCTTCACAAACTCGGTCACTTGGCAATCCACAATTCCTCTTGGATGCTCTAGACCATGACGCCTAACCGTCTGGAAGAAGCACAGTCTTCAAAGGTAACAAGCGTCGGATCCACGCAAGATCAATCTCTTCAGTGATGCTCAATCACTTTGGGTTTGTAGGTGTTTGGGTTTGGGTTTTCCTGACTCAATGATTTTCGCTCAAAGTCCTCGGAGGATGGGATGCTCTCAAATGACAAGTGTTAGTTTCTCTCAGAGCAGCCAACCAGCTAGTGGTTGTAGGGGGTGGCTATTTATAGCCTAGGGAGCAGCTCGACATGATAAGACATAAATGCCCTTCAATGATATGACCGTTAGATGGGTAGATATTTTGGGACAGCTGGCGCGTAGCACAGCAATGGTCGGATATTTGAGGCTCAAATTCCTCACGGCTATCATGTTCCTCACTGTGTAGGAAATCCTCACTACCGAATTCCTAACTCCTCAGTTAGAACAAATTCCTCAGAGACCAGAAGAACTTCGTCTCTGTCACTGAAGAATATGACCGAACTATATGAGATTTCCAATGGCTTCACCCGAAGGGATTGGTAGGTGTAGGATTTTGAGTTGAGCATCACATGGAAATTTTTCCTTAGTATTTCCTCAACCCCCTTTAACAGTACGGTGTTTCCTATGTCTCAAGAAAGAGAAAATGAAACTACGAAAACAAAAGTCTTCACACTTCATGTTCCTCGAATGGATACCTAGTCTTCAAGGTCACACCAATTTCTTCACTTTCAAAGTCTTCAAAAAGTCTTCAGAAATCAAAAGTCTTCAGTCGAAGAACTTCAATTTTAGGTGTCGACATTCTCTGTAAATATCAAACTCCTCATAGACTTATAGACCTGTGTACACTCATAAACACATTAGTCCCTTAACCTATAAGTCTTCAATACACCAAAATCACTAAGGGGCACTAGATGCACTTACAATCTCCCCCTTTTTGGTGATTGATGGCAATATAGGTTAAGTTTTCAACGGGGATAAACATATGAGGTGTAAATACTAATATTGAGGAATTTGATTGCAAGATTAGAAGACCTCCCCCTGAAGATGTGCATAGTGAGGAATTTGCTTTTGAACAAATGCACACTTGAAGAATAGAATCATGGAGATCTCCCTCTATATCTTGTAATTCATACATGCATTTGACATAATATGAAGAATTTTAAATGCATGATGAAATATGGTGACTGAAGTAATTCATCATGCGTGTATTAACATTAACGAGGAATAAGCATGCAGAAAAACACAACAAAAGTATCAGACCACCATAGAGTTTAAGTTTACAACTCGATCCAACAAAGTCATTAGAAGAACGAGAGTTGTAACTTAGCAAAAAATGCCCATATAGATAGACCCGCTTGAAGACTAACTCAAATTTCTCCCCCTTTGTCATCGAATGACCAAAAGGATCGAAAATGAGGACCAACACCCCTGAAGAATATCAAGTTGATGAAGGAGCGCCAGCGTTGTTGGGGTCGTTTGTTGTTGTAGGGCCTGCCGCAGTGTTGTCCAAGTCTTCATACTCATCAGTGTAACGTGATGAAGAATACGAACTGGCCACCAAAGAAGGAACCTTGACCTTCTTGTATTTCTTCGGTGGAGGAGCAGACCAGTCAAAATCTTCCTTGAGGCCCATGTTCTTCAGATCTTCTTCGCTATAGAGGTGAGACAGAACAACCCAGGTACGGTTGAAGGTTTCATGGAGGTAGTAATGGGTTTTCTTCAATGCATTGTGGGTAGCAGTCATGTTGTGAAGTATTGAACCAAACTGATGCTTGACCCATTTGTGATTTCGATCAACCTTTTGGTGAAGACTGAGGAGAAGCTCACGATCAGTCATCACCCTGGGAGCTGTGCCTGGAGGATTTGGCTTGGTTGCGTTGGCGGTAGAGTCATGAGTGGCAGAGTCATCATTAGTGGAGTAAGATGCAGCTTTGCGAAATTTACCATCCAATGGACGAATGCCTTCATCAAGAACAGCAGCGGCCTTGCCCTTGTCATCGGCTGGGGAAATGTCCGTTTGAGGACTTCAATCGGAGGCAAGTAGCTGCCGTGATTCAGAGTATCAGCTTTATAGTTGAGTGAAGACCTTGTTCTGATGAATCGCATAATCCATGGAGCATAAGGCTTCAACTCAAATGGTGACATGGCGACATTTGCCAGAGTCCTCATGAGAAATCATGGAAGTTGAAGGGAACGACATGTATGATATTGAAAAGCAGATTCTTCATGATACCAATGACTTCTTCTTCATTCGAGTCGTGGCCTTTGATAGGACTCAATGTCTTCGTCAAAATGCGATAGACTGTTCTGGGCGCATATAGCAATTCCTTCACAAGGAATTTTGTTCTTGGGGCCTGACCTGGCTTCAATGGCTTCATCGGCACTTGCATATAGTGATCTGTAAGCTCAGGCTCACTGTAGACGCAATGAGCAGCTTCATGGGAGGACTGAGAGGCAAAGCACGAAGCAATTCAGTAGTTGGTGCCTTATAGTGAGTATTTTCAGACATCCAGTCTAGCACCCAGGAGTTCACCTCTTCAGAGTCTCTGGTGATGTGCAGCGTTGCATAAAATTGAAGAATGAGTTATTCATTCCAATCACAGATATCAGTGCAGAAATTCAACAGTCCAACATCGTGAAGAACATTGAGGACTGGCACGAAGAACGACAGAGATTCCATATCCACGTCAGGAATGTGCTCATGATCGAAGACTTTGTCTTTGTTAAACAGCACTAAGGAATAGAAATTTGCCTGACTGGCAGTCAAGAACCGCCTCTTCCTAATGCGAGCAGAGTCATAGGGGTTGTAATGTGTGAAGAATACATGCTCGCACTACAAAAAAATACACTTCCGTGATGATACGTGTTTGTCACAGTAGGTCGCTTTTTTTGTCATGCATGTACATCCATGACAAATTTATGACAGAATCAAGATAGTCATACCTGTGCTGTCATAGAAGTGTTCCATGACATTACCAAAATTATCATCACGGAAGTGTCCACTTCCATGACGATAAATCGTGCGTCACAGAAGTGCTTTCTTCAAGGGTGACCGACACGTGGCATCCACCGTAACGGAACGTCATTAAGCTATTGGGTCGGGTTTTGGATCCGATAACCCGTTAACAACCCCGACCAATGGGAAATTTCCACGTGTAAAATTCTTATTGGCCGGACGAAACACGTGTCAGCTCGTCAGTGGGTCAGATAGGCGCCTATGATACGTCGACACGTGGCACGGCCCAACAGAGGCCCATTCCTGTGAAAAGGTCGGCCCGTTTGACTTGGTTAAAAGCTGGCGGGCCGGCCCATGGAAAGCCTGTTAACGGCTTGTTCGCATATATCCCATTTACAGCCCGCTAACCCAAGGCCCGTTACGCCTTATCCGAATTAGGCCCAGTAGCGTCATCTGGGCCATTCAATATGATTCCAGCTCGTTTTCACTTTTGGCCCATGTATGGCCCATGACGTCTTTCGGCCCATACGAGGCCCTATGTAACTCTTGGCCTATTGACGGCCCGTGGTGAAACTGGCCCGTAATGAACGGTGTATCACTTTACACCCATTAACGGCCCATGGTGAAACTGGCCCGTAATGAACAGTGTATCACTTTCTACCAATTAACGGCCTGTTATTCCGTTGGGTCGTTTCCAGCCCATGTTATCTTTCGGCCTTCTCAGACCCCATTTATTCTTTGGCTCATTTCCAGCATTCATTTACTTACGGCCCGTTACTGTCATTTTCTGCTTGTGGGCCAAATTCAGCCTGTGGTTACAGTCGGCCCGTTTGTGGTCCATTAATACGTTGGTCCGTTTTCATAGCCTCATCAAATACGGCCTATTAACGATGGCCCGTTACGGTTGGCCCATGAACGGACGATTCCAACTCTAGCCCGTTTACGGCCATAATGCGGCCTGTTATTGGCCCATGTTTGGCCAATCGATGATACGGCTCGTATAAGGCCCATTGATGATACGGCCCGTAGAAGGCCCATTGTTTCTACGGCCCGTAGAAGGCCTACTGTTTCTACGGCCCGTAGAAGGCCCACTATTTCTACGGCTCGTAGGAGGCCCAATGTCACTACAGTAAATATTAGCCCATGGTTATTGTGGCCTAGTTTTAAAAAATAGGTTATTGCAGCCACTAGTTAACCGCGGAAAAATAACTGCAATGATTAGAAGCAAACAAATAAACAAGACAACAAGGAAATAAATAACCAAGCAACTAACGCTAGGCTATCACGGCTATTACACATATTACATCCACTGGCCATCAAAGTTCGCCACCAGTGCAAATATAGGGAACAAAGCAGCATA
Source organism: Aegilops umbellulata (assembly GCA_032464435.1). Lineage (NCBI taxonomy): Eukaryota > Viridiplantae > Streptophyta > Magnoliopsida > Poales > Poaceae > Aegilops > Aegilops umbellulata. The sequence goes on along the minus strand of CP136057.1, from coordinate 475,056,412 downwards.
TCATATACACTGGCCGTCAAAATTGGCCACCAGTGCAAATAAACGCGGCTGCAAAACAAGAGCATAACTGAAACAACTTCAGAAGAGCTCAAGAAACGTTATCCTGGGTATCCACCATGCTGGTAATAAGCTTAGCAAGCTGATTAGCTTTGTCCTGTTTGGCGCTAAAATCCTCCAACGCTTGCTGTTGCACCAGAAAGTATGCATCTGAATGCTCCAGGGACTTCCGCAGTCCTTCTGCTTCTTGTCGCAACACAGCTGATCGATGTCTTTCAGCTTGTAGTTGAGACTCAACAAACCGAACTGATTCAGACAGTGAGTTTGAATAGCTTGTGCAAGCGGTAGTGGCCAGTAACTCCAACACTAAACCAAGACAGGATGTGTCACTATCCTGAACCTTATCTGCATTACTTCCTTTACCGTTGCTTAATAAGGCACTCTTCCCCAATATTCTGTCAGCATTCTAAAAGAAGAAACAAGCAGACACATAACAAGTTTAGCATGTACTAGTATATGAAACTCATTTCGGTGAACCAGTTCATTAGTAAGGTGGACAGGATTAAACTACCAAGTCTTCTATTGCCAAGTACTAGTACATGATAAAAGCATCAAACAAACATATATCTATGTCCTATGGTAGCAATGGAATCTTAAATTAGAACAGTTGTTCTTCAGGTTTAGGCACTTGTTCTACATGAACAGAGTACAGTAAGACGCAAGAATATAATACTTAAAAATAGAAAATGAGCTCATAGACCTTACCACATTCTTGGTTCGGGACTAGTACAGAACAAGGCGTTCCCAGTCATCGTCCAGTAAATGTGTCTCAGGAGAACGTAAGGGAATTTGATGAGTTTCTTTGCCGGTGAAGTACGTTTTCTTCAGGTAATTCTGATACTGCCACCAAGCATTCTTGAATATTGCAGAGGTATTAGCACAGGTTACCTCATCCTGAGTTTCCAAATCGGTCCTTCTCTATAGTGAGAAATGGGAAAATTTGCTGTATTATAACCATCATGGAGGTAGGATGTATGGGACAAAGCAAAGTAATTGCCATGAATAACATTACTTACACATAACTCCTAGACAAACACCTGCAACTGGCATTTTCCTTCATCTTCAGTATAATATTTCCAAGATGGGAAGATACGCACATACAATTTAACAACATCAAATGCGATAGATGCTAAACTATGACTAGCTGGTTGTGCTTCCTCCACAAGAATAGGCGTACTAACTGGTGGAGTTGGGGTTCACCGTGATAGTACTGGCCCTTTGGGCACTGGAGCTGCCTTACTAACTGCTCTTGTTTGGGAGCTCTGTGGTGGAGATGGTGTTGTGTCAACAGGAACTGGGTTACTATCGGCTGGGGTTGGGGTTAGATTGGGTGAAGCTGGTTCTCTGTCCATCGTAGTAGGGGTACAATCTGCGAGAGTTTGGGTTATGTGTGGTAGGGATGGTTCTTGTGCATGTACAACCGGGGTGCTATCTCCACCAAGAGGTAGCACTGTTTTATTTGAAGACCGTGTTTTTAGTCCGCTAGTTACTGGCATCACCCGCTCCAATTCAAATGGCTGGTAAACAGGAAACATAGTTGAATGTACAGACATTGTATGAGACACAGATGCAATAGATAGTGTGGAAAATAGAGGGCATGAAATAGTTGACATGTATATTGTTTAACTAAAACAGATAGCATGACATAATTTCACATATATGATGTCTATCTAAACTGGATATCATAGCATAACATAATTCAAAGATATGATAAATAACTAAACAGGATCGCATGACATAATTCACCTACATGTTATCTAAGTAATCAGGATCGCATCATTTAATTCACATATGTGATTTATATGCTAAACAGAGGGCATTCGATATGATGTCTGAACTAAGAACATGGTGTTGAATATTGTGTATATGATGTCTAAACTATGCAATGCAAGACACTGTATGCATGATATGAACAGTATAACCGCGCCAAGTTAGAGCATACACCTCAGTGGGGGAATAGGACTGGTCATCTGTCTCTGAATCCATCTCTGAGGAGCTATCGGGACCCAACAAGAGATCTGCTTCGACAGGTAGCACTGTCTGCTCTGAAGGCCTTGTTTTTACTCTAGATTTTTCCATCTCCCACCCAAATGGCTGATTCACAGGAAGAGTAGTTTAATGTACAAACATTGTCGACAAATGGAAATGTAATGAAGAAAAGGAAGGGCAAGATATCATTCAAATATATGATGCCTGGTTAAACAGGATGGCATTGCACATTTCACATATATTATGGCTGGCTAAAAGACATGAGACTGCATAATTCCCATATATGATATAGAAACTAAACAAGTGGCATTACAGAACATGTCTAAACTAAGCAGATGACATATATGATGTCAAAAGTAGGCACTGCAAGGCAACATATGCATGATATGACTAACATCATCATGCCAAGGTAGAGCAAACACCTTGGGGGGTAAATAGGAGTGGTCAGCGGCGTCCGAATCCGCCTCAGAACAGATATCTTCCTTTGGATTACAATCTGGAGAGGGGTGGGGAGGGTTTGCCATTGAACCCACCATGGAGCGATGTCTGCATGACATTGTATTGCCACGCAAAACTCTTCTCTTTTTCTCTACATGTTTAGCATGACTGTGTACAATATTTGACATGCATACGAAAAAAATATGGTGAGATTATGTAAGGAGAGCATGCAAAAATTTAGAGTGATGGTAACAACCAGTGGATTGATGTTTTTCCGTTGAACCAAAATAGCCCTAATGGATCGACGTGAATGTATAGTAATAAGTGATGCAACAAGTGCACAACCTCTTTGTCGTAGCCGTGTCGACCTCAGCATCATTGGGTTGGTCACTGAAGCAGTTGAGGCAGAGGTGGCTGTCGAGGGTGTGGAGGAAGATCTGAGGAATCTGTAGACGGCGTCCAGGGCACTGCTCTGTTGTGATGGATCGTTCTGTCGTTGGAGCAGCTCCGGTGAGCCGTAAGACGTCAAGGCTGAAGCAGCACAAGACAGACATCGTCAATCTCAAGTGGGATTCTAATAGCATCTCCAATAGATGATGTAAAATGGATGTAAAATTAACATCACCAAAAACCACTTGACTACAACAGATGAGGTAAAAACTGTTGACTCTGAACTTAACTGTCGAAACTGAAATTTACTGTGGAATCTGAATGCTACTGTCGAAACTGAACGCAATGGTAGCACAGAGGCACTTGACATGTAGTTTAGGGAGGGCCTGCAGTTCATCTTCAACCTGCACCCCCCTGAGCCGCCAGCCACCACCGGCCGAACCGCCGGCCCCAGCGCCGCCTCGCCGCCCCGAAACAACTCGCCACCGCCGCCCCGCCCAGCCCTCTAGGACCCCCCCCCCCACAGTGAACCCTAAGATAGATAGTGGGGTACCTCTCCGGCGAGCCCCCGTCCCCGCTGCGGATGGTTCTTCCTTAACTCTGGCGAGCCCCCCCCCCAACCCCTGAAAATCGACAGACCCAAAAGTCGATTCAGTCGACTGAAGTGTGGCTTAATCGGAGCAGAGCAGCAGCACGAGCGAGGGGGAGAGCAGCAGCAGTAGCTGGGTGAGCGAGCGATCGAGCGAGAGCCGGAGCAGCAGCAGCAGTAGATCCGGGTGGTATGGACGCCGCCGCCGAAGGGGCCTCGCACTAGGGGAGAGCCGCCATGGAGATGTCGCCCGCGACGCCGGCTTCAAGGTAGCCGCTCCATGGGGGTGCGGGATGGAGCACCGTCGGCGCCGGGAGGTCGAGTTAAGGAGAAGGTGCAATGCGATGAGTGTACAACCTCTTTAGTGGCGCCGAGTAGGCCTCGGCTTCGTCTGAGGAGTCGGTGAGGATGCTGCGGTTCCGGTGGAGCAGGTTAAGGCGGCGCTGTGGGGATGGAGCAGCCGTGATAGACGAGGCGATCGTCGGAGCAGCTCCTTGGAGGTGGAGGACGGGGCGGCTGAACCGGCGGGACGGCGAGATGGACGACGGATCCTCATCCGGGGAGGTGGACGAGGGACGTCGAGCTGTTGCGGTGGATAACATCGTCGGGGAAGAGGCTCCAGCTGGGCAGCGGTGACGTGGCGGACGGAGGAGGGTGGGGTTTCGCGGCTGGAGCGGAGAGGTTATGGCGGCCTGGGATTTCGAATGGCGAAAAGGGGGTGAGGGGAGGGGGTGAAGCATGACTTAGGAACGTGCTTGTCCAAAATGTAGGGTGTGTTACAAAAGTACCCCCCACCGATTTGAACTAGCGGCGTTTTTGGCTCAGGGTTAGAAGGGGGATTTCGCGTGTCGGGATTTGGCAGCTGGAGGGAGTTTTTGCGTGCCTTGTAATTTCAGGATAGCAAGGCGCGGGTTGTGAAGGCGCCAGTTTTGGGAGCACGATATCTGAATTTTCGGGATATAACAAGACGCGTGTTGAATTTTAGGGACAAGCCTAACGTGTCGTAATATTGTACTTGTATGTACCAAATCAATTCGCACTTCCCTCAACCAAAAAGAAAACGAAAAAAATAAAACTATTCACACCACACAAAGAGAGAGTCTTGCCCCGTTTTACTATACAAATTCTATTCAAAGCTACTCCCTCCTTCCATCTATATAGGGCCTAATGCGTTTTTCGATGCTAACTTTTGGTCAAATATTAGAGCAATGATATATGACATGCAACTTACACAAAGCACACCATTAAATTCGTCTGTGAAAAGTTCTTTCAATGATATAATTTTCACATTGTGCATGTCATGTACTATTAATCTTGTCAATAGTCAAAGGCAGTCTTAAAAATCTCATTACGCCCTATGTAGATGGAAGGAGGGAGTATGAATCCATGTTATGTCCGATTAAATTTTTTCGCTTGCTGTATAATGCATGTAACCTACTCATACCAACATTTTAGTGCATTCCAAATGTCTATACTACCGCTGCAATTCGAACTAAATTTGAATTCGTTTCTCTATTTCAATAAGAATCTACAATCATGATTGTTGCCAACTTCAACGATCAAAGTTTCCTTGCTATCCGCCAGATATAAATCAGACGGCCTATAATGCAGGATGGCAGGCACACCATCGTCAACAACTCCGTTTTTTATAAGAGTAGAGATGAAATATGTTAAATGTAGTATACCATGTTCATAACCACACCATGTTTATCACCGTTATATATATTCACACATCCGTCGGTTTTAAACACTATGATAAATTCTTCAAATATCCGAATTCGCTTTTTATAATGAAGTATATATGATCTCTATTCGTCTTTTACACCCACAAAACCCTCTTATCTTTGTAGCTAGCGCTAACTTTCTCTTGTGCATGCACACGCCCGCATCCCTCTCACCCTCCCTCAGCAATCTCTAGCTCCATCGCGCAAATTCGTCTTTTCACTTTAGGTCATTCACCCAAGGTGTGTGAAGGCCCCCCAGCTCCTTCTTTACGGCACACATCGATCGATATGCCTCTCTAGCCAGGTGTGCCTAGCATAAACACAAGCTTCCCCTCTTCTCTTGTCACCGTCCATGCCTCACTCCCACCACTCTTTTCATCATTCTCGTACTCGCACACTCCTCCCCCTCGTTATAGTATGCCTCTCGTACCACCTCCTACATGCATCCCTCTCTCTCTATCCTTGCCCTCATGCCTCATTTGCTTCTAACACACACATGCATGTATACCGATCGATCTCCCAACATATACCTAGATCGACTTTAACTACCCCCCCCCATCGATCGACGTACCTCACAAGTTATGTCTCTCCTTTCTCTTACAAAGGGCGATTGATCTTCCTATGTAGTTACGTCTGCTTACCACAGCCACATTGTCCCCCCTCATCATTCGTGCATGGCTCCTGACCCGTCTCTCACACGCACGTGCACAGACAACAAGCAGCCATCTCCCCTCTTATTGATATTGCGGGCGTGCCCTCCGTTTGTCTAGCAAGCCTATCCCACCATTTGTTAGAAGCAACTCCACTACCACCCCCTCCAACACTCTAGCTCTGTCTCTCTCCCAACCTTATTCATCTCCTGCACATATGCATGGATGCCGATCGATCTCCCTTAATACATGAGGCAGATCGATCTCCTTAATACATGAGGTAGGCCTCTCTCCTCCTCCACACATATACCAGCCATTGTACCTCCATAGTTAATTGGGCTTCCCTCTTCCCCCACCACACACCGATAGTCGAGTGCTGCAGGTAGGTATCCATGCCACAGAGACAAACTGCACATGTCCCATCTCACGTTCTAGTAGGCCAGGCACTCTATATCTTTGACGTGGGCACACACAAATTCGATGACACTCTTTATCGATCGCACGCGCGCGCGCACACACACACACACACACACACACATCATCCCTCTCTTCGATTCTATGGACACCTCAAGCCGATGATACCTCCACTCTCTTCTCGTGGATCGCCCCCTCTATATATATGTTATATCCAGGACTCTATTTCACACACATTGCATATGTTAAATTTTTTGATTGACCCCCCCCCCCAAAAAAAACTCTCAAGAACCCACACACTATATATATCTAGGTTTGTATCTCTCTCACACAACCCCATGTAGGTGGTGTACGTATACAAGAAGAGAATAGGTGCACCGTGCACGTACTCATGCTTCGTGCCCAGCCACACCCGCGCGGGTACACGGTGGAGCTCATTTCTTTATGAAATGGCAGCCCACATGCTAATTTGAACGCCTGTAGCGGTTGTTTACCTAGGGAGGTCGTGTACCACGCGTGCATGAAACAACGTTCGACTTGACACGTTGCCGCGTTATTTTTAAATAAAGTTATAGCGCTCAACGGCACGTACACAGAACATAAAACGATTTTTATGGAGGAAAAGGTAGTCAGCTCTTCAGAGTATCTCACACAAGGCTCCGGTGGCCTCTCTCTCTCTCTCTCACCGTTGGTCAATGATCCGGCCGCATCCCGTCCGCCGGGGAAAGGGTGTGCGGTGGCCTCTCTCTCTCACCGTTGGTCACTGATCCGACCGCATCCCGTCCGCAAGGGGAAAGGGAGTGCGGTGGCCTCTCTCTCTCACCGTTGGTCGCTGATTCAGCCGCATTCTGTCCGTCGGGGGAAAGGAAGGAAGTGCATCGTTTCTCCATTCGACGGCGCCGAGGCAGCACGTCCCGATCTGCGGTACACGCCGTTCTCTCTGACCAAGCTCCGGCGCGGCAGGGCCTACGCCACCTGCTCGCAGATTCCACCTGCCGCCGCTCACCTAGTTACATCCCGACGACCTCCAGGTATCCCCTCCGGCCTTGCTCCACTGCCCGTTTTCCCACGTCGCTGCATGTGGATCTTCCATAGTTCTTTGCCCAAAACGTAGCTCGTCCGGCGTACTTTCCATATTGCATTCTCGTCCTCACCTCACACCATTTTAGACAAACACAGACGTGTTGTTATCTTCCCTTAGGACAAGGAATATGCTTCCTTTTTGTCGTCGCATGTGTCATCAACTGTTATTGGCCAGTAATTGTTTCCTTTCTACCTCTTTTTTGCAAACAGGGCTATCCATTTCACCTCATTGCTATTCCGACCTTTTGGTGAGCTGCACAAATCACTTTTTTCTTAAGAGTGTTTTGTGCAGTTGTACTAAAATGTCACACGGGCAGCGTCTCTACATTTCAGTGCGACTGCACAAAGGGAGATTGGTTTTGCTCTATCCTCCTCATCCAACTCCGAGCCTAATCTTCTCCAACTAGTTAGTCTTAAGAGAGACCGCAAAGGTGACCGGCTTCTATTTGTGTGTTTATTGTTTCATCGGCAGTCCTCTATTATCGTAATAACACTTGATATCTTTGGAATAGGGACGCTCAGCTCTATTTTAGTGGAACTACACAAAATGATCGGAATGTTGCATGCTCGAGACAGCTATTTTTATTCCCAGCATGCCTTGTAGATTTAGACAGAGCTGGGGGGACGTTGCTGCCAATGAAAGCATGGATCAATTTTAATTTAACACCTTCTCACAACTTTGTATTCAGTTGTGATGTAATTATTAGCTCTGATCTGCTAATAATTGACATGTACTAGCAAGGAAGTTAGTTTTTTATTGTTTTCGAAAGAGCATCGATGGCAAGACACGCGAAACAAAAGCTGAAAGCTCACACCATTGTACAATTTCATGTCACTGGAAAATTATTTGTATAGTACGTCAATTATGTAAACAAATGATGGAAGCTTGATAGCATTGCCAGAAGCCTCTTCATCATCCGGGTCCATGTGCCATGCACGAAATTATACTCCTTTGTTCCTAAATATTTGTCTTTTTACAAATTTCAAACGGTCTATAGAGTGTAGATTCACTCATTTTGCTTCTTATGTGTACTCCCTCCGTTCCTAAATATTCTATTTGTCTTAACAGAGATTTCAACATATTTTAGAAAGACAAATACTCCGGAGTATATTTAAGGACCGAGGGGGTAGTGCACAACCGCATGGGAGACTCAGCCCGGTCGTTGCGCCGCATTAATAGTGAGTAATGAGCAGTCAAATCATAAGCCCCACCTTTCCCACTATAAGTTGCTCTGAAGAAGCAACCATCAATACGCTCTTCTTTGAATCCGCTCATACTACTCCATCCGTCACTGTTTATACAGCGCGCTTCAGAAAAAAGAAAAAAATTGTGGGACCAAGGCGACTAGCGATCGGCCTGAAAATAGCATTGGTAGTCATAGCACGGCGTCTATTACTAAAGGGAATAATGCGTACACACATGCATGCAGTGCTTCCACCCCGGGTACACACATGCATGCACTCCGTAGTAGTACAGTACATGGAGAGAAAACTGTGGACTTGATTGCGGTTACCACGCCCTAATTAATTGAGCATTAAACCAAACGCGTCTAAAGTCTCTCTGGTGGTGGAAATGCATTGAGAGAAATGCATCGTAATGAAGCGCGCCCTGTAAACTGTGACGGAGGGTGGAGTAGTACTCCCTCCGTCTAGGTGAGTAAGTCACCTTACGAAATCCAGATTTTTCCAAAACCATAAGGTGTGTAACATTGAATTCTCCTCGATCCCCTCCTAGGCTCATTCACGAGCGCTCTCTTTCCTCCTCGTTTCCCTCCGATGCCTTGTTCTCCTCTTCGTGGAAACCACTGCATGCATTGCGGCTGTGCGTTGATTAGGGAAAAGATTGAAGACGGTTTTGCATGCATGCGTTGATTAGGGAGTACGTGGGCCTGCATGGAGAGCTGAAAAGGCATGGGATTAAATGCTGATTTTGCTTTCCTTTGTCCTGGTGCTGTGATTGGAAGTTTAGCTCATCCCGGTGCTCCTCACCGCCCAATCTAAATCCACCTAGGTTGCGCTGCTACTCCTAGACGGAGGGAGTATGAAGGTGCAAAACCAAGTACGCATACTAGTACTGCGCTTGGCTCTTTGCCCCTTCATGAAGTCGAACAATGATGGTACTCTACATGTTGGGTACTACAGTGTATGCCTCTGACAATCTAACACCGAATGGACTGATGCATGTCCACCGAGGGTAGGTTGCATTAGTCAAAAGGCTTAAGCAAGCTTCACCTTGTCCTGCAAGCTTCTCCTCATTCAGCGAGTTGACAGGACACACCAAAAAGTAGTGCTAGTCCATACTCCCTCCTTTCCAGTTAATATGGCTTAATCTTTTTTGCGGGTAAATGAGAGAGCTTTATTCATATATAAGCATTCTTAGGACGATCAGCCAAGACACTGGTCACTAGGAAGCCAAAAAATGAAGTAGGAAGTGAGGTGTTTCATCAAGCCAGCTCTCGGCCACATTCAAAGTGCAGCAAGCACGGTTCGCACGAAGATGCGCCGCATGGTTTGCTGACCTGTTTACATGCTGAATAACAAAAAAAAGAGGAAATATTACTGAGCGCTACTATTTGTAACAGGATATGAGCCAGAATTAAGCAAGAATTGTGGCGAGTGTTCCATGCAATCAACTTCCATTATCACAAGCGAGAACCCTCGAAGGGAACCAAATGTGTTGAAGATTGCTTTATCACATTTTAAAATTATAATAAGAGTGCAGACGCTCCTCCATCCGGTTCCTAGTAGTATAGTGTAGTATGCTTCTGGCAATCTGACACCGAATTAACTGTTGCACGTCCACCGCCTGAGCGAGGGAGAGCTTGCATTAGTCAAAAGTTTCTCCTTGTCATGCGAGCCACGGCGCGCAAGCTTCTCCCGTCCTGCAACCTTCTCCTCGTTCAGCAAGTTGACGGGACACAGCAAAGTAATGCTAGTCCATGCTGCCTCCTCTCCGGTTAACATGGCTTAATTTCAAACGAGATAAATACACTGTCTCTCACTGTATATTTGTAAAAATGCGGTCAGTGGACTTCATAATACACTCATTGCGCTCAATATATATATTTTCCGGTGTTCATACGGTCACTAGCTCACCCTGACTGAGTATGTGTGTGCATGCACGTGTAGGTTGAGCACTTGAGCGTCACCGTGTGTGTTCCGTCGTGTGCTCGGACATGCATGCATTAGGGCGTCGCGCGCGTTTTTGCGTCCATGTGTATGTGTGACTGTTGCATACACGTAGGGGGAGTATGTGTAGGGGCCACTAAGGAGCAGTCAAATCACACAGTAAGTTAGTCGGAAGAAGCAACCATCATTTCACTCTTGAATGACACGTACGCAACATAAAATGGTTGATATGGAGAGAAAAATAAAACCACTATATATACACTAGCTGGGTGCGTGTGAGAGACGGGTCAGGAGGTGAATGACACGTGGCCCCATGTAACTCCCTCGATGCGGCTATATCTCCCACGTGTCGAAGCACGACTTAGAGGCATAACCGCATTGAAAGCAATGTCGCAAGTGAGGTAATCTTCACACAACCCATGTAATACATAAGGGAAAGAGATACATAGTTGGCTTACAATCTCCACTTCACACAATACATGAGTAAAGCATTACATCATACAGATACAATCAAGGTCCGGCTACGGAACCCAAAATAAAAGAAGACTACCCCAAATGCTACACAGATCCCCGATCGTCCCAACTGGGCTCCACTACTGATCAACTAAAACGAAACAACACGATGAACAAGATCTTCATCGAGCTCCTCCTTGAGCTCGGGTGCGTCACCTGCACGGTTTCATCGGCACCTGCAAACTGGTTTTGGAAGTATCTGTGAGCCACGGGGACTCAGCAATCTCACACCCGCGAGATCAAGACTATTTAAGCTTAAAGGTAGGACAGGGTAGTGAGGTGGAGCTGCAGCAAGCGACTAGCATATCTGGTGTCTAACATACGCAAATGAGAGCGAGAAGAGAAGGCAAAAGCACGGTCGAACAACTATGATCAAGAAATGATCCTGAAACTACTTACGTCAAGCATAACTCCAACACCGTGTTCACTTCCCGGACTCCGCCGAGAAGAGACCATCACGGTTACACACGCGGTTGATGTATTTTAATTAAGATCAATTTTGGGTTTTCTACAACCGGACATTAACAAATTCCCATCTGCCACATAACCGCGGGCACGGCTTTCGAAAGATAATACCCTGCAGGGGTGTCCCAACTTAGCCCATGATAAGCTCTCCCGATCAACGAAGGATATTCCTTCTCCCCGGGAAGACCCGATCAGTCTCGGAATCCCGGCTACAAGACATTTCGACAATAATAAAACAAGACTAGCAAAGCCGCCCAATGCGCCGACATCCTGATAGGAGATGCACATAACTTGTTCTCAGGGCAACACCGGATAAGTCAAGCTACGAGTAAAACCAGGCCTCGAGTTTCCCCGTGGTGGCCCCGCAGGCTACTCGGTTCGGACCAACACTTAGACAAGCATTGGCCCGGGGGGCTAAATAAAGATGACCCTCGAGAGAGCGACTCCCAAGGGAAAAGTAGGTGGTGGTGAGGCAAATGGTAAAACCAAGGTTGGGCCTTGCTGGAAAAGCTTTATTCAAAGCGAACTGTCAAGGGGGTCCCATAAATCCCCCAACCGCGTTAGGGACGCAAAATCCGGGAACATAATACCGATATGACAGAAACTAGGGTGGCAAGAGTGGAACAAAACACCAGGCATAAGGCCGAGCCTTCCACCCTTTACCAAGTATATAGATGCTTAATTAAATAAGATATATTGTGATATCCCAACAAGTAAACATGTTCCAATCAAGGAACAACAACTCCATGTTCCAACAAGGAACAAACTTCATCTTCACCTGCAACTAACAACGCTATAAGAGGGGCTAAGCAAAAGTGGTAACATAGCCAAACAACGGTTTGCTAGGACAAGGTGGGTTAGAGGCTTGACATGGCAACATGGGAGGCATGATAAGCAAGTGGTAGGTATCGCAGCATAGGCATAGCAAAAGAGCGAGCAACTAGCAAGCAAAGATAGAAGTGATTTTGAGGGTATGGTCATCTTGCCTGAAATCCCACAAGGAAGAAGAACGAGTCCATGAAGAAGACAAACGGACGTAGTCGAACGAATCCTCACAATCGCAACGTTATTGGAACTATCAAGAAGAAGCAATACCAGAAAGAACCAAAAAACATGGTAAACAACCATCACATGAACATGGCATGATGCACAATCAAGTATGATGCATGTCCGGTTTAATGAGCATGGCATGGCAAAGTGCAACAAGCAATACTACAAGTTAAGTGGAGCTCAATATGCATCGGGATGCATATTGACGAAACACCACATCAATTACTTAGTTTACTCCCGTTTATGTACACATCAATATTAAATGTTGCTTAACATGGCAAGAGGTGAAACATAATAAAACTACCTATTTAGGCAATTTAAATGAGGCCGGAGATAACAAACAACAAATCCGGAAAATCCTCATGTGCATACTTTAGATTTGGTATTGTTCTGTCCTAAAGCATATTTTAATGTTGTTAAACAGTAAAACAAAGTACACCATGATAAACTAGGCATTTTTCCACCCCATTTACATATATAATTTATTTAAAACCGAGCTACGGTTTAATAGTTATGAATTAAAGCATTTTAATATGGCATTTAAGCAAATTTAATCAAACAACATTTTAAGCATTTCAAACATGGATGAAAGTGACATATTATGAAACTAGATGAAATTCTAAACAAGTTACATATATAGTTTATTTAATTTTAATGCACGGTTTGTGAATTATTGATGCCTGAACACTAGGGGTTTTTTCTGTAAAACAGCAATTCACTGGATAATAGCTAAAATCACAGATCTGTAAAAAAACAGATCGGGCAGAAATCTGCTGGAGCTGGGCTTGGGGTGGCTCACCATGGGCTAAGCCCAGTCGGTGAGGAGGAGACGGGCAGGGAGCGCTGGGCCTCTGGGCTGCGAGCGAAGCAGAGGCCTCACGCGGCAAGTGGCGCTCGTCCAGGCTGGCGCTGGACTAGTCAACGTGGGGCGGGGTGCTCGTTCCCGAGCTGCTGCTCGATGCAGAGGACGTAGACAGAACCGGCGATGCAGGGCGCGTCAGCTCCAGGCGATGCGGGGCACGGAGGAGGTGCAGATCCGGGCACTGGATGGCGTTCTCCGGCGAGGTGGCGTGTGGGCGGAGCTGAAGAAGGCAGCGCCTGTACTCTGTTCAACGAGGGAGAGAGTTTCAGAGAGAACAAAAGGGGAAGGGAAAGACAGGGGAGAAGAGGAGCGGGACGAGGCCGGTCCTGGTCGTGGCCGTCGGTGGCGGGGTCGCCGGAGGGCGCGGCTTGCAGGGTCGGCGAGGTTGGACGGCTGCGGGGTGGCTGTGGCTCGGGAAGGAGGAGCTCGGGCTCCTAGCTTGCGGTCAACGGCGGGAGGCGGCATGGATGCAGATCAGCGGTGGCTGGTCTCGAAGAAGCGGGGCGACGGCCATGGTTGACGAAAGGGTCGGGGACGGGGCAACGACAGCGTTTCGGGAGGCGGCGACGAGGGGCTCCTTGGGAGACGTGGGCATGGCTCGGGTTGAAGAGGCCGGTTCCCGTCCGGATCGAGCCGATGCGAGGTGGTCGGGGCGGCGAGCTCCTGTTTGAACAGAGAAAGAGAGGCAGGGAGGGAAGACGAGGGAGGCAGATAAACAGCAGGAGGAGGAGAAGGGCAGCGGTGCTCATCTCGTGATCGCCGGCAGCGGCGCCGGTCGCCGAACGACGAGGCGAGGTGGAGGAGCACGGGGAGGCTCGTGGCTCCAAGGATACTGGCGCGGTGAGGAGCTCGGGGCTCGGGCGACCCGATTGGCCAAGCGTGCAAGACAAGGGAGACGGTCGGGGAGGATTTTGGATCGGGGAAGATGGAGGCTGGTTAGTTGGGATGGATCCCGAGGGGAATTTGGTGGAGTGGCGGCGGCGGAGGAGGATTTGATGGATGGGACACCTAGGGCTAGGGTTTGTCTAGATATATATAGTAGATGGTTAAAGTGAGACTATTTGGTCCTTCCAATCATAATCGGACGGCCGAGAAATAAATAGATAGGGAGTTCATATAAGAAAACGGAGATGTTTTATAGATGTTTGGGGATGATCCAGACCCAACGGTAACGATAATCCGGCTCGGGTTCGGGCGAGGTCCGGACGTGCGCGAGGGGGTGTGAGCACTGTGTAGAGAGGGTCAAACGATTAGGCAAAAGGGAATTGAAAAACCCGGTTGGGCTCGGAACGGTCCACAAAAGCAAAGGGGGACGCGGCAACTACGAGCGGATGCAAGTTTTTTGAAAACATGATGATGCAATGCACATGATGCCATGATGAAAGCAACAATCAAATAAATAGCACAACAAAACTCGCAAAACATGGAAGGCGTCTGGCGCGTCGGTCTCGGGGCGTTACAACACTCCACCACTACGGAGGATCTCGTCCCGAGATCTAGGATGGCACCGAAGAGAAACGGAAGAGGAAGAGAAGAGGTAAAACTAAGTTCCTTCTTTTACGAACGAGTGAAACCATGAACCTTGAGAGGTTGGGCAATTTAAAAGAAAGAGTACAACAGAGATGAACGAGATTGCAAACAATCCGGTAGAAAAGAGGAACAAGGAGTATTACGAGAACTAGAAGGTTGAAAGACATGGAAATAAGAGCTTCACGAACGATAAGAATATGACCACCTCGGTATGATGAGATAGCCACGGAACAAGAATGACCGAATTTGGACAGCACTCCGGTAGAAAAGAGAAGGAAAACTTGATACGATGAAAAGAACTTTA
Source organism: Aegilops umbellulata (assembly GCA_032464435.1). Classification (NCBI taxonomy): domain Eukaryota; kingdom Viridiplantae; phylum Streptophyta; class Magnoliopsida; order Poales; family Poaceae; genus Aegilops; species Aegilops umbellulata. Next base: position 475,041,225 of record CP136057.1, on the reverse strand, counting down.
AAGAGATCACAACACCCCGGTTAAAAGGATAAGCACGAGAAAAACGCGATCCTCAATTCGAGATGATGAGTGAAGAGAGCAACATCACAATGCCTCCAGAAGAAAGAATAGAAAATAGATCATTGGAATAACAGAATGGAGAAGGAAATGATAACTTCTACCACGATTGAATTTGGAAAGCACCCTTCCAAGAAGGTTATAGCGGAGTTGTTGGAAACCAACAACGAAAAGATATGATCCTCGTGGGCTTATGAAGACATCTCAAAACTTGAGGTGAAATTCTGCCATTAACGAAAACAATAGATTGGATTGATATCAACAAGGAGACGAGAAACTTATTTCACCGGGTGGACAAATGAAGAACTTGGGTCATTTATGAGCACCATAAATAGCAACAATCCTTAGGGAAGGCTTTAGGTGAAATATAACCCAAGATAACTCCAATGAAGAGATTGATGGATTTAAAATACCTCATTCTTGACAACATGTAAACCATGAAGCATGAAGAGAAATTGTCAAGAATGACATAACACCACATCAAAAGATAAGGTAGAAAGAATTGCACTTCGGAATGCAAAATGAAGAAATGCTTGAACTCCTCCAAACAAAACATGTGTTGAACACCCTGTTTATTTTTTTTAGTATAGCTTGACGGATCTTAACTCCGAGAGAAATCTTGAAGAACAATTGAATAATGAAAAGGGTCCTTGATAAACCATCATGTGAACCTTCCATGAAGAACTCCGGTAAAACAAGGATGATAGGAAGAGAGAGAAGTTGAAAACACAAGGTGAAGCCTTGCAATGATAAGATGAAGCTTTGAAATGATATAAACGAGAAAACTTGGAACTCCGGAAAGAAAGATGAACAAATGAAATCAAGAATTTTGATGAACCTCCGGAGTAAGGAATTGAATTTACTCGATGAAACAAGAATAAGAATTACATAATGCTCATCCTTCACCAATTAAATTGATGACAAGCAACGGATTTGGCATACTACTTATTCTCATAGGAAGGATTAAGAGAGATATAGCGGAAACTTGGGGAAAATTCTTCAACAAACCACCGGTAGGATTGGAAAGAACGAATGCATTGATATGATAAACGAAGGAAGAAGACTCTTGGGAGAACCACCATAAGAATTGGAAATGAAAGTAGCAAAGGCACAATTCACCGGGAAGAATTAGAAAACGAATAAAGATACCTAACAGAATTTAGATACATGAGAACGAAGAGATCATGAACTGATTAGAGGATATTTAAACGATGCACCGGTAAGATTTGGAGAATGAACGAAGAGACATCAATTTAGAATAATTGGAGAACGAAGCTGAAAACTTAGAACGAATAAATCTGAGATGATGGGCTCCGGAGAATCAAACTGAAAAGACTCCTGAAATGCTCCGAATGGGTGAAAAGAATTCTCACAATTGAAAACAATTATGAGAGGATGGCATCAAGCTAGAACCATGAATCTTGAAGAGAATGGAGCAAGATTAAAGAGAAACTCTTCTCGGTCTTCAAATGTTGAGAATGACGATGAGAAACACCACCATGAATTATTGAGGCACTCCGGAATGAAAATTGGAAAGGTTGAACCAACGATGAAAATGTTTTCAAAGCGATCTTGGAGAAGGAATATGACTGATGATAATTCATTCTTACGTCAAACTTTGAGAAGAATTTTTTTAGAAGCTTCAGGAAACTTAGAAGAGTCAGGTAAGATCCTGGGAAAAGACCTGTGGGTTAGGGCCCACTCAAAAGAAACATCGTTAAAAAGGTTGCTTGGAAGAGAGATTGCACCGGATGAACTAAATGGCTTGAATGTGATAACAACCTCGAAATAGCTTGAACGGATTGGTAATGGAGACACAATTCTTCTGAGATATCTTCGGCACTCCAGAACAAATGAATAGCGAGAGGTGAATGATTAAGAGATACACCGGCATGAGAAAACATTTGAAACAAGGAAAGATATGATCGACAAAGCTTGAATTGAGTCCACCGGAGAAGAAAAAATAACAAAGAATGATGAACTTGAAGTTGTTGCGCATCTTCATAGAAAATCACCGGATAAGAACATTGACGGAAAAGAATGGAGAGACTTCTCACAAATAAAAGAATACTTGATCAAGAAATATGAGTCCCAAAAGGGTGGGAGGGCGGGAAAACAAAGACAACTTAGGACGGATGAAACGAACAACATTGGGAAAAACCAAGAGGTGATCTTGCGGATGTTGAAATGATCGGATCCACTTGAAGAGAAACACACCGGTTGAAAAGGATTGACATGACAATCTCGATTATCACGAAGGATTGGTATTCACATGGAAGTATGAGAACACCGTTTAGAATAAGGTATGGAATCAACACTTGGCATCGAAGCAACTCGAATACCACAAATAAAACAAAACAAAGGATTTGGCTTACAGAATAAGCCGGAACAACAAACATATGATAGATCCCATATCGTATCATGTGCCTGTTGGAAAGATATCCTACGAGATACTTGAATTCCCACTTATAAACTCCCGAAACTTTCTGGTTATGCAATCTGGTGTTGGGGATACAAGGGACACAAAATATATCACCCAAACTAACAATACCTAGATCCAGCTGTATCCATCCTTCAACACATAACCAAGAAACCTTCGGAAAACGTTTACCTCAACCTTCGAAAAAGCATCCGTTATACGAGTTATGGCAATACTCCCGCACTCGCCTCAGTACTGGGCTATCAGGGTTATCTCACCAACAACTATACAAAAGAGATTTTCGATGTCGGCGTACTAAACTCAGGTATTCCAGAACTGCAACGATAAAATTATGACGACAACACCTCAGAGCTCAACTCCCCGGGACACTTCCACTAAACCCCTGCTGACAGGAGGCACCAAGACAATGTTGTCATCACAAAACCATCGGAACGATTCTAAGATAACCGCGTGATCCTAAAAAAATTTAGTGAAATTTGAGAAGAGAAGAGTCAAAACTCTACGTCAGGATGCCTTACCAGAGCGATGAGGAGACTGGGAAGTAAAAAGAATTCCTAAACTCTCCGATACATAATTCCTAAATGACTCAAAACATTTTTCTAGACACAACTCGACAGCTAAAAACGATCAAGCAGTGGGGGCTCCTAAGGTCGGGGAAGGCTCTGATTACCAACTTGTAACGCCCTCGATGCGGCTATATCTCCCATGTGTCGAAGAACGACTTAGAGGCATAACCGCATTGAAAGCAATGTCGCAAGTGAGGTAATCTTCACACAACCCATGTAATACATAAGGGAAAGGGATACATAGTTGGCTTACAATCGCCACTTCACACAATACATGAGTAAAGCATTACATCATACAGATACAATCAAGGTCCGGCTACGGAACCCAAAATAAAAGAAGACTACCCCAAATGCTACACAGATCCCCGATCGTCCCAACTGGGCTCCACTACTGATCAACTGAAACGAAACAACACGATGAACAAGATCTTCATCGAGCTCCTCCTTGAGCTCGGGTGCGTCACCTGCACGGTTTCATCGGCACCTGCAAACTGGTTTTGGAAGTATCTGTGAGCCACGGGGACTCAGCAATCTCACACCCGCGAGATCAAGACTATTTAAGCTTAAAGGTAGGACAGGGTAGTGAGGTGGAGCTGCAGCAAGCGACTAGCATATCTGGTGTCTAACATACGCAAATGAGAGCGAGAAGAGAAGGCAAAAGCACGGTCGAACAACTATGATCAAGAAATGATCCTGAAACTACTTACGTCAAGCATAACTCCAACACCGTGTTCACTTCCCGGACTCCGCCGAGAAGAGACCATCACGGTTACACACGCGGTTGATGTATTTTAATTAAGATCAACTTCGGGTTTTCTACAACCGGACATTAACAAATTCCCATCTGCCACATAACCGCGGGCACGGCTTTCAAAAGATAATACCCTGCAGGGGTGTCCCAACTTAGCCCGTGATAAGCTCTCGCGATCAACGAAGGATATTCCTTCTCCCCGGGAAGACCCGATCAGTCTCGGAATCCCGGCTAGAAGACATTTTGACAATAATAAAACAAGACCAGCAAAGCCGCCCAATGCGCCGACATCCTGATAGGAGCTGCACATATCTTGTCCTCAGGGCAACACCGGATAAGTCAAGCTACGAGTAAAACCAGGCCTCGAGTTTCCCCGTGGTGGCCCCGCAGGCTACTCGGTTCGGACCAACACTTAGACAAGCATTGGCCCGGGGGGCTAAATAAAGATGACCCTCGAGAGAGCGACTCCCAAGGGAAAAGTAGGTGGTGGTGAGGCAAATGGTAAAACCAAGGTTGGGCCTTGCTGGAAAAGCTTTATTCAAAGCGAACTGTCAAGGGGGTCCCATAAATCCCCCAACCGCGTTAGGGACGCAAAATCCAGGAACATAATACCGATATGACGGAAACTAGGGTGGCAAGAGTGGAACAAAACACCAGGCATAAGGCCGAGCCTTCCACCCTTTACCAAGTATATAGATGCTTAATTAAATAAGATATATTGTGATATCCCAACAAGTAAACATGTTCCAATCAAGGAACAACAACTCCATGTTCCAACAAGGAACAAACTTCATCTTCACCTGCAACTAACAACGCTATAAGAGGGGCTGAGCAAAAGCGGTAACATAGCTAAACAACGGTTTGCTAGGACAAGGTGGGTTAGAGGCTTGACATGGCAACATGGGAGGCATGATAAGCAAGTGGTAGGTATCGCAGCATAGGCATAGCAAAAGAGCGAGCAACTAGCAAGCAAAGATAGAAGTGATTTCGAGGGTATGGTCATCTTTCCTGAAATCCCGCAAGGAAGAAGAACGAGTCCATGAAGAAGACAAACGGACGTAGTCGAACGAATCCTCACAATCGCAACGTTACTGGAACTATCAAGAAGAAGCAATACTAGAAAGAACCAAAAAACATGGTAAACAACCATCACATGAACATGGCATGATGCACAATCAAGTATGATGCATGTCCGGTTTAATGAGCATGGCATGGCAAAGTGCAACAAGCAATACTACAAGTTAAGTGGAGCTCAATATGCATCGGGATGCATATTGACGAAACACCACATCAATTACTTAGTTTACTCCCGTTTATGTACACATCAATATTAAATGTTGCTTAACATGGCAAGAGGTGAAACATAATAAAACTACCTACTTAGGCAATTTAAATGAGGCCGGAGATAACGAACAACAAATCCGGAAAATCCTCATGTGCATACTTTAGATTTGGTACTGTTCTGTCCTAAAGCATATTTTAATGTTGTTAAACAGTAAAACAAAGTACACCATAATAAACTAGGCATTTTTTCACCCCATTTACATATATAATTTATTTAAAACCGAGCTACGGTTTAATAGTTATGAATTAAAGCATTTTAACATGGCATTTAAGCAAATTTAATCAAATAACATTTTAAGCATTTCAAACATGGATGAAAGTGACATATTATGAAACTAGATGAAATTCTAAACAAGTTACATATATAGTTTATTTAATTTAATGCACGGTTTGTGAATTATTGATGCATGAACACTAGGTTTTTTTTTGTAAAACAGCAATTCACTGGATAATAGCTAAAATCACAGATCTGTAAAAAAACAGATCGGGCCGAAATCTGCTGGAGCTGGGCTTGGGGTGGCTCACCATGGGCTAAGCCCAGTCGGTGAGGAGGAGCCGGGCAGGGAGCGCTGGGCCTCTGGGCCGCGAGCGAAGCAGAGGAGGCCTCGCGCGGCGAGTGGCGCTCGTCTAGGCTGGCACTGGACTAGTCAACGTGGGGCGGGGTGCTCGTTCCCGAGCTGCTGCTCGATGCAGAGGACGTAGACAGAACCGGTGATGTAGGGCGCGTCAGCTCCAGGCGATGCAGGGCACGGAGGAGGTGCGGATCCGGGCACTGGATGGCGTTCTCCGGCGAGGTGGCATGTGGGCGGAGCTAAAGAAGGCAGCGCCTGTACTCTGTTCAACGAGGGAGAGAGTTTCAGAGAGAACAAAAGGGGAAGGGAAAGACAGGGGAGAAGAGGAGCGGGACGAGGCCGGTCCTAGTCGTGGCCGTCGGTGGCGGGGTCGCCGGAGGGCCCGGCCTGCAGGGTCGGCGAGGTTGGACGGCTGCGGGGTGGCTGCCGCTCGGGAAGGAGGAGCTCGGGCTCCTGGCTTGCGGTCAACGGCAGGAGGCGGCATGGATGCAGATCAGCGGCGGCTGGTCTCGAAGAAGCGGGGCGACGGCCATGGTTGACGAAAGGGTCGGGGACGGGGCAACGACGGCGTTTCGGGAGGCGGCGACGAGGGGCTCCTTGGGAGACGCGGGCATGGCTTGGGTTGAAGAGGCCGGTTCCCGTCCGGATCGAGCCGATGCGAGGTGGTCGGGGCGGCGAGCTCCTGTTTGAACAGAGAAAGAGAGGCAGGGAGGTAAGACGAGGGAGGCAGATAAACAGCAGGAGGAGGAGAAGGGCAGCGGTGCTCATCTCGTGATCGCCGGCAGCGGCGCCGGTCGCCGAACGACGAGGCGAGGTGGAGGAGCACGGGGAGGCTCGTGGCTCCAAGGATACTGGCGCGGTGAGGAGCTCGGGGCTCGGGCGACCCGATTGGCCAAGCGCGCAAGACAAGGGAGACGGTCGGGGACGATTTTGGATCGGGGAAGATGGAGGCTGGTTAGTTGGGATGGATCCCGAGGGGAATTTGGTGGAGTGGCGGCGGCAGCGGAGGATTTGATGGATGGGACACCTAGGGCTAGGGTTTGTCTAGATATATATAGTAGATGGTTAAAGTGAGACTATTTGGTCCTTCCAATCATAATCGGACGGCCGAGAAATAAATAGATAGGGAGTTCATATAAGAAAACGGAGATGTTTTATAGATGTTTGGGGATGATCCAGACCCAACGGTAACGATAATCCGGGTCGGGTTCAGGCAAGGTCCGGACGTGCGCGAGGGGGTGTGAGCACTGTTTAGAGAGGGTCAAACGATTAGGCAAAAGGGAATTGAAAAACCCGGTTGGGCTCGGAACGGTCAACAAAAGCAAAGGGGGACGCGGCAACTATGAGCGGATGCAAGTTTTTTGAAAACATGATGATGCAATGCACATGATGCCATGATGAAAGCAACAATCAAATAAATAGCACAACGAAACTCGCAAAACATGGAAGGAGTCTGGTGCGTCGGTCTCGGGGCGTTACACCCCAGGGGGTGGCTGGCCCACCTATCATACAGCCAAGGGCAGGTGCAGTAGAGGGCCGAGGAGTAGTACGAAATCCTACGCACCTACGCACGCTAACCAAGGGCTGAGTGATCACTCAAATCGCAAGATTAGTTGACTAGAAGCTACGCTAGACCCATGGAGGCGATGAGCGCGAGCATCAGCCGGCTGTGCGAGAGGGATCTTCTACGGGGAGAGCGAGAGAAAAAATGTATTTTTAGTGATCCCAAGAAGAACTAACCCAAATAAACACCTCTTGGATGGGTTAGATTTTTTGGATGAGTTAGATGCATCTAACCCAAACTAACCCTCCTGTTTGGATACTTTTAAGTTAGTTGAGTACAAACTAACTCAAACTAACTCTAACCCATGGATCCAAACAGGGCCGCGAGGTTGAAGAGATTGCTCTCGCACAGACTTCAAGAAATAATATGGTGTCAGATGGATGTCGTGGTGGTGGCGTGTGCCGTACTCCTGGACATGAATGCTTGTTCTGGCCCATGCCACCCTACTACTCCTACTATATACTATACTACTAGTATATCAAGGATTCGAGGTGCTGGTTATGTACAACGAACACCCGCCCGACGCGCGAAGCATGTGAAGCTAGTACAAATAGTGTACTACTATTGTTGATTGGCCTCGTTCGATAACCTGTTGCAATGCACGTACAATTATGTATTTGTAAAATATTTTTTTGCCTCGTCGCACCACTCACTCAAAGAAGCGACTCGAAAGCCATTCATAAATTTAGTATAGTAAGTTTATCACAAGAATATCATTTTATTACATAGTACAATAGGTCATCAACCCACATCGACAACGAGGATACATTATAAATACTAAAGTTTTCACCACACAACAAATAACAAGCCATGAAATGAACTTCAACTCAACCATTTCGCGGCGTTAGAGGCGCTTGCTTTGAACCACAAGTGATTCTCTAGGATGGGCCATCCGTTGTCGATCTGGAGACCAACGCAGGACTGATCATCCAGGCTGAAGCGGCCTACTATATCAGTACCAGGGTAGGGAACCACCCAAATATCCGAGGTATAGACACAGTTGCTTCTCATAAATGTGTCAACAGCAGTTGGATCGCCTTTCACCATCATCGGATAGTTTTGTCCAAGGAAGAGCGAGTTTTCTCCAAGACTATCAATTCTGTGCCAGGGAGAAGGAGTTGGCGCTAGCACACTAGTATCCATCCCGAATACCATGCAACGGGTGTTGGAATAGGTCCGGAGAGTGCGACCATGGGATACTACACCTGCTTCCTTAGCAGTAACATCATCAGTGGGCTGTATACACATAAGAAGAGGTGATCCATCGGAATTAGTTGCCAGGCGCCATAGAGTATATCGGCGCTGCTCGTCCTCATGCTCGTGATCATCACCATCGTCATCTCCCCCTTGGTTATAAAAATCTTCAAGTATAGGTGGTGGGATGTTCATAGGACCTTGGAAACACAAGAAGGTTAATTGGTAAAGGGAAACTTGCTAACCCGCATGCATGTGGATGAAACAATTATAATTACGGTGGAAGACAAACATACCGAAACAACGAGGATGCCATGCATAAAGAGTGCCACGAGTGGTGGCAGCAAACACAAGGCCCTCGTACTGAATTGCATCATTGTACTCCTTCGTGCACAGAAACTGATTTTTGAGCAATATCCATCAAGTGAAACCATCAAGGATGGCAACAAGCTTGTCGAAGATAGCAACAACATCATAGTTTTTGTAATTCCAAGAGCGGTTGGGAACTCGACAAATTGCTATCTTCTGTAGAAGACAGTCACCATGATCATATTTGAACGTGCGTACATTACCGGTGTGCTCAACCTCTGGGCAGTGTGCTGAGATTTTTGGAAGTGGAATCCGCTGACGAGTGTACACATTCACAAGTTCCCACTTGCAGTTGTACCCAATGTAAACAACCCAATCTCCATTTGCGCCAGCCCAAGCCTGACCCTCAAGCGATGGTATCTTAACATCACACGTATCAATATCAAGCGGCATCAACTTGCACAGGGCGAGGTCTCCGTCGTCCCAGCGCCAGTCATCAGGGTCACGGCAAATAAGATAGGGGAGATCAAACCGCTCCTTGACCCTTGGGTTCCTTGCAATGATGTTATTAGTTGAGACGAGAATGGGCTTGAACGAACCTGCCATGCTAGTCGAGGTGATGACGTCGCACCGATCAATGAGGTCCTCAACCACGTCATCTTTCAGATCGCGGCAAGAATAATAGGGTCGCTTTCAGCCTGTTCCCTCCATGGAGAAGACAATCGAACAATGGCAGAAGAAAGGGTGAAGGGCTGAAGGAAAATGGAGGAGGGAGAGGAAGAGCATGCGACAGCAGTTCCAAATCGAGAGGGAAAGGCGAAGAGTAGGTGGACGGTTGCGAGTTTGCCACGGTTCACGAAGAGGCGCCCCGGCCAACACGTCCGTTCAGAAATACTCCTACTACACGCCGTCGTCTCACTGATATGTTGGAACGGGACAACATGTCAACGAAACATGGTGTGTAATTTCTCATGCAAAATGCGATCTAGCCGCGTTGGCCCGAGGTGCCGCATTAGTTATCGACCTTTATTTTTCTAATGGCGTGCCTATCAGTTTTGAAGCACGACTAACTGGTACTGTACGCAGAGAAAATATAAACTACTCTACCACTCCCCCACCTCCAGTACTAGTAGTATAAAAAATATATATAGGCTGGAGCTTCAGCGCTTTCTTGCTAAGGGCTGCCCACTTGCTTCTCACACTACCACCCTCTCTCCAATTCTAAAAAATACGGCCCCTCTCTCCCTCCTCATCGATGGTCACAGATCCGTCGGGGAAGAGAAGGACGTGCAGCGTTGATGCACTCATCGTCGGCGAGCGAGGTCACGCACTGACGACAAGGCCGTCCTCTCAGACCTAGCGCCCGCGCGGGATGGCCTCCGTCCCCAAGCTCGCTGCCGTAGTGTGTGCGGAGGACCATGACCACGAGCAAAGCCACTTCCCGCCGACCCTCAGGTATGCTACCTCTTTTCGAGCCATAACCTTGTTCTATTGCCCCATCTGCTATGTCGTTGCATGTGGATCTTCTTCCATTCCACCATCTTCCCAATTTGCTATCCTCTACTCTGCTGGCCACGCAGACGAAAACCATAATTTGCACTATTAAAGGAAACCCTACTTCATGCAGACTAATCCATGTCTGGGTTGAATAAGGAAAGGAAGGGAGACTTATTGTCCAAGAGAGTAGGCATTGAACCCGCATCTAGGTTGAAAAGGGGAAAATCAGTAGCTAAGGAACGAGTCTCGTGTCTCTTGGTTGAATAAGGGTAGAAAGGCATGACAACGCAATAGAGAATGACCAGGTCGATCGGTTTGTTGTCCTCACATAGGAAAAAGGTGCCTAAAGAGAACAAAAATGGGACCGTAATCCACATATGCTACCTGGATATTTGTTGCTCTGGGCAACCATACCTCCCTCACCACTCTGCGTTCGTGGAGGTACATCGTACTGGTGCCTCCCATGCTCTTATTGCCACTTTTTTGCTGTTAGTATAACGCCAACAGTCAAGTCAAGCAATGCTACTGCTAAAGTGATGCCACATTTAACTAATGCCGCTCTCAGTCTAATGCCACCCATAAATTTAAGCAATGCCATTTAATGTCACTGGATTATTTCAGGGTTAGCTGTTGATTGTGGATGTATTAAAGATTTTTCAGCTGTAAGGCATTCTAATGCTGTTGCACAGCCAGTATACCAATGATGAAACTTGTTACTCCCGTCAGATTTTTGCACCGTTAATGCTTATAGATTACATACCTCACTTTCATGAGATAAGTTAATTTTTTTGTACAGTGTCACCAAAATACCAAGGCGCTGATGTCATTTTATTTTGGTTAAACTGCACAGACAATTATGAAGACAAGAGGAAAGGTCAAGAGTGGGCACCTCCACCTCCGGCTGTTCTCTTGAGGAGGTCTGTATGTTTGTCTCTAATGCCTGTCGACTACATACCTGACATCATGATGTAATGTTAAGTTATTTCCTTTTGTACAGTGTCACTGAATTGTCAAGGCGATGATGGCATTTTATTTTAGTAGAACTGCACAAAATTTGCTTAAAAGAAGAGGAAATGTCAGGAATGGCTCACTTTTCCAGAAAAAACTATGTATGCCTTCCTCACATCAGCCGATGTTGCTTTATTTATTCCTTCAAACAGGTGGTTAGAAATAGTCTTGCTACCTTTTCCCATTAAGAAATTGGAATGCTTATATTTGTGAGTCTATGCTTCAGCTAGTGCCACTTTTAGAGTAATCACACTTTTAATATCTATGCAAACAGGGATGCTCGATTTTCGTGGAACTGCACAAAAAGTCCAACTGGTTCAAAATTAGGAGCATGTTTTTTCCCCAACCTTTATATCCAATTGGTGGCACTATGAGCTGTTCATTACGAAGATACATGGTTTGCTACTATCTTGCTACTCTTTTTGTACTATCATTAGATAGTAATACTAGTGGTTTGCATGTGAATTTATTGGCAGGGTGGACCTACATTGGAGGTGCAGGACAGGATTCAATGATTGGATGCTCAATTTTGGTTGTATCGATTTCACCTCTTCCATCACTGCGAACATGGATATCCTTGGTCTCATGAAGAATAGGCGCTATATTTCTGCTCTGAACCAGCAAATCAATTCAGTATGAAATTGCCAGGGCAAAACATAACTGTATCAGATTGTCCAGTGCAGAACATGACAGATGCTAAGCGGAAGAGACATGTTTAAACTGAAAATACAAGGTGTGGTCTATGTTTACTAGATGCTTGATATTTGTGCAGACAGAGATGTCTGCCCATTGCTATTTGGCAAACCAACAAAGTGCCCGCAATTTTGGTTGAACTGCACAAGAGAATAGTATAGTCACTGCATGCAGTGCCATTTGAAAATAGACACAGATAGATTGGATAGTCACTTCACGGACTGCAAAAAAGTAGTATTGTACTATTTATTGGCCAACGCTAGGTTCTTCATTGCTTTGGTCTGATTATACAATGGGCATCATTTTGCCTAAGTTAAAGTTTGTATTCCAAAAATAGTCTCGCCGTGTGATCGAGAGAAGACCAAATCATATTGCAGTGGATGTTCCTCCATCATGTCTGGTTCATTCTCATGGTTCCAGCTGTTGGTGAAACCACTTACGTTTGCAAGAGGAATTGTAGACTTCACAAACAAATTTGTATTTCAGTCTGTACTGAATGTTGTCCAAGAGAAGCATCCATGTTAGTAGGAAGAACAGATGTTTTTTCTAGATCTTTGCTTTTGGAGCTACATATTTGTATATGATCTGTGAGTCATTGAGATGCATTAACATGTTGATCTTATGTATGGGAATCGTACTAGTTAGTTTTAGTTGCGACGCAAGATCCGAAGTGGCTGATCTTTGCTTTTGGAGCTACATATTTGTATATGATCTGTGAATCATTGAGATGCATTAACAGTTACTTATTTCTGTTCGCTCAGTGTTTACAAGTTACTGATCGATCACTAGCTAGCCTACAAATGCGCTCCTGGCAGTTTTATTTGCGACGCAAGATGCGAAGTGGCAGTTTTTTGAATAAAAATGCCTACCTCTGAAGAAATTGACAAGCTCGTACGCAAGCAAGTGCCTCCTTATTTCAAGCCAATAGAAAAAATGGCTCCTCCTAGTGGATTTCTGACATCCGGGTCCCATGCCATTGTCAACGTAATCAATAAATGAGAGAATTGCACAACGAGCGGCTGACACCAGGGACCCAGCAGCTCGCCCAGTTATTTTTGTTTTGGGTTAATTTGATAAATGCCACTCCAAATCTGGTGTATCCGAGAAATGCCACTGCAATTTCCAAACTTTGAACAATGCCATTTCTAGTGGCATTTTTCGAAGTCTGGAGTGGCGTTTTTCAAAGTTTGCAAACTGCAGTGGCGTTTTTCAAAGTTTGCAAAAATTGCAGTGGCATTTTTTAAAGTTTGGAAATTGCAGTGGCATTTTTATGAATCGCCATAATTGGAGTGGCATTTATCTAATTTGTTTTTGAGACGGAAGCAGGGTGTCAACTGGGCTGTGCGGGGCACTCTGGCCTGTCTAGACAGCCTTTTCTTTTATGTTTACCACAGACCAGCCCAGTAGTTTTTTTTCTTTCTGAAAATGGCTAGCCTAGTTTTTTGTGATTTGTCAAGTAAGTCGCTTTATCAGGCCTGTTGGGCTGCAAATCTTTCAAGACGAGGAGAGCTTCATTCGGCTGGCCGAGAAAATGGCCTATCAGTAATGAGAAATGGGCTGTACATTTTTAAAACACATCAAACCGGCAATTATTTTCAAATATCTTTTTTCCATTTCGAGATTTTAAATTGCATTGATTTTTATGCGTGGAGAATTTATTGGATTTTATATTGATATACATTTATTTTTAAAATCAGTCTGAATGTGACTCGAAATTTCGGGATTAAAAACAGTTCAGACCGCACCGACAAATGCAAAATTTCGTATAATTTTTTAACCGTGGCCACAATATGGGCTATAATGCTAACATAAAGAATATGGGCTCCAAAAAACCCGTAAGAATTAGCAAATGGGCTGTAAATTATTTGAAATAATGGCAGATGGGCTGTATGCTGTTTTCCACAGATTTGAGGCTTTCCACAGATGGCATGTATACTGTTGGATGTCCATCCAATGGCCTTCGTGCTTCTTCAATATCTGCTCTTCCTGCTCCAGCCGCTCAAACAAGCACCGGCGGGACTGCCTGCTCCCTCCTCCCCGCGGCCGGCTGTGCTGCCGCGCAGGCCCCACCGCCCCACCGTACTCCCATCACTGGCCTAGTCGTCCCTCTATTCACCCACACCTGCTGTTATTCTCCGGCGACGGTAGACGAACCAGTAAACCCTCGTACAGTCGTACTCCCATCCGCGTGGGAAACAAAAACAACGGCAAAGGCCTACCTGCCTCCGTGTCGTTCCCTTCCTAGGCCTCGCCATCGTCCACCGCCCTGGTGCTCTCGGCCTGGCGTGGTCAGCGTGGTCAACGACCGACATGCATCTGAAGTGGACTGTACGTGGAGAGGCTGACGGCTGGGTCCATGGACGCACGCAAGGAAATGCCTCCTTATTACGCGCAAAATAATGATTTCCTCCACCTAACATCTGGGACCCACCGAAACGGCCTCTGTATTTCGCAAAAAAAACGTTACCGCCGCTGACAGCTCGGACCCACCAGCTATATCTTCGCACGCAAGGAAGTGCCTCCTTATTATGCACAAAAAATGAATACTCCCCCTGCTAGCTGGGACCCAGTATAGTGGGCCTACTAAGTTGACGGGGAGGAAGGGCTTTGTCAACTTAGTCAATATGCACGATTCTAGCTCGACTGACCGTACGATGTCCATCCAACGGCCTTAGTGCTTCTTCAACCTCTGGTCTTCTTGCTCCAGCCGCCCAAAGTAGTGCCGGTCGTGCTGCGTGCTCCTGCCTCCTGTGGCCGACTGTGCTGCCGCAGAGGCCTCACCGCCCCCATACTACTCCCACCGCTGGCCAGGCCATCCCTCCACTCCACTCACCCACACCCCCTGTTATTCTGCGGCGACGGCAGCGCAGCCGAACCAGTGAACCCTTGTACTCCTCTCCGCGTGGGCATCCACTACTGTGTCTTCCCCGGCTCTGCGTCGTCCCCTTCCTAGGCCTCGCCGTCGTCCACCGCCGTGGTGCTGTCGGCGCGGCGTGGTCAATGTGGTCAACGACCGAATTCCATCGAAAGAATACTGTACGTGGAGAGGCTGACAGCTGGGTCCACGGCAGCCGCAAGGAAGTGCCTCCTTATTACGCGGAAAATAATTATTCCTCCACCTGACAGAAGGGACCCACCGGACGCCCACCAGTATATCGCGAAAAAATGTTTCCCCTGACTACTGGGACCCACCCAATGGGCCACCGTATTTCGCGAAAAAAACATTCCCCCTGCTGTCAGCTCGGACCCACCGAAAGTGCCTCCTTATTACGCACAAAAAAATGAATACCCCCCTGCTAACTAGGATCCACCTTGGCGGGAGGCTGACTTGTGGGCCTACTAAGTTGACGAGGACGGAGGGCTTTCTCAACTTAGTCAATATGCACGATTCTAGCTCCATTGACCGTACGATGTCCATCCAACGGCCGTACTGCTTCTTCAACCTCTGGTCTTCTTGCTCCAGCCACCCAAAGCAGCGCCGGTCGTGCCGCATGCTCCTGCCTCCCGTGGTTGGCTATGCTGCCGCGGAGGCCTCACTGCCCCCTACTATTCCCATCGCTGGCCAGGCCCTGCGGTGACGGTAGCCTCACAACGCAGCCGAACCAGTGAACCCACGTACTTCTCTCCGCGCGCGCACGGGCTTCCACTGCCGCGTCTTCCCCGGCTCCCCGTTGTCCCCTTCCTAGGCCTCGCCATCGTCCACCGCCCTGGTGCTCTCGGCGCGGCGTGGTCAACGTGGTCAAGGAATGACTTCCATCGGACGTGGACTGTACGGGGAGAGGCTGACAGCTGGGTCCACGGCTGCAGCAAGGAAGTGCCTCCTTATTACGTGCAAAATAATTATTCCTCCACCTGATAGCGGGGACCCACCGGACGGGCCACCATATTTCGTGAAAAAAACGTTTGCCCCTGACTGCTGGGACCCACCGGCTACATCTTCGCACGCAAGGAAGTGCGTCCGGGCAAAAAAAAAGAAAACCAAAACGATTCGCCCCCTGACTGCTGGGACCCACCGGCCCCCCGACTGCTGGGACCCACCAGCTACATCTTCGCACGCAAGGAAGTGCATCCGGGCAAAAAAATGATTCGCCCCCTGATTGCTAGGACCCACCAGCTACATCTTCGCAGGCAAGGAAGTGCCTGACAGTCGGGACCCACCTGGTCGAAGCGTACGTAGCGTTGTCATTCTGGTCGCGAACGTGTACGTACATACTGGTCGATGTAGACGCGCGCATGTCTCGTAGTAGAGGCGTGCACGTGTCGTAGTAGAGGCGCGCACGTAGCATGTACATGTACGTACAGTGGCCAGGGTGCAACAAAGAAAATACGGCCACGTATGTGTACATACGGGCGGGGTCTCGAACGCCTACTCGCGCATACGTACGGCGAGGGCTCGTTGACATGGCTGGATCGGAATGGACAAACAGTGTCGTCGTCGTGTTCATGGGGAGGCAACGGAATGCGTCGTGTTCATGGGGAGGCAACGAAATGCGTCGTGTTCATCGGGAGGCAACGCGGCTGGGTCGGAACGGAATGCGTGGTCGTGTTCATAGGGAGGGCTTGGACGAAAGAGGCGATGGAAACGAGGCCTGGCGTACCGCAAAACAGAGGAAACAGCCTTGTGTTCGACCGGCCACGGTCGAAATGGGGGTCTTGTTGATCGGGAGGGGTGTGGCGTACCGCAAAACGGAGGAAACGGACCTCCTACGGTCGAAACGGGGGTCCTGTTGATCGGGAGGGGTGTGGCGTACCGCAAAACAAAGGAAACGGACTTGTGCTGGAGCGCTATGGTCGAAATGGGGTCCTGTTCATCGGGAGGGGTGTGGCGTACCGCAAAATGGGACTCCACGGGATACTGTTCATCTCCACCGTCGACCCCCTCCAGCCTCCACGAGCTACTGTTCATCCACCGTCGACCTCCTCCAGCCTCCACGGGCTCCTGTTCATCCAGCCTCCACCGCGCGCTACTCCACCGGCTACTGTTCAACCACCCCTCCACCGTCTACTGTTCATCCAGCCCTCCACACCACGGGGTCATGTTCAACCACCCCTCCACGGGCACCCCTCCATCGTCTACTGTTCATCCTGCCCTCCACACCATGGGGTCCTGTTCATCCACCCCTCCACGGGCACCCCTCCACCATCTGCTGTTCATCCAGCCCTCCACCACACCACGGGGTACTATTCATCCAGAGGCAACACCACGGGGTCCTGTTCATCCACCCCCACCGGGAACTGTTCATCCAACCCCCCCCCCCCCCCGCGCAACGCTCACTATTCATCCAGAGGCAGAATCGATTAGCTTCAGTTAGCAGCAGTAGCCAAGGAATCGCTCGATCGGGTTCAGTTAACAGCCATCGATCGATCGCCCGGGTTCAGTAACGCATAGCCTGCAGTGCAATCGCTCGGGTTCAGTTAGAGCCCAACGCCTCGCTCGGGTTCAGTTAGAACCAACGCCTCGCACACACGCGCGTACGTGTACGAGAGAAACGCGCATCGCTCGGCCCCCGACCTCCCACCATAACCGGGAACTCCCCGAAATTTTCCTTCCCCTCGCTTCTACCACGGTTTTTTCCGTCATGGACGGCCCAAAGAATGTCATGCAGCTGCGTCTCCGGCCCGCCCAGGACGAAAAGCCCATTTTCTGTCATGAATTTTTTTCATAGAAGTAGGAGCCCACCACATCTATGATGATACCGGGTTTTGTCACAATTATCGTCATAGAAGTGTCATATGTATGACAAAAAAAATTTCGTTCGGCCCAAAATGTCACAGATGCGTCTTTTTTTTGTTGTGTCGCCGAAGAAATCATCAGTCTTGAATTTTTGCTTCCTGGAGAATGGATCCTTTGGCTTGGGTTGAGGAGTGTCAGTCAGTTGCATCACAACCTCAAGAATCGCAATCTCAGGTTCTTCAGGCTGAGGAATTTATGGTTCCTTTTCAGTGGCAGTCTGCATCTTCAATGATTCAGCACCAGCAGTTTCTTCAGCACAAGTGGCTGGAATTTCTTCATGAACAGGCGATGTGGGGTGAGTTTCTTTAGATCCCAATGGAACAGTATGTGCTGGGGACTGAGGGATTTACTGCAATGGCGTGAACAGAGGAGAGTTGGGATGCTGACTTTCCCAAAAGTCATCATTCATCAATGGAGTAGTACTCCCAATGTCCATGTCAGAATTTTGTTCATCGAATTCCTCAACGCCGGCCTCTTCAGAAGTGAACTGAGGCATGAGCAAGGAGACGATTCGTGTTGAAGGGATTGCGTCCGCTTCAATTTCTTCATCCATCTGCTCTGACAAAGCAACAGAGGGAATGTCTTCATCAGATCCACTGGGGATCACATATTCTTCATCGAAAGGTGCAAGTTCCTTTGATGGCATGCTGGAAACAGGAACAACATCAATTGGATTTTCAAATGAGCTGGTCAATTTCTTCATCTTCTTCGGAGCTGATGAATCTGATGAAGCTGATGCTTTCCTTTTCCTCACCGCTGCACGCTCTACAGCCTAGGTCTTCTTCACATCTGATGTAGATGGAAGGATCGGAGTTGGGGTAGGCGCAGGAGGAGCAGAGGAATTTGGTGCATTTTCTTCAGGCACAACTGATGCAGTTGCCCTGGCATTATCAGTTTCTTCAGGCACATCAAGTGAACCTTCAGATGGCCTCGCTTGTTCTTCATTCGCAACACTAGATGTTGCGTGTAATATCTTCAACGGCTAGAATGCAGTCATCAGCCCGGGAACTCACATTTTCTTCAGCAGCCTGATTTTCATCATCGGTGCTGGCGTACTCTTCTGTCGGTTGAGCAGATGCTTCGGCTTGAGGAATTTCTGGTTGCGATGAAGCTGCAACCTTGGTAGTGAATTCTTCAGTCAATTTTACAAACCTGACCTTGGCTCCTTGCCAATCAGCATAGTAAGCGTTGAAATCATCGCTGAGGACTTTGATTTCAGGCTGGATCTTCACAAGTTCGGCAGTTGTCATAGAGACAACGTTTTTCTTCAGGAAGCGCTCCTTCCTGTACTGAGCTTTCTTCAGCTGCCTTCCCTTCTCAAACTTCCATTTTTCTTCAGCAATGAAAGCTAACAACATATGACTTTGACCAGGAGATAGATTCAGTTCTGGCAAGGGAGTGTTTGGATCTTTGTGCCACAGATCAATGTAATCCAGGATCTTCTTTGGATCCAGCAAAAGAGGCACATCACTGCCCTTGGCACTAGCGGCCCGGTGCTGATTGTCCCTTATGATTTCGGCTAGTTCTTCATCATCAGAGGGCACTTGGAAAGTGCCGTGGAATTAACACGTCAGATGTCTTCGTGGAAAGACTTAGTCGTGGAGCCATCGCAACGGGTTAGCTTGAAGGGGTTAAACCGGACAAAGGGACACGGGAGTTTACTAGTTCGGCCCCTTCGGTGAAGGTAAAGGCCTACGTCTAGTTGTGATGGGATTGATTGGGTTTCGATGCGCAGCGAGCGAATACGCTAGCCTGAGCCTCGAGTTGTTGTTGTCTGTCCCTAAACCGCCGTCGGGTCACCCCTTTATATACACAGGAGGACCCCGGCTGGTCTACAGAGTCCTAGGCTGACTTATACAAGTGCCAGCCTTGGTCTCTTCCTTTCTTTCTCATATTACAAGTTTATACAAGTATGGCGGTTTACCATCATGGGCCCTAAATCGCCCGTGGACTCTGGGCCACTACGCTTCATCCGTAAAGCGCCATCCTCCGGGTTGTCTTGGGCTTCGGTATAGCTAAAGGTGAACCGGCCCCTCCTAGTCGGTTTACCCTTAGCGGTTATATCCTCAACATTAGGCCCCAGATTGATTTGGACCTGTTCATGTCAATCTTCAATCCTTAGGAAAATTATTAAAATTGATATCCACCCTTGTAAACCGCCATATTGCCTTTCCCTGTGAACTTTAATGAACCACCGTGACGTCATCTTCTGTCACTGCAGTAAGTTATGGTGATGTTATCCCTGCATACCAAGATTTATAAAGATTCCCTTATCTTTAATTAATTCCCAAAGACCGAGGCGACAATTGTATCCTTTTCTGCCGCTTCAGACCCCTCGATTTTCGCGCCTGCCATTTTATCCCCTTTCCTTTATAAATAAGACCGAGGCTCCTTTCATTTTTTCCCCTTTGCCTCTTCTCCTTGTCTTCCTCCTTGCGACCCGAAGAACTCAAGCATCACCGCCGTCGTCGACCTTGAAGCTCTGCCTCATCTCAGGCCGCCGCATCACCCTGTTTGCGCCAGAGCTCCTGCGATACTCCTCCGCCGCTGCGTGACTCTGCTAAATGCTCCCTTTTCTCACTTGTCAGATCTGTATTAGGGTATCAAAGTTTCTTTGGTGTTTGTCGATGTTCATCAGCGTTCGTCAGCGTTTTCCTGCCTTCCCTTTAGCATCTCACTGAATCTAGTAATGCTTGATAGCTTCTTTTTGCGGCTGGATCTATAGTTTTTACTGTACCGTACCACAGCATCTTGCTATTCCTGGATAAATTCTTATTTGAACCTTCTCTGTTCCATTTAGCGCCATTGTAGGGCTCAGAAAAATTTCTTCATTGACCGACGGTAGATTCAAAATTATATCACCATCTTGTGAAACTTGTTTCTGCAACACTTAGTAAATTTTCAGATCTAACCCTTTTATCGAAGGGCGGTTTAACCTGCGATAGTTGATAATTCCTCATATGCTATTAGCACTCACTTAAACCGCCATATAATTTTGAATATCCATGCTTGGCTCCTCTTACATACACTTTGATTAAATTTCCGGTTTAGCATTACATGTCAATTTAATATTGATGAATTCACTTGGATCAGCAATCGTAAACTTCCCATTTTCCTTCTGCAGACTGTGATGGCACCACAATTTGCTGCGTGTAACTGGGTCCCATCCCGGATTACCGAGACATAGATCAACAACTTTGTCATTACAGGCGCTTTAGCTCCACAGAACGTTCTTCAGTGGCGAGTTCCTGGTCCTGAATGCCCTCCTGAACCCAAAGAGGGAGAGGTGATTGTGTTCTTGCAACATCTGGGTCGGGGCTTCAGTCCCCCCGGATCAAAAAATTTCCGGGATGTGCTTTCCAGCTTCCAACTCCATCCTCAAGATATAGGACCAAACTCAGTGTCCAATATATGTGATTTCCAGGTTTTCTGCGAAGTTTATCTGCAGGAAGAACCAACTGTTGATTTATTCCGGGATCTCTTTCACTTGAACCGCCGGACCGAATTCGCTGACGGCCCCAACACTGAACTTGGCGGCGTTTCAATTCAGAAGAGGAAAGAAGTTGAATTTCCTCACGCCAAACTTCATAGCCACCCAAAAGACTGGAACCAAACGTGGTTCTATTGTCAAAATATTGCTCCTACTGACGAAAATCCTCTGTCGGGTTACTGGCCATACCGACTTAGCAATAGCCACCCTTTAGCTCCACGACTAACAGCAAAAGAACGTCAAGCCTATGCATCCCAACTTGTTAGACTCCGGGCTTTCATGGCCAATGGTTTAACTGGCGTTGATCTTGTCCGCTGCTGGCTTTCATGGTGTATTTTGCCCTTAAGCCACCGCTCTGGGTTAATGTGTGAATATACTGGCCAAACATATGACCCGCAACGGTTTAACCAAATAGAGATGACTGAGGATGAGGTCACTGAAAGTGTGAAGAAGATACTTGATGGAAGTCTCACTGTGTGCACTCAGGTCGGTCTGCCTCCCTATTATGCCTCCAACAAACTGCCAGCGGTAAGCATTTTAACTTTGTATCTTCCTGACTCTGCTGCGCTTATAGCTCTATTGTAATAGTCCTTTGCACAACCTCCCAGGGAGACAGCTCCTTCTGGAAAAAGAAACTTCAAGACAAACCGGCCAAGGCTCCTCGGGTTAAGAGCAAGGTCACCAAGAGAGCTGGCAAGAAGAAAGCCGCCGAGACTTCTGAACCGCCAGAAGATGTCCATGAATCAACTGAAGAGGTAGAACTTGACTCCCTTGGCTTTTATTTCATACATCTTATTGACAATGATTGCTCCTAGGATGATGCAGAGGCCAGCCATGCAGAACTTGTACCAGCTCAAAGGCTTCGCCGTGCAGTTCGGAAAGTGAAATGCTCTCACCCTCTTGCTTATGTGGGTCAAAAACTTTCTTTGAAGACACAGCAAACCGAAGGTCGTCGCACAACTCGGCACAGTGGCCAACAGGTCACTTCCTCCGGTTTACCTCTGACACCAACCCGGAAACGTCGTCCCGAGGTTGCTTGTTCTCCTGAAAAACATTATCCTTTGAAGGGTTTTTTTCGATGCCCTCTCAATCCATCTGACTCAAACTATCAGGTATCTTCAAACTCATCGGGCGGTTCATCCACCACTCAACTGCCTCCATTGAAAATCGTCCCTGGGTAAGCATACAACCTTTCATTTTTCCCTTATCCTTATATTGACCCTGCTAATCCTTGTTTTTGATATTAGCGGCAAAGCTCGTCTGAGTAAGAAGGCTAAGACCAGCACCCCTTCTGGTGAAGTTGAACTGGCAGAGATTCCTGAAGATGCCCGTGAGAACTTTGATAATCCCATGGACGACTTTGTCCCGCCAGAACCAATTGTAAATGTTGATCGGCTAGAAGCTGACCCGGCCACTCACGAGGGCACCTCCAGTCCACATGCCACACCTGCAAGTCCAGCTGTTGATCCTCTCAACTCCACAGCCAATCCGCCAATTCCTCCTACCACTTCAATCCCAGAAAAGGATGATGAAGTTGTCGTCACCGGCATTGGTTATATCGCTCCGGGCAATCCGGTCATTTTGGCAAAACATAATGCCAAAGATGAATTTGCTTTCCCACGCAAAGGGAAAGCAGAAATTGATTTGTCGAAGTACGCTCATCTTTCTGTCCAGGAGCTTCATTCCGGATTTTTGAACCGGCTTTACGCAAGCCGGGACTCTGAAGCTGATTTGGTGAACCTGATGAAAGAACGCTATGAGGTATTCCTTCTCGTCTCAATCTTGTACCCTGTAGCTCCCAAGGGTCGGGTTAAGTTATAAAGTTAAACCGGGACTTATAATCCCTTTCATTCTGAGTGCTCCTTATTGATGTTCCTTTGAGCGAATATACATTAGCCCCCAAGTACCTGGATTAAAACTTGTATTGATCCTAGGGACTTTGAACCAGCCGTAGTAAAGAAGCAATCCGCATTAGCCCCCAAGTGCCGAGTGTATAACTAGTTATATACTTGGGACTTTGATATTATATTGATATGCATCTGTGACTGACAGGCGGAGATAAACGGTCAACGCACTCAAATTGCGGACCTTCAAGAAAGCATCAAATCTCATCAAGAAGAGTCTTCCAAGTCCAAAGATGAACTAAAAGCCGCTTTAACTTCCCTGGAACAACTTAAAGAAAGCTTCAACACAGAACGTGCCAAGTGGGAAACTGAGAAGGACGCATTCCAAATACAAGCTGAAGACGCCGAATCAGCTCTTAAACCGGTGGAAGAAGAGCTTTCTGGATTGAAGCGCCAAGTGAATGCTATGACTTCTGCAGTTTTTGGTAAGTATTCCCACTAATACATGACATATTCCTTTTTGTAAGGTAGCAGTTGATAATCCTTAAACCGTTGCAGGAAACTGTATTACTCATCTGGGCTCAGATGCATGGGTGAAATTGAAAGCAGAATATACTTTGATTGAACAACTGTATGCTAGTGCCCAACGGGTTATTTGTGCGGCCTCTTATGACAACCCGGCCCCAATCCTGATCAACGAAACGCTAGCAAGGCTTTCGATGGTACCAGCCCAGTTAGAAGAAGTGAAGCGATCTGCTGCCAGGGCAGGTGCTTTGTTGGCCCTCACCCGAGCTAAAGCGTGGATAGCTGACCTTGATCCGGTTGACCTTGCAAAAGGCTTTCCAAGCACACAAGAGGACGGGGTGGATTTTGACGACGACGCCTTGAAAAAGGTGACAAGGGAAATGCGTCCTCTGGCGAGTCAGCTGGCAGAAGATGCTAACTTGACTGTTCACCGGTCTCGTTATGATGCAAATAACAAACGGGTTAATGCTGACTTGCCGGAAGTGCAAAATATCATTCCGCCAATCCGTAAGCACACTTATGCCCCTGATGTTGATCCGTCAGAACTTATCAGTGAAGAAGCTGTCTTTCAGGCTTTAACCCGGATTGACTGGACAAGCACGGATTTCCAACCACAAGGTGAAGATGAGGCTGAATCGGCGCAAAATGACCCGTCAACTTCGCAGCATCGTGGCAACGAAACTTAATCCGGCAAGCTGATGGATGCTCTGCAGACTTTGTTCAGGGGAAAAAACACCATATTTTGGGCCTTGAAAGCGCCTTGTAATAGGCTAGATAAATATTGTGATCCGTTCTGCCATCATGCATTGGGATATACTTTGTCTTGATCTGTCATGATAATTTTACTACTTCCTTATATATTTTCAATATTATGCAATCCCTGTATCTGTATAAGAAAAAATTTGTCCAGGCGGTTTACCGCTGGACGGGTCAAAATACCACGCATAACTTGGCAAGCACCCATGGTTGCTAACAACATAGCAATAATAAATCATACCTGGGATATGAAAACATTGTTGTTAGTCTTACCAATTGTGATATTAGGAAGGATGAAAATCCAACTTCCATCATGCCATTTTGGTATATGATATCGAACCGGGTTGTGATAAACACCAGACGATTACTGGAGATAAAGTGTCAATCCACACCGGTTTAGAGGATGCCGGGTTACCTTTATTTGAATGCTTGAATAGAAAATCCGCAAGCCACACCGGGTTAAGAAACACCGGGTGATCGTAAACATGATGAAAGAATAAAAACTTAATCATGGGCAAAAACAAAGAAAAAAAATCAAAATCAAGGCTTTTCAAGGGCTGCCAGGCCCAAATCAAGGCTTTTCATGGGCTGCCAGGCCACTGAGTTAAACCATTTTAGCAAAGCCTTTTAAGATGGGCCTCCAACTAACCAATCATCATTTTAACCTTGACGAGTTCAGGGTCTCAAAGAGAGTAACTGTCAAACGTTCGACGGGTCGTGCCAGGATTACCTGGATAGGAGTGGCTTACTTGATGAAGGCAGGTTAACCCGGGGTTTTAGGTGAATACACCAAGCTTCCAAGCCGTGGGTCGATACCCGGCTACAAGGGTCCTTTCAAGCTCTTTGGTATTTGACACAAAGAGCCCCCAAGTAACTTTGTGAGCTGTGCTCAATGGGTGCCTATGTTTGAGCTGTGGCGTGAGCAATCAGACTCTCTTTGGGCCCTTGGGTGTGAAGCTCCCAAGCTAAGTGGTGGCATGATAGCTGGTTTAAGAGGTAGTACTCTGCTTTTCTAAGCTGAAGCCCCCAAGTTAATAGATATTGGAAGAAAAACAACGGAGACCCTGCTTGATTTAGCAAGGGTATTGGTTTATTTTATTGATCATAATATGTACATTGTCGAAATATATACATAAGAAAAGCCAGTGGCTTCAAGTATAATAAGGCCGTAGGAGAGCTATGTTCCATGGCCGCTGGGTCTCCTCCTTAGAGCTACGTGAGTCTTCTCGAACGTCAATGAGGTAGTATGATCCGTTGTGCAGATTCTTGCTGACCACAAAGGGTCCTTCCCAAGGCGGGGATAGCTTGTGCATATCAGTCTGGTCTTGAACGAGACGGAGCACCAGATCACCTTCTTGAAAGGTTCTTGTCTTAAACCGGCGGCTGTGATAACGCCGCAGGTCTTGTTGATAAACTGCTGACCGAGCCAAAGCCATGTCCCGTTTCTCATCTAACAGGTCCAACGCCTCTTGGCGTGCTTGCTCATTGTCCGCTTCAACATAATTTGCAACTCGGGGCGAGTCGTGACGGATATCGCTTGGAAGGACAGCCTCTGCCCCGTAAACCATGAAAAAAGGTGTATAACCTATAGACCGGTTTGGGATGGTGTTTATACTCCATAACACCGACGGTAATTCTTCCACCCAACAACCCGGGGTCCACTTCAGAGGGACCATAAGCCGAGGCTTGATACCCTTCAGGATTTCTTGATTCGCCCCCTCCGCTTGGCCATTAGACTAGGGGTGAGCCACAGATGCTAGATCAAGCCGGATGTGCTCTCGTTGGCAAAATTCCTCCATCTCCCCTTTAGAAAGGTTCGTACCATTATCTGTGATGATACTGTGTGGAAAGCCAAAACGGGAAATAATCTTTTTAAGGAATTGAACCGCCGTAGCTGCGTCACACTTACTGATGGGCTCCGCTTCAACCCATTTAGTGAATTTGTCAACTGCCACCAACAGGTGGGTCTTCTTGTCCTTGGAACGCTTAAAGGGTCCCACCATATCGAGCCCCCAAGAAGAAAACGGCCAAGTGATGGGAATCATGCGTAATTCTTGAGCCAGAACATGAGCTCGACGTGAAAATTTCTGACAAGCATCGCACCGCTTTACCAGATCCTCCGCATCAGAATGGGCTGTTAACCAGTAGAACCCATGACGGAATGCTTTATCCACGAGGGATTTTGAACCGGCATGGTGACCACAATCCCCTTCATGGATTTCACGCAAAATCTCTTGCCCCTCTTCAGGAGAAACACAATGTTGGAACACGCCTGAAACGCTGCAACGGTGTAGCTCACCATTATGCACGACCATAGACTTGGACCGCCGGATTATCTGTCTGGCGAAAAGCTCGTCATCTGGTAACTCGCCCCGGTTTAAGTATGCCAAATATGGGACAGTCTAATTCGGAGTGGCATGTAAAGCAGCTACCAATTGGGCCTCCGGATCAGGAACAGCTAAATCATCCTCTGTAGGCAATTTTACAGACGGGTTATGTAAAATATCCAGAAAGGTATTAGGTGGTACCGGTTTACGTTGAGATCCCAGCCGGCTGAGAGCATCAGCTGCTTCGTTCTTGCACCGGTCGATGTGCTCCACCTGATAACCTTTAAAGTGGCTTGCTACCATATCCACCTCTCGCCTATAAGCTGCCATGAGTGGATCCTTTGAATCCCAAGTGCCAGAAACTTGCTGGGCCACTAGATCAGAGTCTCCAAAGCACCGAACCCGGCTTAAGTTCATTTCCTTGGCCACACGGAGGCCGTGGAGTAGGGCCTCATACTTTGCTGCATTGTTAGTACAAGGGAACATTAAGTGGAGAACATAACAAATTTTATCACCTCAAGGGGAAGTAAGGACGACTCCAGCCCCCAAGCCTTCCAACTGCCTGGACCCGTCAAAGTGAATAGTCCAATATGTGTTATCCGGTTTGTCCTCTGGTGCCTGTAACTCGGTCCAGTCATTAATGAAGTCGACCAGCGCCTGATATTTGACGGCAGTTCGGGGCATATACTTCAACCCATGGGGACCAAGCTCAACTGCCCACTTTGCAACCCGGCCAGTCGCCTCTCTATTCTGGATTATATCACCCAAGGGAGCAGAGCTAACCACTGTGATGGGATGGCCTTGAAAGTATTGCTTGAGCTTCCTACTTGCCATAAAAACTCCATACACCAGCTTCTACCAATGTGGATACCTTTGCTTGGATTTGATCAGTACCTCACTGATATAGTAAACCGGCCTTTGAATAGGATATTCTTTTCCAGCCTCCTTTCGTTCAACCACAATTGCCACACTGACTGCACGGGCATTGGAAGCCACGTACAACAATAAAGGCTCCTTATCGACCGAAGAAGCAAGGAGGGGCGGTTCAGCCAGCTGCCGCTTCAAATCCTCAAATGCTGCATTAGCAGCGTCGCTCCAGATGAATTTATCTGTCTTCTTCAGCATCTGATACAGGGGAATTGCCTTCTCTCCCAAACGACTAATAAACCGGCTGAGGGCTGCAATCCGGCCCGCCAAACGCTGAACATCATTGATGCACGCCGGTTTAGCCAAGGATGTGATCGCTTTGATTTTTTTTCCGGATTGGCCTCGATGCCTCGGTTGGATACCAGAAAGCCTAGAAGCTTGCCTGCCGGAACACCAAAAACGCACTTCTCCGGGTTAAGCATCATTTTGTAAACCCGAAGATTGTCAAACGTCTCCTTGAGATCATCTATCAAGGTTTCCTGCTTCCTGGATTTTACCACAATATCATCCACGTAAGCGTGACCATTACGCCCGATCTGCTTGTGAAGACAATTTTGCACACAACGCTGATAGGTTGCTTGGGTGCTCTTGAGCCCAAAAGGCATTGAAATGTAGCGGAAGGCTCCAAAGGGGGTTATAAAGGATGTCTTCTCCTGGTCCTTAACTACCATTTTAATCTGATAATAACCTGAGTAGGCGTCCAGGCAACTCAGGCGGTCACAACCCGCGGTCGCATCAATGATCTGATCGATATGTGGGAGAGCAAAAGGATCGGCCGGGCATGCCTTGTTCAAATCAGTGTAGTCCACACACATACGCCAAGTGCCGTTTTTCTTAAGAACGAGCACCAGATTAGCCAGCCACTCAGGATGAAATACTTCGACAATAAACCCCGCTGCCAGTAGCCAGGCTACCTCTTCACCAATGGCCTTGCGTCTCTCTTCGTTAAAGCGGCGAAGGAACTGCTTGACCGGTTTAAACTTGGGATCAATATTGAGATTGTGCTCAGCGAGTCCTCTCGGTACACCTGGCATGTCAGAAGGCTTCCATACAAAAATGTCCTGATTCTCACGGATGAACTCGATGAGCGCGCTTTCCTATTTCGGATCCAGATTGGCATTGATACTAAACTGTTTGGATGAATCACCAGGGACAAAGTCAACGAGTTTAGTCTCATTAGCCGGTTTGAATGCCAGGGTCGGGTCATGTTCAGTTGTGGGCTTCTTCAAAGGGGTCATGTCTACTGGATCAACATTGTCTCTATAGAACTTCAACTCTTCCATAGCACAAACCGACTCGGCATAGGCTGCTTCACCTTCCTTGCAATCCAAAGCAATCTTGCGGCTACCATGTACTGTGATCGTCCCTTTATGACCCGGCATTTTGAGCTGTAGGTAGACATAATAGGGTCTCGCCATGAATTTCGCGTAAGCCGGTCGTCCGAACAGCACGTGATATGGGCTCTGGATCTTCACTACCTCAAATGTCAATGTCTCAGATCTAGAATCATGCTCATCTCCAAACACAACTTCCAAAGCAATCTTCTCAACAGGGTATGCCGATTTGCCTGGTACCACGCCATGAAAAACTGTATTCGACGGTTTAAGATTCTTATCTGTCAACCCCATGCGGCGGAAAGTCTCGTAGTACAGGATGTTTATGCTGCTTCCTCCATCCATTAAAACTTTGGTGAACTTGTAACCCCCCACCTGAGGTGCTACGACCAGGGCTAGCTGACCCGGATTGTCAACCTGTGGTGGGTGATCCTCTCTGCTCCACACAATGGGCTGCTCCGACCATCGTAAGTAACGTGGCACGGCCGGTTCAACAGCATTAACTGCCCTCTTGTGAAGCTTCTGATCTCGCTTGCACAGGCTGGTCGTGAACACGTGATATTGTCCGCTGTTCAACTGCTTGGGATGACTTTGGTATCCTGACTGCTGCTGATTCCCCTGGTTGTTCTGCTGATTATTGCCATGGTTGTTCTAATGGCCTTGGTTATTCTGAAACCCAGAGCTTGAACCGCCACCCCCATTGAAACCAGGACCTGGTCCGCCGGACGGACCCTGATCATACCGGTAGAGATCAGAGTTTTTGAACTCCCTCATTATGTGACAATCCTTCCAAAGGTGTGTGGAAGGGGCCTCCTTGGTTCCATGCTTCGGACAGGGCTGGTTTAACAAGCGCTCCAGATTCATCCCGCCATTGCGCTGGGGCGGTTTACCTTTACGACGCTGCATATTCGTGTTAGCCACAAAATCTGAATTATCTGCTTTGCGCTTACTGTTATTCCCATGGCCTCCTTGGTTATGGTGCTGCTGCCCTTTCGCACTGTCGTTCTTCTTTCCCTTCTCCGGTTTCTCCTCATCAGACTCGGGATCCTTGGTATTATCAGAATCGGCATATTTTACCAAGGCGGCCATGAGTGTTCCGATATCATTGCAATGGCGCTTGAGCCTTCCCAACTTCATCTTTAATGACTTAAACCGGCAATTGCGCTCTAGCGTTAAGATCGCTTGGCCGGCACTAATCCGGTCTGAAGAGTGCAAAACCTCCGAAACCCGGCGCACCTAGTGAGTTGTTGACTCGCTCTCCCCTTGAATGCAGGCATCCAGATCCACAATGGACATAGGCTGTTTGCAGGTGTCTTTGAAATTGGCTATGAACTGGGCCTTCAACTGCCCCCATGACTCGATGGAATTGGCCGGTAGGTTTTTCAGCCAAGTGCGGGCTGTCCCCTCTAACATCATCGTGAAATATTTTGCACAAGCCGCTTCATCCACTTCCAGCATCTCCATTGCCATCTCGTAACTCTCGACCCACGCCTTAGGCGGCTGATCCGCAGTATAATTGGGTACCTTCTGCGGACCCTTAAAATCCTTAGGCAATCGTATGTTACGGAGGGCCAGAATAAGACACGGCACTCCCCAGGAACTGAAAGCGACCCCAGTGCCTCGGTCTACCGACGCCATTGGCTGAAGCGGGGCGGTTTGATGGCGGCCTGCCTCCCTTCCTGCCCTGCCATTATCTACCACATCTTGAGCATTTATCTCCTCGTGGGCCGCATTACGGCGCCTGGCACTGCTAGATACTTCCGGTTCATCCATGTGCCTGTTGTAGCTTTTGCTTGGATGGGGGGTCGAATGAATTCTATCCCGGCTATAAGAATAGGCCTGCTGTTGCACCACGGCGGTTTGAAGAAGATCCCTAGCCCGTCGTGTTTCAATCGCCGCCAATGAGTCACCTTCAATCGGAATAGCCGCCAGACGGGACGCTGCAGCAATCATATTGTCCAAAGGGCTCGGAAAGTGATCTGGTGGCGTGGTCACATGCGGCGGCGGGTTGTCCATCCGTCGAGGTGGTTCTGTCAGGCGCGGCTGATCCGGCGCCGTCCCAGGTGCTTCAGTCCGGTTTATGGCTGCTGGATTGCTCCTCCTAGCGCCTGGTGTATTAAAGAGGTTCAAGCCTTCAAAGACCGGCGGCATACGCGATCGATACTTTCGTCGCATTACCTCGTTTGATGCGTTTTGGTCCAAGGCCAGCCGGTAATTTTGTGCATGTATCAATTGTGACTGGGCATCCAAAGCGGCCCGTTCCTCAGCCATCTTAGCATCTACAGCCGCCAGATCCTCCTTGGCCTGTGCTATCTGGTCTTTCAGCTTTGCAAGATCCGCATTATGCTGGTCCTGCATCTCCGGGGTAACCACCGCGGTTAGCAAGGTCGCCCAAGCATCCATTAGATCGGAGAGAACTTAAACCGGCCGGCGCCCCGGGCCACCTGCCGCAGCTGCTGTTGAAGATTGCAACGTGGGCTGTGTTCCGGCCATGTAAACGGCAACCCGGCTCGGCGGTTCAGGGAGATCCGGAATACTACCGCCGTCGGAATATCCCTCGAACCCATCGTCATGGACTTGGTACAGGGACTCAGTTTCACCGGTGGATGACTCGCTATCGGAGTAAACAACTGTCTCACCTTCAGATACCGGTTTAGATCCGGCCCCATGGACGCACCCTACGAACGCCCGCTTCACGGCAGGCTTGACCTGGGTAGGGTTTGCACGCTGAGCTGTCTCGACGAGTTCGGTGCAGATGTCTAGCTCAGGACCCGGTTCGCCGATCTTGCCGATGAAGACATGGATTCCTCCAAAGGGGACCCGGTATCCGTACTCAATTGAGCCGGTCTCGGGGCCCCACCCTTCGTTGTCGATGTAGAGCTTGCCGCGACGACTCTTGGTCATCCGGCCAACCCCGTACCCTTTGAGTCCTTCGAAGCTGCCCTTCAAGAACTCAAAACCATCGTGCGATAGCCCCACGGTGGGCGCCAACTGTCGTGGAATTAACACGTCAGATGTATTCGTGGAAAGACTTAGTCGTGGATCCATCGCAACGGGTTAGCTTGAAGGGGTTAAACCGGACAAAGGGACACGGGAGTTTATACTAGTTCGGCCCCTTCGGTGAAGGTAAAGGCCTACGTCTAGTTGTGATGGGATTGATTGGGTTTCGATGCGCAGGGAGCGAATACGCTAGCCTGAGCCTCGAGTTGTTGTTGTCTGTCCCTAAACCGCCGCCAGGTCACCCCTTTATATACACAGGAGGACCCCGGCTGGTCTACAGAGTCCTAGGCTGACTTATACAAGTGCCAGCCTTGGTCTCTTCCTTTCTTTCTTATATTACAAGTTTATACAAGTATGGCGGTTTACCATCATGGGCCCTAAATCGCCCGTGGGCTCTGGGCCACTACGCTTCATCCGTAAAGCGCCATCCTCCGGGTTGTCTTGGGCTTTGGTATAGCTAAAGGTGAACCGGCCCCTCCTGGTCGGTTTACCCTTAGCGGTTATATCCTCAACATAAAGCGACCTGCTTCTTGTGAGGACTTGGTCGAGGACCTCGTCCAGCAGCAGACTTTTTCTTCAGCGGAGAGGGGCCAGCTGAGGAACTTGGAGCAGCTGAGGAACTTACAGAGGCTCCTGAGGCAATAGATATGCCTGCTGTCCTTTGGCACGTGGCGAGATGCACAGGTGCTGAGGATTTGGTCGGAGCCGCCGAAGACTTCGGCGGAGGAGCTGAGGACTTTGGAGGAGCACGAGCAGTTTGAGGAGTTGGCCATGAGGGCTTTGAGGAATCTGGCCGTGAGGGCATTGCTGAGGAACATGGCCGTGAGGGCACTAAAGTTGAAGCACTTGGCTTATAAGCAGGATTCTTTGCCATGGCCTTCTTCGGCTTGACAGCAGAGGCCTCACCAGTGGCAGTAGCAGCAGCAGAGTCTTCGTTGAATTTCCTCACTGCTTCTCTTGCTTGTCTGGCCAACTTGGCATGGCGCTTGTCCCATTCATCAGGATAGTCCTCACCACGCTTGAGCCTAGTGGGATTCGCTTCTTGGCCAGGTGCCAATGGAGGTCTTGGGCATGGAGGATTTAGAGCGAATTTCTTCATGTATTTGGGAGTAACATACATGTACTCCCTCCACTCTCTAGCCCATCTCCGTTCTATCCTCTGTATGCACACCTTGCGCTGATTTTTGTCCTCTTTTCCAAACTTGGCCTCATCAGGAGTGCAGTAATCCCTTTATATGTCATCAGGGATTTCAAACGCAGTATTGATCTCAGGCCTCTTTCATCCCTTTTGTGGCTTCTTTGCATCAGCCATTTTCTTCAGATAAGGAATTTGAACAATGGAATTCTCTGAAGATGTATGCAACTTTTCTTCAAGGAACGCTGCAAATGAGTTAAGTTGATGAGAACCTAGTGATTCAGCAGCGGACATGAGTACCTGTGAATAGAGTATAGTTGCGAGGAATTTGGAGAGGTCGTATGCGTTCTCAGAAGGTTTTGAAAAAAACAAGTTTGAGGAATTTGACCAGATGAGTCTTGAAGAATTTCACCAAGCGTTCTTTGTCTTAGGTTCCGGAGTTGTGTAGATTGAGAATCCACACAATTGAGGAATCTTGAAGAAAAATGTAGCTTAGAGAAATGAATCAAGAACAGATGACATGTGAGGTGTTTAGTGTGTGAAGATTTGAAGAAAAACACCTTTGAAGATTTTGCAGAAATCATTTGAACCAAAGAGGGCAGTAAAAGTAACTTTTAATTACCCTGGACGAAGAACACGACGAACTAGGAAGTGTAGATGTGAAGTTCGTTAGCTCAGATCTTCCATGCCCTAACTCGGCTGAGGAAGACATCTACGGCGGCGGCAGAGGGAAGAAATCCGCGGCCGGTGCGAGTATGATGGCGACGAGGTCGAGGCAGTGAAGATCTTCCTCACTGGCGACGATGAAGTAGCGGCGGCGCTAGGGTTTGAGAAGCTCGAGCTGGAGTGAGGTCGAGCGGAGTAAAGGAGAAGTGAGGAAGGGAAGGGGTATTTATAGCCATGGTGAAAAACTGTTCGCTCAAAGAAATTAGACGAACGTGCCCCTGACCCTTCTCATTCGCTTGACATGTGTCACCCACGTACTGAGAGGTGGAGATCGTGTGAGATTGTGGGTGAATAGATAAGTGTTTTCGTGGGATGCGGAATGGTTTGAGCGGCAAAACCGAAAATTTGGATAAGATAAGATAAGTTAAAAGTTCCGTTCGCAAAATCTTCAGCTGACAAGGACATAGTGAAGATTTTGAACGAGTTTCAAATAGAATGCACATGAAGAATTTGTGAATAGATTGGGTTGAGTTTAGCATAGAGGGGGAAGGGTCCGATCACATTCACTTAGCAGAAAAGGCAATTTGAAGAAATAGCAATAATTGAATGTTGTAGAGGACATAAACTCATATATATATAACCAATGAAGAAAAATGACGGATAGAGTGAAGACAATGCTAAGTTGAAGAATATGAACAACTGAGGAAATTTCAAAAATTGAGGAAAAACTCAAATTGAAGATTTTCAACTTTTGGTGGTGGCGTGACCCACCGTATAAGAATGATGATTTCAGACACCGCGTACAATTGTCGTAGGGCTCTGAGAATCAAATTCTTCATAAATTTCTTCACACTTAGAGTGTTATTCTTCATTGATTGAAGAAAACTTTTCTTCATGTGTTGCACATCTAAGTCATCAATTTTTGCATAAGTGTTACGATGTGTGTCCTTTTCAAAGAACATTCGAAGATTCTAAGATATTTAGCTCACACCGCAACTTGCTAAATCTCTTCTCATCCAAGGGCTTTGTGAAAATATCGGCTAGCTGTTCTTCAGTCTTCACATGCTCAATAGAAATGTCGCCCTTCAACACATGATCACGGAGAAAATGATGACGAACCTGAATGTGCTTTATCTTCAAGTGCTGAACTGGGTTGTGAGCAATCTTGATGGCACTCTCATTGTCACAGAGGAGAGGCACATTCTTCACGTTGACGCTGTAGTCCTTGAGAGTTTGCTTCATCCACAGCAATTGAGCACAGCAAGAACCAGCAGCAATGTACTCAGCTTCAGCAGTAGACAGTGATACGCAGTTCTATTTCTTAGAGGACCAACAGACCAAAGATCAACCAAGGAAATGGCATGTGCCTGATGTTGACTTGCGGTCCACACGATCACCAGCATAGTCAGAGTAAGAATATCCACTGAGACCAAAAGCCGAGCCCTTGGGGTACCATAATCCAAGTGTTGGTGTGTGCTCTAGATATCGAAGAATATTCTTCACAGCCTTATGGTGTGATTCCTTCGGTGTAGCTTGAAATCGGGCACACATGCAAACACTAAACATAATATCTGGCCTAGATGCACATAAATACAATAAAGAGCCAATCATGGAGGGGTATACCTTTTGATCGAAGTCAATACCATTTTCATAAGTGCACAGATGGCCATTTGTGGGAATAGGAATTTTGACCCCTTTGCAATCTTGCATGCCGAATTTCATTAGTACATCCTTGAGGTATTTCTCCTGAGATATGAATATGCCATTTCGCTGTTGACGAATTTGAAGACCTAAGAAGAATTTCAATTGTCCCATCATAGACATTTCATATTCCTCTCTCATCATATAACCAAAGTCGTCAGTGTAACGTTGGTCAGTGCAGCCAAAGATAATATCATCAACATATATATGGCACACAAATAATTCACCATCATAAGACTTAGTGAAAATAGTAGGATCAAGTGAACCGGGTCTGAAGCCTTTCTTCATGAGGAATTCCTTCAAAGTATCATACCACGCCTGAGGGGCCTGCTTGAGGCCATAGAGGGCCTTATTGAGTCTAAAGACTTTGTCAGGATGCTTTGGATCTTCAAAACCTGGGGGTTGAGCAGCATATACTTCTTCCTCAAGCTTACCATTGAGGAATGCACTTTTCACATCCATTTGATATAAATTGATATCATGATGGTTAGCATAAGCAAGTAATATGCGAATAGCCTCAAGTCTAGCAACAGGTGCAAAAGTTTCATCGAAATCAATTCCTTCAACCTGTGTGTAGCCTTGAGCTATAAGTCGTGCCTTATTCCTCACCACAAGGCCATTTTCATCTTGCTTGTTGCGGTAGATCCACTTTGTGCCAATGATATTGTGCTTGCGACGATCTGGACGTTTGACCAGTTCCCAGATGTTGTTGACCTTGAACTGGTGTAATTCTTCTTGCATAGCTTGAATCCACTCAGGTTCCAAAAATGCTTCATCTACCTTAGCAGGCTATGTGATAGACACGAAAGCAAAGTGCCCACAAAAGTTAGATAAATGTGAAGCTCTTGAGCGTGTGAGTGGACCTGGTGCTTCAATGTCATCGATGATCTTCTCAATCTGCACTTCTTTTGCAATGCGAGGATGAGCTTGTTGTCGTCGAGGAATTTGGTCAGCATCTTCTTCAGGACCATTTTCCTCAGCACCATTTTCTTCAGGAGCATCAGCTCGACGTTCTTCACGTTCTGGAATGAATTCTTCAGCAGATTCTTTGGTCGGAATGACATCCTCAGTAGCCTTGAACTTGATAGTTTCTTCTGGTGCTGGTTCATCTATCACAGAAGGTAGGTGCTCTCTTTGCGAGCCATTAGTTTCATCGAACCGCACATCTACGGTTTCAACAACCTTGTGAAGAACGTTGTCGAAGACTCTGTAGGTGTGCGAGTCCTTTCCGTAACCAAGAATAAAACCTTCATGTGCTTTCGGTGCAAATTTTGAGTTGTGATGAGGATCTCTAATCCAGCATTTAGGACCCAAGACTTTGAAATAACTCACATTGGGTTTCTTGTTAGTGAGGAGTTCATAGGCAGTCTTCTTGAAGAATTTGTGAAGATAAACTCTGTTGATGATGTGGCATGCAGTATTGATTGCATCAATCCAAAAACGACGTGGCGTTTTCTATTCATCAAGCATAGTGCGAGCCATCTCAGCAAGAGTTCTGTTCTTGCACTCCACGACGCCATTCTGCTGAGGAGTATAAGGAGCAGATAACTCATGAGTAATACCAAGTTCATCAAGATAGTCATCAAGACCAGAATTCTTGAACTCAGTTCCATTGTCACTTCTGATGTGCTTGATCTTCACACCAAAGTTGGTTGAAGCCCTCGAGGAAAATCGTTTGAAGGCTTCCTGCACTTCATGTTTGTAAGTAACAATGGGTACCCATGTGTAACGAGAATAATCATCAACAATAACAAAGCCATATTGAGATGCTTCATTTGAAACTGCAGAATAATGATTAGGACCAAAAAGATCTATATGAAGCAATTCAAATGGTCGAGTAGTGGTCATGATAGTCTTCGCTGGATGCTTGGCCTTGGTCATCTTTCCATCTTCACTGGCTCCGCATAAGTGATCCTTGAGGATTTTGACATTCTCAATGCCAATGACATGCTTCTTCTTCGCAAGCGTGTGACAATTCCTCATGCCTGCATGACCAAGTCGTCGATGCCATAGCCAGCCTTCTGAAGCTTTTGCAAGTAGGCATACGGCTGGTTCTGGACCTGTAGAGAAATCAACAATATACAAGTTTCCTCTCCTAAAGCCTTCGAAGACTTTGGAATTGTCAGATTCCATGTTCACAACACAACGATACTTGCCAAAGACAACAACCATATCAAGATCACAAAGCATTGAGATAGACATGAGGTTGTATCCTAAGGACTCGACAAGCATGACTTTGTCCATGTGTCGATCCTTTAAGATCGCAACCTTACCTAGACCCAATACCTGACTTTTGCCTTTGTCAGCGAAGATGATATGCTTCAGATGTGATGGAGATAAGGGAGCATCAATCAATACATTCTTGTCACCAGTCATGTGATTTGCACATCCACTATCGAGGACCCACTCATTGGCTTTGGGTTGATCATCCTGCAGATGAATTAGTGCAACTTACGAACTTCATATACTTCGTCAGTGAAGAATATGACATCAATTCATCAGATCAATTTCATCAAGCAACAGAACATATAAAGCAGTATGAGGTAGTGAGAAATGAAAGTTCGTTTCTTCATGATTAGCATGCGTCCTTTCAGGCAATCTCGGGTCTCCAGCAAATTCTCCAGACGTTTAAGTACGTCTGGAAACCTGACCCTGCATAAGAGATTAGTTCTTTTTCTTCACCACCCACATCTGAAGGGGTGGCAAAGAGTTCATCATTGCGAGCTCCATAAGAGAAAGGTGGCATAGAAGCCAGTCCACTTTGTTTCACATAAGAGGAGTTAGGGTAAGCATATGAATAAGCAGAGAAATTCTTCGAGGACTTATGCACATAATGGTTAGAAGAATAATGCTCATATTCATAGCCGTTAGCTCTTCCCTGCTAAACAGAGTTGTTAGCACGATGATAGTCATATGAGGACTTTGATCCCTTTGAGGAATATGATCCACGTGAGGAATTTGGTCTGTATCAGGACTTGGATCCATATGAAGAGTTTGGTCCATATGAAGAGTTTGATCTAGGGTTCCTATTCTTCACAGGTGGAGTCATGAGGACATTCACCTGAAGACTTTCAAGGCACTTTTTGGGAACCCAGATTTTCTTCATAGGGGAACCGTTCCTGCAGTTAGTACCAACATATCTAGCAAATACTTCACCATTCTGCTTTTTGAACAGTTTATAGTTGGAGTCAAATGACTCATCAGAAGAATGAGGAGAATCACATGTAAAGCCAGATAGATTAGATGGATCTACTGGAGGTCCCTTTGCAGCAACCCATGAGGTTTTGGGGTACTGCTCAGGCTTCCAATATGTACCATTAGCATTGAGTTTCCTCTCAAAGGCAATACCCTCTTTCCTAGGGTTCCTCTTGAGGATTTGCTTTTTAAGCACATCACACAGAGTCTGATGCCCTTTGAGGCTTTTGTACATGCCTGTCATGTACAATTCCTTCAGCCCTGCATCATCAGTGATACTAGCAATGTCCTCAGATGAGGAATTAGTGATAGCAGAGACACTTCAAGAATTTGTAGCATTAGAAGCATTTGAACATTCAGGTGAAGAATTAGCAGATTCACGTTCAATGCATTTCAAACATGGAGGAACAAGTTCTTCCTGAGCAACGCTGATTTGTTGAGCAAGTAATTAATCGCGCTCCTTCTGAAGATCTTCATAACTCACTCTTAGCTTTTAAAGATCTTGCTTTCTTTGAAGAAATTCATAAGAAAGCTTCTCATGATCAGATAAGAGAGTGTTATGATGACCTTGAAGGGTGTCAAACTTAGACTGAAGTCTCTGAAGACTCTCAGCCAAAGTTTTCGACTGATCCATTTATTCACCCAACATATCATCACTCTTATTTAGCATGTATTGAACTTTTTCCAAAGCTCTTTGTTGTTTAGTGGCAAGGGAAGCAAGTTTGACATAGATGGGTCCAAATTCATCACCAGATTCATCATCACTGGATTCAGATAGATAGCATTCAGTTACCTTTGCGTCTTTTGCCATAAGGCATGGTGCAGAAGATGATGATTCTGGTTTGAATGTCATCGCTTTGAGAGATTCCTTGAAGTCCTCAAACCAAGGATCATGACGGGTTCGATGACCTTCATAGACCTCAGAGAGACGGTCCCAGATAAGCTTTGCATGATCGAGATGCATGATATTCCAGAACTGATTTTGAGACAGACAGGAGCAGATGACGTCCTTCGCCGTGAGGTTGAGAAGAGTGTACTTGCAAATGTCATCAGCTTCCTCCATCTTGCACACATCGGTCAGACCAATCTTAGTGACGGTCCACAGCTTGATGTTCATTGCCATGAGGCGCTTCTTCATCATGGCCTTCCACTTGGGATACTCGTGACCGTCAAAGATGGGGCATGACACAGTCTTCATTCCTGTGGTCGACATAACTAAAAATCCAGGCGGTTAAACCAAAATCACACAGAACAAGGGAGTACCTTGCTCTGGTACCAATTGAAAGTGCGTTATATCGACATGAGGGGGGTGCATAGGCGATTTTTATGAATTCTTCACTGAGGAATTTGCGGGTGAGGAAAATCCTCAGCGAAGAACTACTTGCAGTGGAATAAGTACTCAAAAGTAAACATAGCAGAACACAAGCATGGTCATCATGATGAAATGAAGACAAGCACAGAGTACAGAAAGCGTAAACACAGGACAGCACAGGATGAAGACAAACAGACTGAAGAAGTTGAACTGAGGAAATTGAGAAAGTCTTCAGTCAAAGTCTTCAAACAGATATGAACAAGCACACAACACAGTTATGAGGGAATGAAAGAGTTGAGGAAATAGAACTAGTAAGCTTGGTGAAGACAATGATTTGGTAGACCAGTTCCAACTGTTGTCTCAGTTGTATGTCTGGTTGGAGTAGCTAGGTATTTAAACCTGAGGACACACAGTCCTCACCGTATTCTCCTTGAGCTAAGGTCACACAGACCTCGCCCAATCACTCGTGGCAAGTCTTCAGGTGACTTCCAAACCATCACAAACTCGGTCACTCGGCGATCCATAATTCCTCTTGGATGCTCTAGACCATGACACCTAACCGTCTGGAAGAAGCGAATTCTTCAAAGGTACCAAGCGTCGGATCCATGCAGGATCAATATCTTCAGTGATGCTCAATCACTTTGGGTTTGTAGGTGTTTGGGTTTGGGTTTTCCTCACTCGATGATTTTCGCTCAAAGTCCTCGGAAGATGGGATGCTCTCAAATGACAAGTGTCAGTTTCTCTTGGAGAAGACAACCAGCTAGTGGTTGTAGGGGGCGGCTATTTATAGCCTAGGGAGCAGCCCGACATGATAAGACATAAATGCCCTTCAATGATATGACCGTTAGGTGGGTAGATATTTTGGGACAGCTGGCCCGTAGCACAACAACGGTCGGATATTTGAGGCTCAAATTCCTCAGGGCTATCATGTTCCTCATTGTGTAGGCAATCCACACTGGCGAATTCCTAACTCCTCAGTCAGAACAAATTCCTCAGAGACCAAAAGAACTTCGTCTCTGTCACTGAAGAATATGACTGAACTGTATGAGATTTCCAATGGCTTCACTCGAAGGGATTGGTAGGTGTAGGATTTTGAGTTGAGCATCACATCTAAATTTTTCCTTAGTATTTCCTCGACCCCCTTTAACAGTATGGTGTTTCCTATGACTCAAGAAAGAGAAAATAAAACTACGAAAACAAAAGTCTTCATGCTTCATGTTCCTCGAATGGATACCTAGTCTTCAATGTCACACCAATTTCTCCACTTTCAAAGTCTTCACAAAGTCTTCAGAAATCCAAGGTCTTCGGTCAAAGAACTTCATTTTTAGGGGTCGACATTCTCTTTAAATATCAAACTACTCATAGACTTATAGACATGTGTACACTCATAAACACATTAGTCCCTTAACCTATAAGTCTTCAATACACCAAAATCACTAAGGGGCACTAGATGCACCTACAAGGACACACAGTCTCGGACGCACAGTCCTCACCGTATTCTCCTTGAGCTAAGGTCACACAGACCTCGCCCAATCACTCGTGGTAAGTATTCACGTGACTTCCAAACCTTCACAAACTCGGTCACTCAGCAATCCACAATTTCCTCTTGAATGCTCTAGACCATAACGCCTAACCGTCTGGAAGATGCACAATCTTCAAAGGTAACAAGCATCGGATCCACACAGGATCAATCTCTTCAGTGATGCTCAATCACTTTGGGTTTGTAGGTGTTTGGGTTTGGGTTTTCCTCACTTGATGATTTTCGCTCAGAGTCCTCAA
Organism: Aegilops umbellulata; assembly: GCA_032464435.1. NCBI lineage: Eukaryota > Viridiplantae > Streptophyta > Magnoliopsida > Poales > Poaceae > Aegilops > Aegilops umbellulata. The sequence goes on along the minus strand of CP136057.1, from coordinate 474,999,505 downwards.
AGGATGGGATGCTCTCAATGATAAGTGTCAGTTTCTCTCGAAGCAGCCAACTAGCTAGTGGTTGTAGGGGGCGGCTATTTATAGCCTAGGGAGCAGCCCGACATGATAAGACATAAATGCCCTTCAATAATATGACCGTTAGGTGGGTAGATATTTTGGGACAGCTGGCGCATAGCACGGCAACGGTCGAAAATTTGACTATCAAATTCCTCAGGGCTATCATGATCCTCACTTGTATGTAATCCGCACTAGCGAATTCCTAACTCCTTAGTCATATTAAATTCCTCAGAGACCAGAAGAACTTCATTTCTGTCACTGAAGAAATTGACTGAACTGTATGAGATTTACAATGGCTTCACTCGAAGGGATTGGAAGGTGTAGGACTTTGAGATGAGCATCACTTGGAAACTTTTCGTTGACCAAACTGACCATGTCACGCCGAGAGCACCAAGGCGGTGGACGACGGCGAGGCCTAGGAAGGGGACGACGCAGAGCCGGGGAAGGCCCGGTAGTGGATGCCCACGCAGAGAGGAGTACAAGGGTTCACTGGTTCAGCTGCGGTGAGAGGCTACCGTCACCGCAGAATAACAGGGGGTGTGGGTGAGTAGAGGGATGCCCTGGCCAGCTGTGGGAGTACTAGGGGCGGTGAGGCCTCCGTGGCATCACAGCAGGCCACGGGAGGCAGGAGCACGCGGCACGACTGGCGCTAGTTTGGGCGGCTGGAGCAAAAAGACCAGAGGTCGAAGAAGCACTACGGCCGTTGGATGAACATAGTTGTAGCGACCCGACCTCAGATGGTCAAGTCTCTGTGCTCCGGTGTCATCCCTGGATCAGTAATGCTGACACCACACAGTACTTCGAAGGATTTATAATAGAGTAGCAATCACACACTTATTACATCGATGTCTCAAAGAGAACTTATTACAATAAATATGGCTTAAGGCCACCTAATAATGATAACAGCGGAAGACTTGGAAGATAAGTGAGTCCATCAACTCCAATGGCATCACTGAGTATAGAACCACAACCTAAAAGCACCTTACTCATTGTCTGAAAAGTCTGCAACATGAAAGTTGCAGCCCGAAAACGGGTCAGCACATGGAATATGCTGGCAATGTAACACATATAGAGTAATGAATGATAAGCCTATACTACATGCATATATGGCTGGTGGAAAAGCTCTATGGTTACGGTTTTGCGTAAAGCCAATTTTTCCCTACTGCAAAGGAATAACTTTTATTTAACTATCATGGTGGTTGAAACATCGAGAATGGTTGACAGCATTCCGATCCCAATTAAGTGAACAATTAAAACCCAACAATATTAATTAGAAGTAACATGATGAGATTCACATGATATTCAAGTACTAGATACTCAAGTTGTCCATAACCGGGGACACGGCTAATCATGATTAGTTTGTACACTCTGCAGAGGCTTGCGCACTTTTCCCCACAAGACTCGATCGCCACCGTTTGATTTCTCGCACTACATGGTGTTTGAGAAACGGATGACCGAGACATAGTCTTTCAGAAGCGCTAGCACCTTACGTTTGGATAGACCGGTACACCTACTTTCCCCTACATCTGCTAGTCTACCCTGTAAGAGTTCGCGCGACGTAATCAACTATGCCAGAGCCCATAATGGCTTGTGGCTGCACACGGAAGTTACTAGCATGAATGATCTTATGATTCCTTTGAGCCTGGGTGGCCGTCCGAAGAAAAACAGGCAAGTCCTGATAGAAACCAGGTGCCTCAATCCACCCAGATGTGTGTTTAAGTTGACACCTTAGATAAAACCATTAATTAACAATACTCACATCTTTCATGGATATCACTCACCCAATCCACGTCTACTAGCATAGCATGGCATAATAAGCAAACATAGAAGTAACTCCCAAGGTTTCATAAGTAAAACAGGTAATAGGTACTACCTCAACTACTTCACATCCCACAGTTTAATTAGATCCTAATCATGCAATGTGTGAGGATTGGTCTAATGCAATAAAAACTGGGCAATGAGAAGGTATGATCAAAGTGTTACTTGCCTTGCTGAGGATCCGCGAAACCTAGAGCTTCGAAATAACAAGCGGCGCACTCCGGGTGATCTATCACAGACAAACAACAAGCATACAATAAGTACTCATCTAATGCATAGGTAAAACTCGAACAGAAGATCGAACCAGAAAGTTCAACTTAAGAACCCTGGTTTGCAAAAGAATCAAATCGAACGAAGCAAAAGAAATCAAACGGCGAAAGAAATCAACTTCGTTCTAGCAAATTGGAACTAGGTCAAATTTTACAGTAGCAAAAACTTGTTTAAGTTGATTAGTCGGAACGGCGGTTTCGAAACGAAACTCCAGGCGCTTGAATCACCAGATTCCGATAAACGAGCGAGGAGATAAACTAAAACGAAGATCGGATCTGAAATCGCGATCAGAAAAATCGCAGAATAAATCCGACGAAAACGAAAAACGAAGAACGGTTAAACGAACGGACGTTCGTTAACCGAGAATAACCGGTGATCACGTTCGTTAAGACGAACGGTCCGGCGAACGCTTGCTAAACAACTAAACCGAAAAAAACGAAACACCGATCTACGGTTTCGAAAAAAAACCGAAACATCGAAACGAAATAAACCGGAACGGTTTTTTTTTTTAAACGAACCGAGGCGAGGGGTGGCGTGGCGCGGCGGCTACCTTGGCGGCGCGGGGCTCCGGCGAGGGCGGCGGGGTGGCGCGGGGCGAGGCGCGGGGCAGGTGGCGGCGGCTGGTGGCGGCTGCGGGCGGCGCGAGCGGCGGCGGCGGCGCGAGCGGCGGCTGCGGCACTGCTGCTGCTGCTTGCTGCTGCGGGGCGGGGCGCGGGGTGGTGTGGGGAGGATAGGGGGGCTGGGTATATATAGGAGGGGAGGGGGTGGCTTGGGGGAGGGGGCAAGGCAAGGGGGAGAGGAGGAGGAGTCCTCCTCGAAGTCGGCCGGCGGCGGCGCGGCTGGGCGTTTGGCCCAGGCAGGGCGCTGTGCATTTTTTATTATTATTATTTTTTTAAATAAATATGCGCGCAGAAAAATAAATAAAAGAAAATCCAAACGAGCTCCAAAATTCTGAAGTTAATTTTCCCCGACTCCTAAAAATGAGTCGAACAAAATGAACTTTCACTCGGGGCCTAAATGCAATATTTAAAAACACGCATTTTTCTCTAATGCAAATAAAATGCGAATAAACTCCGGAAAAATCCAAAATTTGATTTATTTATTAAATCTTCATTTTTCCTAAATTTGGGAAAGTCATATTATTCCTCTCTTACGTTTTGATATTGGAAAAATAATTGAAGATGAAATAAATAAAATCAAATGATCCTCTTTTCAAAATTTGAGAAAATTCAAATATGAAAATAACGAAATCTCCAACTCTCTCCGAGGGTCCTTGAGTTGCGTGAAATTTCTAGGATCAACCAAAATGCAAGAAAATATGATATGCATGATGATCTAATGTATAACATTCCAAATTGAAAATTTGGGATGTTACAAACCTACCCCCCTTAAGATGAATCTCGTCCTCGAGATTCGGGTTGGCTAGAAAATAGGTGAGGGTGGTCCTTGAGCAAATCTTCTTCTCTCTCCCAGGTGGCTTCATCCTCTGAGTGGTGGTTCCACTGAACTTTGCAAAACTTGATAACCTTGCTGCGGGTAACTCTGCTGGCATAATCGAGAATCTTAACTGGTTTCTCTTCATACGTTAAGTCATCCTTCAACTGAATCGCTTCAAGCGGCACTGTATCTCTTAGCGGTACCTCCGCCATCTCGGCGTGACATTTCTTCAGCTGAGAAACATGGAATACATCATGAACTCCTGACAGTCCCTCTGGTAATTCCAACTTATAAGCGACTTCTCCCATACGTTGCAAAATCTTATACGGTCCAACGAAACACAGTGCTAATTTTCCCTTAACTCCAAAGCGCTTAACTCCTCGAAGTGGGGATACTTGAAGATAAACTCTGTCTCCGGTTTCGTAAACTGTCTCCTTGCGTTTAGAATCTGCGTAGCTCTTCTGCCTAGATTGGGCTACCTTGAGCCTATCGCGAATCAACTTAACTTTCCATTCAGACTCCTTAATCAAATCTGGTCCAAAGAACTGTCGGTCTCCAACTTCGTCCCATGACAACGGTGTCCTACACCTCCTTCCGTACAAAGCTTCGAAAGGTGCCATCTTCAAACTGGTTTGGTAACTGTTGTTATAAGAAAACTCCGCATACGGCAAGTTATCGTCCCAACTAGATCCATAGTCTAGTGCACAGGCTCTCAGCATATCTTCCAAAATCTGATTGACTCTCTCGGTCTGTCCATCCGTCTGTGGGTGAAAAGATGTGTTGAACTCTAGTCTGGTTCCTAAAGTTTCATGCAACTGATTCCAAAACTTTGAGGTAAATTGGGTTCCTCTATCTGATACGATACTTCTCGGAACTCCATGCAAATAAATGATCCTGGTCATGTATATCTTTGCCAACTTAGCACTGGTGTAGGTGGTCTTAACTGGGATGAAATGTGCTACCTTCGTCAAACGATCAACTACTACCCATATCGAGTCATAGCCTGCCTTCGTCCTGGGTAGTCCTGTGATAAAATCCATGCCTATCTTATCCCACTTCCATTCGGGTATCGGCAATGGTTGTAACAATCCGGCTAGCTTCTGATGTTCTGCCTTCACTCTTTGACACACATCACAAACTGCTACATATGCTGCAATATCCTTCTTCATTCCGGTCCACCAGAATGTTTCCTTCAAATCCAAATACACCTTAGTATTTCCGGGGTGAATCGAATAGGGTGAATCATGTGCCTCTTGTAGAATCAACTTCCTGATCTCCGGGTCATTGGGCACATAAACACGGTCCTCAAACCATAGGGTATCGTGCTCATCCTCACGAAATCCCTTGGCTTTTCCCTCGCTCATTTTCTTGTTTATATCTGCAATCTCCTTGTCAGATTTCTGAGCCTCTCTAATTTTATCCATCAATGTTGACTGAATCTCCAATGCTGCTACATAGCCTCTCGGAACTATTTCCAAACATAGTTCACGAAGATCTTCTGCTAACTCCTTTGGTATTTCTCCCGTCATTAGTGTATTGACATGGTTCTTACGGCTCAATGCGTCAGCTACTACATTAGCTTTGCCTGGATGGTTATGCAATCTCATATCATAATCCTTGATGAGTTCCAACCATCTCCTTTGTCTGAGGTTCAACTCCTTCTGCGTGAAAATATACTTCAAACTCTTGTGATCCGTATATACCTCACAATGATTTCCAATGAGGAAATGTCTCCACGTTTTCAATGCATGCACTATGGCTGCTAACTCCAAATCATGTGTAGCATAATTCAATTCGTGAGGTTTCAGTTGTCGTGAGGCATATGAAACAACTCTTCCTTCCTGCATAAGCACTGCTCCAAGTCCTCGACGTGAAGCGTCGCAATACACCTCATAATCCTTGGTCTGATCTGGCAGAATCAATACAGGTGAAGAAACCAATCGTTTCTTCAACTCCTGAAAACTGGCCTCACATTCCTCAGTCCAATTGAACTTGGTATCCTTCTTCAACAATTCAGTCATAGGCTTTGCAATCTTTGAGAAATTCTCAATGAATCTCCGGTAGTATCCTGCGAGTCCAAGAAAACTCCGGATCTCTCCAACTGTTGTTGCTGCTTCCCATTCGGTTACTGTCTCAAGCTTTGTGGGGTCAACTGCTATCCCTTCTCCGGATATAACATGTCCAAGAAATCCAACTTCCTTCAACCAAAACTCACATTTGCTGAATTTGGCATATAACTGATGTTCCCTTAGTTTCTCCAAAACCAAACGCAAATGTTCCTTATGCTCTTCTTCATTCTTTGAGAAAATCAGAATGTCATCAATGAACACTACGATGAACTTATCCAAAAACTCCATAAATACTTTGTTCATCAGGTTCATGAAATAGGCAGGTGCGTTAGTCAGTCCAAATGACATAACGGTATACTCATACAATCCGTATCTCGTGGTAAAAGCTGTCTTAGGTATGTCCTGCTCCCGAATCTTCAACTGATGGTACCCTGATCGCAAGTCGATCTTGGAAAACACTTTAGCTCCTTGCAAACGATCAAATAGATCATTTATTATTTGCAGTGGGTACTTGTTCTTGATGGTTACTTCATTCAATCCACGGTAACCAACAACCATCCTTAATGATCCATCCTTCTTCTCCACAAGAAGTACGGGTGATCCCCAAGGCAAAGAACTTGGGCGAATGTAACCTTTATCCAATAACTCCTTAATCTGCTTCTTAATTTCCACCAAATCCTGTGGTGGCATCCTGTATGGTCTCTTTGATATTGGCCCAGTGCCTGGCAAAAGATCAATCAAAAACTCAATGTCTCTATCCGGTGGCATGCCTGGCAATTCCTCAGGAAATACATCAGGGAAATCCTTTACCACTGGTACTTCTTCCTGCACTACTCCTGATAAAGAATTTACTTGTGTCCTGTTTGGCATATGTCGAGATACATACTGATCCTTCTTCCTTCTGGCGTTCTAAGCAAAATTGTCTTACTGGCGCAATCGATGTTTCCTCCATACATCGACAACCAATCCATACCGAGAATTACATCCAAACCTTGGGATTCCAGAATGATTAAATCGGTTGGGAAAACATGCCCTCCAATACTTAATGGCATTTGAAAACATCCCTGTCTGGCCATGTACTCTGCTCCTGGCGAGCTTACTAGCATAGGTGTTTTAAGAATCTTAGTGGGCAGGCTATACTTTTCCACAAATCCCCTTGATATGTATGAATGCGATGCACCAGTATCAAAACGAACGAGTGCAGTAAATGACTTAACCAAAAACTTACCGATTACTGCATCAGGCTGAGCTTCAACCTCCTCCACATTAACGTGGTTCACCTGTCCCCTGTTGAAAGGGTTCAGCTTCTTTCCAGAGCTTCCATTTCCATTTTGGCCTTCGGGACATTCATTGGCATAATGTCCGGTCTTGGAACACTTGAAACAGGTGACTTGGCTCAGATCTCTCTTGGCTGGGGTTGATGGGGTGGTACGGTTCTGGCCGTTGCTTCCTCCATTCCCATTACCATTCTTGTGGCCATTATGGTTGTGCGAACTACCTCCTCCATGGGTATGCTGAAACTGAACTCCCGGTTTAGGGGTAAAACGGGGCTTCTGCTGGGCTCCAGAGTTATACTTCCCCTGTCCATACTTCCTCTTGCGGTTCTCAATCTGTTGTTGCTTCCCTTCAATCATGATGGCACGATCTACCAACTCCTGGTAGTTGTTGAAACTTGCTACCATCAACTGCATGCTTAGCTCATCATTTAGTCCTTCTAGAAACTTCTCCTGTTTAGCTGCATCCGTAGCAACGTCATCTGGGGCATAACGCGCTAACTTGCTGAAGTCATCAACGTACTGGCCAACTGTCCTTCCTCCTTGGCGTAAGTTGCGAAACTCACGCTTCTTCATGGCCATAGCTCCTGCTGAAACATGGGCAGTGCGGAAAGCTTGCTGAAACTGATCCCATGTGATAGTGTCAACTGGGTAAGTGGCTGTGAAATTCTCCCACCATGCTGCCACGGGTCCGTCAAGCTGATGTGCGGCAAACTTCACTTTCTCAACATCCGTGCATCCTGCAGTGGTCAACTCCCTTCCTGTCTTGCGGAGCCAATCATCTGCTACTATTGGCTCGGTGCTACTGGAAAACACCGGCGGATTCAGCCTAAGGAAACGGGTTAGGTGATCAACAGGTGGCGGCAGCGGAGGGTTGTTGTTGTTGTTGTTCTGCTGGTTCTGGACTAACAACTGCATCAATTGGTTCTGCTGCTGGATCAACTGAGTGAGCTCCGGTGGGAATCCATTGTCACGTCTCGGAGGCATCTGAGGGTTTAGAAAAGACGAGAATTAAGAATAGAGTGAGGTCTAAGGAGAAAACACTACCCAAATGCACATGAGACAAATGCACACAAAATCACTTCATTCATTTCAAACAAGGGCATGCAAACAGTCTAGAACTATCGCAAAAGTGCTCGAACTATAATGTATACATGGGGGAAATACTACTAATATTTGGTGGTCATCTAGAAATTTGAATCGGTGGAAGACTCCATGATGTCTGCTCCAGCTTCGTCTTCAAAGTCGGGTTCACTTGGATCCGAACCGGTGTCGTCGATGATGATGTAGTTGTTTGGACATGCGACGTACTTATCTTCCTTCTTGGATGCTAATTTCCCCTTGAGTTCTTCAATCTCATGCTTAAGATCGCCATTGTGCCTTGCTAGAGCTACGATCTCGTCCATGTAGTCCTTGCGTGTACCCTTCAGTTCTCCTTCTAGCTCGATGATCCTTGCCTTCGCATTCTTCAACTCTATCATATCATTGCACATCTGGTTCTCTTGGCGTCAAATGTGCTGGTTTAACTCCTGGATGAAAGCTGCAATGGATCTATCCTTCTTGGTGCTGACTATCTCCCATTGTTCATCTCGGCGTCCGCAAATCTGGTAGATAGTGTCCTTGAGGTCTTCTTGATAAACTTCTCCAATGCGTCCCATGGTGATATGAGCTGCCATGCTCTTTCCCAGACTCCAGGTTGGTGCACTGAAAACACTATCTATGGGCTTCGTGATTGGCGCGAATGTCCTTCCCGGAACATGAGCTTGAATCTTCCAGCGCTCCTCTTCAGGCAGAGTAGCGTTGAAGGTCCCGGTGAAGCTTGGTAGTCCAATGTTCAGGTACTTGATGACTTCCTTCAAGTGAAATCCAAAAGGTGTGCCTTCATCCGGTTGAGCATACTTGATCTTCGCGTCCGTCATCCTAAAAGAGTAGAAAAGATGAGGAGTTAGAAAATGAGAGGAGAATAGTGATCTATGGCTTTAACTTAGTGGTCGTGTCCTACAGTCAGCGTGTGCTCTGATACCATCTCTGTAGCAACCCGACCTCAGATGGTCAAGTCTCTATGCTCCGGTGTCATCCCTGGATCAGTAATGCTGACACCACACATACTTCGAAGGATTTATAACAGAGTAGCAATCACACACTTATTACATCGATGTCTCAAAGAGAACTTATTACAATAAATATGGCTTAAGGCCATCTAATAATGATAACAGCGGAAGACTTGGAAGATAAGTGAGTCCATCAACTCCAACGGCATCACTGAGTATAGAACCACGATCTAAAAGCACCTTACTCGTCGTCTGAAAAGTCTGCAACATGAAAGTTGCAACCCGAAAACGGGTCAGCACATGGAATATGATGGCAATGTAACACATAGAGAGTAATGAATGATAAGCCTATACTACATGCATATATGGCTGGTGGAAAAGCTCTATGGTTATGGTTTTGCGTAAAGCCAATTTTTCCCTACTGCAAAGGAATAACTTTTATTTAACTATCATGGTGGTTGAAACATCGAGAATGGTTGACAGCATTCCGATCCCAATTAAGTGAACAATTAAAACCCAACAATATTAATTAGAAGTAACATGATGAGATTCACATGATATTCAAGTACTAGATACTCAAGTTGTCCATAACCAGGGACACGGCTAATCATGATTAGTTTGTACACTCTGCAGAGGTTTGCGCACTTTTCCCCACAAGACTCGATCGCCACTGTTTGATTTCTCGCACTACATGGTGTTTGAGAAACGGATGACCGAGACATAGTCTTTCAGAAGCGCTAGCACCTTACGTTTGGATAGACCGGTACACCTACTTTCCCCTACATCTGCTAGTCTACCCTGTAAGAGTTCGCACGACGTAATCAACTATGCCAGAGCCCATAATGGCTTGTGGCTGCACACGGAAGTTACTAGCATGAAGGATCTTATGATCCCTTTGAGCCTGGGTGGCGGTCCGAAGAAAAACAGGCAAGTCCTGATAGAAACAAGGTGCCTCAATCCACCCAGATGTGTGTTTAAGTTGCCACCTTAGATAAAACCATTAATTAACAATACTCACATCTGTCATGGATACCACTCACTCAATCCACGTCTACTAGCATAGCATGGCATAATAAGCAAACATAGAAGTAACTCCCAAGGTTTCATAAGTAAAACAGGTAATAGGTACTACCTCAACTACTTCCCATCCCACAGTTTAATTAGATCCTAATCATGCAATGTGTGAGGATTGGTCTAATGCAATAAAAACTGGGCAATGAGAAGGTATGATCAAAGTGTTACTTGCCTTGCTGAGGATCCGCGAAACCTAGAGCTTCGAAATAACAGGCGGCGCACTCTGGGTGATCTATCGCAGACAAACAACAAGCATACAATCAGTACTCATCTAATGCACAGGTAAAACTCGAACAGAAGATCGAACCAGAAAGTTCAACTTAAGAACCCTGGTTTGCAAAAGAATCAAATCGAACGAAGCAAAAGAAATCAAACGGCGAAAGAAATCAACTTCGTTCTAGCAAATTGGAACTAGGTCAAATTTTACCGTAGCAAAAACTTGTTTAAGTTGATTAGTTGGAACGGCGGTTTCGAAACGAAACTCCAGGCGCTTGAATCACCTGATTCCGATAAACGAGCGAGGAGATAAACTAAAATGAAGATCGGATCTGAAATCGCGATCAGAAAAATCGCAGAATAAATCTGACGAAAAAGAAAAACAAAGAACGGTTAAACGAACGGACGTTCGTTAACCGAGAATAACCGGTGATCACGTTCGTTAAGACGAACGGTCCGGCGAACGCTCGCTAAACAACTAAACCAAAAAAAACGAAAAACCGATCTACGGTTTCGAAAAAAAAACCGAAACATCGAAACGAAATAAACCGGAATGGTTTTTTAAAAAAAACCGAACCGAGGCGAGGGGTGGCGCGGCGCGGTGTCTACCTTGGCGGCGCGGGGCTCCGGCGAGGGTGGCGCGGGGCGAGGCGTGAGGCAGGCGGCGGCTGGCGACGGCGGCGGGCGGCGCGAGCGGCGGCGGCGGCGCTGCTGCTGCGGGGCGGGGCGCGGGGTGGTGTGGGGAGGAGAGGGGGGGCTGGGTATATATAGGAGGGGAGGGGAGGTGGCTTTGGGGAGGGGGCAAGGCAAGGGGGAGAGGAGGAGGAGTCCTCCTCGGAGTCGGCCGGCGGCGGCGCGGCTGGGCCGGCTGGGCCTTTGGCCCAGGCGGGGCGCTGCGCATTTTTTTTAAATAAATATGCGCGCAGAAAAATAAATAAAAGAAAATCTAAACGAGCTCCAAAATTCCGAAGTTAACTTTCCCCGACTCCTAAAAATGAGTCGAACAAAATGAACTTTTACTCGGGGCCTAAATGCAATATTTAAAAACACGCATTTTTCCCTAATGCAAATAAAATGTGAATAAACTCCGGAAAAATCCAAAATTTGATTTATTTGTTAAATCTTCATTTTTCCTAAATTTGGGAAAGTCATATTATTCCTCTCTTATGTTTTGATATTGGAAAAATAATTGAAGATGAAATAAATAAAATCAAATGATCCTCTTTTCAAAATTTGAGAAAACTCAAATATGAAAATAACGAAATCTCCAACTCTCTCCGAGGGTCCTTGAGTTGCGTGAAATTTCTAGGATCAACCAAAATGCAAGAAAATATGATATGCATGATGATCTAATGTATAACATTCCAAATTGAAAATTTGGGATGTTACAATCGTACGGTAACTGGAGCTAGAATCATTCATATTAACTAAGTTGACAAAGCCCTCCGTCCCCGTCAACTTGGTAGGCCCACAAGTCAGCCTCCCACTATGCTGGGTTCCAGCTGGCAGGGGGAGTATTCATTTTTTGTGCTTAATAAGGAGGCACTTCCTTGCGTGCGAAGATAGCTGGTGGGTTCGACCTGTCAGTGGGGTGCATGTTTTTTTCGCGAAATACAGAGGCCCTTCCGGTGGGTCCTAGATGTCAGGTGGAGGAATCAAAGACTTGAGAAGGCGTACAGAACAAGCTAGTGTACCAGTAAAGAGACGTTGCTGAGTTTTAGAAAAAAGAGAGACGTGCTCCTGTAGCTAGTTCGAATCCAAACCTAGACTATGACTATATATGGTGCTATGCTACTCTGCAAGTAATCAAACTGACATATCCAACATTCGCTTCTCCTCTTCTCTACTTACTCTGCCTAGCATCAGAAGCTCTGGCCGCAGCAACCATGTCCGTTGGCTGCTCGTCCACCTGCTCTTCAGCATGAAACAACCAGATATGCGCCAAGTCACTACCCATACCATCGCCTGTGGGTCTCATCACACCCCCGCCGGCATGCGCACCGCAGCCGGTTGCTCGTCGCAACCCGCTGCCGTTGGTGTGGTGCCACTGCTGCAAATCATGCAGAGTCATCCGTCGCGTCTCAACCACAATCCTCAACCCTGGCCGAGTCTTCTACAAATGCCCGAATCATGGGGTAATAATATGTTTAAGTGTTGTTCTGCTACTTTCAGTTGCTGATTTTTTTTAATAGTTTGGTTGATCATCTTCCAATTTGATTCGTGCAGAAAAGGGAAGATTCGTGTGATTTGTATTTCTGGGAAGTTGCTGATGTGGGGGAGTGCAACTATGCTGGTTATTTGGTTAGTCGAGGAATCCCAGTACCAGCAGGTTGGGGTGTTGGACAATTAACTGAAGGAACGGCTAAAGAGGAAGATGCAGAGCAGAAGGTCAAAGATGCAGTTCCTCTGATCATGGCCAAGCAACAGCTGCTGAACGGCCTTCACAACAATGAGGAGATGAAAGAGCTTGTGAAGATAATGGGCAAAATCGATGTGCTATATAGGATGATTGTCTCTTTATTTGCAGTGTATGTAGCACTCGTGATGTATTCATTGGCTATGACATGAGCACTTTGTTGAAACTAGTAATGAATGAAACCTGTGTAGGAGGCTGGGCGTAGTGTTGTGAACATCTAATGATTTCTAATAACAGAAATCAGGGGGTATCCCCTTTTGCTCATAAATAAATAAATAGCAAAGGCCCTTTTGGTAATAAATAAATAAATTAGCAGAGGCCCTATTGGGTCAGCTTTGTTCTCATTCGAAGACGTCGAGCAAATTGCAGTCCAACAGCAAACTATGTCATCAAATTCAAGTTCCATAGCCAAATATGAGTACAACTAAACAACAATGTCATCATGTTTTAGTCATCATACAATCACCAAACACAAATCAGCATACATGACAAGTGATGTTCTCACAGGAAAATACTAAACAACATGTTCATCAGGTTTCAGTTGTCATAGCAAACACAATTTCACATAGTAGATAAAAAAGCGTCTTCTGACAAGCAAATACGCCAAAAGCAATGTAATCATCATCCGCAGCAGCAGCGTCAACATCTTCGCCATGTGTATCAGTCTGAATCGTAATTGCCCATGGTGTCATCTTCTTCTTCGTCCTCAACGTCCTCGAAAGTTGGCTTCTTCTTGATCAAATCTTGTATGTCTGCAGCACAACAGGCAATCTTTTCGCTGGCGTCATTGCTATGTGCAACTTCATCTGTGTTATCTTGTACATCAGGAGCAGTGTAAGCATCATCTTGTTGTGCAACTTCATTAAACGAATTCCTCTGCTCAAACCTTTGCAATACTCTCCAGTCATCGCTACGTGCAAATGTGTCTTCCAAGAAAAATATCTGTGTTGCTTGATTTTCCAAAATAAAAGGCTCGTTGGTCTGGTACGCCACCTTGACATTGATGGATTTGAAATAATCATAGCTCTGGGTTTTGCGATCCTAGAAAATAGGTTATACCAACAACAGCACAACAGAACCACACACCGATGATCCTCGAAACTGGAGATATACTGCAACTGAACAATGTCTGTTATGTTAGCATACATTTCAGTTGTATCTTTGTCATACGTTTCCATGCTCACGATGGCACTGTTTTGTGTCTTCCTTCCTTCGTCTCGTGCAAGGGTGTAGTAGGGCACATCTCCAACAACGCAAGATTCATAATGTATTACCCGAGTATCAGGACCCATTGCTAGTGAGTAAAGGGCATCATCAATTGTCTGCCCATCCTCCCGCATCTTCTTAACCTATGGTTAGAAAATAGACAAGCTAATCATCTTATGTACTCAATATATTAAAAAAATTGACAGTGCAATTCAAAAGCTTACAGGGCTCTTGAACCATTTCGCAAATCCTGCCATAACCAGTTTGTCAATGTTTCTCGGATTTTGCGGCAATAACTCTTTTTTGTAGATGTTGCACAACATAGTGATCGCGTCAAACATCTAAATATATAAGAATGTGCTACAAGTTTAGTAGATTACGATGTATAAGCTACAGTACTTAGCACTTACTTGATATAAGGTAGTATCTCAAGACAGTTATTCAACACATACCAAACCATTTTGTCCAAATCTTTAGGTTTGTCCTCTTGTCGACTCTTCCCTGTAACTCGAACAGAATAATCGAAAACATTGAGCCTGGGATTGTCTTCATCCACCTCTTTGCTAAGCTGATCAGTTGTTTCAATGTATTTTGAGCAGAATGTCAACGCTTCTGTAGCAATGTAGGCCTCTGCAATGGAACCCTCGGGTCTAGCTCTGTTCCTAACATAGCCCTTGAAAGTGCCTAGCCACCTTTCAATAGGGCACATCCAGCCATACTGTACTGGACCTCTAAGTAGTGCCTCATCAGGTAGATGAACAGCCAAATGCACCATCACATCAAAGAAGGCTAGAGGATATATCTTCTCAAGGTCGCATAGGGTAGTTGGTATATTGTCTCTAAGATGCTCCAAAGCATCTATCCTGATATTTCTAATGCAGAGTTCCCTGAAGAATTGTCCCAACTCTGCAACTGCTCTGTATAAGTCAGGGCGGCCCAATCCTCTAAGGATAACAGGTAAAACCCTTTGAAGTAGGACGTGGCAGTCATGAGTTTTCAACCCTTGTACCTTGTTTCCATCTGCATTGACTCTCCTTTCAGGGTTGGAAGCAAGTCCATGTGGGGATCTCACACGTGACAGGACCTCGCAGAATTCTTTTCTTTTTACCTTGTCCAAGACGTACACAACTGGTGCCATATCCCGTGGTTTACCTTCTTCTTGCACCTGCAAATCCTATCTGATACCCAGATGTGTCAAATCAATCCTAGATTTTAAGGTATCTTTCGTCTTGCCTTCAATGTTAAGAAGTGTGCCGATAATGCTCTCACATATAGTTTTCTCGATGTGCATCACATCAAGATTATGCCGCAAATCCAAATCTTTCCAATACTCTAAGTCCCACAAAGTGGACCTGCAGGTAAACAATAATCTCTCTTCTACCCTGCCACGCTTCCTTTTCCCGCTACCATTACCAGGATGGTTTCCTGGTGTAATATGCCTGACCTTCTCTAATTCCACTTGCAACTCATCGGCGGTGAGCCTCTTTGGTGCATCACGGTTTTCATGCTTTGCATTAAACACATGTCTTCGATATTTTCTAGGATGCGGCTTGTCCTTGGCAAGGAAACGGCGGTGTCCAATGTAACAGATCTGCTACCTCTTGAGCACTGCGTTGGATTTCCCCGAAGAGGAAAGGATGATGCAGCAAAGTAGCGTAAGTATTTCCCTCAGTTTTTGAGAACCAAGGTATCAATCCAGTAGGAGGCCACGCGCGAGTCCCTCGTACCTACACAAAACAAATATCTCCTCGCAACCAACATGAATAGGGGTTGTCAATCCCTTCACGGTCACTTACGAGAGTGAGATCTGATAGATATGATAGATAATATTTTTGGTATTTTTGGTATAAAGATGCAAAGTAAAATAAAAGGCGAAGTAAAAAAGCAAAGCAATAATAAAGTGACGGAAGATCAATATGATGATAATAGACCCGGGGGCCATAGATTTCACTAGTGGCTTCTCTCAAGAGCATAAGTATTTTACGATGGGTGAACAAATTACTGTTGAGCAATTGACAGAATTGAGCATACTTATGAGAATACCTAGGTATGATCATGTATATAGGCATCACGTCCGAGACAAGTAGACCGACTCCTGCCTGCATCTACTACTATTACTCCACTCATCAACCGCTATCCAGCATGCATCTAGAGTATTAAGTTCAAGAAAACAGAGTAACGCCTTAAGCAAGATGACATGATGTAGAGGAATAAATTCATGCAATATGATAAATACCCCATCTTGTTATCCTCGATGGCAACAATACAATATGTGCCTTGCTGCCCCTACTGTC
The DNA here is from genome assembly GCA_032464435.1 of Aegilops umbellulata. Lineage (NCBI taxonomy): Eukaryota > Viridiplantae > Streptophyta > Magnoliopsida > Poales > Poaceae > Aegilops > Aegilops umbellulata. The sequence continues at coordinate 474,983,323 of CP136057.1, read as the reverse complement.
ACTAGGAAAGGACACCGCAAGATTCAACCCAAAGCTAAGCACTTCTCCCATTGCAAGAAAAACCAATCTAGTAGGCCAAACCAAACTGCTAATTCGAAGAGACTTGCAAAGATAACCAATCATACATAAAAGAATTCAGAGAAGATTCAAATATTGTTCATAGATAATCTTGATCATAAACCCACAATTCATCGGTCTCAACAAACACACCGCAAAAACAAGATTACATCGAATAGATCTCCACGAGAGAGGGGGAGAACATTGTATTGAGATCCAAAAAGAGAGAAGAAGCCATCTAGCTACTAACTATGGACCCGAAGGTCTGAGGTAAACTACTCACACTTCATCGGAGGGGCTATGGTGATGATGTAGAAGCCCTCCATGGTGGATTCCCCTTTCGACGGAGATCCGGAACAGGCCCCAAGATGGGATCTCGTGGATACAGAAAGTTGCGGCGGTGGAATTAGGTTTTTGTCTCCGTATCTGATCGTTTGGGGGTACGTAGGTATATATAGGAGGAAGGAGTACGTCGGTGGAGCAACGGGGGGCCCACGAGGCAGGGGGCGCGCCCCCACCCTCGTGGCCACCTCCCTTCTTTCTTGACGTGGGGTCCAAGTCTCTGGATCATGTTCGGTGATAAAATCACATTCCCGAAGGTTTTATTCCGTTTGGACTCCGTTTGATATTTCGTTTCTTCGAAACACTGAAATAGGCGAAAAACAGCAATTCTGGGCTGGGCCTCCGGTTAATAGGTTAGTCCCAAAAGTAATATAAAAGTGGAAAATAAAGCCCAATATGGTCCAAAACAGTAGATAATATAGCATGGAGCAATCAAAAATTATAGATACCTTGGAGACGTATCAAGCATCCCCAAGCTCAATTCCTGCTCGTCCTCGAGTAGGTAAATGATAAAAGAAAGAATTTTTGATGTGGAGTGCTACTTGGCATAATTTTAATGTAATTCTTCTTAATTGTGGTATGAATATTCAGATCCGAAAGATTCAACACAAAAGTTTAAAATTGACATAAAAATACTAATACTTCAAGCATACTAACTAAGCAATTATGTCTTCTCAAAATAACATGGCCAAAGAAAGTTCATCCCTACAAAATCATATAGTTTAGTCATGCTTCATTTTTGTCACACAAGAATACTCTCATCATGCACAACCCCGATGACAAGCAAAGCAATTGTTTCATACTTTAGTAATCTCAAACTTATAAACCTTCATGCAATATATAAGCGTGAGCCATGGACATAGCACTGTGGGTGGAATTGAATATGATGATGGGGGTTATGTGGAGAAGACAAAAAAGGAGAACATCTCACATCAACGAGGCTAATCAATGGGCTATGGAGATGCCCATCGATTGATGTTAATGCAAGGAGTAGGGATTGCCATGCAACGGATGCACTAGAGCTATAAATGTATGAAAGCTCAACAAAAGAAACTAAGTGGGTGTGCATCCAACTTACTTGCTCACGAAGACCTAGGGCACTTGAGGAGGCCCATTGTTGGAATATACAAGCCAAGTTCTATAATGAAAAATTCCCACTAGTATATGAAAGTGACAGAACGAGAGACTCTCTATCATGAAGATTATGGTGCTACTTTGAAGCACAAGTGTGGCAAGGGATAGTAACATTGTCCCTTCTCTATTTTTCTCTCATTTTTATTGGTGGGCTTCTTTGGCCTCTTTTATTTTTGGGATTCTTTGGCCTATTTTATTTTTATAACCTCACATGGGACAATGCTCTAGAAAATGATGATCATCACACTTCTATTTATTTACAACTCAATGATTACAACTCGATACTAGAACAAAGTATGACTCTATATGAATGCCTCCGGCGGTGTACCGGGATATGCAATGAATCAAGAGTGACATGTATGAAAGAATTATGAATGGTGGCTTTGCCATGAATACTATGTCAACTACATGATCATGCTAAGAAATATGACAATGATGAATGTGTCATGAAGAACGGTATGGTGGAAAGTTGCATGGCAATATATCTCGGAATGGCTATGGAAATGCCATAATAGGTAGGTATGGTGGCTGTTTTGAGGAAGATATAAGGAGGTTTATGTGTGAAAGAGGGTATCATATCACGGGGTTTGGATTCACCGGCGAAGTTTGCACCAACTCTCAATGTGAGAAAGGGCAATGCACGGTACCGAAGAGGCTAGCAATGATGGAAGGGTGAGAGTGCGTATAATCCATGGACTCAACATTAGTCATAAAGAACTCACATACTTATTGCAAAAATCTACAAGTCATCAAAAACCAAAGCACTATGCGCATGCTCCTAGGGGGATAGATTGGTAGGAAAAGACCATCGCTCGTCCCCGAGCGCCACTCATAAGGAGGACAATCAAAGAACACCTCATGTTTCAAATTTGTTACATAACGTTTACCATACGTGCATGCTACGGGACTTGCAAAATTCAACACAAGCATTTCTCAAATTCACAACTACTCAACTAGCACGACTTTGATATTATCACCTCCATATCTCAAAACAATTATCAAGCATGAAACTTTTCTTAGTATCCAACACACTCATAAGAAAGTTTTTACTATTTTTGTATACCCAGCATATTGAGATTATTAAGAAAATTACCATGCTATTTAAGACTCTCAAAATAATCTAAGTGAAGCATGAGAGACCAATAGTTTCTATAAAACAAATCCACCACTGTGCTCTTAAAAGATATAAGTGAAGCACTAGAGCGAAACTATATAGCTCAAAAGATATAAGTGAAGCACATAGAGTATTCTATCAAATTCCAATTCATCTATGTCTCTCTCAAAAGGTGTGTACAGCAAGGATGATTGTGGTAAACTAAAAATCAAAGACTCAAATCATACAAGACGCTCCAAGCAAAACACATATCATGTGGTGAATAAAAATATAGCTCCAAGTAAAGTTACAGATGGAAGTAGACGAAAGAGGGGATGCCTTCCAGGGCATCCCCAAGCTTTGACTTTTTGGTGTCCTTAGATTATATTGGGGGTACCATTGGAATCCCCAAGCTTAGGCTCTTGCCACTCCTTGTTCCATAATCCATCAAAAGATTTCACCCAAAACTTGAAAACTTCACAACACAAAACTCAACAGAAATCTCGTGAGCTCCGTTAGCGAAAGAAAACAAAAGACCACTTCAAGGTACTGTAATGAACTCATTCTTTATTTATATTGGTGTTAAACCTACTGTACTCCCACTTCTCTATGGTTTATAAACTATTTTACTAGCCATAGATTCATCAAAATAAGCAAACAACACACGAAAAACAGAATCTGTCAAAAACAGAACAGTCTGAAGTAATATGTAACTAACGCAAACTTCTGGAACTCCAAAACTTCAGAAAAAATAGGACGACCTAGGAAATTTGTTTATTGATCAGCAGCAATTGGAATCACAATTTTATCACGTTCTGGTGATTTTTAACAATTGTTTTCGTGAACAGAAAATTTCTGGAAATTACAGCAAGGTCAAATAACTATCATCCAAGAAGATCCTATAGGTTTAACTTGGCACAAACACTAATTAAAAAATAAAACCACATCTAAACTGATGGTAGATGGATTATTTATTCCTAAACAGAAGCAAAAGCAAAAAAACTAAAAATTAAATTGGGTTGCCTCCCAACAAGCGCTATCGTTTAACGCCCCTAGCTAGGCATAATAGCAAGGATAGATCTAGGTATTGCCATCTTTGGAAGGCAATCCATAAGTGGCTCTCATGATAGATTCATATGGTAATTTTATTTTCTTCCTAGGGAAGAGTTCCATGCCTTTTTTAATGGAAATTGGAATCTAATATTCCCTTCCTTCATATCAATAATTGCACCAATCGTTCTAAGGAAAGGTCTAACAAGAATATTAGGACATAAAGGATTGCAATCTATATCAAGAATAATAAAATCTATGGGCACATAATTCCTATTTGCAACAATAATAGCATCATTAATTCTTCCCATAGGTTTCTTAATAGTGGAATCCACAAGATGCAAGTTTAGAGAGCAATCATCAAAATCACGAAAATTTAGCAAATCACACAAAGTTTTGGGAATAGTGGAAACACTAGCACCCAAATCACATAAGGCATAAAATTCATGATCCTTAATCTTAATTTTAATAGTTGTTTCCCACTCATCATAGAGTTTTCTAGGGATAGAAACTTCCAACTCAAGCTTTTCTTCATAAGATTGCATCAAGGCATCAACAATATGTTTAGTAAACGCTTTATTTTGACTATAAGCATGAGGAGAATTTAGCACGGATTGCAACTAGGAAATACAATCAATTAAAGAGCAGCTTTCATAATTAAATTCCTTGAAATCCAAAATAGTGGGTTTAGCAACATCTAGGGTTTTGCTTTCTTTAATCCCACTTTTATTAATTTCATCATCAAAATCTAAAAACTCCGGAGTCTTGGAACGCCTTCTAGGTAGAGGTGGATCATATTCAGTACCATCATTATGAAGATTCATATTGCAAAACAAAGACTTAATAGGGGACACATCAATAACTTTTAGATCTTCATCTTGATTTTCATAGGAATCCGGTTTAGCGGCCATCTTATTGACTAAGGTAGCCTGCTTATCCGAAGTTTCAGCAGTAAACTTCTCAAGACGAGCAATTTGGGATCTTATACCATCTAATTCTTTAGACATATCATCGAGCTCCTTATTCATATAATCATAATTTTTTTTTGTTCTTTAAGCTCGTTTCTGAAGAAATTATTATGCTCAAATTGCAAAACCATAAAACTCCTGACATTACTTTCGATCTCTTCTAACCTTTTAAGGCGGAGATCACCAAATCTAGGTAGAGCCATCGAGACAAGCAAGCAATCCAACACACTAGCAAACAAAAAGCAAGTGAGAAAAAGGCAAACGGAAAAGAGAGGGCGAATAAAACGGTAAGGGTGAAGTGGGGGAGAGGAAAATGAGAGGCAAATGACAAATAATGTAATGCGAGAGATAAGGGATTGTGATGGGTACTTGGTATGTTGACTTTTGCGTAGACTCCCCGGCAACGGCGCTAGAAATTCTTCTTGCTACCTCTTGAGCACTGCGTTGGATTTCCCCGAAGAGGAAAGGATGATGCAGCAAAGTAGCGTAAGTATTTCCCTCAGTTTTTGAGAACCAAGGTATCAATCCAGTAGGAGGCCACGCTCGAGTCCCTCGTTCCTACACAAAACAAATAACTCCTCGCAACCAACGCGAATAGGGGTTGTCAATCCCTTCACGGTCACTTACGAGAGTGAGATCTGATAGATATGATAGATAATATTTTTGGTATTTTTGGTATAAAGATGCAAAGTAAAATAAAAGGCAAAGTAAAAAAGCAAAGCAATAATAAAGTGACGGAAGATCAATATGATGATAATAGACCCGGGGGCCATAGATTTCACTAGTGGCTTATCTCAAGAGCATAAGTATTTTACGATGGGTGAACAAATTACTGTTGAGCAATTGACAGAATTGAGCATAGTTATGAGAATATCTAGGTATGATCATGTATATAGGCATCACGTCCGAGACAAGTAGACCTACTCCTGCCTGCATCTACTACTATTACTCCACTCATCGACCGCTATCCAGCATGCATCTAGAGTATTAAGTTCAAGAAAACAGAGTAACGCCTTAAGCAAGACATGATGTAGAGGAATAACTTCATGCAATATGATAAATACCCCATCTTGTTATCCTCGATGGCAACAATACAATACGTGCCTTGCTGCCCCTACTGTCACTGGGAAAGGACACCGCAAGACTGAACCCAAAGCTAAGCACTTCTCCCATTGCAAAAAAACCAATCTAGTAGGCCAAACCAAACTGATAATTTGAAGAGACTTGCAAAGATAACCAATCATACATAAAAGAATTCAGAGAAGATTCAAATATTGTTCATAGATAATCTTTATCATAAACCCACAATTCATCGGTCTCAACAAACACACCGCAAAAACAAGATTACATCGAATAGATCTCCACGAGAGAGGGGGAGAACATTGTATTGAGATCCAAAAAGAGAGAAGAAGCCATCTAGCTACTAACTATGGACCCGAAGGTCTGAGGTAAACTACTCACACTTCATCGGAGGGGCTATGGTGATGATGTAGAAGCCCTCCATGGTAGATTCCCCTTTCGGCGGAGCTCCGGAACAGGCCCCAAGATGGGATCTCGTGGATACAGAAAGTTGCGGCGGTGGAATTAGGTTTTTGGCTCCGTATCTGATCGTTTGGGGGTACGTAGGTATATATAGGAGGAAGGAGTACGTCGGTTGAGCAACGGGGGGCCCACGAGGCAGGGGGCGCGCCCTAGGGGGGTGGGTGCGCCCCCCACCCTCGTGGCCACCTCCCTTCTTTCTTGACGTGGGGTCCAAGTCTCCTGGATCATGTTCGGTGAGAAAATCACGTTCCCGAAGGTTTCATTCCGTTTGGACTATGTTTGATATTCTGTTTCTTCGAAACACTGAAATAGGCAAAATAACAGCAATTCTGGGTTGGGCCTCCGGTCAATAGGTTAGTCCCAAAAGTAATATAAAAGTGGAAAATAAAGCCCAATATGGTCCAAAACAGTAGATAATGTAGCATGGAGCAATCAAAAATTATAGATACGTTGGAGACGTATCAAGATCTTGCTAAGTATTGCGTATGACAGCGGATTCCTGTCACAGCGAACACATGCATTGTAACCATGCGTCGTTCGCCCTGACATAGTGCCCAAAGCCGGATAATCATGGATGCACCAAATTATAACAGCATGCAGAAAGAAATCAGCTGGTGGGCTGCTATATAGGTCTCGAGTAAGAACACCCCTCCATAGATGTTGAAATTCCTCCACAAGAGGCTCCATGAACAAATCAAAATCCTTTCCAGGACTTTTTGGACCTGGGATGAGCAAGGCCATCATGTAGTTTGATTCTTTGGTGCGGACATTTGGAGGCATGTTGTAAGGGATAACAAGCACTGGCCACATGCTATATGTGGCACTTTAGTGGCCAAATGGGTTAAATCCATCTGAAGCTAAGCCAAGTCTAATGTTTCTCGGGTCAGCAGCAAACTTTTTGTGTTTCTGATTGAAGCTTTCCCACTCACTACCATGTGATGGATAGCTCATTACATTATGATCTCTGTACTCCTGGTTCCTAGAATGCCACAGTACATCCTCTCTTGTTTCAGCATCATGAAACAATCTCTGCAATCTTGGTGTAATTGGAAAATGTCTCAGAACATTATGAGGAATCCTCTTCACAGCATCGCCATCTTTCCATCTTGATGATTTGCATTTTGGGCATTCACTTAAGTTGGCATAATCCTTCCGGAACAGAACACAATTATTCTTACAAACATGGATCATATCATATCCAATTCCAACTGCACGAAGGAAATTCTTCATTTTACTGTAGGTGTGTGGCAGCTCAGACGCATCTGGGAAAGCTTTGCGGAAAGCAGCCAACATCGCATCGAATGATTTGTTGGTCATCCGCTCAGATGTCTTCACCTGAAGAAAGGTGACCATAGCTGAGAATACTGAAAGCTTATTTCCTGGGGTGTCGGGGTAAATGACCACGGGTAGCCTAGCCGGCACCCCTTGGCACTTTAGAAAAAATTACGAGACGATCCGGCCTCCAAGGATTCAAGACGTGGGGCCGCCTTCCCCCTGCCGGCTGCCTCTCAGGCCGACTGTCGGAAGGCAGCCCGGCCATAACCCTCATGAAGAAAGCCGCGGGAGGGCCGGCTCCAGGAAGCCGGCTACGAGAAGGCCGACTCCCAGGAGCCGGCTCCCAGGACGCGGTCAAGATCGTACCCTCGAAGCCCGCATCCACATAACGGCGATGGGACGGGGCGTGGCTACAGTAAAGCCTGCCACCCCCGAAACCCGGAGCACGCCTGGCACAGTGCGCTGTACGGGGTAGCCCTGACCCGTCCGGCGCGGCACTGTTGCCATGTTGACTATGGCGCCATCCATGGCGGGCTGTCAGCGCGGCCCACGGGCGGTGGGCCCCTTCGGGCAGAGAGATGCCTGAAGGCGGCCAAGCCTCCTCTAGTCGGCCCAGGACATGGCCGGTTTGCCCCCTCCCTTGAAGGAGGCGCTCCATTAAGGAGACAAGACGACGTGAGGCTATAGCGATCGCCCGCCAGGCGGCGGCACTGTAGCCACGCTTACCTCGATAAATCCCTCATCATCAGGATCGAGGCAACAGTAACCAGCCACCGACAGGGCCCTTGGTAGTAGGGCATGCCTGTCGACCAAGAAGCCGGCGGCCGGCGGGACCCACCAGCCGGTGGGCCCCAGCAGCCGGCGCAGAAGCCGGCAAGCGTAGACATTGATGGCTAGGGCCCGTGCCCAGCCGGATTACCATTGTACCCCCGGGGGGTAGGCCTATATAAACCCCCTGGGGCACCCATGCAAAGGGTTGATCTCATCTAAGTTTAGACACCGCATAGAGAAAAGAGTAGAGCTAGCCTTGCCCTTCTTCTTCCCCTCGCCAAAGAGCTCAAGGAGCATCTTGTAGCTACTTGTTCATTGAGTGATCATGCGGAGACCCCGCAGAGCAGCAGTAGGGGTGTTATCTCCACGGAGAGCCCCGAAGCTGGGTAAGATTCGCCGGCGTGCATGTCTTCGCCTTATCCCGCTTCCAGGCACCGGCGACGTCTTACTGGCTCCCACTCTGATAAGACACCCGTTGGCATATGTCGCACCTACCACCCGACATTTGGCGCCCACCATGGGGCCAGGTGCACCGTCGTCCGGAGACCTATTCTGGACGGGAACCCTCTTCCTCCCCAGCGAGCGTAGCCAGCCCGGCACGCCCGATGGCGCTTGCCATGACGCGCTGCAAGGCGTCACGAACACCTGCGCAGCGAGCGACCTCGCCGATCCCCATGGCGAGGCCCTCATCTCCGACAAGCCTACCTATGACGCGGGCACCGACCACCTCGTCAACCTCCTCGGCCAGCTCCACGTCTCCAGCGAGCCTGCTGTGGACCAGGAGTCCGTTGGCTCCACCGATCCGATGCCTGTCGACTCCGACACGGCCTCGCTCGACGCCTTCCCCACCAATGTCGTGATCTACAACGACCCGCTTCCCCAAGCCGATGGCTGTGATGGTGCCAACGCCGAGGTGATGGTCATCAGCCACGGCGGCGCTTCTGGCGAGAACGCCCACGACGCCCTGCAAGCGGTGATCCACGACTTGTCCGTCCCCCTCCCGGCCGATGCCGACGCCGAAGCACTGGCGGCTCGCCGCCTCGCCCTCCTCGCGGAGGGCCGGAAGCTAGCTTCCGTGAGACGCCTCACCGAGGCCCACCAGCGCGAAGTCGACCGCGCCACCTTCGGCACGCCACCTCCTAGCGGGCCAATCCGAGCCGGCGTCATCATACAGCATGGCGCTGTCATCGCCGACATGCTTGGAGTCGACCCCCCCAGTCTATGCCACCCCACTTGAGAACCTGCGCACCGCCCAGGCGGCCGTAGACGAGCTGGATGGACTGGGGGCCGAAGAGCTCCCCTACATGACCAGACGCATCCAGCAGCTAATCGATGCAGCCGCACAGCGGCACGAAGCTGACGCCCGCGCGGAAAGCCCTCCACCGCGCCGAGAGCACGGCGCGACGTCCCGGACGCCGACTGCGGGCAAAACCCGCGTGCGACACGAGAAACAGCCGGCTGCCAGCCGAAGCCGAACCCGGATCTCCATCGAGCGAGACGCAGAAGGCCACCCTCGAGCCGTGGAGCGGTGGGGCAACCCGCCTCCGCCTCCGCCTCGTCGGGAAAGGTATCCCACCCCGCCGCCTGTCACGCATCCGACTCTCAGCGGCCGACTAGGTCGCCGCAAAGGAGTCGGCGAGAACGACGCCCGCCATTGGATCGACCGCCTAGCGCGATCCCTGGCGCTAGAAGAAGAAGATGATGTCGGCCCGCCTTGTTTCGGCCCCCGCATCCGCGACGAGCCCTTCCCCAAAGGGTTCTCGCTCCCAAGAGACATGCCCAAGTACAACGGCTCCGTGAAGCCGGAAGATTGGTTGATCGACTACTCCACCGCGGTACGCATCGTGAACGGCAACAGGCGCGTTGCCATGAAGTACGTGCCCCTCATGCTCCAAGGCACGGCGCGGACCTGGCTCAACAGCCTCAAGCCATACAGCGTCAACAGCTGGCTCGATTTCACAGAAGCCTTCGTCCGCAACTTCACCAGCACCTACAAGCGGGCTCCCAAGCCTAGACAGCTCTCCTTGTGCGTGCAAGGCCCCGCCGAGTCCACTCACGACTACCTCATGCGTTGGGCCGAGCTCCGCAACTCTTGCAAAGGAGTGCACGAGGTGCAAGCCATAGAGTACTTCACTGCCGGATGCCGAGAAGGCACCCTCCTCAAGCACAAGCTCCTCTGCGACGAGCCGACTACCCTCGATGAGCTTCTGGTCATAGCGGACAAGTACGCCACCGCCGACTCCTCAATGAAGACCGAACTTCGGGTTGACGCGTCTGGGAAGGTACTCAATCCGGCGCCCAAGATGCCGGCTGGGGACTCCGGCCGACGCCCGTACCAAAACGACCACAAACGCAAGGGCCCCATGCCGCCTTCCACCAGTCGGCAGGTGGCCACGGTCGAGGGCGAGCAGCCCGAAGGGCGACCCACACCCAAGAAGCAGAAGGGCGGCAGGCCGGCTTGGCAGCCGGCCTTCTCCTACGAGCAAACTCTCAAAGCCCCATGCAAGTTCCACAGCGGCGCGAAGCCGTCCAACCACACAACCCGGAAGTGCCACTGGCTCACCCGAATCTCCAAAGGCGAAGGGCTCGTGCCGCCTCCGCCTGCTGGTCCGCCGCCTCCGGCTCCACAGCAGCCGGCCGCTCGGCCAGCAGTCGGAGCCGTGCACGATGAGTTCCCCGACGAGCACGCCGCCTACGTCATCTTTACAAGCCAGCCTGAAGACCGGCGCAGCAGGCGCCGAGAACACCAGGAAGTCAACGCGGTTGCCGCCAACCCCTCCGAGAACATGCACTGGTCAGAAAAGCCTATCAACTGGAGCCGGGCCGACCACCCAGAGGTGATGCCATCTCCCGGCTCTTATGCGCTGGTTCTGGACGCCACCCTTGCAACGGACAGACGCGCCGCCCGTTTCTCCCGCGTGCTGATAGACGGCGGGAGCAGCATCAACATCCTATACCTTGACACCCTGAAGAAGCTCAACGTCAAGATGAAGCGGCTCATGCCTACCTGGACTGTGTTCCACGGCATCGTACCCGGCCTGTCCTGCGCCCCAATTCGCAAGATCAAGATTGATGTCCTCTTTGGGGACAAGGATCATTTCCGCAGGGAGGCCATCTGGTTTGAAGTGGTGGACCTTGAGAGCTCTTACCATGCACTGCTTGGCCAACCTGCCTTGGCCAAGTTCATGGTTGTTCCCCACTATGCTTACCTCAAGATGAAGATGCCGAGCACCAAGGGCATCATCACCATAGTCGGCGATTACAAGAAATCCGCTGAGTGCGCAGCGGCCAGCAGCCAGCTGGCAGAGTCCCTTGTGATTGCCGAAGAGAAGAAGAAGTTAGACCGGGTCGTGGCCATGGCCGGCAAGCAGCCGGCCCGGTCCCCCGATCCCAAAGAATGTGATGCCCAAGGTTCCTTCCAGCCGGCCAAGGAAACGAAGAAGATACCTCTTGACCCCGAGCACCCGGAAAGGTTTGCCGTCATTGGGGCAAACCTAAGCAGCAAATAGGAAGGTGAGCTCGCCAATTTCCTCCATGAGAATTGGGACATCTTTGCATGGTCCCCCAAGGACATGCCGGGTGTTCCGAAGGATTTCGCCGAGCACAAACTACATATCCGAGAAGGTGCGAAGCCAATCAAACAACCCCTCCGCCGACTGTCGGAGGAAAAGAGAAGGATTGTAGGAGAAGAGATAGCCCGGCTTCTGGCTGCTGGCTTCATTATGGAGGTTTTCTTTCTGGAGTGGCTTGCCAACCCGGTCCTCGTGCTGAAGAAGAACAACAAATGGCGCATGTGTATAGACTACACGAGCCTCAACAAGGCCTGCCCCAAAGATCCTTTCGCCCTGCCAAGGATAGATCAAGTGATAGACTCCACAGCCGGATGCGAGCTGCTGAGTTTCTTGGATGCTTACTCCGGTTACCACCAGATAAAGTTGGACCCGGCCAACTGCCTGAAGACCGCCTTCATCACGCCCTTCGGAGCTTTCTGCTACCTGATTATGACATTCGGCTTGAGAAATGCCGGTGCCACTTTTCAGCGTTGCATGCAGAAGTGCCTCCTCAAGCAGCTCGGAAGAAATGCCCACGTCTACGTGGACGACATTGTGGTGAAGACGGAGAAGCGCAGTGCCTTGCTGGAAGACCTCAAGGAAACATTCGAGAACCTGCGCCGATTCCGGATCAAGCTCAACCCCGAGAAATGCGTGTTCGGAGTGCCAGCCGGCCAGCTTCTAGGCTTCCTGGTCTCCGAACGCGGCATCGAGTGCAACCGAGTGAAGATCAAGGCCATTGAGAGGATGGCGATTCCCACCAAGCTGCGAGACGTCCAGAAGTTCACCGGATGCTTGGCTTCCCTGAACCGCTTCATCAGCCGGCTCGGAGAGAAGCCTCTCCCCCTCTACCGCCTCATGAAGAAGACCACTCACTTCGAGTGGAACGACCAAGCCGACCAAGCTTTTCACGAGCTGAAGAAGATGCTGACCACGCCGCCTGTCCTGGCGGCGCCGACTGAGAAAGAGCCCATGCTCCTTTACATCGCTGCAACCAGCCGGGTGGTCAGCACCGTCATCGTAGTCCAGCGCCCAGAAGAGGGCCGAGCCCAGCCGGTCCAGAGGCCGGTGTACTATTTGAGTGAGGTGTTGTCTACCTCGAAGCAGAACTACCCGCACTACCAGAAGATGTGCTACGGCGTGTACTTTGCCGGCAAGAAGCTGAAGCCCTACTTCCAAGAGCACCCCATCACGGTCGTATGCACCGCCCTGCTTGCCGAGATCATAGGCAGCCGAGATGCATCCGGCTGGGTGGCAAAATGGGCCATCGAGCTGGCCCCCTACACGATCTTCTACCAGCCCCGCACCGCCATCAAGTCCCAAGCATTGGCCGACTTCCTCGTCGACTAGGCCGAGACCCAGTACCTGCCGCCGGCTCCCGACTCCACTCACTGGCGCTTGCACTGTGACGGGTCCAAGATGCTTACCGGCTTGGGAGCCGGCGTCGTCCTCACCTCTCCCAAAGGCGACAAGCTCAGATACACGCTGCAAATTCACTTTGCCGCCTCCAACAACATGGCCGAGTATGAGGCGCTCGTACACGGGCTCCGTCTTGCCAAAGAACTCGACATACGCCGGATCCTGTGTTACGGCGACTCATACTTGATAGTCCAGCAGTCATCCGGCGATTGGGACGCCAAAGACGCAAACATGGCAAGCTACCGCTTCCTTGTTCAGCAGATCAGCGGGTACTTTGAAGGATGCGAGTTCCTCCACGTACCACGAGCCGACAACGGGCCAGCAGATGCCCTGGCTCGAATAGGCTCCACTCGGCAAGCAATACCAACCGGCGTCTCGCTGCAACGCCTCCTCAAGCCGTCTATCAAGCCGTCTCCAGAGTCCGATTCCATCTTCCTGCCGCCTAGTCCCGATGCAGCCGGATCCGGCTTGAAGAGCCAAGCAGGCGGCTCGGGGACTTCGATAGGCGGCGCGGGGACTTCAGTAGGCGGCTCGGGGACTTCTGTAGTCGCACCCGACCCGGGGACTTCTGAACCCGGCTCGGGGACTACGGTAGTCGGGCCGGGGACTGCACCAGCACAGCAGGCGGCGGCCGACTCCAGCATTTCACAACCCAGCCCGCCCACCCTGGTCGCAGTAGCCGTGTTGGCAATAGAAGAAGTCACAGCTCCATCATGGGCTCAGCCCATCCTCAACTTCCTGACAAACCAAGAACTGCCGGCTGATGAGACAGAGGCAAGACAAGTCCAACGCCAAGCCGGCGCATACACAATCGTCAACAGAGAGCTCATCAAGCGCAGCGTCACTGGAGTCTTCCAGCAATGCGTTGAGCAAGAGAAGGGCATAGAAATCCTCAGAGACATCCACCAAGGTGAATGCGGCCACCATGCGGCCTCAAGATCACTAGTCGCCAAGGCTTTCCGCCACGGATTCTTTTGGCCAACTGCTTTGGACGACGCCAAGGAATTAGTCAAACATTGCAAAGGGTGCCAAGTCTTCAGCTCCAAGCAACACCTGCCGGCTTCGGCACTCAAGACCATTCCCCTCACTTGGCCCTTTGCCGTTTCGGGTCTGGACATGGTGGGCCCATTCAAGACGGCGCGCGGCGGCATGACACATCTGCTCGTCGCTGTGGACAAGTTCACCAAATGGATCGAAGCAAAGCCGATCAAGAAGCTGAATGGACCGACTGCCGTGACATTCATCGCAGATATAACAACTCGGTACGGCATGCCACACGGGATCATCACTGACAACGGCACAAATTTTGCCAAGGGAGCATTGGCACGTTTCTGCGCGACGCAGGGCATCCAACTGGACTTAGCGTCCGTTGCCCACCCGCAATCAGACGGCCAAGTCGAGCGAGCCAACGGCCTCATCCTTTCCGGCATCAAGCCCCGACTGGTCGTGCCACTGGAGCGTTCGGCCGGCTGCTAGCTCGATGAGCTGCCGGTCGTCCTCTGGAGTTTGCGCACTACCCCAAACAGGTCAACCGGCTTCACTCCTTTCTTCCTCGTGTACGGTGCCGAGGCGGTCATCCCAACCGACATCGAGTTCGACTCGCCTCGGGTGACCATGTACACGGAGGCCGAGGCCAAGGAAGCACAAGAAGACGGCGTCGACCTGCTGGAAGAAAGCCGGCTGTTAGCCCTTAGCCGGTCCGCCAACTACCAGCAGGGTCTGCGTCGCTACGACAGCCGGAAGGTCAAGCCAAGATCCTTCCAAGAGGGCGACCTTGTGCTCCGGCTGATCCAACGAACAGCCGGCCAGCACAAGCTCTCGGCCCCTTGGGAAGGCCCCTTCGTCATCAGCAGAGCGCTAGGAAACGACTCCTACTACCTGATCGACGCACAGAAGCCGAAGGCACGAAAGAGAGACGACTCCGGCAAGGAGACGGAACGACCATGGAACGCCAACCTCCTTCGAAGATTTTACAGTTGAAATGCAGTATGTATCACGCTAACTTTTGTACTAAGTACGAGACAATAGGCCCCCCGAGGAGAACTCGGGGACTGCCATCTTTTATCTATGAATGAAGAGTATCATGCTTATGATTATGTCATTACATTCACTTTTTTCATCCGGCATCGGGTTCGACTAGTCAGCCCGGGGACTGGCCGCCTTGAGTTATATTAGAAGTCCTACCCGCGGTCAGACAAGTAATGTGCCGGCACCAAAGCCCTCTCTTGCCAAAAGTCGCAGTACGAAGAATCGGTTGTCCGGCTGGCAAGAGCCAAAGGCAGGAAAGGACGCCCACACGAAAAACGGCTAGGGACTAACGGACTGATATAACAAAAGCCGGCTTTTTCCTACCGCCGACCGACTACAAGAGTAGCCGGCCGGCCGGCTCCCATTCACTTCGCTACAATCTAAGAAAGCTCGAGTGCTTGCCTTCCCCAAAAAGATAGCTGAGTCCTTCCTTAGCCACAGACTGCAGAGCAGCTGCCGGCTGGAAGGCGGCAATCAGGGGAAGGCGGCAAAGGAAACAGCCTACGGATAAAAGGCATACGAGAATGGAAGCCAAACACATGCATGATTATATTTACACAAAAGACCTTGAAAATGCCAACATTCACCATAGTTTGAATACACCCCCAGTGGGTGGAACTGCGCAAGCTTAATAAAAATTGTTCAAAGAGTAACAAGCAGGAAAGCAAGGATGGCAGATCAAGCCAAGGGAACGACTGGCGAATCAGGCAGGTCGGTGGAGACAGCAGCGCCGGCTGGAGGAGTGGCTGGCTGATGAACCTCGGCATGATCACCGCCTCCTGCAGAGGGCGCGCCAGCACGCGCCTTGTTGCTGGAGGCACGGTCATGCTGAGGCTGGCTGGTTGCTTCACCAGCTGGCTCGGCGTCTTCGCTTTCCTCCCCGTCCTCGTCTTCGCCTTCATCGCTGGAGGCGATCTCCTCTGCCGAGTCTTCACCCCCCGCCGGGTTCAGCCCGAACCACTCCTTCGGCTGGGCGACGCCGTTGTCATCCACCTTAGGAGCGAAGACGCTGGTGTCGGTAAACTCGGCAAGGGCCAAGGCATGCTGGATGATAGCCGGCCGTACCTCCACCAGCTCTTCGTCAGCCTCCTCCCGCCAAGTCCTCAGCTGTTCCAAGTTCAGCCCAGGGTACCAGGCCCGGACGAACTCCAACGCCCGCCTGGCACCGGATCGAGCAGCGGAGGCCTTCCAGGCCTCAAAGAGGCCGACTGCCACCTGCAGCCAGTCGGCAGTCCGGCTCGGGGTGCGGGGAATCGCTTCGCCTGGCCAGAGGGCGGCCAGCACCTGCGCCCCAGCGCGCTGGAGGCGACGGAGCATGCGGTGTGCCAGCTGCAACCGGGCTTGGATCGCCAAGAGCTGCTCCTCAAGTGTCCAGCTCGCGTCCGGCGCGATCTCAACCCCCGCCTGCCGGCGTGCCTCGCGGTGGACCTCGATGGCCTGGGTGGCAATGACGGAGTGGCCAGGGAAGTATTCTGCGCAAAGAACAAAGAAGCAGCACAAATCAAAAGACGAATCAAAGGGCAAGGGGCGAGCAAGGAGTGAGGAAGGCGACTTACCATTGATCAGATCCTCGATCCGGCCGTAACCCTCACTCAGCGCTTGCTTCGCCTCGGCCCAGCCCGCCGTTTCGGTCTCGAACTCAGCTTTGAGGGCGGCCTCGCTATCCTGCGCCTCCTTCAGGGCCGCCTTGTGGCTCTCCTCCTGGTCAGCCAACTTCTTGGCCAGGCGGTCGCGTTCCTGGACTAAGGCGTTGAACTCGGCCTCCTTGGTGCGAAGGGCGGTCTGGGCCCCGCCGAGCTGTTCCCTCAGGTCGGCGTTGGCCCCTGCAAGCATGAAGACAAAGGAAGAAACAATAAGGAAGAAGTCGTCGGGGAAGATCCGACCCGACTGCTCAGCAGTCGGCCCGGATCTCGGGGACTACACCCAGTGGGTGCGCTAAAGCGCCCCCACAGGATATGAACAAAACAGAGCACGCACTCCGGCTGGCGGTCAGATCCTCGCTCTTCTGGCGTAGCTCCTGAGCCTGGGAGTCGAAGGCGGCAGCACTCTGGTTATGGTACTCCTGGAAGACCAGACAGGATGCAGGAATAAGATAACTGTCAGGACCTAGTAAGTTCCAAGCCGCCTGCTCAGCAGCCGACTCGGAACTCGGGGGCTACACCCAGTGGGTGCGCTGACACGCCCCCACGGAAGAAATCAAAAAAGCAAAACAACCAAGGCTAGAAGACTCACCCGGACGACGGCCCGCGTCGCAAGGAAATCTCGGGTATATCGCTGCAGTGCGGTAGCATGAGCCTGAAGCCGGCCCCGGACCTACTGGGCCGCCGCGTTCAGCTCGGCCGGCCCCCCGGTGGGCGTCCACTCGGACGTGCTGGAGCTGGCCGCCTCCAAGGCCTCCGCCGTCCGGCTGGCACTCGCAGCTCTGTCCGGCTCCGGCACGGGGGCAGCTTCCCCCACACGCCGGCGTGATGCCGGCTGCACCACCAGGCCGGCTCTTACTGTCGGCTCGCTCCCAGCCGGCTGCTCCGGCGCCGTAGCCAGCTGGCCGCTCTGGCCCGCCCCAGTCGGCGCCGTCCGCGGCACCTCCTCCAAGACAATCACATCATCCTCCCTCCGCTCCGCCTCCGACCGGCCGCGGTTGGCTTCCTCCGACGGAGGCACGGGGGCGTCGGGAGCCACGCCGCGGAGGGGAACGACGAGCTGTGGAGGCTGGTTGCGCGAGGCCTCCGCCTCCCTCTCCGCGGTCGTCGCCTCCGCCTGGGCCATGGCCGCTGCGTCGGCCTGCTCCTTCGCCGCCTGGGCGGCCCTCCGCTCCGATGCTTCCCGCTCCTCCCGCGCCTCCCGCGGGTTCTGCTCCGTAGCCTCCATGAGGTCGGCGCGGGGATCCATGCGGCGGGAGTTCGAGGACCCTCCGACTGATCCGATCACGGAGCCGGCAGGACCCCGCTCGAGGGAAAGCGGCGCCCTGGAAGGTTAGCCAAGAAAAAATTTAGAAGAACTTCAATCAAAGAACACGGCAAGAATACAAGACGCGTAAACACTTACGCCGAAACCGCCTGCGGCTGCTTCACGGCCTTCTGGAAGCGGGCCGCCCTCGCGGCCGCTTCATCTCGCTTGGTTGCCGCAGCGACACCCTTGGCCTTCTTCGGTCGGCTGCCGAAGTAGGTCGACACGGCCCGGCGCTTCGGCGCGCCGCCACGTGCGGCCGGCGCGGTAGAAGGGCCCGCGCCTTGATGATCAGGCGCCGGCTGGCGGTGCGAGACGACTTCGACCTCGTCTTCGTCCACCCAGTCCTTGAGGCCGGCTCCGGGCCCCGCGCCGCCTGCCTCGCCGCCTTCCCCCACGGCGGCATCTTCCATGGCGGCCGCTCCAAGATCCGGATCATCGATGTCGTCCACCGTACGGTCGGGGAGGAGCTGGCGCTCTGCCCCTGCGGCCACCGCCGCCGGCAGAAGTAGGGGATTCTGCAGAAAACAAGACGGGTGATCAGAGGCCGGTCATATCGAGGCCGGCAATACAAAGGAAAGGAAAGAAGAAAGACTTACGGCAGGCGGAGGGTTGACGTGAGAGTACGGCTCCTTGCCGTATCGCTAATCCTTGGGAAGCTTGCAGTTGGCGATGTAGTTCACCATGTAAGACACCTCAGCATGGGGCATCTCCCTGGTGCTCAGCCGGCATGGGTCGAAGCGGCCGCTCATCTGGCAGATCATGTGCGGCCGGCCTTGGAGCGGGAGTACCCGGCGCTCCACAAAGGCGGCCACGAGGTCGGCCCCGACTAGGCCTTCCGACTGGATCATCACCCGGAGTCGGGCGACGGCGGCGTTCCCGGCCTGAGACAGCGTCCTGGCCCGGAAGCTCCACGAGGGCGGCCTCGAAGCCGGCGGGCCGGCTACGTAAGCCGACAGGTTGACAAAGTCGCCTTGCGGGGCGACATTCCTCACGTAGAAGTAGGATTTCTGCCAGAGCTTCACCGACTGGATCAGCGGGATGGATGGGAACGGATTGTTCTCGCCCGTCCGCCTCACGGCAATGAAAGCTCCGAATGGGGCGGGCACGCCCGCGACGATGGTGCCAAGCTTACATTGGAAGAACTCTCCCAGAGCTCCAGGGTGGGGAGGACGCCAAGGAAACCCTCGCAGAGGGTGACGAAAGCCGACAACAGCATCACCGTGTTGCGGGTGAGATGATGCGGCTGAAGGTGGTAGAATTCGAGGAAGGAGCGAAGAAACCCGCTCGCCGGGAGGCCGAAGCCGCGCAGGTAGTGCGAGCGGAAGACCACCCGCTCGCCCTCCTCCGGTGCCGGCGAGATCTCCCTCTCCGGCGCGTGCCGAACCCGCACGTAGTTCTCGCCGGGCAGACGTCGCGTCCGGCGGAGGAACTCGATGTGCTCGTCGAGGACGTTGGAGCCGTCCCATGAGCTCGACAGCGCCATTGGGACGATGCGGCGAAGGGCAAGGTGCGGCGGCGGCGGAGGCGCGTGCGACCCCGCTGTAGCAGAGCAACCACGAACCAAGAGGCCCGACGGTGGAACGGCGCGGCGGCGAGGCGCTGCAGTGGCGGAGAAGACAAGGATGGAAGGCGAGAAAGGTTGGAGCGAGGGAGAGCGTGCGAGCCCTTGCCGCTCCCTCTCCTCCCCTACTTATAGACCCGCGCGGCGGAGCCAAGGAGGCGTGGCGTGGGGGACGTGGGATTAACTGCGCCCACTGTCCCACGCCCCACCATAATTGCGCCTTGACGGCGTGGCGAAACCGCCTCGGGAAGGCAAACAGCCCATCGTGGGCCGCAGAAGATCCGCACCTGGGCCGAGGCCAGGAGTGGCGGGCCCGGGCCTGCGGCGATGTCCCACCACGCACGCGCAATGGCAGGACTTTTCTGCCACGTGACACGAGGGGAGGTGCGCGGTCAGCGCGCGAGTTGGCCCACGTTCCCGTTGACGAGACCACGGTGCCCTCCCAAGGCGGCGCGCATAAGTGGAGCCGGCTCCCAGCTGCCGGTTCCTCGGGATAGGAAGCTGGCCGAGCTTCTCGTCCCCCTACCAACCTCGAAGCTCGACCAGCTTCGGGGACTACTGTCAGGGTAAATAACCACGGGTAGCCTAGCCGGCTCCCCTTGGCACTTCAGAAAAAATTATGAGCCGATCCGGCCTCCAAGGATTCAAGACGTGGGGCCACCTTCCCCCTGCTGGCTGCCTCTCAGGCTGACTGTCGGAAGGCGGCCCAGCCTTAACCCTCATGAAGAAAGCCGCGGGAGGTCCGGCTCCAGGAAGCCGGCTACGAGAAGGCCGACTCCCAGGAGCCGGCTCCCACGATGCGGTCAAGATCGTACCCTCGAAGCCCGCATCCACATGACGGCGATGGGACGGGGCGTGGCTACAGTAAAGCCTGCCACCCCCGAAACCCGGAGCACGCCTGGCACAGTGCATCGTACGGGGTAGCCCTGACCCGTCCGGTGCGGCACTGTTGCCACGTTGACTATGGCGCCATCCACGGCGGGCTGTCAGCGCGGCCCATGGGCGGTGGGCCCCTTCGGGCAGAGAGACGCCCAAAGGCGGCCAAGCCTCCTCAAGTCTGCCCAGGACATGGCCGGCTTCCCCAAGCCGGCTTGCCCCCTCCCTCAAAGGAGGCGCTCCATTAAGGAGACAAGACGACGTGAGGCTACAGCGATCGCCCGCCAGGCGGCGGCACTGTAGCCACGCTTACCTCGATAAAGCCCTCATCATCAAGATCGAG
The DNA here is from genome assembly GCA_032464435.1 of Aegilops umbellulata. Taxonomy (NCBI): domain Eukaryota; kingdom Viridiplantae; phylum Streptophyta; class Magnoliopsida; order Poales; family Poaceae; genus Aegilops; species Aegilops umbellulata. The sequence goes on along the minus strand of CP136057.1, from coordinate 474,962,364 downwards.
GCAACAGTAACCAGCCACCGATAGGGCCCTTGGTAGTAGGGCCTGCCTGTCGACCAAGAAGCCGGCAGCCGGCGGGACCCACCAGCTGGCAGGCCCTAGCAGCCGGCGCAGAAGCCGGCAAGCGTAGACACTGACGGCTAGGGCCCGCGCCCAGCCGGATTACCATTGTACCCCCAGGGGGCAGGCCTATATAAACCCCCCGGGGCACCCATGCAAAGGGTTGATCTCATCTAAGTTTAGACACCGCATAGAGAAAAGAGTAGAGCTAGCCTTGCCCTTCTTCTTCCTCTCACCAAACAGCTCAAGGAGCATCTTGTAGCTACTTGTTCATTGAGTGATCATGCGGAGACCCCGCAGAGCAGCAGTAGGGGTGTTATCTCCACGGAGAGCCCCGAAGCTGGGTAAGATTCGCCAGCGTGCATGTCTTCGCCTTATCCCGCTTCCAGGCACCGGCGACGTCTTACTGGCTCCCACTCTGATAAGCCACCCGTTGGCATATGTCGCACCTACCACCCGACATGGGATGACAGCCACGTTGCATTGTTCCAATATGCGGGCCCACCATTTTTCTCCTGCAGGTGAAAGTTCACGGAATGCACGAGCATTTATTGTTTCAATGTTGTTCAAACTCACTGGCTCCGCCACCACCTCCTCCTCTTCCTCTTCCTCCTGAGCATCAGGCAGATCAAGATGGTGATCTGCTGCTTCCATGTAGTCAATAATATTGACGTTCACAGATTCACCATGATGATCCCACCTAGTATATGTGACTGACATCCCATACAAGTGTAGATGATTTTGCATAGTTGACTGGGGTCTTGTAACTGAATTCATACAACTGCTACACGGGCAGAGCACATCTGATTTCGGACCACCGTACTCAGCTCTGATTAATTTCATGAAGTTTTCAACCCCCTCGACATATGCAGCGGATAATCTTCGAGCAGAAGTTATCCAAGTCATGTCCATCTGTTAGACATACAAATTAGTTCTTCTACTAGATATTACATGAAAAACATATATGTTTTTTTATGAAGTCCAGAAGAAAATACCTAGGTCGATGTCTAAAGCTTTGGCAAGATATTTGGACGAGCAGATCTAAGTAACAAAATATATGTAAAGCTAATTCAGCAAACAGATTTGAGTGCTAAATTATGGCAGGCTGTTTCAGCAGTCAATGAGGCCGAGCACACAGCCATTGAACTATCAAAGGCCATCACAGCAACAAAGATCGAGTATAAAATGGTGTAGAGCTATTTCACCTAACAGATTGGCTACTAGACCATGGCAATCTACGTCACAATAACTATATGGCAGGATATTTTAGCAACTAATCGGCCTTGGCATGCCATCTCAGCTAAGCAGATTGAGTGCAGAACAGGGCAAGGAAGCTTCTTAAGAAGAGCATATTGACTGTAAAATACTTCGGCAAACAATGAGATTAACAGCGCCTATCAGCTAACATTCAGCGCTACACCGACATGCACGGGGCCTCAGTCTAGAATGCCCGTACCGTGGGAGAAGCTGACCACCGTGCGTCTCCACACGAACGTCGCCAGTGGTGGCGGCGCTGACCGCCGTGCGCCTCCACAAGAACGTTGCTAGCGGTGGCGGCGTGGATAGAGGACGGCAGTCTACGAGAGTGTACTGTGGGAGCGAGAGGATCGTCGTGCGTCCCCTCGACGAACCGCGGCGCCGGCGTATCAGCACGGCGGGGAGGGCAGCTTTGGCAGAGCGAATGGAGTGGAGGGGGACGGAGGAGGGGGTTTGGGGAATATTATTGGCTAGTTGGCCGAAGGGCAGTTGAATCTAGGATTTGGGGGGGAATTTTTGGGTGGGGGCGAGGATTTTCGCACGGTGGGCGGGGGGAGTTTGGCGCATGGTCGGTTTCTCCAAGTGCAGTCCCATGTGTCAGTGAAGAGGCAAGCCGAAGCGTGTTCCGTTTGCGTGAGCCGTGTGCAGGACCGAACGTGTGTGGGGTGCAATGCGACCGCGACAAGGGTGTTGTGAGAGTACCACCTTTTTTCCTTTTAAACTAGGTGCTTCGCCCCCTAAAAAAACTTGTTGCTTCCCGCGATCCATCGATACTACTACTAGTAATCCGGTAATCCCGACTAAAATGGCGCGACCGGGTCTTTTCCCGCGCGATATGCTAGGAGGTTGGCTTAGTTGGGTTTTTAGGACGAGCAATGCTACACCTATGTAATCCCAGTTACGTAATTAACATAATGTGAAACGTGTGAGCTGTTGATTGTAGATTGGGGGAGGGAGGGGCCCACCACCATGAAAATCAGGGGAGGAGAGAGAGAGGCAATTTACATTAACCCTTTCGTAGGTTCCCGTAGATGTAGAAAGATGTGAAATGCGTGAATGTGTAGTGGACGTACTATTGGAGTGCCTAAGATAAATTGTGTATGTATAGACCCTATGTGTTTATTTTACTTCACATGTTAGCTTTGTCTTGGTTCCATAAAAAAGCAGAGTTGGTGATGATGGTGTGCCTATCATCCTGCAATATAGGCCGTCCGATCTATATCTAACGGATAGGAAGGAAACTATGACAATTTACCCGCACTCCTCTCCATATTTGCAGATAAAGCCTTCCCTCGTTCATCCTTTTCTCCCATAAGATCTTGATATTCCGTGCAACGCACAGGCATCTTACTAGTACTCCTACAATATACTATATTATTGTGAAAGTTCATATACACCGGTCGAGATTAATGCAAACACGACAGATTTTCATTACATTTCGAACTTTTATAGGATAGAAAAATAAAAGAAACCCGACCGTAAACCTATTCTACGGCGGCGACCGACATCCTCCATCTGCGATCTCTATGTACGGGGGCGGGTTTGAAGACCCGTGAAGTGAAGGTGTGGTCTCCGGCGAGGAAGAGTAGAACACGGGATACAGACCGGCCAGTTGGCACACCATGCCCTGCCGCCTCCCATGACCAGTATTCTTGAACTTAGTTCCATTATCACTTCCGATGTGCTTGATCTTCACACCAAAGTTGGTTGAAGCCCTCGAGGAAAATCGTTTGAAGACTTCCTGCACTTCACGTTTGTAAGTGACGATATGTACCCATGTGTAACGAGAGTAATCATCAACAATAACAAAGCCATATAGAGATGCTTCGTTGGCGAATGTAGAATAATGGTTAGGACCAAAGAGATCCATGTGAAGCAATTCAAATGGACGAGTGGTAGTCATGATAGTTTTTGCTGGATGCTTGGCCTTGGTCATGTTTCCAGCTTCACAGGCTCCGCACAAGTGATCCTTGAGGAATTTGACATTCTCAATGCTAATGACATGATTCTTCTTCGCGAGCTTGTGCAAGTTCCTCATGCCAGCATGACCAAGTCCTCGATGTCATAGCCAGCCTTCTGAAGCTTTTGCAAGTAGGCATATAGCGGGTTGTGGTCCTGTAGAGAAATCAACAATATACAGGTCTCCTCTCCTAAAGCCTTCGAAGACTTTGGAATGGTCAGCTTCCATGATCACAACACAATGATACTTGCCAAAGATAACAACCATGTCAAGATCACAAAGCATTGAGACTGACATGAGGTTGAATCCTAAGGACTCGACAAGCATGACTTTGTCCATGTGTCGATCCTTTGAGATCGCAACCTTACCTAGACCCAATACCTTGCTTTTTTCCTTTGTCAGCGTTCATGATATTCTTCAGATGCGATGGAGATAATGGAACATCTATCAATAGATTCTTGTCACCGGTCATGTGGTATGTACATCCACTATCGAGGACCCACTCAGTGGCTTTGGGTTGATCATCCTGCAGATGAATTAGTGCAACTTACGAACTCATATACTTCATCAGTGAAGAATATGACATCAATTTCATCAGATAAATTTCATCAAGCAATAGAACAGATAAAGCAGTAGGAGGACGTGAGAAATGAAAGTTCATTTCTTCATGATTAACTTGCGTCCTTTCAAGCATATTCAGGTCTCCAGCAATTTCTTCAGACGTTTAAGTACGTCTGGAGACCTGACCCTGCATAAGAGATTAGTTCTTTTTCTTCACCACCCACTTCTGAAGGGGTGGCAAAGAGTTCATCATTCTGCGAGCTCCATAAGAGAAAGGTGGCATAGAAGCCAATCCACTTTGTTTCACATAAGAGGAATTAGGGTAAGCATATGAATAAGCAGAGAAATTCTTCGAGGACTTATGAACATAATGGTTAGAAGAATAATGCTCATATTCATAGCCCTTAGGTCTTCCCTGCGAAACAGAAGTGTTAGCACGATGATGTTCATATGAGGATTTTGATCCTTTTGAGGAATTTGATCCATGTGAGGACTTGGATCCATATGGAGAATTTGGTCCATATGAGGAATTTGATCTGGGGTTCCTATCCTTCACAGGTGGTGTCATGATTACATTCACCTGAAGATTTTCAAGGCACTTTTTGGGAACCCAGATTTTCTTCATAGGGGGATTGTTCCTACAGTTAATGCCAACATATCTAGCAAATACTTCACCATTCTGATTTTTGAACAACTTATAGTTTGGGTCAAATGACTCATCAGAAGAATGAGGAGATTCACATGTAAAGCCAGATAGAATAGATGGATCTACTGGAGGTCCCTTTGCAGCAACCCATGAGGTTTTGGGCTACTTCTCAGGCTTCTAGTATGTTCCATCAGTATTGAGTTTCCTCTCAAAGGCAATACCCTCTTTCCTAGGGTTCCTGTTGAGGATCTGCTTTTTAAGCACATCACAAAGACCCTGATGCCCTTTGAGGCTTTTGTACATGCCTGTCATATACAATTCCTTTAGCCCTGCATTGTCAGTGATACTAGCAATATCCTCAGATGAGGAATTAGTGATAGCAGAGACAGGTGAAGAATTTGTAGCAATAGAAGCATTTGAACTTTCAGGTGAAGAATTAGCAGATTCACGTTCAATGCACTTCAAACATGGAGGAATTAATTCTTCCTGAGCAGTGCTGATTTGTTGAGCAAGTAATGAATCATGCTCCTTCTGAAGATCTTCATAACTCACCCTTAGCTTCTCAAGATCTTGCTTTCTTTGAAGAAATTCATAAGAAAGCTTCTCATGATCACATAAGAGAGTGTTATGATGACTTTGAAGGTTGTCAAACTTAGACTAAAGTCTCTGAAGATTTTCAGTCAAAGTTTTTGTGCGATCCATTTCTTCACCCGACATATCATCACTTTTATTTAACATATTTTGAACCTTTTCAAAAGCCTTTTGTTGTTTCATAGCAATCTTAGCAAGTTTAGAGTAGCTAGGCTTGAGGTTTTCATCAGATTCATCCTCACTTGATTCAGAGGAGGGATATTTGAGTACCTTGGCACCCTTTGCAATGAAGCAATAGGTGGGAGCACAGTCATCATCATCGTCATCAGCCTTGTTGTGGAAGCCATTTTCATCAGTGTTGAAGATAGAATTGCTGATGAACGCAGTAGCGAGGGCTAGGCTCGCCACACCAGATTCTGACTCCTCAGATGCCTCCTCTTCCTCATGTTACTCAGAATCATCCTCAGAGTCCATTTCCTTTCCAATGAATGCCCGAGCCTTCTTGGAGCTGCTCTTCCTGTGAGATGAAGACTTTGAGGATTTTGATGATAAGATTTTGAAGATTTCTTCTTCTTCTTTGAATCATCAGAACTGTAATCCTTGTATTTCTTCTTCTTTGATTCTTTTTCCCACTGAGGACAGTCTTGAATGTAGTGACCGGGTTTCTTGCATTTGTGACACAGTCTCTTCTTGTAGTCACGGGATGAGGAATCATCACTTCTTAAGGATTTTCCAAAGCGACCACGTCTTGATAACTTCTAGAATTTCTTCACGAGCATTGCTAGGTCCTGACTTAGTTCTTTAGGATCACCAAGACTGCTACCAGAATCTTCACCTTCAGATTCAGACACTGCCTTGGCCTTCAGAGCACGTGATCAGCCATAGCTCGGTCCATAGAGATCTCTCTTCTCAGCAAGCTGGAAATCGTGAGTGTTTAGCCTCTCGAGGATATCAGCGGGATCAAGTGACTTGTAGTCTCCATGTTCTTGTATCATCAATGCCAGAGTATCAAATGAGGAATCAAGCGATCTCAGCAATTTCTTCACCACCTCATGGTCGGTGATGTCAGTGGCACCAAGTGCTTGAAGCTCATTTGAGATGTCAGTGAGGCGATCGAAGGTTTGCTGAACATTTTCATTGTCGAGTCTTTTGAAGCGGTTGAAGAGATTGCAAAGAACGTCAACTCGGGAGTCATGTTGTGTTGATACTCCTTCATTGACCTTGGACAGCCTATCCCAGATAACCTTAGCTGTCCGCAAAGCACTCACTCTACCATACTACCCTTTGCTCAGATGGCCACATATGATGTTCTTCTCTTGAGAGTCGAGTTGCTTGAATCTCTTCACGTGATCACGTCAGCAGCGTTGATGGTAGGGGTGACAGAGGGGACACCATTCTCCACAACATACCAGAGATCATTATCAATTGCCTCAAGATGCATGCGCATCTTATTTTTCTAGTAGGGGTAGTCTGTCCCATCGAAGGTAGGACACCCAGCAGAGACCTTGATCATACCTGCGGTCGACATAACTAAAACTCCAGGCGGTTAAACCAAAATCACACAGAACAAGGGAGTACCTTGCTCTGATACCAATTGAAAGTGCGTTAAGTCGACTAGAGGGGGAGTGAATAGGCGATTTTTATGAATTCTTCATTGAGGAATTTCAGGGTGAGGAAATTCCTAAGCGAAGAACTACTTGCAGTGGAATAAGCACTCAGATGCATACATGACATAACATAAACATGGACATCATGATGAAATGAAAACAGATAGACTACAGAAAGCGTAAGCACAGGATAAAATAGGACGAAGACAAACTGACTGAAGAAATTGAACTAAGGAATTTGAGAAAGTCTTCAGTCAAAGTCTTCAAACAGAATTTGAGAAAGCGTTTGCAGGTGTTTGGGTTTGGGTTTTCCTCACTCGATGGTTTTTGCTCAAAGTCCTCGGAGGATGGGATGCTCTCAAATGACAAGTGTCAGTTTCTCTCGGAGCAGCCAACCAGCTAGTGGTTGTAGGGGGCGACTATTTATAGCCTAGGGAGCAGCCCGACATGATAAGACATAAATGCCCTTCATTGATATGACCGTTAGATGGGTAGATATTTTGGGACAGCTGGCGCGTAACACAACAATGGTCGGATATTTGTGGCTTAAATTCCTGAGGGCTATCATGTTCCTCACTGTGTAGGCAATCCGCACCGCCGAATTCCTAACTCCTCAGTCAGAACAAATTTCTCAGAGACCAGAAGAACTTCGTCTCTGTCACTGAAGAATATGACTGAACTGTATGAGATTTCGAATGGCTTCACCCGAAAGGATTGGTAGGTGTAGGATTTTGAGTTGAGCATCACATGGAAATTTTTCCTTAGTATTTCCTGTCGGGGGAAATCGACCTCCACGAGCACCTATGGGGACGGAGCCCCTTTTTGGTTCGGTGGGGGGCGGAGGTTGCACAAAGAGCAGATCGAGGCGACACACACACAACGATTTTACCCAGCTTCGGGCCGCACGGATGCGTAAAACCCTACTGCTGCTTGTCTGGTTGATTCGAGTTCTTGCTCTGGAGCGCAAGAAGCTACAGTAACTTGGAGCTGGACGTAGACGAGGGTCTACTGGGTGTCCTCCTTCCGGGCTTTCCCCCCCTACGTGCGCATGGGCCTCCTTTTATATGCTAAGGGGTTTCCCACAGGTAGCGACGCAGGTGAGGGTAAAAATGGCAAGGAACTGTGCGAACAGTGGCCGCACAGTGCTATCGCACCTAACTCTGACGGCGGGGGACAAAGGCATTAAATGCCCGTCTGGATCGCCCGAACAGTACCGAGGCGGACCGTTGGGGGCGCCTCCGCTTGCCACGGGGGCGACTCTGCCAACGTCGCATGCCACCGCGCGCCTCAGGTTGCGCGGCTCCCCGCCACGTGCCTCTGGGGAAGCTCCAGAGTGACGCGTGGTCAGGTGAGCTAGAGCGCAGGCCTGAGGTGGTGGTTTGTCGTGGCAAGTGGCTTGCCGCGGTGGTTGTCTTGCCGCACCTGAAAGCTTGCCGCTCGTCAGGCCTTGCCGGGGCGCGCGGCGCGCCGCGGCGGGCTTTTCTTGGGGTGTCTTGGCTTGGCCGTCCCGGCGAGCTCCTCCCGCCGGGGCCTTGGTGCTTCGGCTTAGTCGTCCCGGCAAGCTCCTCTTGCCGGGGCCTTGTCGCCTTGGCCCGGCAAGCTCCTCTTGCCGGACCTCGCCTCCTTGGCCCGGCAAGCTCCTCTTGCCGGGGCCTGGTCTTCTAGGCTCGATCACTTGGCCTTCGCCGGCCCAGAAAGGGCCGTGGAGACTCTTGTCGCTCCCCTGGCAAGCCTTGCCGCGGGACGCTACTACTGCCCGTGCACAAGTTCGGGGTACTAAGGTACCCCTACTTTAGTACACCGACAGGAGCCCCCGGGTCTGGGCCATACACGGTGCCGAGCGTTGTTGGGCCAGGCCCTAACAGTGCACGGGCACGCGTGGCCTGGGTTGCGCTGCTCCTTAACTCCGTGCCCGTCGCGCCCTCCCCAAGTGGCGCGCGCTTATCGCGGCGTCGTGGGGGGGCGAGGCGTGCGAGGCGTGCGTGACGTGGGTGGCGTGCGCGGGGCTGAGGCCCGCAGGCATGCGTCACGTCGGGCACGATTCCTTTATTTGGAAAGGCATAACGTCCGCCCCCACTTTCAAGCGGGGGGAGACGTGGAGGCGCGGCCTGGTGAACGAGCGGGGTCGAGGCGCGGCTCTCGGGGCGCCCGCCCCCACGATCACGGGGTGGGAAGAGGTCGCCTCATCTGTCGCCTCGGACGTGCTCGCCCGCCATGCGTCCTCCATGCGCTTGGGGTTGCGGTGGTGGAGGCAGGAAACCGGGCCGATGCGGGTCGAAGTAGAGGGTCGGCCCCGTCGCCTGCCCTTCCTCTGCTTTGATTGGTTGGGCGGGGCGGCCGAGCCCCCACTCCGCCCCTTTATAAGGAGCGGAAGGGGGTGATGAGGGTCCGCACTCCTTCCTTCTTTCTTCTCTTAGATCCCTGGTCCCCTCTCCCCAACTGTCATGGAGAAAGGGAACCCTGGTCCTTCTTCGGTGGCGGCAAGGGTTGCCGCCAGGCAGCGCGCCCCTCCTCCCCTTGCACTAGTGGTGACGGAGCCAACCGTAAGGGGAAGGGGGAGGGGCGAGGTCGTGGACGAGGCCGTGGACGGGGCCGAGGCGCTCGAGGCGGGCGGGGCGGTGCGCCGGCCTCGCCTCCGTCGACGGCTCCGTTTCTCCCGGCGGTTCATCACGGGGACGACCCCTGTGAGTTCATCATCAGGCTGCGTCGGGCGCCTCGCCGTCGCCTCCGCCTCCCGGCTCCCTTCGTGGACGTCCTGGAAGCGGAGCAACACGAGACGCTGAGACTGCGCATGAGGGGCTGCGGGATCAGTGGTACGCGAGTCCACGTCGAATCCCGAGCCCCCGGCGTGATGTATCTTGGCCGAGGGTGGAAGTCGTTCGCCCGGATCCACAGCTTGATGGAGGGGTTCACCCTCCATTTTAAGCTGATGGAGGGTGATCTCCTCTCCGTCAAGGTCTTCGGGGACCTCGGCACCCGGGCCCGGTGCTACGTGGATAGCTCCTCCGACAGCGAAGGCTCCTCCTCGAGCGAGAGTGACGAGGAGGGGAGCGACAGGGACGACGAGGGGAGCGGTCGCCGGGATGACGGGTCCAACTAGGTGCCGGTCGCAGCTCCGCGTGGCACCGGCGACCCCCATCATCCGTGTCGCTGGCGCTGTGAACTCCCCGGGGTCGTCTCCTTGGGCAGCTGGCGTAGGGAGGCTGTGGAAGAGGAAGAGGGCGGGCGGCAAGGCCGCTGCCTCGTCTTCCAGCTTCGCCCCAGACGCCGTCACCACGCCTGCTCGCGGCGACGACCACCGGGGTCTTCTCTCTGGCCCGGCAAGCTCCTCTTGCCGGGGCTTCGTCTTCTCGGGCGGCCGGAGTGGCGAGGCTGTGGAAGAGGCCGGCGGCAAGGCCGTCAACTCGGAGTACGAGGGCTAGATGCCCTCGACAGCGTGTTGACGTCCCGCAGCCTCCTTTTCGAGCTCCGCTTCCGGCGTCGCCGTCTCCATCCGGCCTCCAGAGCCCCCGGGCGGAGCCCCGGATGCTCTCTTGGCGTCTTCTGCCACCCGTAGGTCGTCTAGGCGCCCCTTTTGCCCTTCTCGCCTCCTTGCCCTACCTCCTGAGGAGAGAGACAAGAAAGGGATCACGGGCACCTTATCTCTTTTTATCTTGTAAGCCCTCGGGCCTTAATTGTGTTTAAATCTTGTAATCCCATCTTTCATGTTTTTCATTCTCTCTGAGCTGTACCTGAGTGGAATGTTTTTAATGAAAAGGGAGTGTTTGCCGGACCATTTGTCTCGCGGGTACATCCCGCGGCAAGGAGCGAACCCTTTGCATCGTTAAGATAGACACTTTCCCGCCCGGCAACGGACCCTGCCGTCTCCCCGTGCCTCTTGGCCCTCCACACGCTCTTGGCGGAGGCAGGGAGAAGGCGGGTTCTGGCCCTTCGCTTCCTCCTCTTGCCGCCGCGGCTACTATCAGAAGCGGGCCCCGGGAACGCGCTCCGGGGTTTGTCGCTTAAGAGAGCACGACAGCTTTTAGGAGGAAGCAAGGTTTTCGCATTCCGCAGCTCACGAGAGAATGCATGATAAGGGATGTAAAGACTTATCTGAGGTTGCAACCCCCGGCAACTCTGGCTTGCCGGGGCGCGGGTGCTGGCTCGCCCTTCTCCCCTTCTTCGTCCTTGAGCGGCTCGGCAAGGGTATGCAATTCCTGCGAGCCAAAGGGGAAGGACGGGAAAAAGACGCGGACTCGACCTCTAAGTTAGGGGTTAGCGACTGTTAGGCACTACCAACCCTAACCAAGGATGAGACTCGACTCAGCATGCATGCTAAAACTTGGGGGCACCAGCGCTTCATTATCTGCTGCCAGGGTCTGTGCCTGGCTTTGTACAAAGGATTACATGCAACTGCGGCAAGACTTTTGTACAAAGAGTTGGTTGCCGGACGGGGTCCGACAACCGCGCCTTACGGGTAAAACTTGCGAAGATGCTCAATGTTCCAGGAATTGCTCACCGGAGTACCATCTTCGGTCTCGAGGCGGACGGCGCCGGGCCTCGTGACTCGTTTCACCCGGTAAGGGCCTTCCCACTTCGGCGTCAACTTGTTGTGTATCTTGGCCGACTGAACGCGCCGAAGAACAAGGTCGCCTTCCTCGAGGCTCCTGGCTTTAACTTTGCGGCTATGATAGCGACGCAGAGCTTGCTGGTAGCGAGCGGATCGCACAGCAGCCTGGAGACGATCCTCCTCGAGGAGCAGTGCGTCATCTTCACGCGACCGCTCTTGCTCAAGCTCATCATAAGCGAGCACTCGAGGTGACCCGTATACGAGTTCAGTGGGGGTAATTGCTTCTGCTCCATAGACTAGAGCAAATGGTGTCTGGCCGGTGGCTCGATTTGGCATCGTTCTGACCGACCAAAGAACCGCCGGCAGCTCCTCGATCCAGTTCCGTCCGTGCTTGAGCAGCCTGTCAAAACTTCTGGTCTTGAGCCCGCGCAGTACCTTGGGGTTGGCCCTTTCCGCTTGACCGTTGCTCCGGGGATGAGCAACAGAAGCGAAGCAGACCTTGGTGCCGAGGTCTTGGGTGTACTGCATGAAAGCGTGGCTTGTGAACTGCGTACCGTTGTCGGTGATGATCCTGTTGGGGACCCCGAAGCGGCAAACAATCGACCTGAAGAATTTGATCGCGGACTGGGCTGTCACCTTCCTCACCGGTTCCACTTCTGGCCACTTTGTGAACTTGTCGATGGCAACGAACAAGTACTCAAAGCCCCCGACGGCTCGGGGGAAGGGGCCGAGGATATCGAGCCCCCAGACCGAGAAGGGCCAGGACAAAGGGATCGTCTAGAGAGCTTGAGCTGGCTGGTGAAGGAAATATGCCCTAGAGGCAATAATAAAGTTATTATTTATTTCCTTATATCATGATAAATGTTTATTATTCATGCTAGAATTGTATTAACTGGAAACATAATATATGTGTGAATACATAGACAAACAGAGTGTCACTAGTATGCCTCTACTTGACTAGCTCATTAATCAAAGATGGTTATGTTTCCTAGCCATGAACAAAGAGTTGTTATTTGATTAACGAGATCACATCATTAGTTGAATGATCTGATTGACATGACCCATTCCATTAGCATAGCACTCGATCGTTTAGTATGTTGCTATTGCTTTTATCCATGACTTATACATGTTCCTTTAACTATGAGATTATGCAACTCACGTTTACCGTAGGAACACTTTGTGTGCTACCAAACGTCACAACGTAACTGGGTGATTATAAAGGTTCTCTACAGGTGTCTCCGAAGGTACATGTTGGGTTGGCATATTTCGAGATTAGGATTTGTCACTCCGATTGTCGGAGAGGTATCTCAGGGCCTTCTCGGTAATGCACATCACATAAGCCTTGCAAGCATTGCAACCAATGAGTTAGTTGCGAGATAATGTATTACGGAACGAGAAAAGAGACTTGCCGGTAACGAGATTGAACTAGGTATTGGATACCGACGATCGAATCTCGGGCAAGTAACATACCGATGACAAAGGGAACAACGTATGTTGTTATGCGGTCTGACCGATAAAGATCTTCGTAGAATATGTAGGAGCCAATATGGGCATCCAGGTCCCGCTATTGGTTATTGACTGGAGACGTGTCTTGGTCATGTCTACATTGTTCTCGAACCGTAGGGTCCGCACGCTTAAGGTTTCGATGACAGTTATATTATGAGTTTATGAGTTTTGATGTACCGAAGGAGTTCGGAGTCCCGGATGAGATCGGGGACATGACGAGGAGTCTCGAAATGGTCGAGACGTAAAGATCGATATATTGGACGACTATATTCGGACATCGGAAGGGTTCTGAGTGGTTCGGGTATTTTTCGGAGGTACCGGGGAGTTACGGGATTACGGGAGAAGTAATGGGCCTTGATGGGCTTTAGTGGGAAGAGGAAAAAAAGGCTGTTGCGCCCCCCCTCCCCACTAGTCCGAATTGGACTAGGGAAAAGGGGGCCGGCCACCTTTCCTTCTCCTCCTATTCCTTCTCCCTTCCTCCCCTCTTGGTGGACTCCTACTAGGACTTGGAAACCTAGTAGGACTCCACACCCTGGCGCGCCTAACCCTAGGCCGGCCACCCCCTCCCTTGCTCCTTTATATACGGGGGCAGGGGGCACCCCAAAGACACACAAGTTGATCTACGGATCGTTCCTTAGCCGTGTGCGGTGCCCCCTTCCACCAAATTCCACCTCGATCATATCGTTGCAGTGCTTAGGCGAAGCCCTGCGCCGGTAACACATCAAGATCGTCACCACGCCGTCGTGCTGACGGAACTCTTCCTCGACGCTTTGCTGGATCGGAGCCCGGGGATCGTCATCGAGCTGAACGTGTGCTAAGAACTCGGAGGTGCCGGAGTAACGGTGCTGTGATCGGTTGGACCGCGAGGAGAACGTACGACTACTTCCTCTACGTTGTGTCAACGCTTCCGCTTCGGTCTACGAGGGTACGTAGACAACACTCTCCCCTCTCGTTGCTATGCATCACCATGATCTTGCGTGTGCGTAGGAAATTTTTTGAAATTACTACGTTCCCCAACAGCTGGTGTATCTTCTTGGAATGGAACTGGCACGCTTCACACTTGGTTACTTGTGCAGTCGCATCCTGGAGGGCTGTTGGCCAGAAAAAACCTTGCCGGAACGCTTTGCCGGCAAGTGCTCTGGCGCCAATGTGGTGTCCACATATGCCTCCGTGTATCTCCGCCAACAGCTCCTGTCCGTCTTCCCGGTGAATGCACTTCAATTTCACCCCATTGCGTCCTCTTCTGTACAGTGCGCCGTCGACGAACTGGTATATACTGGACTGCCGGGCTACTCTTTCCGCTTCTTCTTGTTCTTCGGGAAGTTCTCCTGTCTGGAGGAAACGGACGATCTGCTGTGCCCACGTCGGAGCCTGTGGCTCGACGACGAGGACTAAAGGCATGTCGGCGGCTGCGGGAACATCAGCTTCTACGGCGAGGACTTGGGGCTCAGCCGGAGCTTGACGTTCCCCGGCAAGCTTGCCGGGGCATGGCTTGCCGAGAGCGCCTGCTTCGTCGGGACAAACCCTGGGGCTTGCCGGAGCGGGCAGCTCCTCAGCACTCTTGGCGTCGATCTTGGGGACTCTCTTGGCGGCGGCTTCGGGAAGCTCTGCCGGGAGATAGTCACCGGAGACCGATTTTCTCTTCTTGCTTGGCCCAGTCGATGGTGTCACGGATGGCTGACTCAGCTTGAGCACAAAAGTCCCTGGTTCCACAGGTAGCTTTAGTGCGGCGCATTTTGACAGGCCGTCGGCGATGTCGTTCTCTGCTCTTGGAACGTATTCCATTTGCAGGCCGTCAAAGCGCTCTTCCAGCTTCCTCACTTCATCAACGTAAGCCTCCATCAACGGGCACTGGTAATCCTTGTTCACTTGGCGGACGACGAGCTGCGAGTCACCCCTGACAATGAGCTTCTTGATCCCAAGTTCTGTCGCGATCCTGAGACTGGCGAGCAAACCTTCATACTCTGCCGTATTGTTGGTTGCTTGCTCCTTGGGAAAGTGCATCTGGACGATGTACTTGAGGTGCTCTCCGGTGGGCGCGATGAGCAGCACGCCGGCACCGGCGCCTTCCAGCGAAAAGGCACCATCAAAGTACATCAGCCACTCTTTGGTTGCTTCCTTGCCGGGGATGCTCGTCTCTGGAATTTCTTCGTCCGGTGTCGGCGTCCACTCTGCTATGAACTCTGCCAATGCTCTGCTCTGGATGGTTGATGTGCTCTCGAACTTGAGGCCAAAGCTTGACAGTTCTAGTGCCCACTCGACAATCCTGCCTGTTGCTTCGGGATTCTGCAGTATCCTCTTAAGCGGGAAGCAAGTGACCACTGTGATCTCGTGTGCTTGGAAGTAATGGCGCAGCTTCCTCGAGGCCATGAGGAGGCCGAAGAGCAATTTCTGCACACCAGAGTACCTCGACCTAGCCCCTGCAGGAGGGAACTGACGAAGTAAACTGGGCGCTGCACCATCCTCTTCTTCTGCACTTCCCCTTGCGCTTGCGCGGATTCGCCTTTGCCGGGGCCAGAGCTTGTCGGGGAAGCCCCCTGCTTGTCGTCGGACGCGCTTGCCGTGGTTGCTGGCTCGTCATCAGCTTCCCTCTCCGCTACTAACGCAGCACTAACCACTTGATTGGTTGCCGCTAGGTAGAGCAGCAACTTCTCTTGCGGTCTAGGCGCGACAAGTATAGGAGCGGAGGACAGGTATTTCTTCAAGTCTTGCAGCGCAGCCTCCGCTTCCGGAGTCCATTTTACTGGACCTGCCTTTTTCAAGATTTTGAAAAACGGCAGGGCGCGTTCCGCAGACCTGGAAATAAACCTGCTGAGAGCTGCCACGCAGCCGGCAAGTCTTCGCACGTCCTTGACACGCGTTGGTGCTTCAATCTGCTCGATGGCCTTGATCTTGTCGGGGTTGCCTTCGATCCCACGCTGAGACACGAAGAACCCGAGAAGCTTGCCGGAGGGGACTCCGAACACGCACTTCTCGGGGTTGAGCTTGAGGCTGATCTTGCGCAAGTTCGCAAAGGTCTCTTCCAAGTCTTGAACCAAGGTTGCCTTGTCTCTGCTCTTGACCACAATGTCGTCCATGTAGGCCTCCACATTTCTGTGGATCTGTGGCTCGAAAGTAGTGTGGACAACCCTCGCAAACGTCGAGCCTGCGTTCTTCAGTCCAAAAGGCATCCGCACAAAACAGTACGTGCCGCATGGAGTGATGAACGCAGTCTTCTCTTCATCTTCTTTGGTCATGAAAATTTGGTGGTACCCGGAGTAGGCGTCGAGGAATGAAAGCAGGTCACATCCGGCCATGGAGTCAACAATCTGGTCGATGCGCGGCAAGGGAAATGGATCTTTAGGGCAGGCTCTGTTGACATCGGTGAAATCGATGCAAAGCCTCCATTTCCCGTTTGCTTTGCGCACGACAACAGGATTGGCCAACCACGTCGGATGGAGCACGCCTCTGACGAGGCCTTCCGCTTCCAACTTCCTGATCTCCTCCGCGATAAACTCTTGGCGCTCCACCGCTTGTTTCCTGACTTTTTGCTTGACGGGCCGCGCATGAGGACAGACGGCAAGGTGGTTCTCAATCACTTCCCTGGGAACGCCGGGGATGTCAGATGGTTGCCAGGCAAACACATCGACATTCGCCCGCAGGAAAGCAACGAGCGCGCTTTCCTATTTGGGGTCGAGAGTGGCACTGATGGTGAAGGTACCACCAGTGCCGTCCTCCTTGGCGGGCACCTTCTTGGTCGCTGGTGGAGCAGCCGTCGTCTTCTTGTGTTCACCGGCGGGGCTCGATGGCGCGTCCTCAACGGCAGCGCAGCGCTCCGAAGAGGCGCGCTTGCCGGAGTGGGCGCCAGAGCATTCGCCGGGCTTGGCTTTCTTGCCGAGAGATCTCGATGGCACGTCCTCGACGGCAGCGCAGCACTCCGAGGAGGCGCGCTCGCCGGAGTGGGCGCCAGAGCACTTGCCGGGCTTGGTCTTCTTGCCGGCGGGGCTCGATGGCATGTCCTCGACGGCAGCGCGGCACTCCGAAGAGACGCGCTTGCCGAAGTGGGCGCCAGAGCACCTGCCGGACTTCTTCTTTCCCCCGGAAGCTCCAGCGGCAAGTGGGCCGCGGGCCGTTGCTGCTGTTGCGTCCCGGTATATTTGGTCGACGCAGATAAGGGCATCCTTCTTGTCGCCGGGGACAAAATGACGCTTATCGGGCCAGGCATCTTGAGCATGTTATACGCGTAGTGAGAGGCCGCCATGAACTTGGCGAGCGCTGGTCGGTCGAGGATCCCGTTGTAAGGCAACGGAAAGTCGGCGACGTCAAAGGTGACCTTCTCAGTCCTGAAATTCAGCTCGCTGCCAAATGTTACCGGCAGCGTGATCTTTCCCTTCGGCTTGCTCCTTCCGGGGTTGATTCCTTGGAATGTGCCGGGTTCTTCGAGCTCGCTGTCGGGAACTTGGAGTCTCCGGAGAACAGTAGAGGAGATCAGATTCAAGCCGGCCCCGCCGTCAACTAGCATCTTAGTGACCTTGAGGTTGCGGACCGTTGGGGAAACCAACATCGGCAAGCACCCGACCGTGGTTGTGCGATCAGGGTGGTCCTCAATGTCGAAGATGATAGGCGTGCTGGACCATCTCAGGGGTCTGCGTGACTCGACGGGTGGCTCCGCTGCATTGACCTCCCGCACCCACCGTTTAAGCTGGTGGTGGGAAGCGTGCAGGGAGGCACCGCCGTCCACACACAAAACCTCAGTGGCTTTCTGAAACTCCTGCTCGCTGGTCTCGGGGTCTTCCATGTCTTCGTCGTCGTCATCGTCTTCATCCTTGTCGCGTCCCCGGGGAGGTCTGTCTGCTTGCCGCTGCTTGTCCTTGCCACGGCGCTCCCCCGGGCCGGGACGCTTCGTGCCGGATCCCCCGCCGCCTGCTTGGGCTCTCTCCTTGTCGCGTCGTGCGTACTCGGCCTTCTGCAGCTCGACGAGTTGCTCGACTTGCTTGCAACTCTGGAGGTCGTGGCCCCTGGTACGGTGGATCTTGCAGTACTTCTTTGTCGGTACCGTCCCGCTTATCGGCAGCAGCCACCGCCCGGCAGTTGGCACACCCGACAACCTCCTTGCCGGGGCCTCCCGCCTGGGCTTTCTTGGCGGATCCCTCGCTGCCGGACTTCTCGACAACCAGTACCTCTGGGTTTTTCTTCTTTTTGCCGTTCCGCCGCCGGCCTCTCCTCGCCGGGGTGGTACCTTCACTGTCGGATTCTCCTTCTCCAACACTTTCTCCGGGGAGCTTCCTCCCCTCCTCAGCGCGTGCACACTTGTCGGCCAGGGCGTAAAGCTCGCTGACCTACTTGATTTTGCACATCGCCATCTCCTCCCGCATCCTGCGGTTGCGCACGTTCTGGTGGAACGCGCTGATCACCGCGGCGGGGTGGACGTCTGGGATGTTGTAGTGCACACGCCTGAACCTCTAGATGAACTTGCGCAAAGGCTCCCCCTCCTTCTGAACAAGCAGATGAAGGTCGCTTGCCTGGCCATGGGGTTTGTGGCCGCCCGTGAAGGCGCCAACGAACTAATGGCATAGATCTGGCCAGGAGGAGATGGAGCCGTCCGGCAAGTGCATGAGCCAGGATCTGACGTTGGGCTTGAGTACCAGCGGGAAGTAGTTGGCAAGGATCTTGTCGTCGCGTCCCCCGGCAGCCTGCACCGCAATGGTGTAGATGCTGAGGAACTCCGACGGGTGCAACTTGCCGTCGTACTTCTCGGGCACGTCGGGCTTGAAGTTCTTCGTGCTGGGCCACTGGACTTGCCGCAGCTCGCGGGTGAACGCGGGGCAGCCTACCGAATACGGCAGTTCGCCTGGTTCCCCCGGTGCGTGCATGTTTCCAGAGGGCTCAACGCGCTGGTCTGATTGACGTCGCGCCTCTCTTCTGCGCTCGATGCGGGTTCGAGCGTCTTCTTCCCTTCGTTCGTGAAGGACTTGGCGTTGGTCGCAGCGAGTTCGCGGGTTCGACGACGCGGTGGAGTCATTGTCGAGGCGAGCCCGGCGAGTCGGCGACCGCGGCTTCTGGGGCGGGGAGTGCACGGTGGTCGCACCTCCGCCATTCTTGGCGCCATCGGTTCTCGCCTGGGTGACTGGCCGCGGCTGCGACGCGCTGTGCTGACGCAGAGTGTCGCCGTTGGCGAAACCGATGAGGCTCTGGATGGTTGCCCTCTAGTCGTCGAGCTTGTCCACCGTCGGAGGGTAGTCAAGGAGTAGCTGAGCTCGCGCGAGAGCTTCCGCTGGGGTGGCGGGCTGAGGCGGCGAACGGCGCGAGGAGCGGGATGTGCTCGAACTCCTAACTATGTTAGAAGGAGCAGCACCCGGTCCAGGCAGCCGCGCGACGCTCGTTCCGGCACGCTAGATCGCATGCTGGTCCTGAGCGCCTTGGGACCCACCAGCACGGTCTGGGTCCAGCGAGCGTATGGTACCATGGGTACCATGACGCTGCTGGTTTCGCGCCTCCTGAGAGGGGCGCGGGGCGAGCTCGGACATCGTGGGACCAAGAACTGGTTCGACGGCGCCCGTTCCTCCGCCGGCGTCCTCCCCACCACCCGTCTGCTCCATGGCGGTGGGTTCGACGCTGACGGACCGGTCACCTCCGGAGCTTTCTTCTTCGGCGCCATGCCGGCGCAAATAATGAGAGTCTGGCTCGCGCGGACGCCGGATCTGGTTCACACAACCTCGACGCACCCCCTACCTGGCGCGCCAAAGATGCCGGGGGAAATCGGCCTCCACGAGCACCTATGGGGATGGATCCCCTTTTCGGTTCGGCAGGGGGCGGAGGTTGCACAAAGAGCAGATCGAGGCGACACACACAACGATTTTACCCAGCTTCGGGCCGCACGGATGCGTAAAACCCTACTGCTGCTTGTCTGGTTGATTCGAGTTCTTGCTCTGGAGCGCAAGAAGCTACAGTAAGTTGGAGCTGGACGTAGACGAGGGTCTACTGGGTGTCCTCCTTCCGGGCTTTCCCCCCCTACGTGCGCATGGGCCTCCTTTTATATGCTAAGGGGTTTCCCACAAGTAGCGACGCAGGTGAGGGTAAAAATGGCAAGGAACTGTGCGAACAGTGGCCGCACAATGCTATCGCACCTAACTCTGACGGCGGGGGACAAAGGCATTAAATGCCCGTCTGGATCGCCCGAACAGTACCGAGGCGGACCGTTGGGGGCGCCTCCGCTTGCCACGGGGGCGACTCTGCCAACGTCGCATGCCAACGCGCGCCTCAGGTTGCGCGGCTCCCCGCCACGTGCCTCTGGGGAAGCTCCAGAGTGACGCGTGGTCAGGTGAGCTGGAGCGCAGGCCTGAGGTGGTGGTTTGCCGCGGCAAGTGGCTTGCCGCGGTGGTTGTCTTGCCGCACCTGAAAGCTTGCCGCTCGTCAGGCCTTGCCGGGGCACGCGGCGCGCCGCGGCGGGCTTTTCTTGGGGTGTCTTGGCTTGGCCGTCCCGGCGAGCTCCTCCCGTCGGGGCCTTGGTGCTTCGGCTTAGTCGTCCCGGCAAGCTCCTCCATCCGGACCTCGCCTCCTTGGCCCGGCAAGCTCCTCTTGCCGGACCTCGCCTCCTTGGCCCGGCAAGCTCCTCTTGCCGGGGCCTGGTCTTCTAGGCTCGATCACTTGGCCTTCGTCCGGCCCAGAAAGGGCCGTGGAGACTCTTGTCGCTCCCCTGGCAAGCCTTGCCGCGGGACGCTACTACTGCCCGTGCACAAGTTCGGGGTACTAAGGTACCCCTACTTTAGTACACCGACATTTCCTCGACCCCCTTTACCAGTACGGTGTTTCCTATGACTCAAGAAAGAGAAAATGAAACTATGAAAACAAAAGTCTTCACGCTTCATGTTCCTCGAATGGATACCTAGTCTTCAAGGTCACACCAATTTCTTCACTTTCAAAGTCTTCAGAAAGTCTTTAGAAATCCAAAGTCTTCGGTCGAAGAACTTCATTTTTAGGGGTCGACATTCTCTGTAAATATCAAACTCCTCATAGACTTATAGACCTGTGTACACTCATAAACACATTAGTCCAGTCTTCAATACACCAAAATCACTAAGGGGCACTAGATGCACTTACAAGGACACACAGTCTCGGACGCACAGTCCTCACCGTATTCTCCTTGAGCTAAGGTCACACAGACCTCGCCCAATCACTCGTGTTAAGTATTCAGGTGACTTCCAAACCTTCACAAACTCGATCACTCAGCAATCGATAATTTCCTCTTGGATGCTCTAGACCATGACGCCTAACCGTCTGGAAGATGCACAGTCTTCAAAGGTAACAAGCATCGGATCCACATAGGATCAATCTCTTCAGTGATGCTCAATCACTTTGGGTTTGTAGGTGTTTGGGTTTGGGTTTTCCTCACTTGATGATTTTCGCTCAAATTCCTCGGAGGATGGGATGCTCTCAGTGACAAGTGTCAGTTTCTCTCGGAGCAGCCAACCAGCTAGTGGTTGTAGGGGGCGGCTATTTATAGCCTAGGGAACAACCCGACATGATACAGGGGAAGCATAATATCTCACCCAAACTAGCAAATCCTACAACCAGATGTATCCATCCTTCAACACATAACCAAGAAATCTTCGGAAATCGTCTACCTCAACCTTCGAAAAGCATCCGTTATACGAGTCATGGCAATACTCCTGCACTCGCCACAGTACTGGGCTATCAGGGTTATCTCACCAACAACTGTACAAAAGAGATTTTCGATGTCGGCGTACTAAACTCAGGTATTCCAAAACCGCAACGATAAGACTATGACGACAACACCTCGGAGCTCAACTCCCCGGGACACTGCCACAACCCCTAAATGTCAGGAGGCAACCAAGACAATGCTGTCATCATAAAACCATCGGAACGATTGTAATATACCCGCGTGATCCTAAAAAAAATTTAGTGAAATTTGAGAAGAGAAGAGTCAAAACTCTACGTCAGGATGCCTTACCAGAAGGTCGAAGGGACTGGGGAGTAAAAAGAATTCCTAAACTCTCCGATATATAATTCCTAAATGACTCAAAACATTTTTCTAGACACAACTCGGCTGCTAAAAACGATCAATCAGTGGGGGCTCCTAAGGTCGGGGAAGGCTCTGATACCAACTTGTAACGCCCTCGATGCGGCTATATCTCCCACGTGTCGAGGCACGACTTAGAGGCATAACCGCATTGAAAGCAATGTCGCAAGTGAGGTAATCTTCACACAATCCATGTAATAAAATAAAGGGGAAAGATACATAGTTGGCTTACAATCGCCACTTCACACAAGTACATAAATAACATCCATCAAACAGGTTACACTCAAGGTCCGACTACGGTACCAAAATGAAAGAAGACTACCCCAAATGCTAACAGATCCCCGGATCACCCAACTGGGCTCCACTACTGATCATCTGGAAAAGAAACATAGTAACGGCCACGTTCCTCGTCGAACTCCCAAGTGAGCTCGGACGCGTCATCTGCACTGACATCGTTGGTACCTGCAACTGAGGTGATAATTTCTGTGAGTCACGGGGACTCAGCAATCTCACACCCGCGAGATCAAGACTATTTAAGCTTAAAGGTGGGAAAGGGGGTTTGTGAGGTGGAGCTGCAGCAAGCGACTAGCATATGGTGGTTACAGCGCAAAAGAGAGCGAGAAGAGAAGGCAAAGCACGGTCGAGAAGCTAGGAGTGATCAAGAAGTGATCCTGAAACAACCTACGTCAGACATAACTCCAACAACCGTGTTCACTTCCCAGACCCCGCCGAGAAGAGACCATCACGGTTACACACGCGGTTGATGTGTTTTAGTTAAGGTCAACTTCGGGTTTTCTACAACCGGACATCAACAAATTCCCATCTGCCTCATAACCGCGGGCACGGCTTTCGAAAGATAATACCCTGCAGGGGTGTCCCAACTTAGCCCATGATAAGCTCTCACGGTCAACGAAGGATATTCCTTCTACCGGGAAGACCCGATCAATCTCGGAATCCCGGACTACAAGACATTTCAACAGCAATAAAACAAGTCCAGCAAAGCCGCCCGATTGTGCCGACAAATCCTGATAGGAGCTGCACATATCTCGGTCTCAGGGCACATCCGGATGAGCAGTCCGTACAACTAAAACCAGCCCTCGAGTTGCCCCGAGGTGGCGCTGCAAAGGGCTCTAGTTTGGACCAGCAATCGAAGGAGAACTGGCCCGGGGGTTTAAAATAAAGATGACCCTTGAGTCTACAGAACCCAAGGGAAAAAGGCTAGGTGGCGAATGGTAAAACCAATGTTGGGCCTTGCTGGAAAAGTCTTATTCAAAGCGAACTGTCAAGGGGGTCCCATAAATCACCCAACCGTGTAAGGAACGCAAACTCCGGGAACATAACACCGGTATGACGGAAACTAGGGTGGCAAGAGTGGAACAAAACACCAGGCATAAGGCCAAGCCTTCCACCCTTTACCAAGTATATAGATGCATTAATTAAATAAGAGGTATTGTGATATCTCAACAAGTAAACATGTTCCAAACAAGGAACAACAAGTCCATGTTCCAACAAGGAACAAACTTCATCTTCACCTGCAACTAACAACGCTATAAGAGGAGCTGAGCAAAGCAGTAACATAGCCAAACAACGGTTTGCTAGGACATGGATGGTTAGGGGCTGACATGGCAATATAGGAGGGCATGATATAGCAAGTGGTAGGTATCGCAGCATAGGCATAGCAAAAGAGCGAGCAATCTAGCAAGCAAAGATAGAAGTGATTTCGAGGGTATGGTCATCTTGCCTGCAAGGTTCTCAGAGTTGTCGAAAGCTTGGTCCTCGTAAGCGTTCTCAACAGGTTCCTCGTTCACGTACTCGTCTCCCGGCTCTACCCAAGACAAGAGAACAAGCAAAGGAACCAATATCAACCACGATGCAATGCGCAAGCAACATGATGCAAAACATGGCATGATATGCGAGAGGTGATATGCAATGCGTATGCATGCTCCGGAAGGACAAGGATGAACAGGGCATAATCTTGGCAAACCAAGCATTCCACTGGATAGATGAGGTGATTTCGGTTGAAATCGATATAAAGATCACCGGAATCGGATGCACGGTTTGCAAATGGCAAGCAATACAAGAATGACACGAAACTGCCATAAACAGCATGATGCTACTTAGCAAGCAACAAATAATTAAGCTACTGCACCCAAACATGGCAACAAAGCATATGACAGTAATATACTCAAGATGCTCGACAAAAGATGAACACTGAGCTACGGCTAATTCACATCATAACAGGTTCAAAAAAGCATGGCAAAAGTGCAAACGATAACAAGTTCCCAGACTTAGTGAAATTATCAAAGTGGCAGAAACTAACATCAGGATGACATGTTCAGAGCAACGAAACAACATGCTACAGGTTCAGAACATAGCAAAGAAAGGAATGGCATGAATCTACTCAAGGCACTTGACAAAAGTCCCTTACTGACCATAAGCCAAAAAGGATCAGAAAATAAGATTACACCCATGTCAAATAAGCAAGTTTCGTTACAGGTTTCAGACTTGGCAGAAAACTGGACATGGCAGAAAACTAATAACGACTAGGCATGTTCGTGAGCTCGATGCACTCACTACAGAGAATTTCATGATAAACTAAGCATACATACATCAATAAGACATGGCATAGTAACTATACATAGCACGAATAACATCATATCATGCAAGGATCAACTACACCAAGCTTGGCAAAATCGAATAACATGTAAACAATCTGCCAGCAACATTTTGAAGCAAAAGTAGAGCTCGATTGACTCAAGCTATGGCACTCCATAATTGCAAACAAAGGCATGGGTGGATAGAGAAAATACTCAAGTTCAAAACTACCTTACTGATCATGCTCAAATTATGCATAGACCTCTCGGAAACAATAAGAATACATGGCATAAAAATAACAGCAGTCAGGGACTTAGTGAAATCACTAAGTCTCTGGAATCAGCAACATCAAGTGACCTAGTTTGCATGCTTGTGCTAGTCACCACAAGTATCACAAAAATACATGGAAAAACTCTCTGGATAGGTAACATGGCATATTACAAAACTCATGTAGGACTCAACTTCATAGGAGGTACACATCAATCATGGCAAAAATGACAAAAGTGCATGTTCAGATAAGATCCAGCAACTAATATCAACTAGCCCTCTTCTAACAGCATTTCGGGCATCAAGATGACTACAAATGAAAATGGTGCAATGTAACAAAATGGTGTACTCTTCGAGGCGAACAAAATGACATATTATGCGCGCGAAATGGAGCTACGGATGCAAAGTTATGGCATGATGAAGATGCGATGATGATGATGAAATGCACGGGACTTAGAAATATTTTGAGGGGAGAGAAGCCAACCGTTGGCGCGGAAATCGAGGTCCGCCAGGCGGA
Organism: Aegilops umbellulata; assembly: GCA_032464435.1. Taxonomy (NCBI): domain Eukaryota; kingdom Viridiplantae; phylum Streptophyta; class Magnoliopsida; order Poales; family Poaceae; genus Aegilops; species Aegilops umbellulata. The sequence goes on along the minus strand of CP136057.1, from coordinate 474,937,232 downwards.
TCTCGCCGGAGTTGGCCGGGAGGGCGCCGGAGGAGGCGGCTCGGCTCGGGGGCGGCCGGATCTGGGCACCCCAGCCCGGATCCGCGCGGGAGGCGGCGACTCGGGGACCGCGGGCGGCGGAGGGCGCGGTGGTGCGGCGGGCATGGCGAGCTGCGGCGGCGGCCGGCGGCGCGGCGGGGCGGCAAGCTGCGGCGGCGCGGGCGCGAGGCGGCGGCGCAGGCACGCGGGCGTGGGTGACAGGCGGCGGGGCGAGGCGCGGGCTGCGGGGGCCGGGCGCGGGCTCGGCGGGCCGGCGGGCGTGGGGCGGCGGCGGTGCCACGTGGCGAGGCCCGATTGGCCCGGGGCGGCGGTGGCGGCTGCGTCCGGCGCGACCGGACACGTCCGGCGGCGCGGGGCGACGGGGATCTAGGGTTAGGGTGGTTTTTGCCCGAGATTAGAGAAGGGGGAGGCCTTTTTATAGATAGGAGGAGCTAGGAGGCTCCAAACGGAGTGCGGTTTTCGCCCACGCGATCGTGATCGAACGGCGGAGGACATGGGAGTGACTTAGATGGGTTATTGGGCTGTTTTGGAGGGGTGTTGGGCTGCAACACACACGAGGCCTTCACGGTTACCCGGTTAACCGTTGGAGTACCAAACGAACTCCGATTGACCCGAAACTTGACAGGCGGTCTTCCGGTGCTATACCAAGGCCACATGTCAAACCTCGGTCCAATCCGGGAATGTTTAATACCCACTCACGAAGAAATGTAAAAGGGGACGCCGGGAGACATAGGAGCGCCGGATTGCAAAACGGACAACGGGAAAGATGCTCGAATTTATGAGACGAACACGTATGCGAATGCGATGCACATGATGACATGATATGAAATGCATGACATGACCAAAATGCAAAACGGAGAGAACCCAACCACGGAGGGAATATCATAACACATAGCCGAAAATGGCAAGAGTTGGATTACAAATATGGCAAGTTACAACTGGGGCGTTACAACACACCACCACTACGAGAGGATCTCGTCCCGAGATCTAGGACTGAAAGAACTCCGGATACTCGGAACGTATGTGGTCTTCACGCTCCCAGGTGGCCTCTCGGTCTGAATGATGTGACCATTTCACTTTGAGGAATTTGATTGACTTGTTGCGAGTCTTGCGCTCAGTTGTCTCAAGAATAGCAACTGGGTGCTCATGATAGGACAAATCTTCTTGAAGATCAATCTCTTCGAAGTTGATGGTGCGCTCAGGTGTCTTGAAGCACTTGCGAAGCTGTGACACGTGGAAGACATCGTGCACATTTGCAAAGTTGGAGGGGAGCTCAAGTTGATAGGCTAGATCGCCTCGTTTGCCGATGATCTTGAAGGGACCGACGTATCGCGGGGCAAGTTTCCCCTTGATACCGAAGCGACGAGTTCCTTTCATTGGAGAGACGCGGAGGTATACATGGTCTCCGATCTCGAATGCCACATCTCGGTGTTTGCTGTCGTAATAGCTCTTCTGGCGCGACTGCGCGGCTTTGAGCTTCTCACGAATCACCTTGCACATAGCCTCAGCCTCTGAGATCAAATCATTGCCGAGCAATTGACGTTCGCCGGTTTCAGACCAGTTGAGAGGAGTACGGCACTTTCTGCCATAGAGAATCTCGAATGGGGTTTTGCCCGAGCTGGCTTGAAAACTGTTGTTGTAAGAGAATTCAGCATAAGGAAGACAATCCTCCCACTTCATGCCGAAAGAGATAACACAAGCTCTGAGCATATCTTCAAGAATTTGATTGACACGCTCAACTTGTCCACTAGTCTGAGGGTGGAACGCTGTGCTGAAGCGGATGTTGGTGCCCATGGCCGTCTGAAAAGAATCCCAAAATTTGGAGGTAAAGATGCTGCCACGGTCTGAAGAGATCAATTGCGGAATGCCGTGCAAAGAGACAATTCTGGAGGTGTAGAGCTCTGCCAGCTGCGCTGATGTGATAGACTCTTTGATAGGAAGAAAATGAGCCACTTTGGTGAGCTTGTCGATGACGACGAAGATAGCATCATTTCCACGCTTAGACTTAGGAAAACCAGTCACGAAGTCCATTTCGATATGATCAAACTTCCATTCTGGAATAGCAAGAGGTTGGAGAAGACCAGCTGGTCGTTGGTGTTCTGCTTTCACCCTTCTGCAGACATCACACTCATTCACGAATTGAGCGATCTCACGCTTCATTCGAGTCCACCAATATGACTGCTTGAGGTCATGGTACATCTTCGAACTTCCATCGAACTTCCAGGATGAATTGACAGAAGAGAATTGTGCGCTTCATTCATAATGACTTTACGAAGATCACCCTTTGGAACCACAATCCGGTCCTCGAAGAAAAGAGTATCTCTGTCATCAACTCGATAGCACTTGTATTTGGGGATGCTCTTTCCAATACCACATTTCACCTTCTTCACCATGGTATCCAACAATTGTGCCTCACGAATCTGATCTTCCAAAGTAGGAGAGACAACGAGGTTGGCAAGAACACCTTTAGGAACAACTTGGAGATTCAACTTGCGGAAAGCCTCACAGAGATCCGGTTGAAATGGCTTGAGGATTAAGCTGTTGCAGTAAGCCTTCCTGCTCAAAGCGTCTGCAATCACATTAGCCTTGCCTGGAGTGTTTTCAATACTCGGATTATACTCTTGAATCATTTCGACCCATCGAGTTTGCCTGAGGTTGAGATGAGGCTGAGTGAAGATGTACTTGAGACTCTTGTGATCGGTGAAAATGTCCACTTTCCTTCCCAACAGGAGATGCCTCCATGTTATTAGAGCGTGGACCACTGCCGCCAACTCAAGATCGTGAGTGGGGTAGTTCCTTTCATTGGGCTTCAACTGGCGAGAGGTATAGGCAACAACCTTCTTCTCTTGCATTAAGACAGCACCGAGGCCCTGAAGAGAAGCATCACAGAATACTTCATAAGGCTTGGATTCGTCAGGAGGAGTCAGAACTGGAGCAGTGACAAGTTTCTCTTTGAGAGTGTTGAAAGCAACGTCACACTCATGAGACCAGACATATTTCACATGCTTCTGGAGGAGGTTGGAAAGAGGCTTTGCAATCTTGGAGAAATTCTCAACGAATCTTCTGCAATAGCTTGCAAGTCCAAGAAAACTGCGAAGCTGCTTGACATTCTGAGGAGGATTCCAATTCAAAACTGCAGACACCCTCTCTGGATTAACAGCGATGCCCTTGGCAGAGATGATATGACCAAGATAAAGAACTTCATCAAGCCAGAATTCACATTTGGAGAACTTCGCATATAATTGATACTCTCTGAGCTTGTCGAGTACCAATCGCAAATGTTTAGCACTTGGAATGGATGAAGCAAAAACCGTAGAGAAGAACTGATAAATGATCTTGCAGATGTTGAAGTGATCGGATCCACTTGAAGAGAGACACACCGGTTGAAAAAAAAGAATTGGCATGATAATCTTGATGATCAAGAAGGATTAGTATTCACATAGAAATATGAGAACACCATTTAGGAAAGGTATGGATTCAACATTTGACATTGAAGCAACTCGAATACCACAAAACAAAACAAAAACAAAAGATTGGCTTAGGAAGTAAGCCAGAACAAACCTATGATAGATCCCATATCGTATCATGTGTCTGTTGGAAAGATATCCTAGAGATACTTGAATTCCCACTTATAAACTCCCGAAACTTTCTGGTTATGCAATCAGGTGTTGGGGATACAGGGGAAGCATAATATCTCACCCAAACTAGCAAATCCTACAACCAGCTGTATCCATCCTTCAACACATAACCAAGAAATCTTCGGAAATCGTCTACCTCAACCTTCGAAAAGCATCCGTTATACGAGTCATGGCAATACTCCTGCACTCGCCACAGTACTGGGCTATCAGGGTTATCTCACCAACAACTGTACAAAAGAGATTTTCGATGTCGGCGTACTAAACTCAGGTATTCCAAAACCACAACGATAAGACTATGACGACAACACCTCGGAGCTCAACTCCCCGGGACACTGCCAAAACCCCTAAATGTCAGGAGGCAACCAAGACAATGCTGTCATCATAAAACCATCGGAACGATTGTAATATACCCGCGTGATCCTAAAAAAAATTTAGTGAAATTTGAGAAGAGAAGAGTCAAAACTCTACGTCAGGATGCCTTACCAGAAGGTCGAAGGGACTGGGGAGTAAAAAGAATTCCTAAACTCTCCGATATATAATTCCTAAATGACTCAAAACATTTTTCTAGACACAACTCGGCTGCTAAAAACGATCAATCAGTGGGGGCTCCTAAGGTCGGGGAAGGCTCTGATACCAACTTGTAACGCCCTCGATGCGGCTATATCTCCCACGTGTCGAGGCACGACTTAGAGGCATAACCGCATTGAAAGCAATGTCGCAAGTGAGGTAATCTTCACACAATCCATGTAATAAAATAAAGGGGAAAGATACATAGTTGGCTTACAATCGCCACTTCACACAAGTACATAAATAACATCCATCAAACAGGTTACACTCAAGGTCCGACTACGGTACCAAAATGAAAGAAGACTACCCCAAATGCTAACAGATCCCCGGATCACCCAACTGGGCTCCACTACTGATCATATGGAAAAGAAACATAGTAACGGCCACGTTCCTCGTCGAACTCCCAAGTGAGCTCGGGCGCGTCATCTGCACTGACATCGTTGGTACCTGCAACTGAGGTGATAATTTCTGTGAGTCACGGGGACTCAGCAATCTCACACCCGCGAGATCAAGACTATTTAAGCTTAAAGGTGGGAAAGGGGGTTTGTGAGGTGGAGCTGCAGCAAGCGACTAGCATATGGTGGTTACAGCGCAAAAGAGAGCGAGAAGAGAAGGCAAAGCACGGTCGAGAAGCTAGGAGTGATCAAGAAGTGATCCTGAAACAACCTACGTCAGACATAACTCCAACAACCGTGTTCACTTCCCGGACCCCGCCGAGAAGAGACCATCACGGTTACACACGTGTGTTTTAGTTAAGGTCAACTTCGGGTTTTCTACAACCGGACATCAACAAATTCCCATCTGCCTCATAACCGCGGTCACGGCTTTCGAAAGATAATACCCTGCAGGGGTGTCCCAACTTAGCCCATGATAAGCTCTCACGGTCAACGAAGGATATTACTTCTACCGGGAAGACCCGATCAATCTCGGAATCCCGGACTACAAGACATTTCAACAGCAATAAAACAAGTCCGGCAAAGCCGCCCGATTGTGCCGACAAATCCTGATAGGAGCTGCACATATCTCGGTCTCAGGGCACATCCGGATGAGCAGTACGTACAACTAAAACCAGCCCTCGAGTTGCCCCGAGGTGGCGCTGCAAAGGGCTCTAGTTTGGACCAGCAATCGAAGGAGAACTGGCCCGGGGGTTTAAAATAAAGATGACCCTTGAGTCTGCAGAACCCAAGGGAAAAAGGCTAGGTGGCGAATGGTAAAACCAATGTTGGGCCTTGCTGGAAAAGTCTTATTCAAAGCGAACTGTCAAGGGGGTCCCATAAATCACCCAACCGTGTAAGGAACGCAAACTCCGGGAACATAACACCGGTATGACGGAAACTAGGGTGGCAAGAGTGGAACAAAACACCAGGCATAAGGCCAAGCCTTCCACCCTTTACCAAGTATATAGATGCATTAATTAAATAAGAGGTATTGTGATATCCCAACAAGTAAACATGTTCCAAACAAGGAACAACAAGTCCATGTTCCAACAAGGAACAAACTTCATCTTCACCTGCAACTAACAACGCTATAAGAGGAGCTGAGCAAAGCAGTAACATAGCCAAACAACGGTTTGCTAGGACATGGATGGTTAGGGGATGACATGGCAATATAGGAGGCATGATATAGCAAGTGGTAGGTATCGTAGCATAGGCATAGCAAAAGAGCGAGCAATCTAGCAAGCAAAGATACAAGTGATTTCGAGGGTATGGTCATCTTGCCTGCAAGGTTCTCAGAGTTGTCGAAAGCTTGGTCCTCGTAAGCGTTCTCAACAGGTTCCTCGTTCACGTACTCGTCTCCCGGCTCTACCCAAGATAAGAGAACAAGCAAAGGAACCAATATCAACCACGATGCAATGCGCAAGCAACATGATGCAAAACATGGCATGATATGCGAGAGGTGATATGCAATGCGTATGCATGCTCCGGAAGGACAAGGATGAACAGGGCATAATCTTGGCAAACCAAGCATTCCACTGGATAGATGAGGTGATTTCGGTTGAAATCGATATAAAGATCACCGGAATCGGATGCACGGTTTGCAAATGGCAAGCAATACAAGAATGACACGAAACTGCCATAAACAGCATGATGCTACTTAGCAAGCAACAAATAATTAAGCTACTGCACCCAAACATGGCAACAAAGCATATGACAGTAATCTACTCAAGATGCTCGACAAAAGATGAACACTGAGCTACGGCTAATTCACATCATAACAGGTTCAAAAAAGCATGGCAAAAGTGTAAACGATAACAAGTTCCCAGACTTAGTGAAATTATCAAAGTGGCAGAAACTAACATCAGGATGACATGTTCAGAGCAACGAAACAACATGCTACAGGTTCAGAACATAGCAAAGAAAGGAATGGCATGAATCTACTCACGGCACTTGACAAATGTCCCTTACTGACCATAAGCCAAAAAGGATCAGAAAATAAGATTACACCCATGTCAAATAAGCAAGTTTCGTTACAGGTTTCAGACTTAGCAGAAAACTGGACATGGCAGAAAACTAATAACGACTAGGCATGTTCGTGAGCTCGATGCACTCACTAAAGAGACTTTCATGATAAAATAAGCATACATACATCAATAAGACATGGCATAGTAACTATACATATCAAGAATAACATCATATCATGCAAGGATCAACTACACCAAGCTTGGCAAAATCGAATAACATGTAAACAATCTGCCAGCAACATTTTGAAGCAAAAGTAGAGCTCGATTGACTCAAGCTATGGTACTCCATAATTGCAAACAAAGGCACGGATGGATAGAGCAGATACTCAAGTTCAAAACTCCCTTACTGATCATGCTCAAATTATGCATAGACCTCTTGGAAACAACAAGAACACATGGCATAAAAATAACAGCAGTCAGGGACTTTGTGAAATCACTAAGTCTCTGGAATCAGCAACATCAAGTGACCTAGTTTGCATGCTTGTGATAGTCACCACAAGTATTACAAAAATACACGGCAAAATTCTCTGGATAGATAACATGGCATATTACAAAACTCATGTAGGACTCAACTTCATAGGAGGTACACATAAATCATGGCAAAAATGACAAAAGTGCATGTTCAGATAAGATCCAGCAACTAATATCAACTAGCCCTCTTCTAACAGCATTTCGGGCATCAACCTGACTTCAAATGAAAATGGTGCAATGGAACAAAATGCTGTACTCTTCGAGGTGAACAAAATGACATATTATACGCGCGAAATGGAGCTACGGATGCAAAGTTATGGTATGATGAAGATGCAATGATGATGATGAAATGCACGGGACTTAGAAATATTTTGAGGGGAGAGAAGTCAACCGTTGGCGCGGAAATCGAGGTCCGCCGGGCGGATCTCGCCGGAGTTGGCCGTGAGGGTGCCGGAGGAGGCGGCTCGGCTCGGGGGCGGCCGGATCTGGGCACCCCAGCCCGGATCCGCGCGGGAGGCGGCGACGCGGGGACCGCGGGCGGCGGAGGGCGCGGTGGTGCGGCGGGCACGGCGAGCTGCGGCGGCGGCCGGCGGCGCGGTGGGGCGGCAAGCTGCGGCGGCGCGGGCGCGCGGGCGCGGGCGACAGGCGGCGGGGCAGGCGCGCGGGCGCGGGCGACAGGCGGCGGGGCGAGGCGCGGGCTGCGGGGGCCGGGCGCGGGCTCGGCGGGCCGGCGGGCGTGGGGCGGCGGCGGTGCCACGTGGCGAGGCCCGATTGGCCCGGGGCGGCGGTGGCGGCTGCGTCCGGCGCGACCGGACACGTCCGGCGGCGCGGGGCGACGGGGATCTAGGGTTAGGGTGGTTTTTGCCCGAGATTAGAGAAGGGGGAGGCCTTTTTATAGATAGGAGGAGCTAGGAGGCTCCAAACGGAGTGCGGTTTTCGCCCACGCGATCGTGATCGAACGGCGGAGGACATGGGAGTGACTTAGATGGGTTATTGGGCTGTTTTGGAGGGGTGTTGGGCTGCAACACACACGAGGCCTTCACGGTTACCCGGTTAACCGTTGGAGTACCAAACGAACTCCGATTGACCCGAAACTTGACAGGCGGTCTTCCGGTGCTATACCAAGGCCACATGTCAAACCTCGGTCCAATCCGGGAATGTTTAATACCCGCTCACGAAGAAATGTAAAAGGGGACGCCGGGAGACATAGGAGCGCCGGATTGCAAAACGGACAACGGGAAAGATGCTCGAATTTATGAGACGAACACGTATGCGAATGCGATGCACATGATGACATGATATGAAATGCATGACATGACCAAAATGCAAAACGGAGAGAACCCAACCACGGAGGGAATATCATAACACATAGCCGAAAATGGCAAGAGTTGGATTACAAATATGGCAAGTTACAACTGGGGCATTACAAGTTCCACGGCAAAACGGTCAATGGCTCGCCTGCAGATCAACTGCGATGTCGGTGTCTTCGTCGCCACCTCGACTGGTCACCTTTGCTTGATCGAGGACCGTGCCCTGCCTCCAATCATCATGTTCAGACGAGGGCCTTCATCAACATCAACTCCGATCTCTATCAAGATCACAGAGGAATCATCCATGGAGCTTAGGGGCTCAACATCAACACTTCCCTTGGGCGACCGTGCTATTTTTCTGGACATCGAACTTGTATCCGCCGCCACCGCCTCCTCATGTGTCGTTTTGACGATTGCTTCGGTGAAATTGTGTGGAATTAAGTCTACAACAACCATGCAAAATTTCTCGAGTTCCGATGTAGGAATCTCCGGCAATCTACGATATACCGGAGCCCTGTCAAATATGGATGGGAATCTGGACGAGTTTAGGGCATGGTCTCCAGAGCCAAGTTCAGAGGTCCTTTGGAAGATCCAACCGTTCATCTGCTTCAGAATTCCCATATCTACCACCCCTCAAAATTTCAGCTTGATCCGACGGTTCAAACTCCGGAAACCTTCCGATGAGTGGACCAATTTGCTGATATGTTTTCTGCGCGAATACAGATCCGACCCGAATTCATGTTTCTTTATGAATGTGATATTGGAAAACCTTTTTAAACGAATTTTCTTCTAGGGTATTGTGCGTTGTTATTAACACGTGCCCATAAAATTTCAAGCCTTCTCTGAGGTACTCTTCATCATCACGCTGGTGTCAAACCAGTCCGGTAACATTGCTCCACAGCTGCCGACCTGCGCTAGACACGTCGTCGCTTTGTTGAGCCGAGCTCATCTTCTTCGGATCATCACCTCGGCGAGTCGAAAAAGAGTTCGGCATCGCGAAGGATAAATCATCACCAACAACGCCGCCCCACGGATTACATGGAATGGGCACACTGGCATCGCCGTTCGGTCACTGCATCAATCCGGCTTTGACCGCGTCACAAGTTATGACCAGCGTCGGCATGACTGCACTGTTGCTTCTTCAAGCCGATGTCCATCATGCCGAACTGCTTCAACACCTCGGATGAGATGGCAGCGGCAACGTCTCCTTACCTACTCGCTCTGTTACCTCGGCTAGACTGGGGGCTTCACCATCTCTTCATCAACCTACTCCGGAGACTTTGATGTCACCCGCCGACCAGCTTCATCACATTAGCTGGACCGGGGGCTTTGCCTCGGCAAGCCAACCTTTACCAGCATCACCATGCCGCCGCACCATCGCTCATCAGGCAATGGGTGGGCGGATCAAGTCCCAATTTTGGGAGTAACCTTTTTTCAGATTGCTACAACAGATAAACCAGGTGCTATAATCCTAGTATTTTTTTCTTGCTTGGGTTTATTTTTCTGAAAAATTATTACTCTGGTTTGTTCCATCATCTGTACACAGGTCTATCAAATGATGACTGCATTAACGATGGTTGCGTGATGGTTTGGTCCATTTCCCGTCCGCAGTTCGGCGGACGCCGCATCTAGAGCCCGGACCGCCTTGCAAACTTAGGCTTTGTCACGCCTTCACTGCATCATGCCGACGCCCTGCATCGACATTGGCTTCGGCGCCAGGCCACATCTTAAATAAATTATTTTTGCGTAAAGCAATTTTGCAAGGATTTTATATATATTTTTTTTGGACCGCACTGTTTTATGTGTGCAGGTAATCGATTTTGACTGCGTTACACGGTCACTTCGGCATCACCAGCCGACCTGCATCAGACTTCGGCATCCGCCGATCACAGCTTCGCCATGTTAACTGGACTGAGAACTTCATCTCGCCACATCGGCCGCGCAGCATCGTCGCTTTGTCAAACTGACGTCCACCATGCCGAACAGGTCGACTGGCGTGGGGGCTTCATTGTCACCTTGCCGACCAACTTCGCGAGCTCAGCTAGACTGGGGGCTTCGCCTTACCACATTGGCCGAGCCGTGTCACTACTCCGGAGTGCCGAACACCTTGCTCGGACACCTTAGGCTTGGGGGCTGGGACCTCGTCCATGCCGAGGATTGTGAACCTTGTCGGATCTGTCATAGATCAATGGGCGTCTTCGTCCCGCCACAAGCCCGAATCGCGTCATCAACACCGAGCACATTAACCAGCTAAGTCGCTTTCATGCTCAAAAACTTCCAGTTTTAAATTTTGTTCGGTTCGACCAAGCATTATACTTTTTGGCAAAAAGTTGTTTGTGACAAGTTTCCTTGTCAAAACTTTGTTTGTGACACACAAATTCAAATACCCCATTTATTTGGGGGCTTCCTTTATGAAGCCTTTCCTCTTGCATATGATTATACTTGTATGGCTTCGTTCCTTGTTCGTGTATTACGCCACAATATGCACCATGTTGACTTAAGTGTTCCGCAAGCTGGGTTGCCTTGCTCCTGTGTTTACATCTCATTCTCGATTGTTCGGCTAGGGAGTAAAGGGAGCACCTCTGCGATTGTCACGATCAGGTCATCCGAGCTCGGACCTCAGACTGGGTGAAGCCGAAAGCTAGCGCTTTATTGTTTTCAATCATGGTCGGCACACAATGGAACTCATGAGTACAAAGAATCTATTGCACAAGTCTCATAGTAACAATGAGCAACCGAAGAAAGGTATCGGTGGGGGTACTATTTTCCTCGAAGATGCTTCTTACACTTCGTCAGTAATATAGCATAAGTTCCCTAAGCACGCTTTGTCTGTTACAGCCTTATGGCCTGATTGCCTGGTTATCGGAAACACCATCGATATTCTCAATAGGTGGAGTACATAACACTTTTCGGCACTTGACCGAAGAGGGAGAAGCCGACGGTCGGTTAAGAAGCGTTTAAAGTTTGGGTGAACACAGATATGATATAAGTACTTTGATACATACAATCATTATACATAAAATTCTTTTACCCAAGTCACTTGGGGGCTCTTAAAATTTATATGAGCTGTTTTATAGTAAATTGTTTTCTTCTTGGTCGTTGCAAAGTCTTTTTCTACCGCTCCTTTTTCGGCTCGAGTGTATGGTCAATAGCCGGATAGCCTGTCTTCTCTCTAAAAGCCGCTCGAGTTTAGTTCGCTAAACTGGCCTCAGAGAAGTACTCCGCCTTTGGGATAAGGAGCTTGAAGCCGTAGGCTGGCCCGCTTGAAGTCTTGAGATCGGATGTGTCATGTTAAAGCACGACAGAAGCACAATTTTTTTCCAATTTTCGGATTGTCACCGAACACTTGATCTTGTTCGGACGTCAAGTTTTTACTGAAGTTTTTTTTCTTCCAAGCCTATGGCACTTTTAAACTATTTGTGTGTTTCCAGCATAAGTCTCACAGTGCAACGCCGGACACCTTTAGAGATTCGGCAAAAACATTCTTGGATATTGCTATATATGCATCGATTTCGAATTGTGTCTTTGGTTCACAGTTGGGTTGCCTGGCTCCTGTGCTTGCCTCCTACGTTCCGCTTTGTTCGGCTAGGTGTGCAAAGGGAGAACCACTACAATTGTGCTTCCAGCTCGCATGGTTAAGCACCTCAGTGGAGAAAGCCGAAAACTGACTGTCACAATAAGCGTAAACTGGTCAGTGATCTGATGACTGTGTTAAATGATGGGCCATTCATAACATTGGCCGAAGTGTTTACGGCTTGACCTGTGTAGCATCTACAAGGGGGTGGATGCCGACGATGGGCCACTTTAAACTGATAAATGGTCGCAACGGAGTCAAAATAAACATATCATCGGCATTTTTATTTAATATACAAGGTGTCGGATTTCGGGTTCCGGCAGACCCTTAAGGTTCGAACTCCGGGGTGCGCGTGGAGATTATGCCCTCTACCTCTCCGTCTCGCAAGGATCTAAACTACCAAAGGAACAACACAAAAGACACAGAGTTTATACTGGTTCGGGCCACCGATGTGGTGTAATACCCTACTCCAGTGTGGTGTGGTGGATTGCCTCTTGGGCTGGTGATGAAGAACAATACAGGGAAGAACAGCCTCGCGAGGGTTTGTTCTTGGTTAGGGGGACGAACTATTAGGAGGAGTCCAGCCGCCCTTCTCACTCTCTCTCTCTCTTTCTCTCTCTCTCTCTCTCTCTCTCTCTCTCTCTCTCTCTCTCTCTTTGCTTGCTCTGATTCTAAGTTCTGCTGGCCTGATTGCTCGATGCTAGCTTGCTAGATTGATCGATCGCTCCGTCCCCCTACCTTGGGGGTGGCTTGTCCTATTTATAGGCAAAGGCCTGGGCCTCTTCCCAAATATTGAGCGGGAAGGGTGCCAACAATTGGCCAATTCGAAGGGGAACATCTGGTACACTTATCCTGACTAAAGTTGGTCCTCGCCTGCCAAAGGCCCTGTGGTGACGCCGTTCTGGGATCCACGATGACCTCCTTCCCACCGTTGGACTGGTCTTGGTCTCGTTGCACCGAAATGGATGCCTTTGCTTGATCCTCTCGCCTGTGCTTGCCCCCTTTGCACCAAAGAGGAAAGGGAGGACACTGCGCGGGCTGGCGCCCGCCTGGCGCCCTTGGTCGTCATGGCTTGCGTCATGGGCACCTCACGAGGTACCTCGCCTTGATCTCTCCGCCTCCTCGTGAGCCAGCCTGACGAGGCCGTGCTTGAGGAAGTGTCGTGTCGTCTGCCCCGCGAGGCTTGGCCCTTCGCGAGGGTCTTGGGTCTTGTGTTGATGAAGTTGGGCCGTGCTGGGCCCCCTCGAGCCACGCCGCGGGCCGCAGGCAGGCAAGTCTGGGGACCCCTGTTCCCAGAACGCCAACAGTAGCCCCCGGGCCCAAGGAACGCCCGTACTTGGCCGTGCCGAGAGGCGAAAGGGCAAGGGCGAAGCGCCGCGGGCCCTAACAGCCTGCGTACTTGGGCGCCGCGTGGCGGTTGATTGGACGTGGGTGTCTCCGCTTCCCCACGACGCCTCGATGATCACGCGGATTGGACAAGTCCCTGCATGCAAATCGTGTCATGATTACCTGTAATCGTGGAGGCCGACGGTTGGGCTCCGCCAGCTATAAGTATGGCACCGCGCGCGCCCTTCCAGTCCATCTCTCCTTGATTTCTCCTTCGCCTTGATTCTTGCTTCGCCTTGGCGAGATGGCTCCAATTCGCCGGTTCTCTGCAGCGGAGAAGGGAAAAGCTCCTCAAGAGGGACCAGACCCGCTCCCGCCGAAGAAATGGCCTGCCTTGCGCGGCCGAGACGAGGAAGATCGCCTGGCGGTGCTGAGGCCTTGGTACGAGCGGCCTCCACCGGGGTTCCCGCTCCCCTTGTATGCCCATGCCGAGGGCCTTGGAAGAGGAGATGCCGATCCCCTCAGCCAGCGTCGTCGCTGGCGCCGGAGGGTCACGAAGGTGTTGGTCGTTCCTCCTGGAGTCCACGCCGAGGGCTCCTCCCGCGAGCTCGTGCTCCACGCTGCCATGCCTCCGCGAACTTGGATTCGCTTTCCTCCCTTCTTCGCCTCCATCATCCCGCAGGGAAGACTCCTGGAGTTATGGCTGCAGCACACCGACTGCAGCACCCCCGCGACCGAGGCAGAAGTCGCGGTCCTTGCCTCGGGTGAGGTCTTCATGACTCGCAGCTGGGACGAGATCGCTCGGGGTTGCAGCGCAAGGGGCGCCCTCACGATCCACCTGGAGTACGATGGCGCTTCGGTGATGTTCTTCAAGGTCTTCGACTTGAACGGGCGCCGGCTGGAGTGCTGCCCCAGGGGAGGCGGCCAGGACCTTGCTATGGCGACGGCTGGGCCCGACGACCACCCCCTGGACAGCTCCACAAGCGACGGGAGCGCCGGAGGATCCAGCGATCCCAGCGAGGCCTTCGCGACTCCGGACACGAGCAACGACAGCTACGAGCCCGCGAGCCAGCGCCGCTCCCGGAGCAGGGCGGGCTCACTCGGCCGTCGCTGGCTCTGATCTGGATGGGGTTGGCGCCGGTGCCTGGTGGCCCACTGTTGATGATGGCATCCTTTGCAGGGGCACATGTAGTTAGTGTCCCTCAGGACCTGTTTCCTGCAAGGAGTCATACTGCGCCTAATGGGGGCTTGTAAGGTGTCTGTGATCCTTTTGTCAATATATGGCTTTTGCTATGGAACTGTGCGAGTCGTCAATCCCGTCGTAGCTTAGTTCTCCCTTTAGAACCTCGCGAGGGCTTGGTGCTCTGCGTCGACTGGTCCCGGTCCCAACGCGGCGTCAGCCGTCGCTGGTATGCCAGGTCGCGATGCCGTGGTCAAGGCCAGGAGGTGAGCGACCCGGGGTCCGGTAAGAGCTCCTGAGTCGCGATGCTCAGGAGGTCCCCTTTGGCGCCCAAGCAGCCGTTGCTCGGAGAGAAAGGGGGGCGACATCGCTAGTACGGAGTTGCGTTAGGTGCGGGGGTAGTGCCACCGTAATCGGGGTTGTCGCGTGGTGACTTATCTTGCTAATCAGGGGTTACTCCTGTGTGACGACGGGTCTGCGTGGCAGCGGGAATCAGAGTTGCTCGGCGAGGTCCTCGCGTGCCCCTTCTCCCTCGCCTTTGCTCCCCTTTCTGCTCTACGTCCTCGGGTCCCGGCCCTCGAGCTGGTCTCAGCCGTCGCTGGTATGCCAGGTCGCGATGCCGTGGTCAAGGCCAGAGGGTGAGGGCTGGAGAGCCAGTAGGAGCCCTGAGTCGCGATGCTCAGGCACCCCCCCCCCCTTTAACGTGGAAGCGGTTCGCGCGGACGAGGGTGAAGGGAGCTCCGTGAAGGCCTCGGCCGAAGCAACTCCCTCAGGAGGTCCTGCAAGCTCATCATAGAAGGAAAAAGGGGCTGCGATGACAGCTATCAGTCGGTCGTTAGTTGCTCTGGTTGACGCAGGTGAGGTGTACCTGGGCGCCCATGAGCCAACGCGAGACTCACGGGGCCCTACCTCTAGGCGGGTTGCGCCTGGCACTGGGCCGTATCCTGAGACTTGTTCCTGCAAGTTGGGTTAGATGTCGGCACTCTACGTCCTCAAGTCCCGGCCCTCGAGCTTGTCTCAGCCGTCGCTGGTATGCTAGGTCGCGATGCCATGGACAAGGCCAGAGGGTGAGGGCTAGAGAGCCAGTAAGAGCCCTGAGTCGCGATGCTCAGGTACCCCCCCCCCCCTTTAACGTGCAAGTGGTCGACATGGAGAAGGAGAGGTGCCGTGGACAGGCATCAAGTAATCAAGCATGATAAGCGAAAGCATAGCTGGAAATAAACGCAAGGGAGATACACGCCACTGGGCCTGGCCCGAGCGGCTTGGGGATGATGCAGCCCGTGGGGCGCCCCCAACAAAGCAAGCTAATGACCGAAAAATAAGAAAGGGGTACACGCCACAGGGACGGACCCACACGGCCTGGGAATGAAGCAGCCCTGGGAGGGCGTTCCTAGCTGGAAATGAAGCTTGAAGGACGTCACCTGAAGATGCCGAGGATGAAGTGGTGTTGGTGTAGCAGACTCGGTGGGCTGCGGAAGCCGATCCTCACGAGCCCCCAGGCCCAGGGGCCTAAGGAGGCTCCGGAGGCGCTGGTGGCTCCTCGCGAATCGTCTCTATCTCTGCCAGGACCGCGGAACGCCTGTCTTCCTGAGTCTCCATGATGCCCCTCATGAGGCGCTGGTATGCAGCAGCCACGCTCGGCAAGCCGTAAGGCATGCGAACATAGCTGTGCGGTGGGCCTCCGCAACGCCCCACTTGCGAGGGCCAGAGGCGCTCCATCGTGGCGACCCGATTGAGCCCTGGTACGTCGATGCAGACGCGCAGCCCACCATCCTCGCCTGGATGGGGAGCCATAGCTGGTAGACGGCGGCAACCTCTCATGACTCTTGACTCCTGCAGTTCTTGAACGGCCTTGTTAACGAACTCCCGCTGGTCTGACCTTCTTTGCCCTGCTCCTTCTCGAGGGAAACGTGCTTCGAGGCACGCCTCCACGTGGTGCCCAAGCGCCTCCCTCGTGACCCTGGCCAGGTTGGTGGCCCTCCAGGTGAGAGCCCCCGAGCCCTGCCTGAGGAGGGCGTCGGGCGCGCTTTCCTATGCGATGGAAGGAGGGTCCCCCTGGGCAGACGCGGGCCCTGAGGGGCCTGCCTCCTGAGGGGCTAAGCCTGACGATGTCTTCTTCTTCTTGGGGCTGATCTCGGGAAGCCTCCTGCTTCCACGATCTGGGTCTTCTAGTGACGCGGCCTGAAAGGCTCGCTCCAGGGAACACACTGCATCCTTTTCTTCACATGGCACCGTGATGACTCCGCCACTTCCTGGCATCTTGAGGACGTTGTAACCATGATGAGTCACGGCCATGAACTTGGCTAGTGCTGGGTACACGAGGATGGCGTTGTACGGCAGGCGGATGTGAGCGACATCGAAGTCGATGAGCTCGGTGCGGTAGTTGCTGTGGGCTCCGAAAGTGACAGGGAGGCGGACCTGCCCGATCGGGATCATGGAACCGTCGGTGACTCTGGAGAAGGGCCTGGTCGGCTGAAGCTGGTCGTAGGGCACTTGAAGGTTGTTGAATGTCTCCACAGACAGGACGTTGAGCCCTGCTCCACCATCGATGAGGGTCCTGGTGACCAGTACATTGCTGATGACTGGGGAGCAAAGCATCGGGAGGACCCCGGCTGTGGCCGAGCACTTGAGCTGATCCGCTGAGCTGAACGTGATGGCGCATGCCGACCACTTGAGAGGGCGTGTAGCTTCGAGCCTGGGGAGGACTGCATTCACTTCGCGGGCAAACTGCTTGAAGACGCGTTGGGAGGCTAGGGCTTGAGCTCCGCCCAGGATGCAGGCGATTGCGCGTGGCTCCTGGAAGCCCCCAGTCCCCTCGTCCTGGTGGCGGTCCTCGTTCCTTCTTGGCTGAGGCGGCAGTGGAGGAAGGTCTGCGTTGCCCTGCAGGCGATCCTCACGAGGTTGATCCCGCCTGTCCCCCTCACGAGGCAAGTCTCGCCAGCGGTCCTCGCGAGGTTGATCGCGCCACCCTTGGCGCGGGCCGCGGTCTTCCCAGCGTCCTGGGTTCCTTCCTCCTCCTCGGTCGTAGCCCCGGTCGGCATGGTCAAGACGACGGTCGATCCGTCCTTCTCGCACGGCACGGAGTTCTTGGCATTCGTTGGTGTTGTGGGTGTGGAGGTCGTGGTACACACAGTACCGACTGCCCCTGGAAGATTCAGGCAGATCCTTGCCCCGCTTGGTGTCCGGTTCTGCCGCGAGCACGACAGCCCCCTTGCGCTTCACGTCCTTGGCCTTGGGTTTCTTCTCTTCTGTGTCTGCGGAAGGCAGCTCGAGGAGGGAGAGACGCCCCTCCTCAGCCCTGGCGCACTTGATCGCTAAGTGTAACATCCCAAAATTCTAAATTTTGGAATGTTATAATAAATAGATAGATTTGATTGATTTTTTGATTGATTGTCTGAAAGTGAGTGAATTCAAAACTCTTTTGAAAGTTAAATGAGAGGGAATAAAAGGACTTTCCCAAACTTCCATTTTTGATTTATGATCTCTGTGAATTCAAATTCTTTCATCACAAAACCCTGGAGAGAAGATGACATGACTTCTTCCATTTATTTAAATGACAAGGGGTGTTGAAAATATTTGAATTCCAATTGAGAATATTTCCAATTCTGAAACTTTATGCAACTCAATGATTTTCACGAGAGAAGATAAAATGACTTCTTCAAATTCTATGAAATATGAGTTGGGAGTTTCAAAGAATTAAATTCAAAGTTCTTTTGAATTTATTTTTGTCAATTTGGGTTATTTGAGTTTTATTCAATTTATTTTTCTCCAAAAATAAAATACATGGAAATTAGGGTAACATGATTCCCTACAACAGAAAATTGGAGATAAATAAATTTGAAGTCATTTTGGTATTTTAAAAATGTTTTTTGTTGGATTTTATTAGACCAGTAGCACTGTTTGAATTATCTTAATTTGTGAGGATTTTATTTGGCTCTATAAAAATGTTCACGTTGTAGGAATTCTTTTTCTGGAAATTTTGGTATATTATATGCCTATATAATATATTATTATTATTTTGTTTTATTTGTCTGAGAAAATGTTTTATAAAAAAACTCTCCGAACAGTGCCAGGCCGAAGCCCAGCACTGCTCTCCCTCTCTCTCTCCCCGCGCCAGGCCAGCCCAGCTCCAGCCGGCCCAGCAAGCAGCCCAGCCCAGCCGCACCCGCACTCGCACTCCCCTCGCCCGAACCGCCTCGCCTCTGAGGACGACAGATGGGGCCCACCTGTCGGGTTTCTTCCCCACGCCGAGGTGGAGTCCTGCTCCAGACCGACATCGCCGGCGACGCCGTCCTCACCTCGGACTCTCTTTTCCCCTTGCCCAAGCACGCCGCCGCCCCTCCTCTTATATATACCGGGGACCCCGGTCCCGTTTTCCTCAAAAACCCGAGCCACCGGAGCCCGCCGTCGCTGGCACGCCCTCGCCGGAGTCCGAGCTCCGACGAGATCCGCCGCCGTTGCGCCTCGCTCCACCGACGCCTACGCCCGACGCCACCACCCACTTCGGACCCCCCCCCCTCGCCGCGCCGCACCCCCCCCCCAGCCACCTCACCGTCGCCACCGACCACCAGGGCCACCTCCCCGTTCAACGCCGAAGTCGCCGCCGCCGCCTTACTTGTCGCCCGACGCCGCGGTAACCGCCGCCCTTCCCTCGCCGCTGGATCTGGATCCCATGATCCAGATCTTTTCTGTTTTTTTTATTATTTAGTGAGCGTTCATCGATTTAGCCTCTGTAGTGAACGAGTTCATTCGTTAACGTTCAATAGCGAACATTCGTTATTTAGATTTTTTTTATTTCGGCCAGGGACCCATCCATGAATTCTTTCTTTGCAGATCAGCCCCTGGTTTTCAAACGACTATAACTTTTTACTCGTTTATCCAAATTCAACGAAACCAATGCCCACTTCTTCGTTATGATGCCCTCTATCCAGTAAAACAACTTAAACATGTTTTTGAAAGTATTAAAATTTGAATTCAAATAGATTGGTATTTGAACTTCATTTGATCATAACTTGAGTTCCGTAACTCCGATTTAGTTGATTATTTTTGCAAATCGAAGCTCTTGACCTAAACTTTCTGATAAGGCCAAATTCACATAATTTTGGTGCTGTTAGAAATTGTTTTATGTTGCAAGAGTTATTTGCTTGGTTTTTGATGTTTTTCGAATCGTTTTCTTCGATCTTTCTGATCTTTTGAGTGATTGCTTATGTGTGCTTACTATTGCTTGCTTACGATAGATTGACCGGAGTGAGACGAGTAGATCTATCAAGAGTTTTGAGTGTGAATCATCTTCATCAACATTGCAGGCAAGTTCACACTTTGATCATATCCCTTTCATACCCAGTTTTTATTGCATTAGAACAATCCTCAAATATTGCATGATTAGGATCTAATTAAATTGTGGGATGGGAAGTAGTTGAGGTAGTACCTATTACCTGTTACTATCAAACCCGTGGGAGTTACTTCTACGTTTGCTTATTATGCCATGCTATGCTAGTAGACGTGGATTGGGTGAGTGATATCCATGACAGATGTGAGTTATGTTAATTAATGGTTTATCTAAGGTGGCAACTTAAACACACATCTGGGTGGATTGAGGCACCTGGTTTCTATCAGGACTTGCCTGTTTTTCTTTGGACCGCCACCCAGGCTCAAAGGGATCATAAGATCATTCATACTAGTAACTTTCGTGTGCATCCACAAGCCATTATGGGCTCTAGCATAGTTGACTAAGTCGTGCGAACTCTTACAGGGTAGACTAGCAGATGTAGGGGAAAGTAGGTGTACCGGTCTATCCAACGTAAGGTGCTAGCGCTTCTGAAAAACTATGTCTCGGTCATCCGTTTCTCAAACACCATGTAGTGCGAGAAACCAAACGGAGGCGATCGAGTCTTGTGTGGAAAAGTGCGCAAAACCTCTGCAGAGCGTACAAACTAATCATGATTAGCCGTGTCCCCGGTTATGGACATCCTGAGTATCTAGTTCTTGGATTATCCTGTTGATCTCATCACGTTACTTTAATTAATTTTGTTGGGTTTTAATGATTACTTTTAATTGGGATTGAAAATGTTGTCAACCATTCTCAATGTTTAACAACCACCATGATGGTTAAATAAAATTATTCCTTTGCAGTAGGGAAAATTTGGCTTTTCGCAAAAACCTTATAACCATAGAGCTTTTCCACCAGCCATATATGCATGTAGTGATAGCCATTGTTCATCATTTTCTCTATGGTGTGAATTTGCCAGTACATTCAATGTACTAACCCGTTTCGGGCTGCAACGTCTCATGTTGCAGGTTTTCTTACGACGAGTAATTGATACGTTAGGGTTACGATTTCTACACTCAACTTTGACGTTGGTGTTGATGGGATTCCACAACCTTGTTGCTTCCGCTATATTGGATTGAGGTGATAGTATTTACGTTACTTTATACATGTGATTTACCTCTGTTATAAATCCTTCGAGTACTGTGTGTGTCAGCATACCGATCCAGGGATGACACGTAAGCACAGAGACTTGATCCATTTGGGTCGGGTCGCTACAAGATGGTATCATAGCACATGTTGACTGTAGGACGTGGCCCTAGAAACTTTCAAGCCCATAGGAAAGATTTTCTATACAAACTTTCTTTTCAAAAGATCTTTTACCTCTCTTCTCTTCTGAGCTTATTCAAATATCCCTTTTAGTGAGACCATACCCTTCCCCCTTTTGACCACTCGAAGATTCGACCGATGAGACCACTCCAAGAAGTACAAGATATCGGACAACCACGATCACTATGGAATGAAGGAGAATTACCGTGCATCTGAATAATGGAAACTACAACAGTTGAAGACTCCGAAGAATTTCCAGATTTGTATGACCTAGGAAGGCTACCTTTATGGAACTTGGCAGACTATGGAAGCTTTCAATACCCGAGATCAAGGTGTATCGGAGAAAGACCGGAGCATGGAGAGTTAAAAACTCAAAGTTCTATCAAGGAAAAACCCTAAGGCAGGAGATATCAACTATGGAGAGATAGCTCATGGAAATAACAAGGGCAGAAACACGGCTATGCAAGATGTTATCGCCCGCTTATGCTATTGCCATCGTGCTGAGTTAAGCATGCATATGCATGGAAGGATTGGATGGTAGAAGGCTGATGGAGCACCTATCAGCAAGATGAAGTTTTAACTCTAGCCAGTGTATCACCAGGATCTGGGATGTTACATCAAGAAGTTAAGGTGGACTTACGGGAAGCCGTATTTTGACAAGGAAGTATTTTGAGAAGAACTCCGGACCCAGAAGCTGAGAGTAGCCAAGCTGAAGGAGCAAAACCTCAAGATATCGGAGATTCATTAAGAACTGAAGGACAGTAGGACATGGTTCATGCCAAGGAGGTTGAAACCCAGAAGTTTGGAATGCAACACCAGAAATATTGAAGGACGCCACGAGAGACTTTGCTTTAACAGAGATGATCTGGCAAAAGAACTTGAGAAGGTCAAGCACGGTCAAAAGAAGCCATCAGAGACATGAACAAGACTTGAAGAGTTTGGCGACTTTGAAGATTTATTAACCTTTAGAAGACCAAACCCCTGTTACGCTTATGTTAGATACGACGTTTGTGAGCTGTCGTTTGTTTGTTGTTTTTCCGACAGCCACAATAAAATCTATCTTTTCAAAACCTTTGTTTGTATTGTGTGCATCTCTCTCGATCTCTCTTATCTCACCCCAAAACCCATGGACCCAATAGATGATGAATGGAGATGAACTCGTATCTTCTGGACCGATGAGTCAATTGGAGACAGACCGATTGACTCAGAACATGGAGGATCATATGGAGAACAACCCCATTGTCGGAAAGGATATGGCCCAGCATGCTCTTCAATGCTTTGAAAGAGGTGCTGCTACTTGGTGGAGGATGTACCAAACCATCAATGGATGGCAAGGAGTAACCACTTGGAAAGAATTTAAGTTGACTTTGCTAAAGTCTCAGTTTGTGTCCCGGAAATTGAAGCCTTATGGAAAGGATATGAAGAAAACTTGTGCATGCAAGCTTTGTGGAGAAATAGGACACAACCATAAAGAACACAAGGATGAATGCCCTAATTGTGAAGGAAGTCACCCAGCTGAAGAATGCCCAACTAGGCAGATCACTTGTTTCTTGTGTGAAGGGACTACCCACTACCCTGCATAGTGTCACATTTACCCCATGGTACAAAGAACCATCCAGCAGAAAAAAGAAGCAATGAAAGGAGACCTAATGGGAAGTTTAGAAGAACCTGTGATGAAGGAAGAGGTGGAGGACACACCCAAAGAGGAACCAATTAAACCCTGCACCAAGTCTTGCTATTCATGTGGAGAAGAAGGACACATCTCCTAGAATTGTACGAAGGGGAATCTAGTAGAATTCCCGACTGAGGAAGTAGAGTATGAACCACAGGAAATAGAAGCTCTGATTGGAATAGAAAAGTCCAGAAAGAGAAGTAGATTGGATTCCAGGAAGGATCTGAGTCATATCACCTGTTAAAGGTGCAAGGAATCAGGGCACTACCTCAGCAATTGCCCAAAAGGGAAGCCAAGGACCCAAGGAGGATATATAATCACAAGGAAACCACGAAACTTGTCAGAAGTAAAATGTTTCCGTTGTAATGAAGGAGGGCACTTTGCCAGAGGTTGTCCGAAGGAGAAGGAGACTTGTGATACATAGTTGAGTTTGTAACAGAATAAATATAATAGTAGTAGTGAGAACATTTTCCTTTATATTGAGGTATTTAGTTGAGGCATGTAATGGAAAAATAGGAGATTGTAATAATTTGAGAATCAATAAAGCTAGCAGTGTTGGTACTGATTTGGATTTTATGAGTTACTCTATGCGGAAAGATGTTGACCATTTTTGGGGATATGAGAAATATGGTCTATGGAAGATTTGTGCATTTTAAGGGTGGTAGTACCCTGTAAGAACCGTTGACCCTGAAAAAGATAAGGATACACCACTGAGTGGATTTCGGACAAAATGAATACGAGTTTTGTCTCGATATGTTTGATACCCCAAGAGTGTGTGGGATGAAGTTGGAGATCGTTAGTTGTTTGGACCAAATGTGATCAAGGAGTCAGAAGAGAATGTTAAGTTGATTCAAGATAGACTGAAGGTAGCTCAGTCCAGGCAGAAGAGTTATGCAGACTCGAAATCGCAAGGAGGTAGTCTATGAAATTGGAGACAGAGCATGTCTTCGTGTGCCACCTCTGTGAGGAGTTAAACGAATTGGAGTTAAGGAAAAGTTAGCCCCAAGATTTGTAGGACCATACCGAATTTTGGAGCGTATGAGAGAAGTGGCCTACAAGTTGGAGTTACCCGAAGGACTGTCAGGAGCTCATGATGTGTTTCACGTTTCCCCGTTGAAGACGTGCCATGCAGAGATGGCCAATATTCCCCTGTAAGGACGCTTGACCCTGGAAAGGATAATGATGTTCCACGAAGTGGAGTATGGATTTCATAGTATAAGTTTTATCTCGGTATGTGGGATATTCCACGAGCATGAAGAGATGAATTACTATTGGATATAAAGGAGGTATGATGGATCAATGGAAATTCCATGATGAGTCTGAGTAATCATGTTCTAGTTTGGTGTCAATAGAAGGAAGGAAGACAGTACAAATGGATGGATTTAAGAATACTTGGAAGTTGGATGTTGGAATAATAGTGAGTTGCCCAGATGATGAGTTCAAGGTTGACAAGTGATGAGATGGGCCATAACCCACAGGCCCCAGGACCTGCCAAGAAGCAAACACACTCTCGCTGAAGGAAAAACCCTGGAGGAAGCTATGATTTTATCGATAGACGATCTTATAGGAGTTTACACAAAAACCTAAGGGTTGGGAAGGAACAATAGATGTTTGTTTGGCTTGCAGAATCTATGGATTTATCCGAACTTGGTTCGTCAACAAGAGAAATTTTGCAATGCTTGTGAGGATGACTGAGTGTTAGAATGCGAGATTCGCTACACAGTATACAAGGTAATGATTTGGGTGCAGGATGGATTGATCACCATACCGACTTACTCTTATTATTCGCCTTGCTATGCGGGATGGTAAATCTGAGTGACTTACCTATAGTAGAGAGACGACGATATTAAATCTTGTTTGAACCTTAGATTGGTATAGCAATTTTTCCCTTGTACAAGGCACCTGTTGCCAACCGTAGGTTATACGGTGAGGATCAACCAGACCCATTTCTTGCAGGAGAAACCATAAATTGTTGACCACCATGAGATATCGATAGTTGTTTAGTATTGGCGCCAGACCCGTCAGGTAAGAAGACCCAGTCTCGGAATAACCTTACCAAGATGAAAGGATAAAAGAATTGAGGAAAAGGTTATGCCATTACCAGAAGAGCCTAGAGAAACGAATTATACTGAAGATCTGAGAAGGCCGACATTGTCAAGGTTAAGGATGGAGTATATGAGTTTTGATGGAACCGTAACCATGTTTCTAAGGGTGGTAGCACCCCAGACCCTTTGTGATGATCGGTGGATTTCAAGAAGACCCCCAAACCCTAAACTTTTCTTTCTAGCCTCTCCGAATCTCGAGGACGAGATTCATTTTAAGGGTGGTAGGTTTGTAACATCCCAAAATTCTAAATTTTGGAATGTTATAATAAATAGATAGATTTGATTGATTTTTTGATTGATTGTCTGAAAGTGAGTGAATTCAAAACTCTTTTGAAAGTTAAATGAGAGGGAATAAAAGGACTTTCCCAAACTTTCATTTTTGCTTTATGATCTCCGTGAATTCAAATTCTTTCATCACAAAACCCTGGACAGAAGATGACATGACTTCTTCCATTTATTTAAATGACAAGGGGTGTTGAAAATATTTGAATTCCAATTGAGAATATTTCCAATTCTGAAACTTTATGCAACTCAATGATTTTCACGAGAGAAGATAAAACGACTTCTTCAAATTATATGAAATGTGAGTTGGGAGTTTTAAAGAATTAAATTCAAAGTTCTTTTGAATTTATTTTTGTCAATTTGGGTTATTTGAGTTTTATTCAATTTATTTTTCTCCAAAAATAAAATACATGGAAATTAGGGTAACATGATTCCCTACAATAGAAAATTGGAGATAAATAAATTTGAAGTCATTTTGGTATTTTAAAAATGTTTTTTGTTGGATTTTATTAGACCAGTAGCACTGTTTGAATTATCTTAATTTGTGAGGATTTTATTTGGCTTTATAAAAATGTTCACGTTGTAGGAATTCTTTTTCTGCAAATTTTGGTATATTATATGTCTATATAATATTTTATTATTATTTTGTTTCATTTGTCTGAGAAAATGTTTTATAAAAAAAACTCTCCGAACAGTGCCAGGCCGAAGCCCAGCACTGCTCTCCCTCTCTCTCCCCGCGCCAGGCCAGCCCAGCTCCAGCCGGCCCAGCAAGCAGCCCAGCCCAGCCGCACCCGCACTCGCACTCCCCTCACCCGAACCGCCTCGCCTCTGAGGACGACGGATGGGGCCCACCTGTCGGGTTTCTTCCCCACGCCGAGCTGGAGTCCTGCTCCAGACCGACATCGCCGGCGACGCCGTCCTCACCTCGGACTCTCTTTTCCCCTCGCCCAAGCACGCCGCCGCCCCTCCTCTTATATATACCGGGGACCCCGGTCCCGTTTTCCTCAAAAACCTGAGCCACCGGAGCCCGCCGTCGCTGCCACGCCCTCGCCGGAGTCCGAGCTCCGATGAGATCCGCCGCCGTTGCGCCTCGCTCCACCGCCGCCTACGCCCGACGCCACCACCCACTTTGGACCCCCCCTCGCCGCGCCGCACCCCCCCCCCAGCCACCTCGCCGCCGCCACCGACCACCAGGGCCGCCTCCCCGTTCAACGCCGAAGTCGCCGCCGCCGCCTTACTTGTCACCCGACGCCGTGGTAACCGCCGCCCTTCCCTCGCCGCTGGATCTGGATCCCACGATCCAGATCTTTTCTGTTTTTATTATTATTTAGTGAGCGTTTTAGCCTCTGTAGTGAACGAGTTCGTTCGTTAACGTTCAGTAGCGAACGTTCGTTATTTAGATATATTTTTTTATTTCGGCCAGGGACCCATCCGTGAATTCTTTCTTTGCAGATCAGCCCCTGGTTTTCAAACGACTATAACTTTTTACTCGTTTATCCAAATTCAACGAAACCAACGCCCACTTCTTCGTTATGATCCCCTCTATCCAGTAAAACAACTTAAACATGTTTTTGAAAGTATTAAAATTTCAATTCAAACAGATTGGTATTTGAACTTCATTTGATCATAACTTGAGTTCCGTAACTCCGATTTAGTTGATTCTTTTTGCAAATCGAAGCTCTTGACCTAAACTTTCTGATAAGGCCAAATTCACATAATTTTGGTGCTGTTAGAAATTGTTTTATGTTGCAAGAGTTATTTGCTTGGTTTTTGATGTTTTTCGAATCGTTTTCTTCGATCTTTCTGATCTTTTGAGTGATTGCTTATGTGTGCTTACTATTGCTTGCTTACGATAGATTGACCGGAGTGAGACGAGTAGATCTATCAAGAGTTTTGAGTGTGAATCATCTTCATCAACATTGCAGGCAAGTTCACACTTTG
The DNA here is from genome assembly GCA_032464435.1 of Aegilops umbellulata. Taxonomy (NCBI): domain Eukaryota; kingdom Viridiplantae; phylum Streptophyta; class Magnoliopsida; order Poales; family Poaceae; genus Aegilops; species Aegilops umbellulata. Next base: position 474,910,071 of record CP136057.1, on the reverse strand, counting down.
ATCATATCCCTTTCATACCCAGTTTTTATTGCATTAGAACAATCCTCAAATATTGCATGATTAGGATCTAATTAAATTGTGGGATGGGAAGTAGTTGAGGTAGTACCTATTACCTGTTACTATCAAACCCGTGGGAGTTACTTCTACGTTTGCTTATTATGCCATGCTATGCTAGTAGACGTGGATTGGGTGAGTGATATCCATGACAGATGTGAGTTATGTTAATTAATGGTTTATCTAAGGTGGCAACTTAAACACACATCTGGGTGGATTGAGGCACCTGGTTTCTATCAGGACTTGCCTGTTTTTCTTTGGACCGCCACCCAGGCTCAAAGGGATCATAAGATCATTCATACTAGTAACTTTCGTGTGCATCCACAAGCCATTATGGGCTCTAGCATAGTTGACTAAGTCGTGCGAACTCTTACAGGGTAGACTAGCAGATGTAGGGGAAAGTAGGTGTACCGGTCTATCCAACGTAAGGTGCTAGCGCTTCTGAAAAACTATGTCTCGGTCATCCGTTTCTCAAACACCATGTAGTGCGAGAAACCAAACGGAGGCGATCGAGTCTTGTGTGGAAAAGTGCGCAAAACCTCTGCAGAGCGTACAAACTAATCATGATTAGCCGTGTCCCCGGTTATGGACATCCTGAGTATCTAGTTCTTGGATTATCCTGTTGATCTCATCACGTTACTTTAATTAATTTTGTTGGGTTTTAATGATTACTTTTAATTGGGATTGAAAATGTTGTCAACCATTCTCAATGTTTAACAACCACCATGATGGTTAAATAAAATTATTCCTTTGTAGTAGGGAAAAATTGGCTTTTCGCAAAAACCTTATAACCATAGAGCTTTTCCACCAGCCATATATGCATGTAGTGATAGCCATTGTTCATCATTTTCTCTACGGTGTGAATTTGCCAGTACATTCAATGTACTGACCCGTTTCGGGCTGCAACGTCTCATGTTGCAGGTTTTCTTACGACGAGTAATTGATACGTTAGGGTTACGATTTCTACACTCAACTTTGCCGTTGGTGTTGATGGGATTCCACAACCTTGTTGCTTCCGCTATATTGGATTGAGGTAATAGTATTTATGTTACTTTATACATGTGATTTACCTGTGTTATAAATCCTTCGAGTACTGTGTGTGTCAGTATACCGATCCAGGGATGACACGTAAGCACAGAGACTTGATCCATTCGGGTCGGGTCGCTACACCAAGTTGAACAGCTCCAGGGAGGTGCACAGGTCTTCATGCATCGCCATCTCCTCCTTCATCTTGACGTCACGCACGCCATCGGAGAAGGCCGAGATGATGGCTTCCTCAGACACCCTGGGGATCTTGAGGCGCGCGTTGTTGAAGCGCTGGATGTACTTTTGCAGGGTTTCTCCGGGTTGTTGCTTGATGCGGCGCATGTCGCTCACGGCAGGCGGCCGGTCACGAGTACCTTGGAAGTTGGCGATGAAGCGGGTGCGCATCTGGTCCCAGGAAGAGATCGTGCCTGGGGCCAGGTTCAGGAGCCATGTGCGAGCTCCTTCCTTGAGTGCCATGGGGAACCAGTTCGCCATGACTTTTTCGTCTCCACTGGCAGCTTCGATGCCCAGCTCGTAGAGCTGGAGGAACTCTGCAGGGTCGGTCGTGCCGTCGTAGCGAGGAGGCAGGTCCGGCTTGAACTTGCCGGGCCAGGCGACGCTGCGCAGCTCGGTGGTGTAGGCGCGGCAGCTTGAGGTGGCCACAGGAGGCTTCGGTTGAGGGAGAGCTTGGCCTTGCGGGTCCCCATGCGCTGCAGCTGGGAGCAGTGTGGGGTCTTGACGTGCCGGAGCCGGAGCAGGGTCACGGCGAGCCGGAGCAGGAAGCGCCCGGGCAGCCTCTTGCGGTCGAGGGATTTCTTGGCAACTCCGTTCTTGCTGGGCTGGCGCCTGACGGAGCGGGTTCCGCCCAGGGGCCACGCGCCATGGAGCCACGGCGTCTTCTTGAAGAGGAGGCGGCTGGTACGCCCCTGGAACTTCATTGCCAGCGCGTGGCGGGGTGCGGCGCAGCAGAGCGGACAGCGCAGGAGAGCCCCCTGCGGCGCGGACGAGCTCGGCGACGCGGTCGAGCCACTCTTCATAGACGTCATCGACGGGACGGTGGCGCAGGAGCTCGTTTGCTGCGATGAGCGCAGCTCGAGCCTCCAACGGTGCGCGGAGCACGCGGGACGAAGAGCCAGCTGGAGCGAGCGATGGAGTAGCGGTGCGGCCGTCTTGCCGCACGGACGGGTGCTGAGACGACGCTTGCTGCCCGTTCCCCGCCGGGCCGGTGGCGGCGTTGATGGCGGGCGACGGGGAACGACGAGGACGCCCATCGACGGGGGCTGTCTGGGCGACGCGGGAAGCGATGGCGGCCCGACGCTCGGCGCGGGCTCGACGAGCGTCAGACATGGACGCGATGGTCGGCGGAGAGCGGAGCGGTGGAAGACAAATTCCGGCACACCCCTACCTGGCGCGCCAAAAATCGGATTTAGGGTTCCGGCAGACCCTTAAGGTTCGAACTCTGGGGTGCGCGTGGAGATTATGCCCTCTACCTCTCCGTCTCGCAAGGATCTAAACTACCAAAGGAACAACACAAAAGACACAGAGTTTATACTGGTTCGGGCCACCGATGTGGTGTAATACCCTACTCCAGTGTGGTGTGGTGGATTGCCTCTTGGGCTGGTGATGAAGAACAATACAGGGAAGAACAGCCTCGCGAGGGTCTGTTCTTGGTTAGGGAGACGAACTATTAGGAGGAGTCCGGCTGCCCTTCTCACTCTCTCTCTCTCTCTCTTTGCTTGCTCTGATTCTAAGTTCTGCTGGCCTGATTGCTCGATGCTAGCTTGCTAGATTGATCGATCGCTCCGTCCCCCTACCCTGGGGGTGGCTTGTCCTATTTATAGGCAAAGGCCCTGGGCCTCTTCCCAAATATTGAGCGGGAAGGGCGCCAACAATTGGCCAATTCGAAGGGGAACATCTGGTACACTTATCCTGACTAAAGTTGGTCCTCGCCTGCCAAAGGCCCTGTGGTGACGCCGTTCTGGGCTCCACGATGACCTCCTTCCCACAGTTGGACTGGTCTTGGTCTCGTCGCACCGAAATGGATGCCTTTGCTTGATCCTCTCGCCTGCGCTTGCCCCCTTTGCACCAAAGAGGAAAGGGAGGACAATGCGCGGGCTGGCGCCCGCCTAGCGCCCTTGGTCGTCATGGCTTGCGTCATGGGCACCTCGCGAGGTACCCCGCCTTGATCTCTCCGCCTCCTCGTGAGCCAGCCTGACGAGGCCGTTCCTGAGGAAGTGTCGTGTCGTCCGCCCCGCGAGGCTTGGCCCCTCGCGAGGGTCTTGGGTCTTGTGTTGATGAAGTTGGGCCGTGCTGGGCCCCCTCGAGCCACGCCGCGGGCCGCAGGCAGGCAGGTCTGGGGACCCCCGTTCCCAGAACGCCAACACAAGGGTTGACTTCCGTAATCATCGTTATAAAGCCATACATATGCATCAATTGGACTTAAGATTTTGGCCAAGCTGGGTTGCCTGGCTCCTGTGCTTACCCCTACGTTCCCGATTGTTCGGCTAGGCGGTAAAGGGATCACCTCTGTGATTGTTACTACCGGGTCATCCGGGTTAGTACCTTAGACTGGGTGAAGCCAAAAGCTAGCCATCTTAAAGGATATAATTGGTCGGCAACGACGGAAGTGAAAATTTGGGTTCGCTAAAGACCACATAGTTCGGGAACTTTCCCCAAACTAAATCCTTAATATTTTGCTCCCACATTGATCAGAGCTGAGGTTTCATGATCATGCTTAGCATGACAACCCAAAGAAAGGAACCGATAGCGGGACTATTTTCTTTGGAAGACATTTCTTATGTTAAACAGTAATATAACATATCTCTATGCGTACCTTTGTTTATAAAACCGTATGGCCGGATTGCCTTGTTTGTCGTAAATCTTAGCCCTCATAAAGGCTTTATAAAGTAGGACAAACACTCCTTGGCTACTGGCCGAGGAGGTGGAAGCCGATGTTCGGTCAACAAAGTTTTGTACAATGCGGATCCGAGCATTAATGATGTAAAGTACTTGGATACATAGAATCATTACACATAAAAATTGCGAGTAAAATCAATTTACTGCAACCTATCTATTAAGCCCCTTAAGGCCGACCTTGGCGAGCTCAGCTTTCGTTAGCTCTAACTCCTTTATGAGATCCTTATTCTCTTTCCAAGAAGTTTGTGTTAAACACAACAACATTTTTTGTCAAACGGATATCGATCCTTAATTCAGCCACCATTGCCCACATTAAGGCTCGGGGATACTGGGCTTTGCGCTCATTATTTATAAATATTAAAGGGGCACATCGATCCCCTGATCTGGTGTTTCCGCCCGACCAGTGTCTCGGGGGCTACTGCATTGCTTATTCAATGCAGAGAATTCAAAGTGCTAAGTGTTCGGCATGACCGAACTATGGGCAAGAGCGTCTTCGGACAACAGTAAGTACCATCTGAGACTTATCCGGCATCAAGCTTATATATCACGGCGACTTCTCACAACCCTCTCTCAGGGTCCAATCCGCCGATCATTATTTCTAATATATTACACTGCATTTCTATTCCTACGTATGTTGCCGAGCTAGGAGTTGATCCTCGGGCCGATTTTGCAAATCGACCTGATTCTCAGGGGCTACTAGGATCAGCATTTTTATGTTTTCCTTCATGTGTATCTCGGGTTTTAGACCGACACACAACTTGAGGGCTACTGGTTATACATATTGACGACAAATAAATTTACACGCATCGGGAAAAAAATCCGCAAACAATCAGCCCATGACCAAGGTGCTGAACCACCTCGAAAGCATTTCAGGATATAGCTCGGATGCAAGTGGTTGGCTACATAGAGGGCATTTCCGGCATTAAGCTCGGCTAAACTCCTTCAACTTTTTTGAACCAAGGTGATCTATGACACCTTGGATATAGTCTGGCGTTGGAGCTCGGATACAGTCTGGTGTTGGAGCTTGGACATAGTCCGGCGTTAGAGCTTGGATACAGTCTAGCGTTGGAGCTCGGGTACATTCCGGCGTTGGAGCTCGAAAGCGGTCCGGCATTGGTGCTCGGCTAGAAAAGATACCTCGAATGCAGTCCGGCGTTGGAGCTCGGATGTAAGAGGACACCGCCGCACGGGAAACACTTCAAATCCGAGGTGTGGCATAAAAATAACAAGGCATTGATAATGGCCGAAGACTTAAAGGGCTCCTCGGATACCCGATGTGTAAACTCTTTGGATTCACTTCGGCGATCCTCAAGATCGAAGATGAGAAGATTTGTTGAACCAATTTTCATGACCGACGACCGAAGATGAAGAACAGTTCAGAAAAATCAAGGAGCGTCCCCAACTTGAAGACCGGTTCAGGGGGCTACTAACGGTGTCCTGGAATAGTGGGTACTCACCACGTCGTCTCCCGATCAGTTGGATTGGGCCGAGGACCCCCATGGCCGTTTACTCATGGGCCAGTTCGGACAGCCGATGACATACATGAGGAAGATTCCAAAAGACTTGGTGATCAAGACAAGGACTCCTCTCCACCGGCGTATTCGACTAGGGCTCTTGTTATCCTAGGTCTCCGGTATGTTATATAAGCCAAGACTGGGCTAGTTGATAGATCATTATGACATTAATCAACATACCCCTAGGGTTTAGACCACAACATATGATCTCGGGGTAGATCAACTCTTGTAATCCTATATTCATTAAGGTCAATCAAGCAGGAAGTAGGGTATTACCTCCATTAAGAGGGCCCGAACCTGGGTAAACATCATGTCCCCTGTCTCCTATTACCCATCGATCCATGACACACAGCTCGAGACCCCCTACCTGAGATCTGGCGGTTTTGACACTGACACATGGCTCGAGAAAGGCCGGGAACATGCTGAGTCAGCTGCCTGCAGGTGGGTCAAGGAGGTGCTCGAGCCTAGCGACTAGCGCGTTGGCATCGAGGGGGGCATGGACAACGCAAATGGCGTAGCTGGTGTCTAGTGCAAGTACGACGCAGACGACCTCTGGTGCAATTACGGTGCAGACAGCCGTGCCCATTCCCGGCGGGGAATTGGGGTACTGATGGGCCATGGACCCAACTACAACATCCCGTCGAGTGGGACAGCAGGCAAGCGATGATGGATCTGCTCTTGCTCTGCCAGGCGTCGCGCCTTTCGCTCTGCGGCACTCCATCGGTCTTGTTGTGTCTCATGTCGCAGCCTCTTGGTGCAGACACACTTTTTTTGTTGCTCTGAGGCGCTCCAACAATCTTGTTGTGTGGTACACTGCAGCCTATCTTGCTCTGCAGTGCTTCCGTGCCCTGCGCAAGGGTCTGCTCAACCCTGGCGATGACACACAACACAGCATTGTCTAGCACGTTGTCGGGGACTCCCTGGGCCTCAACGGGCTGTCACGCATGCACCAGATCATTTCCCTCATCGAAGAGGTTGATGGCTTAGGCGGCGCTTCAGCGGGTTTGCATGCTTCGAAATGATAGAGGGGCTATAGGTTGCACTAGATGTGTCGCCGTGTGTGTCGCGTGCCGCCTAGGCTTATACCCAATCACTGGCGGCGGGAAACCGATTTGGAAGTGGTGGGAAAGGGTGGCGTGTTCAGAAAACGCAATCAATGAAAAACTTAGGGGAGAAGGAAGCACAACGCCATTAATGAAAAACTTAGGAAAGAATGAAGTGTGAGCTAGCACGACGCGTGCACACACAGTGCTTACCCACGGGTGTGATCGATCTACTAGTGTGCCCTATAGAGCACACAATTCACACCAAAGAATCGTATGTGCTGCCACGAGTTCTCACACGTGGGTTGACTCCGCGAACAGTGTGTGTATCTTTCAAATCACCACACACGAGTATTCATCTCACGCATCATGTGCCATGCTCCAAGCCGTCGCAAACATTTTATGTTTGTAAATCGTCTGCCAAGAACGCACACGGGTAACGCTCACAGAAATGCATGCGTTATGAACATGTTCACACACGCAGCATTGTATTTAGTTGTGTGCCCCCTATCATACACCGTCTGCATACCATCATCATGCCCAATGGATGGGCCAATACACATTTCATTTCTGGCACACGAGTATTATTTGTTATCATTTGGAATTTGTGCAACGCACACAGTTTGATCAAATGATTTCTGATACATGTGTTGTCTTAGGACCTTCCTGCAGTAGTGTATTTTTCCAACAATCCTAGCAGCCAAAGAACCTCTGCCATGCTACCGCTAGTCTTTGTCCCTCTTCTTACGTGGTTATTTTTTTCGTTTCACCTCCTCCAGGATCAAGATTGTGAAACGTCTCAAACATATCTATAATTTTGATTATTTCATGTTGCTATATTATCATTTATATATATATATATATATATATACTTTTATTACCATTTTATATTATTGTTACTGGACTAACCTATTAATTTAGTGACAAGTGTCAGTTTTCTGTTTTCTGCTTGTTTTTGGTTTCAAGGGAGATCAATTTCTAAATAGGTCAAAATACGTTGCCGATTTAACATGATTTTTTGGGCAACAAGAAACACTGGAAGCTTCAGGAGACATCGAGGGGACCCACAAGCCAGCCATGTGGACACATGGTGCGACCACGGGGGTGGCCGCGCCACCTGTCCATGTGAAGCTCCCGAGCACCGCCTTGGCCTGATTCCATCACCATAAATTTCTATAAATACTGAAATCATCCCTTGTTCCTCCAGAAGAATTTTCTTCGCCGTTGGAAGCCTCTGTTCTGAAGAGATCCCATCTGGAGCCCTGTTCCAGAGTTCTTCCAGAGGGGGGAGCCAGTGTCATGAGCCTCTCCATCACCCTTGCTACCTCCATGACCATCTGTGAGTAGTTCCCTTAGGACCTACAGGTCCATAGTAGTAGCTATATGGTTCTCTATCTTCCTCTCTCTCTTTGGATCTTCAATACCTTGTTCCCCTTCTTCCTTGTGTGATTGAGATCAATCCAATGTAATTCTTTCGTGTGTTTATTAGGACATGATGAATTATGAGTTTATGATCAGATTGTTCATTGAATATTATTGAATCTTTTGAAGTTTCTTTGTTGTATAATTAAATAGTTATGTATGCTTTCCGATCTACTTGTCTTATTTAGCCAAGATTGATCAGTAGTTCTTCAGAGGGAGTGGTGCATGGTAGTGGGTTCAGTCTTGTGGTGCTCTAATCAGGGACAATAACGATGAAGAAATGTATTGTATTGTTTCCACTAAGGATAAAACGACGGGGTTTAATTTTATTGCTAGATTTCTTTCTACCTACATTATGTCATCTTGCTTATCGTAATGCTCTATTTCTTGTACACTTAATACCTTAAGATGTATGCTAGATAGCGATTTTAGGGTGGAGTATTAGTAGTAGATGATGTTGGATTAGCGGTCTACCTATCACAGACGTAATGCATATATGAGATTATGCCATGAATGATCATAGTCATAAAGATGGCTCTTCTTGTTAGTTGCCTACTGTAATTTGTTACCATGCCCGCAACTATAATTTGTTACCATGCCAGTTGCCTGCTTTTGAGAAAGATACCTCTAGTGAACCTATTGCCCCGGGTCCATTCTCCATCAATACTTTCTTCCACACAAATTTCCTTCCTATTTGCCTTTACTATTGCCGTTTTACTATACAACTACCTGTCTATTTGTTTGCTTTTAATCTCGTAACTAGCAAGACAAGGGGCTTGACAACCCTCTTTCCGCGTTGGGTACAAGAATTTTGTTTTGTTTGTGTGCAGGTGCTGCTTATCTTGGTAGCCTAGGAGCTCCTACTAGTTCGATAAACCTTGGTTCTTAATTGAGGGAAATCTTTGATGCTATCTACATCACCCTTCCTCTTTAGGGAAACCCAACGACTCCTGCAGGAGTAGTAGATTGCTATACAATCATTCCTTTTCTAGGCTTAATTTGAATACAAACTGTTGAGGGTTAACCTCCTTTTCAAAACAAAATACAAAATGGATTTTAGCATAGTAGTTCATTTTGACAATGATGACGGGCAGAATAATGACGACGGGCAAGTTATAACCACAGACCAAGAAGACATCATAACCAACCGGTAGTAGGTTCTAGTCTCCCCGCCCTTTGAGAGTCGCATAGAGCTCACTGGCCCCTCTCCACTCTCCCTTCGGCGGCACCGCTTGAGAGAGGCGATCGGGTCGTTGATGTAGGTATTAGGTTTAAGTTTAGAAGAAGCGGGAAGTGGATTCAACTATCTTTCCATCAATAAGCTCGATGGAGTGGCAGATTGAACGAGGTCAGCATCCCCTCGCCTCTCTCTTCATCGTCATAGTTGTGAAAAAAGGAGGGAGGAGAGTGGATTTATGCATTGCCAACTCAGATATGGCGTTCACTGGAATAGGAAGTTGGCTTGGTTGTTCTTCGTTCGTTCTTTATCCACTACCTCGACTTCGGCCGCCGGAACTGCATATCAAATTAGTAAGAGATATTGACATGCCTCCTTCGATCTTGATGTAGAGGCCCTTTCATCCCTTCCACAAAGGATGACATTGTTTATGCAGGAGACAGTTGCTATAACTCCAGTGAGGTCGCTGGCTACATGAGGAGTTGATGACCACATTGCAATTTAGATTTACTTTTTGGATTATGTTTGCAAAAGGAAGGATATGGTTGTAATTTTCACTTCTTCCAGGACCCTTTTGGATGTTCTGATATAAATGCCAGCTTTTGGGACCTTCAGTCCCCTTCCCTTGTTAAAAATGAGGAGTTATACATCAAAAATCGAAGATGAGATGAGTTTAAACCCGTTTTAATTTTTTTGGACAAACAATGTTCACACCAAGAAATAGATTGGTGCCAAGCATTTTCACAAGACTCCTGTCGATAGAAAAAAAAATGCCTTGTCATGCATAGCTTAGATTGTTAGATTTCTTGTGATGAAATTAGCCCGACCAGGTTCAAGTCCTATACTTGGCGTTGTGCTCGCATATTTCCTGAAGTTATTTCAGTCCTTCCGATGGAGTTCGTTCGGCGGGAGATAACGTTCCCGTCAATAACGAGGTGTTTGTGACGCCTTTTGGGGCTGTTTGGTTCTAGGCCTAGGAGTGCCACACTTTGCCATACAATGTTGCCCAACTTGCCTAAGGTTAGTTCTTCAAAATGAGAGCCACAATTTGGCAAGCCTAAGGGAATCTTGCCACACTTTTTTATGTGTATGTGTATGTGGGACCATAGTGTGGCTTGCCTAAGATGTGGCTTCAACTGAACACACACCTAAGTTGGTCAAACTTACCTAACCTTAGGTGTGTAAAGCTTTGGCAAACTTAATCTCAAACCAAACAACCCCTTCGTCAATTTTATGATTTGCCAACTCAGCCTTTCAAAGGTGCTCATAAGAATAGGATGTGCGTGCATGCTTTCATAGGGATGTGCATATGTGCAAGTTACTTCTACTGTGTTTCTTATAAAAACAGTAATGATAACCAACGAACATTCAATAAGAAAGAGGTCCCAGCGAACACCCGCACAACCACTTGATCGTGATCGAACAATGACAATTTGGTGAAAATGCCTTGAAAGACTGAAAACTGCCTACCCTACCACTAAAGTTGCGGTCTCTCATCCACTAAAACTGCCACCAAATTTGTTTGCAAATGCCATCCACCTGGCGAACATTTTGTAAGGGTTAGACAGTAGGAAAGGCTCCTACTGCTTAGTATATTGTCAACTGTGAAACATGGTACAATGTGGTTACATTTACATATGGACAGCGGTCAGCAAGCCACCCCTAGCACGGGGGGAAGCAATACTAGAGTCAGGGTATTGAGTCAACTATAGAAGTAACTATCTGTTTCTTGTGATTAGGGACTCTATGTCTAATGCTAGCAAAGTCCTTCTTGAATCCGATTCTCCAGGATGAGATCGATGGGGCTACTTGGCGAAAGTAGTTATTGTTTCTTTCTTTCCAAAGACTCCAAGTCACCACCAAGAAGATGTCCATAATCATGGCTCTCGGGCGCAAAGTTTTGAGGTGCAATATCGTCTCCAGTTTGTTTCCATATGCAGGCCATGAAATATTCAGCTCGTTCTAGCATGTCACACTGAATGCACATCTAAAAAAGAGGTGTTCCATTGTTTCTTAAGTGTGTTGCCCACAAAGCAGACAATCAAAGTTGTTGCCAATATTATAATGCCGCCTCTTGAGCATGTTCATTGTGTTGAGACGATCGGACAGTAGGAACCATCCAAAGACTTTAATCTTGGGAATGCTCCGAGCCTTCCACAACCATTTATAAGCTTCATGTGCAATCATATCTCCGAAGAAAAAAGCATAGTACGTTGTTGCCTTGAATTCAGACGCCCCCCAAATGCATGTCCAGGTATCTTTTGTGTTTGTTACTCCTAGAGGTCTCACATGCTGTTGCAGCGTCCTCAACTCATCACGTGCCTGGACCGAGAGGGGCAAGTGGAAGCCTTGCTCCACACTGGTAATGGTGAGGAGCTGGTTGATCGAGGCATCTTCCAGGGTGGTGTATGAGAAAGCTCGCGGATAAATATCAGCAATAATGCCGTCACACCAGTTGTCTTTCCAGAAAAGGGTTGAATCCCCCGATCCAATGGTCACCTTCGAAAACCCCCTGTAGACTGGCATGAGTTTGATGAGTTCCCGCCACCAGAAGGAGCCACAAGGTGCTACTTCATGGGGGACAGTGGTGGAGTAGTAGGAGTCCCACACCAGGTGAACCCAAGGGGTATCAAGTTTATTGTAGAATTTGTGGGGCAGCTTAAGAAGCATCGCATCATTCTGAACCTTGAGGTTGAGCACACCAAGACCACCGTTCTTTTTTGGTCTGCAAACCATGTCCCAGGCTGCGAGGGAGTTGTGTTTTTCTCCATCATCAGTTTTCTTGATCCATAGCCCGTGACGTCTGATTTTATCCAATTGTTCAATAATTTTGGGTGGAAGTCTAAGGGTGCCCGTCGGGTAAATAGAAAGCGATGTGACCAAGGTGTTCATAAGAGCTAGTTTGCCCGCGTATTACATCATCGACATGGCCGCTGTGATCCTACCTTCAGCTTTGCAAACCCATGGAGTAAGACCAGAGACAGTCGGTTTAGTGGTGCCTAACGGCAAGCCAAGGTATGTAAATGGCATTTGAGCGCATGTACAACAAAAGATGTTTGCGATTTCTTTGTATGTGTCCTCAGGAGCGTTGACCGGGATCAATGTGGACTTATTGAAGTTGATGTGCATGCCCACAGAGTCAGCGTAGTCTTCAAGGATCTGTTTCATTCGAGTTTCTTGCTCCCGACAAGACGACATGCCAATGATCGTATCGTCGGCATACTGAATAACCGGGAAGTTTTTATCTCGAGAGGCAGGTATAGGTAGTTGCAGTAGATTGTTGTTGAGGGCCTCATTGATAGCTGTTTGTAGTAAATCCGCTACAAGGACAAAGATAATTGGGGACAGAGGGTCACCTTGTCGCACCCCACATTTGCACCAAAAGTTTTTACCAGGGACACCATTGAGCAGGAGAGAGGAATTTCCAGAGGATGAGATGCATGTGAACCAGTTAAGCCATTTCTCATTAAACCCCATACTTTGCATGATCTTGATGATGGCCGAGTATTGCACTGTGTCAGAAGCCTTAGAAAAATCCAGTTTGAGGAGGATGATCGGTCATTTGGAGGCTTGGCATTGATGAATATATTCGAACGCCCATGCTAGGCAATCATTGATAGAACGCCCTTTGAGAAAACCATACTGGTTACGATGAACAATCTGTAAGATTATCTTTTGTAGCCGATTATCCAACAGCTTGGTGATTAATTTGAGACAACAGTTAAGCAACGTAATAGGTCTAAAATCATTTATTGTCTCAGGAGCACGTTTCTTGGGGATCAGAGTGATATATCCATAGTTGAGGCTTTCAAGGTTGAGGTTGCCTTGTGAAAGTCATCGCACAGACGGTAGAAGTCATTTTTAATGAATTGCCAGCATGCTTTCATGAATGCACCGTTAAACCCATCCGGACCAGGCGCACGATCAGGTGGCATCTCTTTAACCACCTCATCAATCTCTCTAGGTGTGAAAGGAACAGTCAGACTATCAAAATCCACCTGAGAGCGAAGCATTCGTGAGAGGTTGAATTTCATCTGTGCGGGTTTTGAAGCACCCATGCGTTCTTTAAAGGCTTCGAAGAGTATAGATTCCTTCCCCATATGATCATCTACCACAGAATCATCATCCGTCTTCAAGCTGGAGATAAAATTCTTTCGGTATCGTTCTGTTGCCACTGCTTGAAAAAACTTAGAGTTTTCGTCACCGAATTTGATCCATCTAATTGTGCACCTCTTTTTCCAATACTCTTTCTGATGTTGTAGCAATCTTAAAAGATGATGCTTGAGTATAGTTCTAAAGTTATTCTCTGGCACCATGAGGTACCGCGATCTGCAATGTGATCCAATTCAAGCAGGGTTTTGTTGGTATTCTCTAACGCAATTTTTAGCCTAGAAATTTTCTTGCTCCAGCTGTTGAGGTCATGTCTGAGGTTTCTGAGTTTCTGACAAAGACTAGTCGCAGCATTATCCGATTTGCCATGTTTAAGGGGCCTGTTCCACGCTTGAGAAACCACGTCCATAAATCCAGGGTGAGCTATCCAGTATGTTTCAAATCTGAAAATTTTACTTTTGGGTATGGAAGTTTGAATCACAACAGAGCAAGGGGTGTGGTCAGACACTGGTCGACCCAGAGGATTGACCATGGTACTAGGAAAAGAAGATGTCCAATTTAGAGTCGTGAAAAATCAATCAAGTTGTTCGAGCAGAGGGTTTTGTTGGAGTAAAATGCATGAACCGTCCCTGAAGTTGTTGGCAAGGTCCAAAATGGTCCTTAAACTCTGAAACTGCTCCAATACAGTCCCCAAACTCGCGAATACGATGCCATCACGGTCCTCGAACTCGTGCAACCAGTCCTGGGGTACATATAAAAATATAGATCGCATACGCCGCGTCGTCCATGCCTGCCATGTCACCATAGAGGGCCCACGGTCAGAAAAGTTGGTTGTCTCGCTGGTCAAAATCCCGAAAGGGCAGCCTGAATCCCTAAGTTTCCAAATCGCTCTCCACCACAGCCCATCACAGCCGCCCCGCGCGCACCGGCCCTTCCGTCAATCTACGTCGGCCTCGTCCCCGGCTACATCGGGCCGGCTGCGTCAGGCTCGTCGGCTGCCTCGAGTTCGGGCGCCGCTGCTCCGTTGGTCGCTCGGGTCTCGCTGTCGGGACGCCGGCTGCTTTGGCAGCCCGGGTGCTGGTGCTGACGCGCTCGTCCGCATGCCGTTCCACGCCGTCCCCGCCGCCACCCCAAGGCCATCCCCACGGTTGCACCGACCCGTGCTGCGCTGCCCCTTCGGGCTGTAGCGCCGCGACCCACGGTCCCCGCTGCCACCCCGAGGTCTTGCTTTCGGATTTTTCTCCAGTCTCACCGTCTGCGTCGTTACCGTTGTGACTGCGGGGGATGTTGAGTAAAATGATGATTAGGAAGTATATGATATACTAGGATTTGGTCATGTTGTACTTCAAGTTGGTCATTGTACTCCTATATATATGCCCACGAGGCTCAAGCAATACATTAACGATTCCACCAATCTCTATCTATCTCTTCTAACATTATGTAATCTCAACTATGCACTAGTAATATGTTCTAATGGAAGTGAACTATCCTTGTGTTCCAATGGAAGTGAACTATTCTTTGTTCCAATGTCTGCGAACTATCCTTTGTTCTAATGGAAGTGAGACCAACATATATTTGCATTTGACTGAATATATAAAGTGAGACCAAAAATTATGACTGAATGTATCTGCATTTTGAAAGATTATGCATGTGTAATGAGACCAACAAATATGACTGAATGTACATGGTCAAAAAAATATGATTGAATGTATGATTGAAAATGTGCATGTACAATGAGACCAACAAATATTCCACTGATTTCTGACAGATAAGTATACATATATTCCAATGTGCTTGTACAGTACTAGTGCATAACTAAATTTTGACAAAACACATATATGAAGTGAACTTTAGCACTGAAATATGGCCAGTACATCAGCAATTTTGCACAAGCATGTATGAATTGAACACACATAGATTATAACTAAACCTTTGTCAATACAGAAGCACTTTTTCACAAACATACATGAAGTGAACTGAACACACATAGATCCCAACTGAACTCTTGGCGGTACAACAACATGACAAGTTCTGAAGATGAATAGATAGACGATGCTCTATGTTTCTTCATCATTGTGGCTTCCATTAGAACAACAGCACGTCGGCGCCGCCACCTCATCAAGCCGCCGCATCAGGGCACCCATCGGCGGCTGCGGCTGCAAGCCCCTTCTTTCCTCCGCCGTCCCTAGAGCGCTCACGTGTTGGACCTGTCGGCGATCATCAGGCGACAGAAACTGTCCCTGGGTCTATAGCTTCTGTTTCACGAGATGATCAGGTAGGAGCGGATGAGTCACAGAATCAGGATCTTGGGGGGGCGAGTGCAAAAACACCACTGCCTCACATCGGTTGCCCGCGATCAACTGCACACACTGTGGTGGACGCGCCGTACGCAAAACATACGCTCATATGTATCGTGGGACCGGTTCCACGAGTTCAAGGATCGTATTGACTTCGTATTCGCAAGTTTAAGGACTGTATTGGAGCAGTTTGAGAGTTTAAGGACCGTTTTGGACCTTGCCACCAACTTGAAGGATGGTTCATGCATTTTACTCGGTTTTGTTGCATGTTCTATAAAAAATATTGCAAGAGTCATGAGTCATGTAGCCAGTAAAAACTGTACTATCTCAAGTTTTTTGCTGGCAGAAAACTGGAGAAGCTCAGATCCTTGTCACCTAAGCAACCTGGTGAAGTGAGTACGTAATTGCTCCTTTACTTAACCACGAAACGCGCAACTCGAAAACTGAAGAAAAGCACAGCGTTGGTCACCGCGAATCCCCACCGTCTCGCAGTTGGACACCCCGTACCGCATCCCCCCGATTCCTCTCCTCTCCTCTCCTCGCCGAGGCCAAAACCCAACTCCCCGATCTAGCCAACTACCCAGATCTCGGAACCCTCGCCGTCGCCGCGGCCATGGCGAAGGAGCCCCCCTTCTCCCTGCCCCCGGTGGTCTTCAACCCCTCCACACCGGCCCACCGCCGCCACCCTATCCCCGGCCCCGGCGCCTCCCCGCCACCTGCCTTCGCGCCTCCCCGCCCCTCCACCTCCTCCGCCGCCAACCCCCTGCCCTTCATGTCCTTCGACATACCCGCTCAGTCCAACTCCACGCCGCCCATCTTCACCGGGCCCATCGGCGGCTCCAGCGCCTCCTTCGAAGACGAGCCGCCGCTCCTCGAGGAGCTCGGCATCAACACGCGTCAGATCTGGCGGAAGACGCTGTCCATCCTCCACCCGCTCCGCTCCGCCGACCCGTCCCTCCACGCCGACGCCGATCTCTCCGGCCCCTTCCTGTTCCTCCTATCCTTCGGCCTCTTCCAGCTCCTGGCTGGGAAGTTCCACTTCGGGATCGTCCTCGGGTGGGTCACCGTCGCCTCCCTCTTCCTCTACTTCGTCTTTTCCATGCTCTCGGGCGGACGCCGTGGCGACCTTGACCTCTACAGGTGCGTCAGCCTGGTCGGATACTGCATGCTCCCCATGGTCATCTTCTCCGCCGTTTCCCTCTTCCTACCACGGGGCGGTGGGCTCATCTTCGGGATGGGCATGGGATTCGTGCTGTGGTCTACCAGGGTCTGCACCAGGTTACTAGCAGAGCTTGCTTCCAGCGGCGATGAGCACAGGGGACTCATTGCCTACGCGTGCTGGCTCGTCTACATGCTCTTCTCTCTGCTCGTCATCTTTTGATGCTGTTCTTGAGATGGAAGGTATGCTTTCACAATTCACCAGATCATGCTAACAATTATCTAAATAAATGTTGTTATCAATTCGGCTATGCTACTTCACAAATATAAATTTGATAGTGAACTAGAATACACTAGATCGAATGATAAACCCTTTGCCAACACAACTATGATTCATGGAGTTCATAAATTGATCCTTAATTTTACATTTTATAGTGGATGATCCTACATAGAGATTGATATTTGTAGAGCCATTTTTATTTTGTTTTTCTTATAAGATGCAAAGAACACCCGATTGGATGATATTATTGAGAGAATGCTGCAATGCTCATTTTCACTTATGCTTTTCAAGTTCGCAATTTATTTGGAAATTATTCTTTGCTGCCTTAGTTCCCGTAAATGACTACCTGTTTGTGGATATACTTTAGTGTACAACCAACAAGGTTGTGAGGATGGATGCTAAGGTCAGCCACACCGTAGGCCAAATACTGGTGCCAAATTCAGAATATGGTTGTGGCACCGGTGCTGCAGCATTTCGAGAGTGGTGCCAAATCCTAAAAACTGGGTTGCTCCTATGCCAAATTGATTGACGGAATAAAATATGATTTCACTCCTATCCCCAACGTCTCTCTTCCTCCTGGCGCTTCAGCAGGGACATGTCTGGATATGTAGCTTGGAGATGCACCGGTCGGTGGTTAGAGCTAGCATACCCCCCCCCCCCCTCGTGCATATGTCCTCCATTGTTGCACGGATCTCTGCGGCCTGTAGGAACAGCATGTGGTGCCGACTGCCGACCGACGCGTCAAATCCCTGATCTAGAAGCATGGGGGAGCGGCTTGTGGATCCGCTCCGACACAGTGGTGGCCCAGTCGTGCACAACAGTGAGGGAGAGCAGCGGCTGGGTTTCGAGCTGGCCGGGATGCCTCTGGCATGGGCAGTGGGCTTGGTGGTGTGTGTAGTCAGGGTCTGACTCTGAAAGAAAGAGAGCGGCTTGTGGATCCGCTCTGACACGGTGGTGGCCCAGTCGGGCACAACAGTGAGGAGGAAGAGGAGCGGGTGGGTTTGGAGCTGACCGGGATGCCCCCGCCCGGGGCAGTGGGCTTGGTGGTGTGTGTAGTCAGGGTTTGACTCTGAAAGAAAGAGAAGATGCGTGAGAGAGAGATATTGTGGTTGTTGGTTGGGAAATAAGATATTCTTTTATCTATTAGTCTGCGTCAGCGTTGGGACCATTTGACAAGGATTTGGGGCCAACTTAACAAATTTGGCATCAGTGTCCGTTGAGTACATGACGAATTTGGCATGCTCTGTGTGCCCTAAGAGGCCTATGGAGTTATGTGTTTCTCTATGCATTATATCTTATTAGTTAGATTCCAACCACAACAACAACAACAAAGCCTTTCTAGTCCCAAAGGAGTTGGGTAGGCTAGAGTTGAAGCCCATAAGATCTCGAAACCAACTCCTGGTTCTCGCATGTGCATAGCTAACTTGCACTTGCCCCTGTCAATGGCTAGTTCTTTGGTGATATTCCAGTCCTTCAGATCTTTCTTAACGGACTCCTCCCATGTCAAGTTTGATCTACCCCGACTTTTCTTGACATTATCAGCACGCCTTAACCGTCTGCTGTGCAGGCCTGTGCTGTATATGCCCAAACCATCAGTTAGATTCCAAATCTTGAAAAATAACTGAAATATCTGGGGACAAATCAAAAAGAAGAGACTGAGTTTGGCTGGTTAGTGGGCAAAAACTGTAACTTGTAAGGTAAAAAGAGAGAAGTGAAACCTTAAACAATTTACTGAAGCCATTGTGATGACAATAAAATATGTCCTTGTTGTACATGTTTTAAACATGTGAAATCTAGATCAGAAAATATTGTGTTACTGGCGATGTCCAATTTTCCCACACATAATCAGTACAGTAGTTAGTACTCCCTCCGTCCCAAAATAAGTGTCTCAACTTCACACTAACTTTAGTACAAAGTTGTACTAAGCTTGAGACACTTACTTTGGGACGGAGGGAGTAATTTTATATTCTTCTTCAGATGATATAAAAGATTCTTCTGCTCGCATTGGTCTACACTATCTGCGAGTATCATCTAGAGCTGTAAAATGTTGACAGATGTATAGTGATGTTAAAGTGTGAATGATAGAATGAAGATGTTTTGCGTCATAATAATGCCTACTCCTTCAGCTCTGATGAGTGCTTACAACACTTCTCCTGACTTTCTGTTTTTCTTTTTTGATTAGTCTCTTAATCTTGATTGGAAATTTAATGAGAACTTCTATGCAATTTCACCTTGCCCATGTAACAGTTTGCATGAAAGAGCCTGCATTTTTTCTTCCATTCAGCCTATGCTGTGATGTGAGATTTTCATTGTTTTAGTAGGCGTCAAATTGGTACTCCCTCTGTAAAGAAATATAAGTGTTTAGATCACTACTTTAGTGATCTAAACACTTATATTTGTTTACGTTTACGGAGGAGTAGTTCTGATACTGAAATGGCTCTCATCAAACAACATTCTGTTATTCAGTTTTTAATTATCGCATTAGGGTCAAACTTCTACTTCTGATACTGAAATGGCTCTCATTGAACATTTCTCAGTTCAGAATTTTGCTAAAAGTTGATATTCTTGTTTTGTCTAGTGTTGGTTCCTAGCTCAAGTAAATACGAGATAAACTCATTTAGTACTCCCTCTGTAAAGAAATATGATCGTTTAGATCGCTAAAGTAGTGATCTTAGCGATCTTATATTTCTTTACAGAGAGAGTATCTTCTTAAGGCCTTGTTCGGTTCCACAGGGTTTCAAGGGGTTTGTAGCAGATTGGCAGGGATTAAATCCTCAGCAAGTCAAAATCCACATCAAACCCCTCCAATCCTCTCCAATCCCCTGGTGATGGGGATTAACCGAACAAGGCCTAAGGGAATCTTTGGATGATTATTTACATAAGGGGATCTTGTTCTACATTTTCTCTGTTCTTCCCAGTGTTGCACTTGCAATTTCTACATGGTTGTAACATTGCATTTACTAGGTTCCCCTTGCTGTTGTTTACCTACTATTGAATTTGTTCCCTCTAAATGTATGCAGATCACACTCAGTATTCTTTTGCCCTATGGAGCGTTGAACTGCTTTTGATCAGCAACTGGAGTGGTTTATTGATGCTACAGAACTATCGATGATCTAGTCAGTTTGGAAAATATTCTGTAACAGTCTACTGCTTTTCATCCTTTAGTTTCTGTGGCATGGTAGGGGGCTGGTATAGATCTTGGTAAAGAAACGTAAGACAAGATCAGGACAGTGAAAATATTATAACTAATTAGCTTTTGCCGAAGTTTGATGGGATTAGCTAGCAATTTTCGAAAGAGTACACTTGTGGTCCGTTTGAACTTGTTCATCGTGCTTGCTTACCACGCCCATGGTGCCTAATTTCCTTTCTGTGTTACTTTTTTTTTTCTGCATTTCAGTTTGATAATAGAATTGTCCTATCGTTAGAGACGCTGGCAACTACTGATTCATAAATTGGATGTGGTTTTTAGTAGTTCTTTCTAGCTTGCTAAAACTAGTCGATCAGTCAGTTTCTTTTGTGGAGGTTAACTCTGCCGTTGGCATGAGTGTGCAGGTTAAGGATATGCCTGTAAGCCCATTAAACCTGTCCTCTCCACGATCAAATAGCCTAGATCTTGCTGTCACTTTGAAGCGATTGAGGCGAGGCCCATGTGCTTGCAATAGAATGTTAAAAAATAGCTGTGGGTTTGCATTCTGGAGCAAGAGTGGGTGCAATTGCTTCAGTGCATCCTGAAATCGACGGTACTTGAGCTTAGTTTTTTTTTTTTGAAACAGAGGCAAAAGATTTGCCTCATTCATTAATTAAGGAGAGTTTTGAGTACATGAGAACCGGCTTTACAACATAGCCCATCAACAAAAGGTGCAAACGAATTACTCTCGCGGCATGATGATGCTCAGCTGTCTAGCCCCCGCGGCGACCCACGTCCTGGCCTCCTCCTGGATGAGTTTTAGAATATAGTGTGGCGGCGTCGATTTCTTCTGGAAGACTCTAGCGTTTCTCTCATTTCAGATGACCCAACATACAAGCATGGTGAGTGAGGCCATGGTCTTCCTGTTTGTTGTATTTGGTTTGGACATGCTTGTCCACCAACACTTGATGTTGTGTTCCGTCCCCCATCTATTCATCTCCAGCGTCCCAAGTCCAAGCCATGCTTTGACCATTCTCCAAATACGCAGGGTAAACCGGCATTTAAAGAAGAGGTGACTGGATGTCTCGTTGGCCCTCCTGCAAAGGGCGCATAGGCCACAATTCTCCCAACCCTTCTTCTGCAGCTTATCCGCAGTCCATATCCTGTTTTGGATGGCCAACCATGAGAAGAACTTGACCTTAGGAGGCGCCCAAACCTTCCAGATGGTCTTGTTCATGACTGTGGATGTGGAGCCCAAGAATTGTGCCCTATAAGCAGAGCCTGCCGAGTATTCTCCATTTGCCTCAAATTTCCAAGTGATGTCGTCGTCAATGTCCATTTGTAATTGTATGCCTAGAAGCCGCACCCAGAGATCGACAAACTGGACAATGTGCCCCACCGTGAGGTCGGTAGAAGGGTTAATCTTGTGCACCCAAGCCTTGTCGCGCATGGCCTCCCTCAAGCGCCATTTTTTTCGCTTGCAAGCCGCAAAAATGAGTGGGGCAATATCCTTTGGCCTTTTCCCTCCCAGCCATGGCGCATCCCAGAAAGGTGTCTTCCCTCCGTTGCCCAAGGTGATGACTGTGGATGCATAGAAAAGGTTCATATCCACCTCGGAGCATGGGTTGCCCAGGCCAACCCACAACTTAGACGAGTCCTTCCATGCCATCCAAGGCCATCTCAGCCTGAGAGCTCTCGCAAATTTCCCCAAATGGAGTATGCCAAGCCCACCGAGCTGTGTAGGGCGGCAGACTGTCTCCCAATTGACCTTGCATTTTGCTCCTGTAGTTGTGTCGCTAGCTGACCATAAAAATGCCCGCTCAATCTTGTTGATGCTTTGCAGCACACCAGGGGGGACTGTGAGCGGGGTGATGTGGTAGACAACTTGTGAGGTGAGGACCGATTTCACCAAGGCCGCCCGCCCAATCGTGGTAATGTTCCGCCCCTGCCAGGGGGGCAATCTCGCCGCAACCTTATCCTCAAGGAGTTGAAAGTCCACCCTTTTGAGTTGCCAGATTGAAAGGGGGAGGCCCAGGTACTTCATCGGAAAGGATGTCCGCATAGCAGGAAGGCTGGCCAGAATGTCATCCAGGTTCATGTGACCACACCGAATAGCAACTACAGAGCTCTTTTGAAAGTTGGTTGACAGCCCGGTGACCTCGCCGAAATATCTGAGGATGGCAGCAAGGTTATGGACGTCCTCCCGCGTCGGCGAGATGAAAATCGCCGCGTCATCAGCATAGGGGGAGGTCCGAACAAGCGATCCCCTCCCTTGAAGCTTGTGTAGGAGGTTGTGGTTTGTCGCGACATCGAGGATCTGCTGCAGCGTGTCGATTGCGATGACAAAAAGCAAGGGAGAGAGAGGGTCTCCCTGCCTAAGTCCACAACCATGGAGGATCGGAGGCCCGGCAATACCGTTAAGAAGAACGCGTGACGATGAGGTGCAGAAAAGGGCAGCAATCCAATCCTGAAAGCGGTCCGGAAAGCCCAAGCGACGAAGCAGGTCCAAGATATATTCCCATCGCACTGAGTCGAAGGCCTTCCGAATGTCCAACTTGAAAAGCAAGGATGGGGTCTTGTTTCGGTGCAGTCGTCGTGCAAGGTTTCTGACGTACATGAAGTTGTCATGGATGCTTCTTTTTTTTATGAAAGCACTTTGCGCGTTGGAGACCAAGTTATTCATGAATGGGGCAAGACGAACGGACAACACTTTGGCAATGATCTTGGCGATAGCGTGAATGAGGCTGATGGGGCGGAAGTCCCCAATCTCTTCCGCCCCATCCTTCTTCGGGAGCAAGACAACATTTGCCGAGTTCAGCCAGTGTAGGTTGGACGTTTGTAGGTTGCTGAATTGATGAATAACCCGCATGACATCGTCCTTGACAATGGGCCAACACTTCTTGAAAAAAATGCCCGTGAAGCCATCCGGCCCCGGGGCCTTGTCGCCCGGCATGAGGTTAATGGCAGCCATGACCTCGTCCTCAGTGATGGGGGCATCAATACCGGTCAGATCAACCGTCCTCAGGTTGAGGTTCTCCCAGTTTAGGTCCCTTTGGCTGTGCTGGCCTCCACCCAATGTCCCTGCAAAGTGCTCATGGATGATTTCCTCTTTCACCTTGTGATCAGTGACCCATCCACCATTTCTCTTTAGTCGGTGAATGTGGTTCTTCCTTCGGCGCCCATTTATTCTGAGATGGAAGAATTTGGTATTGGCATCACCCTCTCTGATATTTGCTATGCGGGCGCATTGCTTCTTTCTTGCCCTTTCAACCGAGGCGAGGGAAATGACTCGACGCTTGAGACGACCTCGAAGGTCCCTTTCCGCCATAGAGAGTGGGCGTGTTTCCTGGGCAATGTCGAGATGGAGGATGATGGAGAGGGCCGCATGCAGGTGAAGCTTCGCCTTTGAGAAAAGGCCCTTGCTCCATTTGGCCAGGAGCCATCCTGTGTGCTTTAGCTTGAAGAAAAGCCGTTGGCAAGGCTCAGTATGTTCGC
Organism: Aegilops umbellulata; assembly: GCA_032464435.1. Lineage (NCBI taxonomy): Eukaryota > Viridiplantae > Streptophyta > Magnoliopsida > Poales > Poaceae > Aegilops > Aegilops umbellulata. The sequence goes on along the minus strand of CP136057.1, from coordinate 474,886,452 downwards.
ATGGATCCGCCCAAGCTTTGAGCACGATGTCTCGGAAGCCTGGAAGACATGTCCAGAAATTCTCAAACTTGAAGCATCTTGGTCGCTTTGGCCCTTTATCATCAGCGAGGAGGAGAGGACAATGGTCTCAGAGTGAGGAAGAGATGGCGTGGAGCACGTGCGATCCAAAATGCATGTCCCAATCAGCATTACAGAAGACCGAGTCAAGCTTGCATAAAGTGGGGTTTTGTCGCTCATTACTCCAAGTGAAACGTCTGTTCTGTAGGTGAATTTCTTTGAGTTCGCATGAGTCGAGAGCATCACGAAAGCGGTTAATACGGCTGCGGTTGACATTTCTATTGTTTTTGTCTCTGGATCTTGAGATTTGGTTGAAATCGCCCATGGCAATCCATTTAGTTCCAGTAGTTGGCTTTTGGGCGATCAAGTCCTCGAAGAAATCATCCTTTCTGTTGGCAGCCGTGGGTCCATAGACAGTAGTTAACTTGAATGACGTCTCGGAGTGAAGCACGTTGACAATTACCGACAGGCAAAATTCGGAGGTGTGGACGTCCGAAATACGGACGACACTATCATCCCAAAGCATTAGCATGCCTCCTCTAGTGCCCATCGCACTTGAGCTTAGTTGGGTTCCTCATTGCCTGCTGGTTGCCGGTGGCAGCGGGATCTGCTCATGCCGCTACTGGGAGGGGGTGCTGCCTGGTTTCGATCCGATTTTTTTGGGTGGCGTGTCTGCCAGCGGTGTTGTTGTGCTGGAGGCCCGTGTGCTGTGCTGTGGTTGTCAGCGTGGTGCCCTGATTTGGCGCAAGAGGTCAGGGACGTGTCTATGCGTTTGGTGCATGGTTGCGACTCGAAACCAGGGTGGTTCTTGGTCTCGGGCAGTGCTCCTCTTTGCCTTGTCGGCAAGGTGCGGTGGTTTGTGCCGCGTTCGGTGGCCTTGCTTCCGGTTGGCTATCGGCAGATCTGGCGGCTTTGTCATGATGTTTGACCACCGACGGTCTCTGAGGTGCAGTTTGCTCGGACGGTTGTATGTGCTTCCTCGTCAACAGGCTTCTTCGAGGCTGGTGGTGGTTATTCAGCTTGCCAGTGCCGATGCGGGATGATGTGCGGCTGAGGTGATGCGGGGGCTTGGGTGAAGATCTTGTCCCTGAGCAGCAATGACGGCGGCAACAGTCGTCGTTGACCTTCCTGCAGGCATCGCTACTTTGTTGCTGCACCCCTCCCACATGGATTTGGCCATCATGTTTTCTTCGGGGGAAACCCTTGATCTTTTGTGATCGAACGATGACGACGCCTTGGCGTCGTATACCCTCTTGGGGGCTTTGTCTTTTGTTTGTAAGGTATCTCTTGTTGATATTTGTTACGTCGTTGTCGCCTAGTGGTTTATATAGATATAGCCCGGATAGCAGACTGCTAGAAGATTAGAACCCTTGTGTGTTCCCGTGTAATAGATGCTCCAGATGTTAGGACTGCTATATATAAGAATATGTTTCCCCTAAGTCGCCAGCACAGTACTCACAAAATCAGTAAACTTGGGCATATACAATTTTTGTTTTAAGATACTAGGAAATGTGCCCGTGCGTTGCAACGGGAGAAACAAAATCCTTGCACGCTCCTAGCTACCAATCTAATTTTGTTGCCATTTCTTCTTTTCATCGCCATCGCTAATGGGGCTCATATTGTCCATCTACTCATGAAAACGTGATCAATCCCAGGACGATCTACTTTTCATCATACTTTGGCACAACGAGGGTGCGTAGCTACAGAGTAAACGGTGAAGAATGAGTCCGCTTCCTCATGTGTTGGTGATCGGTGCCAGCGGGTTTAGCGCGGCGGGCTGGCGTAAGGCGGTATGTGGCGGGAATCCTGAGGTCCTCCTCATTGATCTGGAGTATATAGCAAAAAGGCGGCCATATTGAGCTCGCCACAATCATGCTGTAGCGTTAGTAAATCCACCGCCATTTAAGTCATTTAGATCTCCTTGTTGACACATCATGGATGCCATTGGGGCACTATCGAACTTTAGTCACACTAGCAAAAGAGCCCGTGCGTTGCAACGGGAGAGAAAACATAACACACGCTCTTAACCCAACAACCATCACTCAAGACCACAATAGGTCCATCTTCTTTATTTTTGCGAGGCATCATATTTGTGTTGCTGCTTATCCTCTTTCTCACCCTCGACGGCGATGGCCTCGGTGTTCACACAAAAAAAAAACGTGTTTGAATATGGTTAATCCTAAGGCGTCTCTCTCTCCCTCCCTCTCTCTCTCTCTCTCTCTCTCTCTCTCTCTCTCTATATATATATATATATATATATATATATATATATATATATATATATATATATATCTCACTCCCGCGATGAGAAATTTATTGTTTTCTCTTGTGGCATTTTTGAGAGGTATGCATGTGTAGTTAGCGATGTTTTCTTTTTCCTATATGGTTATAGCGGGGTGTTTATTTGCAATCGGATTGCCGCCGGTATGAAAGAAATATGGATCTTGCGCTATAAATTATAATTTCACTTCCAAAACAATATTTTAAAAATTTTAAAGGTAAAATTAACAACATATTTAGATTCCTCACATTTTTTAATAAAATTTCATATATAATATGTTAAAATCGAAGTTACGGTTTAAAAGACACGGATAATTTAGAAAATCATTTGTTTGACTTAAATATATTTCAAAATAATATTTAAAATACTTAACAGGTAAAAATAATCTCATATTCATATTTTAATCAAATTTCATATATAACATGTTTAAATCGGAGTTACGGTTTAAAAGATATGGATGATTTAAAAAACATTTGTTTGACTTATATATGATTCGCGGATCAATTACCTAAAACATTAGGAGGGGGGGGGGGTTCGGAAAATATAAAATAACGGTTCGGGTGTGACTTAAATCCGGACCGCGGGTTGATTTCATCAAAAGACAGGGACTTTTCTAAAAAATGCCATGACGGACGACCGAAACCCAATTTACTTTATTATTACTAGCAAAAAAGCCCGTGCGTTGCAACGGGAGAAAAAAATAACACACACTCTTAACCCAATAACCATAATATGTTCATGCCCTTTATTTTAGCGAGGCATCATTTTTGTGTTGCCGCTTATCCTCCTTCTCACCCTCAGTGGCCTCAGTGTTCACACAAACCAAAGTGTGTTTGAATGTTGTTTTTCCCCTGCCAGGTTTTTCAGAGGTGCTCATGTGTGGTTATCGATGTTTTCTTTCGTCTCTTTATGATTTTAGTGATTGTTTATTTGCAATCCAGATCGTCGCGGTACGAAAAAAACGGACGTGCCCTATAGATAACAAGTTTGCTTTTAAAATAATATTTTAAAATATTTAATAGGTAAAAGTAACATCATATTCAAATTCTACATATTTTTCTATTCAAATTTCATATATAACATGTTAAAACCGGAGTTACGGTTTAATAGATATGGATAATTAAAAAAAAATACTTGTTTGACTTAAATATCTTCCAAAATAATATTTAAAAAATATTTAACAAACAAAATAACATCTTATTCAGATTCTACACATTTTTCTAATCAATTTTCATATATAACATGTTAAAATTGGAGTTACAGTTTAAAAGATATGGATAATTTAGAAAAACATGTGTTTGACTTATATATGATCGGCGGGTGAATTATCTAATACGTCAGGGGGGTTTCCGTAAAAATGTAAAATAACGGTTCGGTTATGACTTAAGTGTGTACTGCGGGTCAATTCATAAAAAATGCAGGGGGTTTTCTGCAAAAGTGCGTGACGGACGGCCGAAACTCAATTTACTTTATTATTAGGTAGATATATATATATATATATATATAATATAATATAATATATATAGGTAAAGATATGCATTGTAAATATATGAATGACTGGGTGCAAAAGTAACAAAAAATGCACCGATCAAAATTGTTACGTTTTTACGATTTCCTTCCTCATTCCTTCATATAATTATCATGCAATTATAGTCTTTCCTTTCTCTCTCTCTTTCCTTTGTCATTCCTTCATTCTTTATTTCCCATGCAATTAGCAGCAGACACTCTCCTTCCTTCTTTTTTTTTCTCATGCCCCTCTATTTTCGTGTACCATGCAGCCACAACCCCGACGCACATCTCATCTTTCCTTAGTTAATCCTCGAGGCTCCTTGTTGACTATCATACAACTCATAGGCCCATATAAATCAGTGGATCTAAAATTGAAAAAGGCGAGGTGGGACTAATTAGCCGGCAACAAATAAATCTGTTTGGTTGGCTGCGTCCTTGGAGTGGCCCAGCTCGGCCCATGTGTTGGAGAGAATAAACGTTCAAATTCAATAAGTTTCTTACTATTAACACGCAAGGCAACCTTGCTGAATTGGCTAGCGGCGCTAGGACTACTATATCCGAGCAACCCCGGGTCGAATCTGGGGTTATGCGTTTTTTTGCAATTTTCTTCTTTAGGCGTTCCAAGGAAGGCAAAGCAAACAAACGACGTACAAAATATCAAAAATATAATTTGGTATATATTACGATGGTAAGAAGCAATAGCCCCTTTATTAGTAGGTATCTAAACCCTTATATAGTGTGGGAATAACTTTAATTATTATTCGTTGGATCTGCTCAATCGGACGGCTGAGAAATGGCAAATCCAAGAGTTGCTGGCCGTCAGATCAAGGCTTGTGCTGCACGAGATCCTTCCACGTGGATATGAATAAAAAGTTGCCGGGCACGCGCTTTACAGAGTCCACGCCGCGTAACTAGAACCACCTGGAACCCCCGACCGACAAAGTTACAGGCTTATAGCTTCTCGACTCTTCTCCTGCGAGATGGCTCACAACACCGGAGCTCATCCCCTTTGTCGCTGTGCAATTCTCAAGTCGATCGCTGCATCACTGCGGCCGCCCAGTAGATCCCACATCCATTGCCATCATAATCCTCGCCCTTCCAGCCGTGCTCTCTTCCTGTACAGTTTTCATCTACCTGTCCCTCGACAGAGTCCCCAACCTCCCAGCCGGGTAGAATTGACAAATGTGACCTCAAAACAAAAGTATTTCACAAACTAAACTGTTTTTGAAAATATTTCATACCGCTGACCCTTTTGTGCAGCTCCCAACAGTAAGGCGCTGCACTCTACTGTGCAACTCCTTACAGTTAGGCGCTGCACAGTGTAGTGCAGCTCCTTACAGCTAGGCGCTGCACAGTGTGGCGCCTGTGTGTTAGGCGCTGCCGCGTAACTAGAACCACCTGGAACCCCCGACCGACAAAGTTACAGGCTTATAGCTTCTCGACTCTTCTCCTGCGAGATGGCTCACAACACCGGAGCTCATCCCCTTTGTCGCTCTGCAATTCTCAAGTCGATCGCTGCATCACTGCGGCCGCCCAGTAGATCCCACATCCATTGCCATCATAATCCTCGCCCTTCCAGCCGTGCTCTCTTCCTGTACAGTTTCCATCTACCTGTCCCTCGACAGAGTCCCCAACCTCCCAGCCGGGTAGAATTGACAAATGTGACCTCAAAACAAAAGTATTTCACAAACTAAACTGTTTTTGAAAATATTTCATACCGCTGACCCTTTTGTGCAGCTCCCAACAGTAAGGCGCTGCACTCTACTGTGCAACTCCTTACAGTTAGGCGCTGCACAGTGTAGTGCAGCTCCTTACAGCTAGGCGCTGCACAGTGTGGCGCCTGTGTGTTAGGCGCTGCACAGCAAGTGTGTAGCGCCTTGCTGTTGGGCGCTGCACATTAAAGATCAGCTGGGTGAAATATTTTCAAACATAGTTTAGTTTATGAAATAGTTTTGCCCTGAGGTCAAATTTGTGTTTTCTGCCTCCCAGCCGTGCCTGCTCCTGGCATCACCGTCTCATCGAGTCGTCGGCGTGTGGAACACAAACACAGTTTCCTAGGTGTTACCCTCGCCCACCGTATCATCCCATGGGTAGAGCTGGTATTTTTGGCAGTACTGTATGATCGCTGTTGCAATTTGGATCACGTACCTGACCTTCAAATTTACAAACTTGGAAATCAGTTAACGTGCAGTCACACTCATAGTTGAACCAATTTGTTTGTTGATCCGCGTCTTCTGATTCAACATAAATAAAATAATACCTCAAAATCTTAATTCTGAACACCAAAGTGTTTGTGTTTATGTGCGCAAAGCTTTCCATTTCCTATTTTGGTGATCTCTACTTTCCCATCATGAAGAAATCTAATAATGCCTCCTATGCTAAATTCAGACCGCCAAGTGTTTCTGTGTATGCTGCCATATAATTCCGAAAATCTCATATCGATTTTTTGATGGTATACTATACGATGTGACTCGATTTAATTTGTACATGACCTATCATGTATAAAAACTCATATACAAAGGAACATAAGGAAACTAAACCAATGATTTAGCAAAGTCCATTGAGGTACAAGCACGCAATCCATTTCATCAAGATATTACAAATGCACCTGTTATCGACGGTTATCAAGAGAGAAACAAGGTACCGAGTTTGTCTCTAATCAACATATATAGTGTATTCCTTTTTTGAAAGATTATATGTAAACGTGAACCATTGTACCTTAATAAAACAAGTGTTTGCAGGTTGTATCCAAACATCCACCTCAGCGCAAGGCTTTCTCAAGTCTATGGCCCATTCAGTTGCTGGAACTAACCATTCAATAAATTCATCCGCTCTATATATATAGTAGTATGCTTCCTCAGTCGAACGTAGGGTTGTTGGGACAATGAATTATTTTGACATATATACTCTCACTTATGATTCCAAAACAGCAAGATGTCTATTTGCGAGGAGATTGCGGGTATAAATGGAGTAGGAGGCAAAATCATGATACAATTAATCCTGAGAAAAGTTTGAAAACTACACCATACCCCAACCAAACCTGAATGGATAAACTTGGCAACCCAAACCGAACTAAACCTATTTGTATTCTCGTCAACCCAACCAAAACCAAACCTATTTCACTTTTCACCCAAACCGAACTAAAACTGAGTTTCCATCTGTGGGTTGGAACCATTTTCTGAAATGGTTTGAAAACCATACACGAGACATTAAAGAAGATGTCCTCTCGATCCCTAGCAAAAAAAAACCCCTCTCACGAACGTGCTCGCGACGAGTGAGCGCGCCCGGCGGCGCCGCCCGATCTCCATATTCCGGCCACCCCTGCATCCACCTCGGCTGGATCCGTGATCCCCACCACGCCCTCTCTCTTCTCAACCCGGAGCTCTGCTCCCTCGTGCTCCCGGCCATCCTTGCGCGCCATGGCTCCTCACCCCTGCTCCCGGCCCGTGTCCGCGCCACAGGCTGCGGCGGCTGCGGCTGACCCTCTGCCTGTGCCGGGCACCGTCTCTGTGTCCTGCGATGTACCCCGACGTCCTCCTGCTTGGAGATACAGGAGGGAGAACGCGTGCATCATGTCCTCGCGTGCGGGCCTTGGGAAGCCGGCGACGATGGCCACTCCATCCACAATGCTTGCAACCGCACCTCTGCTTTTGACTATGGCGCCTGCCGCTCCTCCGCATGCTGTAGTCGCCCCCGGCCTACCGCGGCTGCCGCCGGTGCCGAACAGCTCCTATTTGGCCCTTGTCGGTCTGTGCATAAGGGATGGAATCATTTCCTGGAACCATTTCCCTTCCTGGAATAGTCTTCGCAGAGGGGGCCGGCGAGCCGTGCGCGAGCGGTGACGGCAGCCGTCGCGAACGGCGAGCGGCGGCGGTCGCAGGAGTGGTCGACGAGCGGAGAAGGCTGCATGTCTGTCGGGCTGGAGAACTCGAAAGGAAAACTATGTCATCAACCGGGTCTGAACTGTGGATTGAAACTGTTTGTAACCGGACCTATTTGGGCCCATAGCCGACCATACCCACCCATTTGCTATGAGAAACTAAACCAAACCAAACTTTTAGGAGAGTTAGCCCATTAACACCTCAACCAAACGAGTCCGGACGCAAAAACCAACCCAGCGCACCCCAAAACTGTTCCCAGATTTAGATACAATTGATGATGTTACGCAGTCTGCAGTGAACCTGTTGAGGATATTATTTATGCATGTATATTGTCTTTTGTACATTAAGCCCATCTCTCTAGTTGTTGTATAGATTAAGGTAGAGGCTCCACATTGTACTCATATATACCATGCACATTGCACCGAATCAATACGTCGTGCAATCATAATCTTACATGGTATCAGTTTTTAGGTTCTAACCCTAGTCTTCTGCTGCCGCCGCCGCGTCACCTAGCCGCCGTCGTCTGCGCGCCTCCCGCGCCGGCCGCCGCTCTTTCCTTCCCTGCGCGCGTGCTTCCCCAGCCGCCCGCCAGCCTCGCGTCGCGTTGCTTGTGTTGATTGTCGAGGCTCTACACACGTATGGCCATGGCCAGAATCCATTGAGCTGCCTGCTAGCTTGCTAGCTAGTTTTTTTTCTTCTGAAAAACAGATTGAACTTTATTAATTAGAAATAAGAGTTACATCGTCTATCAGAAGAGTTACAAGATTTTCCATGGGCTCCTCTATCCAATCCCTAGCCATGGAGCATTTTGCTAATCTAGCAAGCTCATGAGCTACTTTGTTCGCTTCTCTATTACAATGTTCAAAGCTGGTTTGTGGAAAATCACAGGCCATAAAAAAACAATCCTCAAAAATTGCCGCCGTTGCTCCCGCAGACTCTCCACCGTTCTTCATTGTTTCAATGACATCCATATTACCAGAATTGATAATGAGACGATTGCAGCCCGTTTTTTGTGCCAACAGTAAACCAAACCTGAGTGCTAACGCCTCCGCTGTCAGAGCATCCGCACAGTACTGAATCTTCCAGTTACCACCTACTATGAAATTCCCTTTGTCATCTCTGATAACAGCACCCGCTGTGCCCCGAAGCTGATCATGATCAAAAGAAGCATCCACATTCAATTTAACAAACCCCATGGGAGGACTGCGCCATCCTTCATTCTTTCTCTTTGCTTTAGGTGAGTGGGCATTTACATAATTTGCTGTTATAGCCCTAATCCCCATGGAGGTTTGAGACGCCTCTTGAGACTTACCCTCATGGACTAGTTTCCGTCTATTCCACCATAAATACCAAGCAGCTATAGCGATTAGTTCCCCTGCATTCCGGGAGCCCAAGATAGGTAATTCATGATCAGGCATAAGGAGTAAGAATTCAAGGACTGCCTCTCCTGCACGGTCAATGACGCAAGCTTTTTTTACCACTTCACACAACCTCAAATATTCCCACACTTCTTTTGCCTTCTGGCACAGAAATAATATATGTTTCGTGTCCTCTTGCCCATTCAAACATGCTGGGCATATTGGCTGAGTTCTTATATGTCTGCTGGCCAGTGTAACGCGACACGGTAGAGTCCCGTGGAGCGTCCGCCAAATAAAATTTTTAACCTTCGCCGGACAAGCTAATTTCCAGATCTTACCCCAAATAGGATTGACCTTACTTCTACCCATGCCATCTGAGTATTCCAATTTCCTCCCATGCTGTTTTTTCCATTCCTCCACATACGCTGATCGTACAGTGTATAAACCATTTTTTGTATAACTCCATGCAATAAAGTCCGACATATTGTGCATAGAGATCGGGATCGCTAGGACTCTACGGGCATCAATTGGCCACAAAGTTTGTCTCACCAAATCTTCATCCCAACAATTCGTGATTGGTTTATAAGATCAGAAACTTTCGTCAGGAGATTCCCCCTTCTCGGTGTAATAATTTTCCTATCTGCACAATTTGGGATCCATGCATCTCTCCATATGTCAATCTTTTCTCCTGTTCCGACTCTCCATATATAGCCATTCCTGAGTGAAACCACTCCTGCCATAATACTTTGCCACGTAAAAGAGGAGCCCTTTTTTAATACTGCGCTCATCAAATCGCCCTCCGGGAAATACTTTGCTCTTAGGATTGTTGCACATAATGATTCAGGATTTTCCAAGAGGCGCCATGCTTGTTTCGCTAACAAAGCCAGGTTAAAACAGTGTATATCACGGAAACCCATTCCAGCTTGGTCTTTTGGAACACACATCTTCCACCACGCCATCCAGTGCATCCTTTTCTGATTATCCTCGTCACCCCACCAGAATTGCGACATCACGTCTATGATTCTTTTGCAAATCTTTTTAGGAATTTTAAAGACGGACATTGCATATGTTGGGATAGCTTGAACAACAGATTTAAGCAAAATTTCCTTTCCACCAGCCGATAACAACTTTTCTTTCCATCCACTAATCTTCATAATAATACGATCAATCAAGAACTGGAAACAATCACTTTTATCCATGCCCACATTGGCAGGTAGTCCCAAATATTTATCGTTAAGTGCCTCGGTCATAATATTTAAAATTGTACAGATTTGCACTTTGTCCTCCACTTTTGTATTGGGACTAAAAAATATACTAGATTTTTCGACACTCACCATTTGCCCCGAGGCGGCACAGTAAGAGTCCAGAACTGCTTTAAGGGCCTCCGCGTTCTCAGCATTTGCTCGCATGAGGATCAAAGAATCATCCGCAAATAATAGATTGGAAACTGAGGGGGCTTCCCTGCTAACCTTTATACCGGAAATATTTCCCCTCTCCTCCGCATTTGCTGAAAGGGCAGTCAGGCCCTCCGTACATAACAGGAATAAGTAGGGGGAGAGGGGGGTCCCCTTGCCTTAAGCCTCTGGTGGGTTTGAAGTTATCAGTCTCATCTGCATTAAACCGAACCCTGTACTCCACAGAGGACACACATTGCATAATCAAGTCCACCCAGTTTTGTTTGAAACCCAGCTTCCCCAAAATTGCTTTTAAGAAAGACCATTCCACTCGATCGTAAGCTTTGTGCATGTCCAACTTGATAGCGCACAGCCCCTCCCTTCCTGTTCTTTTCTTCTTAATTGTGTGGAAACACTCATATGCTACTAAAATATTATCTGTGATCAGTCTCCCAGGAACAAAAGCACTCTGAGTAGGGCTGATAATATCTGACAGAATTAATTTTAAACGCGATGCAATCATCTTTGAAATAACCTTATACACCACATTGCATAAGCTAATAGGTCTAAATTGAGTAACCTTTTCCGGGGAGTTAACCTTTGGGATCATGACAATTGCAGTATCATTCCATCCGGCCGGTATTGAACATGTATTCATCGCCTGGAGGACCTCTTTTGTCAGGTCCTCTCCCAACATAGACCAAAATCTCTTATAAAAAATAGCATGTAGACCATCTGGACCCGGCGCTTTTAAATCACCAATGTCAAATAAAGCTTTCCTAACTTCCTCTGCCGTATATGGGGCCATGAGGGCCCTATTCATTTCATCTGTCACTCTTCGTTTGACAAGAGAGAGAACTTCCGGATTTGGTTGAGAGACTTCTGATGTGAAGAGAGTTGAAAAATACCTTTTGATATAATCCTTCATTTCCGCGCCTTGCACCCAGACTCCGTCATCCCCAAGCAATTTTTTAATCTGATTCCTTTTCTTTCATGCTGTTGCCGCGTTATGAAAAAAAGAAGTGTTGCGATCCCCATGCAATAACCAATTTGCACGATCACACTGTACCCAGTAAATCTCCTCTTGTTCTAGCAAATTTTCAATGAGGACCAAAATCTCCTTTTGCCGTGCTTGGGAATCCACATTCATAGGACCCCTTCGAATCTTTTCCAACTCTTTTTTGAGCTTTTTTATTCTTTGTTTTGGGCCTCTTAAAACCTCACGGTCCCAAATATATAAATCTGACTGAACCGCACGAGTACGATCAGCGAGCTTTGGCCTTGCTAGCTAGTTGGTTACACGTACGTGGTTCTCGCCTCTCGCATCACTAGCCGCTCACCTTGCCAGCTCCTCGCATCTCCCGTTCGCCCACTCACCAGATCGCCCGCTGGCCTTGCCCGACGCCGCTCGCCTGCATCGCCTATTCCCGATCGCCAGCACGCCTCACTTGGTCGCATTTCCTGCCAGCGCCCGCTCGCCTTGCCAGCCGTTGCTGCCGCCTCTCGCGATCTGCCGCTGCCAACCGCTCGATGGCGTCCACCGGTCCGTTCGCCGCCGTCTCTATCGTCCCGATGACGGCGCCCTCTGGCGCGGCTCCGTCGCCAGTGTCCTACGGCGGGGCCCTACCGCCGCTGGCGCTCTCCGGCCAGTCCCACTACGGGCCCTTTGGCGCGGCTCCGGCGCCGGCGTCCTACGGCGCGGCCTGCCACCGCCGGCGCTCTCGTGCCAGTCCGTCGTCACCCCGTTGCCGGCGCCGCCTCTGCCCGTCGACCCTTTGCTGTCGCACGGGGTGTTTGACGCGTCCGTTCCCACGTACGGGAATCCTACGTACGGGGCTCCGCCCGTGTACGGGTCTCCCGGATACTGGTGGGAGTCGTCAGCAGGCCAGCACTCGCAGCAACCTGACGGCGCCCAGTACCTGCAGCATCTGTCAGCGGGCCAGCAGATTTTTCCGGCGGGCCATCCGCTCTACCCGGCACCACAGTTGCAGCCGGGGCTGCTACCCATACCGTATGGAGAGTACCCACCGCCGCAATCGAGCGGTGGCTACGGCCTCTCCATGGCGTCTCTGTCCCCCTCGCCGGCCCTGCTGCCGGCGCCCTGAGACCTGGTGCTCCTCCCCGCACTGCATGCCGCTCCTACGCCGAATAACTACACTGGAGGTGATGATTGGTACATGGACACCTGTGCTACGGCTCACATGTTTGCTCATCCTGGTAACCTTGTCTCCTTCACTCCTGTCTCCATCGACCGCCGCATCATTGTCGGCGATGGTTCCACACTTCCTATCACACACATTGGGCGCACTTGTTTTCCTTCTAGTTCTACTCCATTATCTTTGTCTAACAGACTTGTGTCACCCCATCTTATTAAGAATCTCATATCTGTTCGTTGTTTCACTCATGAAAATCCTGTTACCGTTGAATTTGATGAGCTTGGTTTCTGTGTCAAAGACGCTCGAACCAGGATGGTACTTCACCAATGTGACAGCCCTGACGAGCTCTATCCGGTGCACTCACCTTCATCCACCATCACCGCACTGGTTGCTCTCTCTGCTGGAGTCGATCTTTGGCACGCTCGCTTGGGTCATCCCAATCCCGTCACACTTCGTCATATTCTTAGGAGTTTCAGTTTCAGTTGCAATAAGATCGAAGATCACACTTGTCATGCCTGTCGAGTCGACAAACATGTTCGTCTGCCGTTTAACAATTCCACCACCATTACTTTTTTTTCCTTTTCAGTTGATTCATAGCGATGTGTGGACTTCTTCGGTTCCCAGTAACTCGGGCTATTTATATTATCTGGTCATTCTTGATGATTATTCTCATTATGTGTGGACTTTTCCTTTGCGTAGAAAGTCGGATGCACTCTCTACCTTGACGGCTTTTTACTCCTATGTCCACACGCAGTTTGGGCGTCCCATCCTTGCGCTTCAGACGGACAATGGAAAAGAGTTCGACAACCTCGTTTTCTGCACCTTTTTGTCGCATCACGGTACAGTTTTCCGCCTCACATGCCCGTACACTTTAAAGCAGAACGGTCAAGCCGAACACGTCCTTCGCACTGTGTTTGCACGCTCCTGTTTCATGCCAACGTGCCGCCTCGTTTCTGGCCGGACGCACTTGCCACTGCATCACTTCTTCTTAACATTAGACCCTGCCGCCCATGGTGGAACTACGCACCTCACCATCTTCTCTTTGGTACGCCCCCGTCTTATGACGACTTGCGTATTTTTGGGTGCCTTTGCTATCCCAGCACTGCCGACACTGCTTCTCACAAGCTTGCACCTCGATCTGTCGCTTGCATCTTCATCGGCTACCCCTCTAACTCCAAGGGATATCGGTGTTATGATCCCGTCTCCCACCGTGTGTTCACTTCCCGGCATGTTTACTTTGATGGGCATGTATTTCCGTTTCACCAGGTACCTCCGGCCATTCCTCCCGCCACCGGTGACGTGGGCTCCTCGACGCCGCTCCCAGGGCGCTCGCGCGCCTCTCTTGGCCCGCTCCTGGCTTTGAGGCGCGCCCCCCGCATGCGGTGCCTCCTATAGCCGCGGCCCTGGCCCCCACGGCCTCCGTGACCCCCCGGCGCCGGCGGCCCCCTCGGCGCCCCCGTCCCGACGCCCTCCTCGGCGCCCCCGGCCCCCGCGCCTCCGGCACCTGTGGCCGGTCCGGTCACCCGTGCCCGTACGGGCGTTTTTCGCCCGAGCTCGCGCTACGCCGAGGATGACTACGTCCATGCGGCGTCCACCTCTGAGCCGTCGCCGTTGCCATCCTCCGTTCGAGCCGCTCTTCGTGACCCGCTCTGGATGGCTGCGATGCAAGAGGAGTTTGACGCCCTGTTGCGCAACCGGACGTGGCAGCTTGTTCCCCGTCCCCGGCACGCCAATGTGGTTACCGGGAAGTGGGTCTTCAAACACAAGCTCCGTCCCGATGGTACCCTTGATCGCTATAAAGCGCGTTGGGTCGTTCGTGAATTCCGACAGTGTGCTGGCATCGACTTCACCGACACCTTCGCTCCGGTCGTCAAGCCCGACACGATACACACGGTTCTCCACCTTGCGGTCTCCCGTGCTTGGCCGGTGCACCAGATGGACGTCTCCAACGCCTTCCTTCATGGTCACCTCGAGGAGCAGGTCTTCTGCCAGCAGCCCACCGGGTTCGTTGATCCGGCACTTCCCGACCATGTGTGCCTGCTTTCGCGGTCCTTGTATGGACTCAAGCAGGCTCCGCGCGCTTGGTACCAGCGCATCACGGCGTTTCTTCATCAGCTTGGGTTCCGCTCCACTCGCTCGGACGCATCACTCTTCGTTTATCACCAGGGCTCCGACACGGCCTACTTGCTGCTATATGTCGACGACATCATCCTGACGGCATGTACGGCCGGCCTTCTCAGTCAGCTCACGGCTTGTCTTCGCGCTGAGTTCGCCATCAAGGACTTGGGTCCTCTGCACTACTTCCTCGGTGTTGAGGTGGTGCGTCGTCCGGATGGCTTCTTTCTTCATCAGCGGAAGTACGCTCGTGAGCTCCTGGAGCGCGCTGGCATGCTTAATTGCAAGCCCGCCGCCACGCCTGTTGATACGAAGGCCAAGCTCTCTGCCATGGATTGTTCCCCTGCTTTGGATGCTGCTTTCTATCGGTCTATTGTTGGTGCTCTCCAGTACCTCATTTTGACTCGACCAGAGACCCGGTATGCAGTGCACCAGGTGTGTCTTCATATGCATGCTCCTCGGGATGTTCATTGCGCCGCTGTCAAGCGGATTCTCCGCTACGTTTGTGGCACTATGGATTTTGGAGTCATGCTTCACGCCTCCACCGACACCGCCCTCACAGCCTACTCCGATGCAGACTGGGCGGGCTGCCCTGACACACGTCGCTCCACCTCGGGCTATTGTGTCTACCTTGGACCCTCACTTATCTCGTGGTCGTCCAAGCGGTAGCCTACGGTCTCTCGCTCCAGTGCTGAGGCTGAGTATCGTGCGGTGGCCAACGCCGTCGCTGAGTGTTCCTGGCTTCGTCAGCTGCTTCAGGAGCTGTCTTGCCCTGTTGACCGTGCCACGGTGGTCTACTGCGATAACGTATCGGCGGTCTACCTCTCCGCTAACCCGGTGCATCATCGACGGACCAAGCATATTGAGTTGGATATTCATTTTGTTCGGAAACAGGTGGCTCTTGTCATATTCGTGTTTTACACGTCCCTACTTCCCAACAATTTGCAGATATCATGACCAAGGGCTTGCCTACGGCGTCATTTGAGGAGTTCCGGTCCAGTCTTTGCGTCATCCGCGGTGCCGCTTCGACTGCGCGCGCGGGGGGGGGGGGGGGGGTGTTGAGGATATTATTTGTGCATGTATATTGTCTTTTGTACATTAGGCCCAACTCTCTAGTTGTTGTATAGATTGAGGTAGAGGCCCCATATTATACTCATATATACCATGCACATTGCACCGAATCAATACGGCGTGCAATCATAATCTTACAGAACCAAACCAATACAATTAGCAGTAGCAAGATCGGCTCATCGATTCACAAAGTAAAAAAACAATTAGTGTATGTTTGGTTCATATATTAGGTAAAAAAAACTGCAAAAAGTTAATAGGGATAATTGTTCAATATTCTTGCTCAAGAAATTCAACTAATTCAATTCCCAAATATTTGAAGGCATATTTTTTCAACAGATCAACTTTCCACATATATTCCTTTTTTGCTATTAGTTTTTCCTTGTTGTCATTTTATCCCGTTGAATCCAAACACAGTTTTAATGCAACCCAAAACTAGGACACTTGAGTCCGAACAGTCTTAATGCAAGCTCATATTCGATGATGTCTCACTCCTCGCTCCGCCTCCGCTCATAGTCAAGCTGCTTGGATTTTTTGCCCCCGTTCTGAGGCAAAAGCTGGATTTTTTGCCATGTTGTCATGTTCTTCTACCCTAATCGTGTCCAAAAGGAGTCGTAATTCAAGCAGCAATAAAGAGATTAGGCCATATCACTAGAGCTCATTTTAAAAATTTAGGTTTGATAAAAAGACAGGTGACTAAGAAAAAACATTGTGAGCTAGCAAAAATTAGTGTAAGTGGTGAAATGAATTAAACAAGACGCCAACCTTTCCATAGACGAAGAAATTTAACCTAAACTCAAATTAGTTCAATATATAGTTACATCTATTTGATTTCAAAATTCATCATTTTTTTACATGCTTCACCATTCTTGTTACTGCCATCGTGCAAAGCACGTAAGATTTACTAGTAGATATAGAATAGATATAGATATAGATATAGAGGTATAGATATAGATATGAATATAGATCTAGATCTAGATAGATATAGACATAGAGGTATAGATATAGATATAGATATAGATATAGATTAGTTATACTAACATTCATAACAACATGGCAAATGCCAACAAGAGATATCTTCCGAAACAACACTAAAACAACATTCTTCAGAAAAATAACCACATGCCAAATGCTCTATGTAAGCACACCAATAAATTACTACTGTCAACTGCTATCACATTTCAGTGATCCATAAATTCTCGGCGCTTTCATCCCCGTCGGGCCTAGGAGGAAAGCGCTTCTCTATATGACGTACAGTTGCACAATCCTTCTCAGCATCAAACATGATGAAGTCTACAAGCTGAGGAAATTTATAATCCCAGTGATCATCTCCATTCACAATCTCTTCGTCATAGTCATCCAATCCGCCATGGTGTTCTTTGTCAATAGGGTGGTTGAGCTTTTTATATTGGGCAGTACAAGCTCCACACCCACCTGCATGTGCAGAAAGAAGAATTAGCATAGCTTTTCACAACAGAAAAGAAACAAATTATCGATTGTTTCACTTAGAAAATAAAATTATAAGACTATGTAACTGGTTCATTAAAGTTCAGCTAGCCAATATAAGAGCATGGCAGAATAAACTAGACGACACATTTGCAATTTTTTTTCTTTAGGCATTCCAAGAATGGCAAAGCAAACGAACGACGTACAAAAAATCAAAAATATAATATGATAAGGTGGACGGACGAAAAATGGACGAAATTACGATGATAAGAAGCAATAGCCCCTTTATTAGTAGGTATTACGATGGTAAGAAGCAATAGCCCCTTTATTAGTCTGTGTAGATATAGAATAGATATAGATATAGAGGTATAGATATAGATATAGATATAAATATAGATCTAGATCTAGATAGATATAGATATAGAGATATAGATATAGATATACTAACATTCATAACAACATGGCAAATGCCAACAAGAGATATCTTCCGAAACAACACTAAAACAACATTCTTCAGAAAGATAACCACATGCCAAATGCTCTATGTAAGCATACCAATAAATTACTACTGTCAACTGCTATCACATTTCAGCGATCCATAAATTCTCGGCGCTTTCATCCCCGTCGGGCCTAGGAGGAAAGCGCTTCTCTATATGACGTACAGTTGCGCAGTCCTTCTCAGCATCAAACATGATGAAGTCTACAAGCTGAGGAAATTTATAATCCCAGTGATCATCTCCATTCCCAATCTCTTCGTCATAGTCATCCAATCCGCCATGGTGTTCTTTGTCAATAGGGTGGTTGAGCTTTTTATATTACTAAACAGTAAGATGTAGCTAGCTAGGAGCCTCCACATAGCTTTAAGACTCTCAGCCATCCGATCATTCCAACGTACGATCCAGATCAGCTCTGGTCGTCCCAGGTCGCTTGCGCGCTTTCACTCACCGTTTAGCGGGCCGCTGCTCCGCAGAACGAGCTACGATTTTTTTCCATAAGCGGGCCAAGGCCCAGGTCCAGTCCAGCAGGCCACCAAAAATCCCCACATACTATTGTGTACTCCTTTTTCTATTATTAATCTCCTTCGGCACCGATCTAACCCTAGGTGTCGCCGTCGTCGTCGCCTCCGCCATGACCTTCTGCTAGCTGCTCCTTCCCCATCACCACTGCCACGACCATGCCTTTCCTGTAGCCCACCTTCGATGCTCTCTATTCGTGGCTGCATCCTGTACGATGTGGCAGCAGCATGAATCGCAAGAGGGGGGAAGGATGCGGTGGCGGCACAAGAACGCAAGAGGAGAAATGTCTGTCTCTCTGGATCCATGGAAGATGGCGATGCGATCTGCATGCATCAACTGCCGTAGCCATCTTCTCCTACCATTTCGCCGGCTGTGCAGCGGGATCGAGATTCGGAGGTGGCCTCCGTTGATGCGCATTCTCAACTTCTCAACTCCTTTCCCTTCATGCCCGCACCAAACCTAGCACGTTTGATGAAGAAGCTCTCTCTCTACCGCTTCTGCAGAACCTGTAAGTAATCTGATCGACAATACCCATTAAACGTATTTATCTGATGATTATGCTCAATTCTCTCGGGAATTTTATTCACCTGCTTAGTGATGCATGATTAATTTTCTCATGTACCTAGCTTTCTAGAAATGTTCGATACGTGCATATTCACCACGTGCAATCTTTTGGCACATAAGTATCTTTATATTTAAGAAAATCACAGGATCAAAACCATGGAATCTTTATATTATTGTTATTAGGAAAGAGAATATCAAAGCTAAGGGACAAAGAAGAAGGGAAGAATGAAGTATTGGTAAGTTGTGCCAGGATGAAGATGAATTATGCATGGAACAAATCTGGATCCATGGTCATGACACGGCATGTCAGGCGTCCGGCAAGATATGAGGTTTGCTAGCGTTGCTCTTTAATCTCCAACTATCAATGCATAAGAATAGGAGATAGTAGATGATAATGCTCCAAGATACTAGCTTTGTTTTCCTTTTTTTGCAACATGGCCATGGTACGTACTTGTCTCATCAGGAGTAAACAGAGTAGCTGGAAAAAGCATAGGGATATATACTATCAACACTTGCACCGTGAGTGTTTGGCAGAGTGGCAGACACAACACCGAAGCATATTTTAGTTCTCTCATGCAATGTTTTTGCTTTTCTTTTCAATGCGAGATGGCCAAGGGTACTTAGGTAAAAAACATGTCTTTCCTATAATGTGTGTAATCTATGGTTATGTGTTTAACAAATTAATTTAGCGGATTACCATTTCTATTTTATTATGTTGCTACCAGCAAGGTAACACAGTCATCTTCATTTGTTTCCTACATATCCCTACTGTATTGAGTATTGAACTACTTATTGCATATCCCATGAACTCTCAGCATTCTTCAACATGCTCTTTTGGCAGACACGAATGTTCCCTTTATAGCCTGCAGGTAGGATGTATTTGTAAGATATCTATGCCTATCGCTTTAGTCTCCTTTTAACGAGAAGCAGGAAATGGTAAACATTTAATTGTTCTCAACAGAAAACTATATAAACAAGATGCTCCTATATAGTATGTTTTATTATGGAGAAATTTCAGGTCTTCCTACATCATATTCATCGTAAAAAGGAAATATTCAAGTCCCTCATCAAGTATATGGTTATTATCTTCAAGAGAAGCATTCTTACTTGAAGGATACAGTTCTATTTTGTAGTCCAATCAAAATATGCACACACTGTTCATAATAAGTGTTGATCTATTGCTTGCTTCTCTCTCTAGTCAGTCTTTATGACAGTAGCACAGTGTCTTATATTTGTTTATTTTTTAGATTCGAATGGTTATATTTTTACAAGACTTTATTTGCCCATGTTTTCTTAATATCTAGCAATATATATCCATATCCCTCCTTCTACTCCTGGCAAACATGCTGTCATGGAGAGACATAATATGCATCTTACAAGGAAAACAGGAGTATATTAATATGTTTGATTTCTCTCGACTCCTTTCTTATGCGTTGCTATTAATGTAATTGTGCATCTTCCATCCAAGGTTCCAAACAACATAGTCTAGCTAAGAAGTATGTTCATACTTCACATACTGTGATCAAGGCATGTAGGATCATGTGTGATGGATGTGAAGTATACAGATGGTTATTTTTGGCCTTCCGGCTATTTAAAACCATGGTTTCAGACAAAACTACCTGGAAGGATGTAGTTGTTTTTGGTCTGAATAAGATTGAATTTCATCACCACAGCAAGTCGTCAGTGTTAGTTTGTGCTTTGCACAAGGTGCTTGACATGTAATTTGATCATTAATATTTGTGACTGTCATCGAGAGTAAAAACAAAAATGTTACAATTGCTATTACTCTTTTTATTCAGCTCCTGACTTATTGTCCATTGAATTTCATGTGAAAGATATGGTTTAGCATAACCATTCAGATAAGTTTTTACACTGAAAATGTTTAATTCAACCTTACTAATTTGAAATGTTAAAATAGAATCATGTGTTTCAACCATCTTGATTCTTTTCCAAGATGGACAGGTGCAGCAACGCGCGCCTTCATGTTCTAGTTGGGCAGTACAAGCTCCACACCCACCTGCATGTGCAGAAAGAAGAATTAGCATAGCTTTTCACAACAGAAAAGAAACAAATTATCGATTGTTTCACTTTGAAAATAAAATTATAAGACTATGTAACTGGTTCATTAAAGTTCAGCTAGCCAATATAAGAGCATGACAGAATAAACTAGATGACACAATTTTATTTTATTTGCCAAAACGGCTGCATAGGGAGTTACACCACAAATAGAAGTCTGAACCTCCGATGCATACTGAAGACCGGTGAAAGAGGAATTTAGTTCAGGACACCATTGGACAAATGAATTTTCAGCAAAAATTAGCTTATAAATACTGAGGGTGACTCAGCCGAATCTATTTAGATGCGGAAATGGCTGAACTGCAGAGCAAAGAATGAAAGCTGGCAAAACAATGTGTATTCTGTTCAAAAAGTGGTATTTGGAGCAGCGAAGCAGCGGAGCACCTTAATCTGAAGGTTTCCTTTTAATTGTCTATCAGGATTGTACTCCCTCCGTCCGGAAATACTTGTCGTAGAAATGGATACAAATGGATGTATGTAGAACTAAAATACATCTAGATACATCAATTGCTCGGACAAGTATTTTTGGACGGAGGGAGTATATATTATGAGCCAACATTGCAAAGCAAGGGAACTGACACCGTTTTTTTGTGTAGGTCCCCAGAAATTGCAGTGACCTGGGCCGTGCTCTGGGCATAATAACTTTTTAATACTTGTATCACTCGTGACCTGTCAAAGGTGAAAGGTCTCAAGTAGTATGACTTGTTCTCGATACATCTAAATGGACTTTATAGGTTTCAATAAAACAGAAACATGAAGCATCCACCTGTTTCAGTAAATAAGAACAAGAGGATACCATGATTTTGTTTCCCCATGCAATAGCCAAAACTTGCATAATATTTAAATTCCTATTTCTATCTGTGAACTGGCAGTATACATTACTAAAATCCAGCACGTGCAAGTTATGATAGGATTAAATCATTGCTGCAATGAGCAATTAATCCCCATATTTGATTCTTATGGAGCTAAGAGCTTATAGCAGATTGCATAGTATGTAGGGCAAGAAGGATCAGCAATATTTCTGTAATGGCAACTATGCTATCTAAAACTGCAGCACAGAATATTTAAGTACTACCTCCTTTCAGTTTATAAGAATCACCAAGTTTATCTTAAGTCAAACCCATTTATGTTTGACCAGGTTTACAGAAAAAATGTCAATATCTACAATACAAAATAAATGAAAACAAATTTCATGACGGATCTACTGATACTGATTTCATATTGTAGATGCCAATTTTTTTATAACAAACTTGCTTACTCCCTCGATCCTGGTTAAAAGTCTCTCACACATTTCAATGAAAAGATTGACATTAGTTTGATCAACAAAATATTAGTTATATGTCACAAAAAAATATTGTTAGATTCACCTTCAAAAGAAGTTTCCAATGGTATGTCTGCGAGACTTATAAACCATGATATAGGTATAAATCATGATAGAGGTAGTAACTTAAGTTGGTTTGACTTATGACGGAGACTTATAAACTTGAAAGGAGGGGGTAAATTTTTTTTAAGTACACACATAGTTTATTTAAACTGTAAATGAGATCATAATTAAGATTATTTTCAAAACCAACAACATACAACCGTATACATATATATTGATACATATATTATTTAGGGAACTGATATTAGCTGTTCATGCCACTAAGAAACGCTTAGAGCTTGGTAATTAAGGCTCTTAGGCTTTTTTTATGGGTTGATTTTTGCTTTGTTGCTAGGTCTAGGTGTTATGCTTTTGTCTTCTTGACACCTTCTTTCTAACGGAATACGAAATGTCATAGGACAATGGTGGTGGGAGAGAGCATGTATACCAATTCCAGCCGGTTTGATTGGGCAGCACAAGACGATATCCT
Organism: Aegilops umbellulata; assembly: GCA_032464435.1. Classification (NCBI taxonomy): domain Eukaryota; kingdom Viridiplantae; phylum Streptophyta; class Magnoliopsida; order Poales; family Poaceae; genus Aegilops; species Aegilops umbellulata. The sequence continues at coordinate 474,863,678 of CP136057.1, read as the reverse complement.
CCTCGAGGAATTCGTCGTCCTCGCCCATTGCAACCGTTGCTTCGGCGAAGAAGTAAATGGGCAGTTCACCAGCAGCGTCCTTTGGCCGTGCCAAGAAGTTGATGTGCCAAAAGGCTTCGGATTGGATGAACAAATTTATGCCACAGACTAAATGGAGCTCGTAATGTTGGCCTGTTTGCTGAGCATATTTGGACAATGCAGTCTCAACCAGCTGGCGTGAGGTTTCCTGGGAATATTTGCAGCCTTCGATGCGCGACTTGATTACGGCGGCCACCCAGGACGTCACCAGTGGGGGAGGAGGATAGAGGTCCTCCGGAAGCGGGGAGGGCACCAGCATGTCAGAGAGGCGGCCGAGCTCAGGGGCGGTGAGCGCCCGGTTGACGCAGAGAAGCATTCTCGCATCACGCTCAACCTTGGGAAGTACCGAGGAGACGAAGAGCGCCAAAGCGTGTGGCATGGGGTGGTGCGCCGCCTCGGCGGCCTTGAGAAAGGCGGCTTGGGTGGGCGCCGAGACGGAATCGGAGGCAGAGGCGATGGCTCGGGAGAGGTCGGCCTTGGAAAGGTGGAGGTGCCAGAGCGCGTCGTCGCGGGAGAGGGAGGGGCAGAGGTGAAGGAGGCAGGCGATGAGACCCTCCAGGGAGCGGTGAGCGATGCGGGCGATGCATTCGGGGCTGATCTCGAGCACATCGCCGAAGTGAAAGTCGGCGGTGGGGCGGCGGGGAAAGGCGGTGTCATACCAGATGGCGTTGACAAGGATGCTGTCGACGGGGGAGAGGGGCCCGTAGCAGTGGCCGGCGACGAGGACGCCGCGGGCGTGCGTGCTCCAGAGTCGGGCGGCGGGCAGGCGGGAGAGCGCCTCCAGGTAGAAGGTACGGACGAGGTTCAGCAGCCTGAGCCTCAGAGAGCGCGGATCTTCGCAGCGCTTCCGCGGCGGGGCCGGGATCACCTCCTCCTCCTCGTGGCGCCTGGGAGAAGAGGAAGGAGCGGCGCGGTCCTCTGGCACATTACCAGATGGGCCGGCTGAGGAGGTCTTGTCAGGCGAATCGGCGGAGGGCTGCTCGATCTTGGTGTGGCGGCGGCTCATAGGGGCGGTCATCTGGACTAATCCTGAGAAAAGTTTGAAAACTACGCCATACCCCAACCAAACCTGAATGGATAAACTTGGCAACCCAAACCGAACTAAACCTATTTGTATTCCCGTCAACCCAACCAAAACCAAACCTATTTCACTTTTCACCCAAACCGAACTAAAACTGAGTTTCCATCTGTGGGTTGGAACCATTTTCTGAAATGGTTTGAAAACCATACACGAGACATTAAAGAAGATGCCCTCTCGATCCCCAGCAAAAAAAAAAAAAACTCTCTCGCGAACGTGCTCGCGACGAGTGAGCGTGCCCGGCGGCGCCGCCCGATCTCCATATTCCGGCCACCCCTGCATCCACCTTGGCTTGATCCGTGATCCCCACCACGCCCTCTCTCTTCTCAACCCGGAGCTCTGCTCCCGGCCATCCTTGCGCGCCATGGCTCCTCACCCCTGCTCCCGGCCCGTGTCCGCGCCGCAGGCTGCGGCGGCTGCGGCTGACCCTCTGCCTGTGCCGGGCGCCGTCTCTGTGTCCTGCGATGTACCCCGCGTCCTCCTGCTTGGAGATACAGGAGGGAGAACGCGTGCATCATGTCCTCGCGTGAGGGCCTTGGGAAGCCGGCGACGATGGCCACTCCATCCACAATGCTTGCAACCGCACCTCTGCTTTTGACTATGGCGCCTGCCGCTCCTCCGCATGCTGTAGTCGCCCCCGGCCTACCGCGGCTGCCGCCGGTGCCGAACAGCTCCGATCTGGCCCTTGTCGGTCTGTGCATAAGGGATGGAATCATTTCCTGGAACCATTTCCCTTCCTGGAATAGTCTTCGCAGAGGGGGCTGGCGAGCCATGCGCGAGCGGTGACGACAGCCGTCACGAACGGCGAGCGGCGGCGGTCGTAGGAGTGGCCGACGAGCGGAGAAGGCTGCATGTCTGTGGGGCTGGAGAACTCGAAAGGAAAACTATGTCATCAACCGGGTCTGAATTGTGGATTGAAACTGTTTGTAACCGGACCTATTTGGGCCCATAGCCGACCATACCCACCCATTTGCTATGAGAAACTAAAACCAAACCAAACTTTTAAGAGAGTTAGCCCATTAACACCTGAACCAAACGAGGCCGGACACAAAAACCAACCCAGCGCACCCGGTCAATCCAAAACTGTTCCCAGATTTATCTGTGGTGGCCGGCGGCGCTGGCGGTTTCATTCCACTTTTCTTTAATACATATAAGCTTGGCCCCAGTGTATTGGTTTTTTTAGGGTAAATATAAAAGCCAAGTTTTATGTTGATTAAAATCCACACTAGATGGGATACAAACAGGACAATGGGGCTACATGACCCTGATGAATCAAGAGTATGAGAGAACTTGGCTAAGCTACGAGTTTCTACATTAGCGGCACACCCTTCAAAATTAAAATTACAATTAAAAAATACTAGTCTGCATCTTGAGCTCAGTTGATGATTGTACCATATCTTCTTAGACTATCGAAGTTTATTTCGTTGATGACCTGCTTCGAATCTGATGTGATAATGAAATCATTAAGAAGTAAATCTTCCACCAGCGACAATGCTTCACAACATGCGATGGCCTTCAGAGTTGGCCCAAGAACTCCCCAAATAGTTTCCGTTTTCGTCCCGACACACTGCCACCACATAGCTATCCCTCCTCGGGCCCGTGTCTTTGCAGAAACCAATGGGAGGCGCAGGTTCGAACTTCCCTTCTCGGGCCAATGCTCACACGCGCCAATTGTTTTGTGTCTACTTCGTCAAGCTTTGAAAATGAAACGATTGATAAACATATGTGTGGTCAGTGGGCTCTGAGAAATACCCTCGTGTATTGCTTTACTTCTCACCGACCATGTAGCCCATAAACGTCATAGCCAACCTGACAAACGCCACAATGACATGAGATGAGGTGTCAATCATCGTGAACAGTCATTGCTCCGCACTTGGCTCGCTAGTTGCGATCAGATGTTCAGGTAGCTCTCCGTCGACAAGCGCCCATATGCATCTCGACACTGAACATTCCAACAAAGAATGCCGCCATGAGTCATCCGCCCCACACATGCACATGCGGTAGTGATAGACATGTTCATGTTCATCCTCACGTCCTCGGTGGACAGGGAGTGTTTTGCAAGTCTTTAGAGGAGCATGCAGATCTTTGCCAGTACCTAGGTCTTCTATAACAACTTCCAAGACCCGGTGTCACGGTCCATGCTAGATGACCCTACAGTGTCGTCTAGCCATGCTTCTCGTCGCTATCTCATGGAAACCAACATTTTATATGCTGACCATACTGTAAAAACTCCCTTCTTCAAAATTCCAAGCCCAAGAATGGCTAGAACACCAATGGATAAAAATGTGTTCTCCACTAGTTCCTATTCCATGTCGTCGAAGTTGCATCAATAAGATAAGAAACTAACTGAGGGGGGTTGTCAGAGAGACATCTGTATGGGTGTATCATCTCGTCCCAAGGGATCCAATAGTCGTTCCAAATGTTGGTGTGATACGTCTCCGTCGTATCTATATTTTTTGATTGTTTCATGCCAATATTATACAAGTTTTACATACTTTTGGCAACTTTTTATATGATTTATTGGACTAACCTGTTGATCCAGTGCCCTGTGCCAGTTCCTGTTTTTTGCATATTTTTTGTATCGTAGAAAATCCATATCAAACGAAGCCCAAATGCAATAAAATTTCACGGAGAATTATTTTGGAACATATGTGATTTTTGGGAGTTGGAATCACCGCAAACGGAGGCCCACACATCCCACAAGACACCAGGGCGCGCCAGAGGCCCCTGGCGCGTGGTGGTGGGTTGTGCTCACCTCGTACATCGGTTGGAGCTCTACTTCGGGCGCAAGGAAGCTTATATCCAGAAAAAAATCATGTTAAAATCTCAGCGCAATCGGAGTTACGGGTCTCCCGGAATATAAGAATGGTTTTCGGCCAGATCAGGAGAACACAAAACAAAAGAGAACAGAGAGGGAGATCCAATCTCGGAGGGGCTCCCGCCCCTCTGCCTCCATGGAGACCAAGGACCAAAGGGGGAACTCTCCTCCCATCTAGGGGGGAGGCCAAGGAGGAAGAAGAAGGGGCCCTCTCTCCCCCTCGGTTCCGGTGGCGCCGGAGTGCTGCCGGGGCAACGATCGGGACGACGATCTACATCAACAATCTTGCTACCGTCAACACCAACTCTATCCCCCTCTATGCAGCGGTGTAACACCCCTTCTCCCTGCTGTAATCTCTACGTAAACATGGTGCTCAACTCCATATATTATTTCCCAATGATCTATGGTTATCCTATGATGTTTGAGTAGATCCGTTTTGTCCTGTGGGTTAATCATGATCTTGGTTGGTATGATTGTATATTTTATTTATGGTGCTGTCCTACGGTGCCCTCCATTCTCGCGCAAACGTGAGGGCCCCCCGCTGTAGGGTGTTGCAATATGTTCATGGTTCGCTTATGGTGGGTTGCGAGAGTGACAAAAGCTTAAACCCGAGTAAGTGGGGTATGATGTATGAGAGTAAAGAGGACTTGATACTTAATGATATGGTTGGGTTTCACGACCTTAATGATCTTTAGTAGTTGCGGATGCTTGCTAGAGTTCCAATCATAAGTGCATATGATCCAAGTAGAGAAAGTATGTTAGCTCATGCCTCTCCCTCATATAAAATTACAAGAAATGATTACTGGTACTTGTTATCAATTGCCTAGGGACAAGTAACTTTCTTATTGACACAAAACCTTTTACTAAACACCTAACTTTTATTATCTTGCAAAGTACTTCTAGTTTTATTCATGCAAAGTAGTTTTAGCATCACACCTACAAAATAGTTTCATACTTGTTTCCGGTAAACAAACGTCAAGTGTGCGTAGAGTTGTATCGGTGGTCGATAGAACTTGAGGGCATATTTGTTCTACCTTTAGCTCATCGTTGGGTTCGACACTCTTATTTATCGAAAAAGGCTACAAACAATCCCCTATGCTTGTGGGTTATCAAGACCTTTTTCTGGCGCCGTTGCCGGGGAGCAACAACGTGGGGTGAATATTCTTGTGTGTGCTTGTTTGCTTTATCACCAAGTAATTTTCATTTTTTGCTCTTGTTTTCTATCTATAGTTATGGGTAGAAACACGAAACACCCAAAAAATTAGTGGTACTTGCTACTCATGGAGATGGGGAACCTCCTAAAACCCTCGATGCTCGTTATGTGAAAAATATTATGCACTACTTTGATAATCTTGAGAAAACCCCATTGAACATGATAATGGGAGTAACGTTGGATCAACGTGAATACTTTAGGTATTATCGCTTAACACAAAAAAGGAAACTTTTATGGGATCAAATTTATGCTCGGGATTTATGCTTGAGATACGTTTTTACTTGGTGCTCTAGGATGAATGCTCCACACCTTCCCTTTTCATGCAAATTTAATGTGACGCCCTCGATGCGGCTATATCTCCCACGTGTCGAAGCACGACTTAGAGGCATAACCGCATTGAAAGCAATGTCGCAAGTGAGGTAATCTTCACACAACCCATGTAATACATAAGGGAAAGAGATACATAGTTGGCTTACAATCTCCACTTCACACAATTACAAGAGTAAAACATTACATCAACCAAGTACAATCAGGGCCCGACTACGGAGCCAAAATAAAAGAAGAACCCCAAAAGCGACAAAGGTCCCCAATCGACCCCAACTGGGCTCCACTACTGATCAACTGAAACGAAACAACACAAAGAACAAGATCTTCATCGAGCTCCTCCTTGAGCTCGGGTGCGTCACCTGCACGGTCTCAACGGCACCTGCAAACTGGTATTGGAAGTATCCGTGAGTCACGGGGACTCAGCAATCTCACACCCGCGAGATCAAGACTATTTAAGCTTATAGGTAGGGTAAAAGGTATGAGGTGGAGCTGCAGCAAGCGACTAGCATATATGGTGGCTAACATACGCAAATGAGAGCGAGAAGAGAAGGCAAAAGCACGGTCGAACAACTATGATCAAGAAGTGATCCTGAAACTACTTACGTCAAGCATAACTCCAACACCGTGTTCACTTCCCGGACTCCGCCGAGAAGAGACCATCACGGTTACACACGCGGTTGGTGTATTTTAATTAAGGTCAACTTCGGATTTTCTACAACCGGACATTAACAAATTCCCATCTGCCACATAACCGCGGGCACGACTTTCGAAAGTTCAAACCCTGCAGGGTGTCCCAACTTAGCCCATTATAAGCTCTCGCGATCAACGAAGGATATTCCTTCTCCCCGGGAAGACCCGATCAGTCTCGGAATCCCGGCTACAAGACATTTCGACAGTAATAAAACAAGTCCAGCAAAACCGCCCGATGCGCCGACATCCTGATAGGAGCTGCACATATCTCGTTCTTAGAGCAACACCGGATGAGCAGTCCGTACAGCTAAAACCAAGTCTCAAGTTTCCTTGAGAGGGCGCTACAAAGCGCTCTAGTTCGGACCAACACTTAGACAAGCATTGGCCCGGGGGGGGGGGGCGCTGAATAAAGATGACCCCCGGGTTAGCTACTCCCAAGGGAAAGGTATATGTGGTAAGAAAATGGTAAAACCAATGTTGGGCCTGCTGGAAAAGTCTTATTCAAAGCGAACTGTCAAGGGGGTCCCATCAATCACCCGACCGCGTTAGGGACGCAAAAATCCGGGAACATAACACCGATATGACGGAAACTAGGGCGGCAAGAGTGGAACAAAACACCAGGCATAAGGCCGAGCCTTCCACCCTTTACCAAGTATATAGATGCATTAATAATATATATAAGGTATTGTGATATCCCAACGAGTAAACATGTTCCAACAAGGAACAACATCTCCATGTTCCAACAAGGAACAAACTTCATCTTCACCTGCAAGTAACAACGCTATAAGAGGGGCTGAGCACAGCGGTAACATAGCCAAACAACGGTTTGCTAGGACAAGGTGGGTTAGAGGCTTGGTTTAACAATATGGGAGGCATGATAAGCAAGTGGTAGGTATCGCAGCAAAGGCATAGCAAAAGAGCGAGCAATCTAGCAAGCAAAGATAGAAGTGATTTCGAGGGTATGGTCATCTTGCCTGAGATCCCGCAAGGAAGAAGAACGAGTCCATGAAGAAGACAAACGGATGTAGACGAACGGATCCTCACAATCGCAACGTTATCGGAACTAACCCGAAGAAGCAACACCAGAAAGAAGCAAACAACAAAGTAAACAACCACCACATAAACATGGCATGATATGCGAGATGTGGTATGCAATGCATATGCATGCTTCGGAAGGAAAAAGATGAACCAGGCATAATCTTGTCAAACCAAGTATGCCACTGGAAAGGTGAGGTGATTTCGGTTGAAATCAATATAAAGATCACCGGAATCGGATGCACGGTTTGCAAATGACAAGCAAAACAAGAATGACGAGATTCTGCCATTAACAGCTTGATGCTACTTAGCAAGCAACAAGAAATTAAGCTACTGCACCCAAACGTACCAACAAAGCATATGGCAGTGATCTAATCAAGATGCTTGACAAAAGATGAACACTGAGCTACGGCTAAATCACACCACAACAGGTTCAAACAAGCATGGCAAAAGTGCAAAACATATCAGCTTCACAGACTTGGTGAAAATACTAACATGCCAGAAATTAACATCAGGATGACATGATTAGAGCAAGCAAACAACATGCTACAGGAACAGTAAATAACAAAGTAAGGCATGTCATGAATCTACTCAAAGCACTTAACAAAAGTCCCTTAATGACCATAAGCCAAAAAGGACCAGAAAATATAATAACACCCATGTCAATTAAGCAAGTTTCGTTACAGGTTTCAGACTTAGCAGAAAACTGGACATGTCAAAAACAGATAACAAGTAGGCATGTTTACGAGCTTGATGCACTCACTACAGAGCATTGCATGATAAACTAAGCATACATACATCAATAAGACATGGCATAGAAGCTATACATGGCAAGAACAATATCATAGCATGCAAGTATCAACTACAACAAACTTGGCAAAATCGAATAACATGTAAACAATCTGCCAGTAACATTTTATAGCAAAAGTAGAGCTCGATTGACTCAAGCTATGACACTCTATAATTACAAAAAAAGGCACGGATGGATAGAGCAAATCCATATGCTCAAAACACCCTTACTGATCATGCTCAAAAGAGGCATAGATCTCTCTGAAACAACACGAACACATAGCATAAAAATAACAGCAGGACATGACTTTGTAAAATTATTAAGTATCTGAAATCAGCAACATTAAGTACCCTAGTTTGCATGCTTGTGCTAGTCACCAAAAAGATCACAAAAATACATGGCATAAATCTCTGGAAAGATGGCATGACATATTTCAAAACACATATATGACTCAAGATCATAGGATGCACACATCAATTATGGCAAAAATGACAAAAGTGCATCTACTGAAACAGATCTAAAACTAACATCACATAGCCCTCTTCTAATAGTATTTCGGGCATCAAGATGAGCTCAAATGAAAATGATGCAATGTAACGAAATGATTTACTCGACGAGACGAACAATTTGATATGCTGCACGCCCAAAACGGAACAGTATGCAGCAAGTTATGATGCGATGAACATGGCACGAAAATATGAACAGAGATGAGGACTTAGTGGATTTTTACCCCGCGGAAACTGGACGAGGATGTGCGGGATGGAGCGGATCGGGGCGGATCCGGGCGTTTGGTTCCTGGGACCGGTGGATCTCGTCCACCTCGCCCGGATCCGGCGGAGGCGGAGCTCCGGCGAGGGCGGCGCGCAGCTCCGGCGACGGGACGACGACGCGGAGGGCGGCGGGGCGACGCCGGCGAGCGCGCGGGGCGGCGGCGGGCGGTGGCCGCGGCGGAGAGGCGAGGCGGCGGGGCCGCGCGGCGGTCGACGACGCCGGCAAGGCGGCGGTGATGGCGGCGGCGCGGAGCCGTGAGGCGGGCGGTGCGCGGGCTCTCGCCGGCGGCGGCGTGCAGGCGTGATGGGCGCGCAGGGCGCTCGGGATGGCGGCGCCGGCGGGGAGCAGGAGGCCGGGCGGCGCGGCGGCGAGGCGCCGGCGGGCTGTGGCGGCGGGGCCGAGGGAGCCGGGTGGCGGGCGGACGGTGGCGGCGACGCGGGCTCGCGCGGGCCCGATCCGGGTCCCGCGGGCCGCACGGTGGAGAGAGGAGAGAGAGGGTGAGGTGGCGTGTGCTGGTTGGTGGAGAGCGGCGGTGGAGATGACGTGTCGCCTCCAGATTGGCTGGAGCGACGTGGCAGCGGGGTGGACACGTCCGCCGGCGAGATGGACATGTCCGGCAGCGCGAGGGGAGCGGGGCTAGGGTTCATCTGCCCGAAAATCCGGGGAGAGACACATATTTATAGGTAGGAGGAGCTAGGCAGCTCCAAATGGAGTGCGGTTTTCGGCCACGCGATCGTGATCGAACGACTGAGATGATGGAAGTGACTTGGGTGGGTTTTGGGCCACTTTGAAGGGGTGTTGGTCTGCATTACAAAAGAGGCTTTTGCGGTTACCCGGTTAACCGTTGGAGTATCAAACGACCTCCGATTGACCCGAAACTTGACAGGCAGTCCATACCAAGGCCGCTTGACAAACCTCGGTCCATTCCGAGAAAGTTTAATACCCGCTCACGGAAAAAGGTAAAAGGGGACGCCGGGGAACATAGGAGCGCCGGATTGCAAAACGGACAACGAGGAAAATGCTCGGATGCGTGAAACGAACACATATGCGAAAGCGATGCACATGATGACATGATATGAAATGCAGATGATGACATGGCAAAGTGCAACACGCAAGCACATGACATGGCAACGACGGCGAATAACTGACGGACACCTGGCGCATCAGCTCCGGGGCGTTACATTTAATGATAATGAAACCTTGGCTTCTTATGGTAATGATAGATATGATTATTATGATGTGGAACGAATAGAAGAATTTGTTGCTTTTAAGGGTGCTTATGAAATTGAATCTTTGTTTGAAAAGTATGAAGCTTTTGATGATGTTTATAGACCTAAAATTTTTGCTATCCTTAAATATTGCTATGATAATTATAAATATAATTCCAATATCGATGAATTTATTGAGAAAATCTCCGCTGTCCAAGAAGAGACTAACATTTTGCAGGAGTCTATGGAAGAAGAAATTGATGAAACTGCGAGCTCATTGGATGAAAAAATTGATGAGGAGAGTGAAGAACAAACGGAGGAAGAGCGGATTAGCTACCCGTGTCCACCTTCTAATGAGAGTAACTCTTCAACTCATACATTATTTAATGCCCCTCCGTTCTTACCGAAGGATGAATGCTATGATGATTGCTATGATCCCGTTGATTCTTTTGAAATATCCCTTTTTGATGATGCTTGCTATGCTTGTGGCCAAGATGCCAATATGAATTATGCTTATGGAGATGAACTTGCTATAGTTCCTTATGTTAAACATGAAATTGTTGCTATTGCACCCACACATGATAGTCCTATTATCTTTTTGAATTCTCCCGATTATACTATATCAGAGAAGTTTGCTCTTGTTAAGGATTATATTGATGGGTTGCCTTTTCCCGTTGCACATGATGATTTTGATGAATATAACATGCATGTGCTTGCTTCTCCTACTTGCAATTATTATGAGAGAGGAACTATATCTCCACCTCTCTATGTCTCCAACACGATAAAATTGCAAGAAACTGTTTATACTATGCATTGGCCTTTACTAGGTGTGCGTGAATTGTTCTTTTATGACATGCCAATGCATAGGAAGAGAGTTAGACTTCGTCATTACATGATATATGATACTTTGTGCTCACTACTAAATTAAAAATCACTGTTAATTGAAATTGGCTTTGATATACATTGGGAGCCGGGTGGATTCACTACTTGAGCATTATATGCCTAGCTTAATGGCTTTAAAGAAAGCGCTGCCAGGGAGACAACCCGGAAGTTTTAGAGAGTCATTTATTTCTGTTGAGTGCTTTAATATAGTTTAAAAACAACAAAAATAAAGAGGGGAACCCAAAGCTTTTTCAAAAAGGAAAGTGAAAGTGAGAGAGACAAGCATTGTTGAAGTGGGAGCTAGCCTTGAACTTTGTTCATGCTCACAGAAACTTTGTGAATCTTGATTACAGAAACTTTTCAACAAAAATAATTATCCCCTTGTACAATTCCATTGTATTATAAAAATAATGTGCCAAGGTGTTCCTTTAGGATGTTTACGATGCTTGTTTGTTTGTGCGGTGCAGGACAGAAACTTTGGCTGTAGTGCATGCATTTTAATTTTTTACTGGAACGTTAAATGGTTTTGATTCTTTTTGCAATGTCTTGCTGTACAAATTGTTTATTTTTCATAATTGTGGCAGAAATTTTCAAGTATCATAAGTATGGTGAATGTTCAGATTTCTACAGACTGTTCTGTTTTGGACAGATTCTGTTTTTGATGCATAGTTTGCTTGTTTTGATGAAACTATCAATTTATATCAGTGGATTAAGCCATCAAAAAGTTATATTACAGTAGACACAATGCAAAAATAAAATATGAATTGGTTTGAAACAGTACTTATAGTGGTGATTTGCTTTATTATACTAACGGATCTTACCGAGTTTTCTGTTGAAGTTTTGTGTGGATGAAGTGTTCAATGATTGAGAAGGTTTCGATGTGAGAAGAAGGAAGAGAGGCAAGAGCTCAAGCTTGGGGATGCCCGAGGCACCCCAAGTAAATATTCAAGGATACTCAAGCGTCTAAGCTTGGGGATGCTGGGAAGGCATCCCCTCTTTCTTCAACAAGTATTGATATGTTTTCGGATTCGTTTCGTTCATGCGATATGTGCGATCTTGGAGCGTCTTTTGCTTTTAGTTTTCATTTTTCCTTTTTGCACCATGCTGGTATGAGATAGTCCTTGGTTGATTTATAGAATGCTCTTTACACTTCACTTATATCTTTTGAGTATGGCTTTATAGAATGCTTTATGTGCTTCACTTATATCATTTGAAGCTTGGATTGCCTGTTTCTCTTTACATAGACAACCGCCATTTGTAGAATGCTCTTTTGCTTCACTTATACTTGTTAGAGCGTGGGCATATCTTTTGTAGAAAGAATTAAACTCTCTTGCTTCACTTAAATCTCTTTAGGGAGATGACAGGAACTGGTCATTCACATGGTTAGTCATAAAATCCTACATAAACTTGTAGATCACTGAATATGATATGTTTGATTCCTTGCAATAGTTTTGCGATATAAAGATGGTGATATTAGAGTCGTGCTAGTTGAGTAATTGTGAAATTGAGAAATACTTGTGTTGAGGTTTGCAAGTCCCGTAGCATGCACGTATGGTGAACCGTTATGTAACGAAGTAGGAACATGAGGTGTTTATTGATTGTCTTCCTTATGAGTGGAGGTCGGGGATGAGCGATGGTCTTTTCCTACCAATCTACCCCCTAGGAGCATGCGCGTAGTACTTTGTTTCGATGACTAATAGATTTTTGCAATAAGTATGTGAGTTCTTTATGACTAATGTTGAGTCCATGGATTATACGCACTCTCACCCTTCCATCATTGCTAGCCTCTTCGGTACCGTGCATTGCCCTTTCTCACCTCGAGAGTTGGTGCAAACTTCGTCGGTGCATCCAAACCCCGTGATATGGTACACTCTGTCACACATAAGCCTCATTATATCTTCCTGAAAACAGCCACCATACCTACCTAGCATGGCATTTCCATAGCCATTCCGAGATATATTGCCATGCAACTTCCATCATCATCATATTCATGACTTGAGCATTCATTGTCATATTGCTTTGCATGATCGTAAGATAGCTAGCATGATGTTTTCATGGCTTGCCTGTTTTTTGATGTCATTGCTATGGTAGATCATTGCACATCCCGGTACACCGCCGGAGGCATTCATATAGAGTCATATCTTGTTCTAGTATCGAGTTGTAATATTGAGTTGTAAGTAAATAAAAGTGTGATGATCATCATTATTAGAGCATTGCCCCAGTGAGGAAAGGATGATGGAGACTATGATTCCCCCACAAGTCGGGATGAGACTCCGGACGAAAAAAAAGAGAAAGGCCAGGCCCAAAAAAAGAAAAATAAAAATAAAAAACAAAAAAATGAGAGAAAAATAGAGAAGGGGCAATGTTACTATCATTTTACCACACTTGTGCTTCAAAGTAGCACCATGTTCTTCATATAGAGAGTCTCTTGAGTTATCATTTTCATATACTAGTGGGAATTTTCATTATAGAACTTGGCTTGTATATTCCGATGATGGGCTTCCTCAAATGCCCGAGGTCTTCATGAGCAAGCAAGTTGGATGCACACCCACTTAGTTCCCAATTTGAGCTTTCATACACTTATAGCTCTTAGTGCATCCGTTGCATGGCAATCCCTACTCACTCACATTGATATCTATTAATGGGCATCTCCATAGCCCGTTGATACGTCTAGTTGATGTGAGACTTTTTTTTGTCTTCTACACACAACCTCCACCATCATATTCTATTCCACCTATAGTGCTATGTCCATGGCTCACGCTCATGTATTGCGTGAAAGTTGAAAAGGTTTGAGAACGTCAAAAGTATGAAACAATTGCTTGGCTTGTCATCGGGGTTGTGCATGATTTGAATATTTTGTGTGGTGAAGATGGAGCATAGCCAGACTATATGATTTTGTAGGGATAACTTTCTTCAGCCATGTTATTTTGAAAAGACATGATTGCTTTATTAGTAGGCTTGAAGTATTATTGTTTTTATGTCAAATGATAGACTATTGCTTTGAATCACTCATGTCTTAATATTCATGCCATGATCAGACATATGATCAAGATTATGCTAGGTAGCATTCCACATTAAAATTATCTTTTTTATCATTTACCTACTCGAGGACGAGCAGGAATTAAGCTTGGGGATGCTGATACGTCTCCGTCGTATCTATAATTTTTTTATTGTTCCATGCCAATATTCTACAACTTCCATATACTTTTTGGCAACTTTTTATACTATTTTTAGGACTAACATATTGATCCAGAGCCCAGTGCCAGTTCCTGTCTGTTGCATGTTTTATGTTTCATAGAAACCCAATATCGAACGGAGTCCAAACGGGATAAAAACGGACGGAGAATTATTTTGGAATATTTATGATTTTTGGGAAGTAAAATCCACGCGAGACGGTGTCCGAGGGGGGCACGAGGTAGGGGGGCGCGCCCCAGGGTGTCAGGCGCGCCCCTGACCCTCGTGGACACCCCGTAAGGCGGCTGGTGCTCTTCTTTTGCCGCAAGAAAGCTAATTTTATGAGAAAGATCTAGGTGAAAGATTCACCCCAATCGGAGTTATGGATCTCCGGATATTTAAGAAACACTGAAGGGCCAGAAAACAGAACGCAGAAATAGAGAGAGACAGAGAGACAGATCCAATCTCGGAGGGGCTCTCGCCCCTCCCACGACATGGAGACCATGGACCAGAGGGGAAACCCTTCTCCCATCTAGGGAGAAGGTCAAGGAAGAAGAAGAAGAAGAAGGAGGGGGGCTCTCTCCCCCTCGCTTCCGGTGGCGCCGGAACGCCGCTGGGAGGCATCATCATCACCGCGATCTACACCAACACCTCCGCCATCTTCACCAACATCTCCATCACCTTCCCCCCTCTATCTACAACGGTCCACTCTCTCACAACCCACTGTACCCTCTACTTGAACATGGTGCTTTATGCTTCATATTATTATCCAATGACGTGTTGCCATCCTATGATGTCTGAGTAGATTTTCATTGTCCTATCGTTGGTTGATGAATTGCTATGATTGATTTAATTTGCTTGTGGTTATGTTGCTGTCCTTTGGTGCCCATCATATGAGCGCGCGCGTGGATCACACCATAGGGTTAGTTGTATGTTGATAGGACTATGTATTGGAGGGCAAGAGTGACAGAAGCTTCAACCTAGCATAGAAATTGATGCATACGGGATTGAAGGGGGACAAATATATCTTAATGCTATGGTTGGGTTTTACCTTAATGAACGTTAGTAGTTGTGGATGCTTGCTAATAGTTTCAATCATAAGTGCATAGAATTTCAAGTTAGGGATGACATGCTAGCAGTGGCCTCTCCCACATGATACTTGTTATCGGTCTAGTAAAGTAGTCAATTGCTTAAGGGACAATTTCGCAACTCCTACCACCACTTTTCCACACTCGCTATATTTACTTTAGTTGTGTCTTTACTTTAGCAGCCCCTAGTTTTATTTTCGTGCTCTTTACTTTCTTGCAAGCTTACCCAAAAACACCTACAAAGTACTTCTAGTTTCATACTTGTTCTAGGTAAAGCGAACGTCAAGCGTGCGTAGAGTTGTATCGGTGGTCGATAGAACTTTAGGGAATATTTGTTCTACCTTTAGCTCCTCATTGGGTTCGACACTCTTACTTATCGAAAACTGTTGCGATCCCCTATACTTGTGGGTTATCAACTGGTCGGTCCGAAGGAGAGGTGTCCGTATTTCAAGGCGATCTATTACAAGAGCTATCTAAAGTGTATGAGCGAGCCCAAAAGGCAATGAGGAACATTGCTAAAGCTCTATGGCTAGCCGATTCACCTCCAGGAAGCATGGAGGAGCTCGTGAATTTATTCAAGGGAGCTCGTCGCCGCTTTGGGCTATGGAAGATATCAGCCTGTCGTGAAGGCGCACGAGAGGCATGGGCCATGGTGAAAACACGGTACACCGGACTGGATCCGAATCATATGGCCCAGGTCGGGCCTCAGGGACCAGATGGACAGGAAATTCCTGTTAGCTTAGTATATGACCAAGTAAAGATAGCCGCCAAGTATTCTCAACAGGATTGTAAGCTAGACAACTTATTAGATGGTCTAGAGGAGGAAGAAGTTTTCGAGTCCAAGTAGCAATGTACCTATTATCGACAAACTTTTCTCCAGCCGAATTGTAAAACGGTTGCCATGGCAGACTTTCTGCTTCAACCTCCAAAACTCGTGGCTTGGAGAATACTATACCGTTGGTAAAAACCAAAGTATGTTCGAAAACTAGGCGGTCAGGTCATAGTTGCTTGAACAGACAAGTTGTATTCGGGGAGTTATGTTATATTACATTTGGTCGTAAGAAACATCTTTCAGAGAGAGTAGTTCCGTTAAGGGTTCCTCTTCCTGGGCCAGCATGCGTTATTATGCATGCCAAAACTGTGATGCGAGAGATCACAATACACACATTTTTGGGGCTTGTATTGCAACGAGGATAGTTCATCTTTTGTTCGCCGACCAATTATTCCCTTGAGAACGCTAGCTTTCGGCTTCACCCATCTGATGTACATGTCCGGATAACCCGGCTGTAACAATCGCAGGGGTGCTCCCTTTATGCCCTAGCCGAACAAACGGGAACGTAGGGCACAAGCACAGGAGCCAGGCAACCTAGCTTGGCAAAAACTTAAGTCATAAAGGTGCATATAATGGCGAAGAAAAGGCATATATGAGGAGATGACACATATGTACAGTGAGCTTGATGCTTTGGAAATAATAATAAGCTTCTGTGACAAGAAGCCCCTAGGTATTGTGGGGTATGTACATTTAAGGATGTAGACCCCTTAAGTGTGCGGTTTAGCTGCACACGGTCTAGAAATCGTATTAAAATGAAAATAAGAAAGAGAAAAAAAATAGAAAAAGGTAACGAACAATGAGTCCGGACTTAGGCGTGGAATCTTCAGAGTCTGGCAGCGTTCCATGGGTTCGGCTCTAAGCGATTGTCCGATGCATTACGGAGGCTGTAAGCTCCTCCGGTGAGAGAACTTCATCTATAATGAAGGCCCCCTCCCATTTGGGCTTGAGCTTGTCCTTTTTCTTCTCTGGTAGGCATAGAACGAGTTCACCGACATTGTTAGTCTTGGCCCGCACTTCTCTGCTTTGGTATCTTCGAGCTTGTTGTTGGTAGAATGCTGAACGAGCTTTAGCAACATCGCGCTCCTCCTCTAGGCCATCTAAGTCATCTTGCCGATCGAGCTCAGCCTCTTTCTCCTCGTACATGCGTACTCGAGGTGAGTCGTGGATAATATCACAGGGCAAGACGGCCTCTGCGCCGTACACCATGAAGAATGGTGTGTATCCAGTTGTGCGATTGGGCGTGGTCCAGAGCCCCCAGAGTACAGAGTCGAGCTCCTCGACCCAGTGTTTATCTGACTCCTGTAAGGACCGCACTAGTCTGGGTTTAATGCCGCTCATTATCAGGCCATTAGCCTGTTTGACTTGGCCGTTTGTTTGAGGGTGATAGACGGAGGCATAATTGAGCTTGATGCCCAGATTGGCGCACCAGGTTTTGATGTCGTCGGCTATGAAGTTAGAGCCGTTATCGGTGATGATGCTGTGTGGGACACCATAATGGTGTACGACACCAGATATAAAATCTATCACCGGTCCGGCTTCGACCGTTTTAACTGGCTTGGCCTCTATCCACTTAGTGAATTTATCCACCATGACCAATAGATATTGCTTCTTATGGCTTCCCCCTTTAAGGGGTCCGACCATGTCAAGCCCCCCAGACCGCAAGAGGCCAAGTAATGGGGATTGTTTGTAGGGCGGTAGGCGGCATATGGCTTTGATTAGCTAAAAGCTGACATCCTAAAAAACGTTGGACGAGGTCTTGTGCATCTTCTCGGGCCGTAGGCCAGAAAAAAGCCAGAACGGAAGGCCTTACTTACAAGGGCCCGAGCTGCGACATGATGACCGCCAAGACCAGCGTGGATTTCGGCCAAGAGCCGCCACCCTTCTTCTTCGGAGATACATCTTTGAAAGACTCCGGTAGTACTTTTCTTGTAGAGCTCTCCTTCATGAACCTTGTAGGCTTTCGATCGTCGAACGATGCATCGAGCCTCATTCTGGTCCTCAGGGAGCTCTCGCCTATTAAGATAGGCCAGGAAGGGTTCGGTCCATGGGGCTATCACTTCCATGATTACATGGGCTGATGGTGTTATTTCGGTGGCCGAGCCACCAATGATATTGGGATTGTGTTCAGAATCTAGGGGTATGATCGGATCCGAACTGGTGTCGCTCTCGTCATGCCATACCACGGATGGTTTGAAAAGCCTCTCCACAAAGGCATTGGGTGGGACGGGGTCGCGCTTAGCGCCCATGCGAGCAAGGATGTCCGCCGCTTGATTACTATCTCGGGCCACGTGATGAAACTTGAGCCCCTCAAACCGAGCTGATATTTTAAGTACAACGTTATTGATGTGGACATTGCTTATACAAAAGAAGCTATCGAGAAGACACTGTTAATGTCTACAACAGTGAAGAAAGTTGAGGACAAATGTGCCTGGTGTAAGAAAAACAAGCCTGCATCATTCATGCAAAATCTACATGTACGCGTGTGTCCATCACCATGCAAGGGATCAAGAGCCACAAGTCCAGCCATGCATGCATGCAAGGGGTCAACTACTGTTGTGCTTGCCACGTCCAGTGCAAAATTACAACAAGTGGGCCTGCTGCTGCATGTGAGACGTCATTAAAGAATTGGGCCTGGCCCACCACGTTGAGGGCGTCTGTCTGGACCTGCCGCCACCGCCTACATCGAGCGAGTCTGTGCGTCTAATAAATAGCTACGGATTATTAGGGTTTAGACTCGTGTTTTGTTTAGAGAAGTTTAGCTATATTTCTACTTTTATTTGTCTTCGGCCGTAGCGGCTAGTGCGACCGTCAAGACATCCTATCGGAACCCCATCTTGTGAGATTAATCCCATCTAGCATATTCACAATTTTGAGATTGCTTGGCTATTATTGTCTTGCATATTCTTCGATTTGCTTGCAGGAAAAATCCTTCGTGGATAGGTCGATCGCGCCGTTGGCTCGGTCGATAACGCCGTGGAGTTGGTTCAGTGATTGCTGTGGATATCAGTCGTGTACGGTTCTTCCTGTACGGTTGGTAGCCGGATCGTGAGGGTCAAGTCCCACCCAAAATCGTAGTTATCTCCCTCTTATCGAAAGATTGGGCCCCAGTTCACATCAAGTGGTATCAGTTCTCAGATTCATCGGTGAGAGATTTGCAGTTTTAATAGATTAGATTTTTCTGTCCTAATAGAAAAAAAGCCAAAAAACTAGATTAGTTCATCTGCTGCACCTATCTTTTTAGCCTTTAGCAATTTTTGCATCTAGTATTTGTGTAGTTGAATTTTTGGTTGCATTCATCTAATACTAGTGCTGGTTTAGATTCGTTTGAGAAAAAAATTGTCTACTAGATCGAACTTGTTTTTGTCCATCGTATCTTCTGTCGCTAGCTCGTCCGTACTCTGAAACAAGAAAAAGAGATTGCATCAGTTTGTTTCTAGTTTTGCCGATTTGTGTGTGCAATCCAAGGTCCCATCAGTCAAAGTCCGTCCTGTCCGCCGCTCGCCTGCCACCACCGCCTGTCCGCCTCACACGCATACACGTTTGTTTTTGTGCCAGCCGCACGCGTCCTGCACCTGCTCTCCCCTGTACGCAACCTTGCATCCACGTTTCTCTGCCCATAGTGCGCTGCTACACCACCGTTTGGAGTTATCTAGCATTCTGTTACTCTATGATCTCAACTAGTAGTAGGACACAATCCTGTATCTTGTAGTAGCACTTGATTCTGTAGCATCCTTTATCTTCTGTCCTAAATATTTGTTGGTAACGACCTGGTAAAATAAAAAGGAAAGAAAAAAAGAGACAAAAAAAGAGAAAAGAAAAAGAAAAAAGAAGTTAACAAAATCAGGCCGGCTAACATCTCTTTTGAACTATTCTGTTCTAATTGCTACTCAGGATATTATTTTTGCTGCTACTTGATCGCCACTCCATCAATCATCTATTTTCGAGTTTTGATATACATTGCGTTTATACCTCACTTATATCCAGCTTTTAGAGCTAATCATATTTTGATCGGTTTTCACATTCATTTGATTCAGTATCTGGGCTTAGATTGTTTTCTCTCTTGCTAGTCGACTGCCAGCACTAGTTAGGAGTTTGAGCAATTATTCAACTTGCATTTCTTTTTGCTAAATTGTGCCACTGATATTGCGAGTTAAGAAGCCTTTGCCAAGCTACACTTTTTCTACCAATAAGTACAGGTTCCGGCTCTACTGATTCCTGGATATCGCTCCATCCAATCTTCATCGATAGTTTGAAGCCAACACCAACGCGTCGATCACCACCTGTTGCATTGGTAAGAGCAAGTAAGAATTTGATACTAAGCTTGAGTGTGAGCGAGTTTATACACTGTGTTTTTTCTCTTTCACTAACAATGGCACAGGATCAACCCACACTTGAGGGTCTCACCGCGGATGTGAAAGTTACTAGCGAGCGTCTCGCTAAACTTGAGGGTGCTCAGATTGCGGCCGAAGAGAGGCTCAAGGCCATAGAGGATGCACAGGGTGTTGCGAACACACAACTAAAGGACATCTTGTCATGTCTGGACGAGTTACGGACTGCACCCCCCGTCAACAACAACGTTGATCCTCGCAACTCCACGGGTGGCGCTGCTATTTCACGAGCTCGGCGTGTGCCTATGGGTCATCCACAACACCCAGCTACTGCCACTGATGCCGCCACCATAAACCAGCACCAACAAATTCCTCCCCGCGTCGAGCAACATGGGGACAACTACGAGGATTATTGTGGTGACACCGACGACGACCAAATGGTCAACCACCACAATGACCGTGATCATCGACAACAACTACGTTTCAACTGTCAAGGTATGGCACGAGGTCAACCCATGTACGATGTTAGAGATTATGAACACTCTAGTGCCAAAATCAAATTTACTATGCCTGCTTTCAATGGTAAATATAATCCAGATGTTTATCTTGACTGGGAACTTTCTGTTGAATTTTTTTTGCATGTCATGATATTCCCGAGAACCAAAGAGTTAGGGCAGCCACTAGTGAATTTACAAACTTTGCTTCCATGTGGTGGAGTGAATATTGTCGTATTAATGTAAATAATATACCTGCTACCTGGGATGCTTTAAAACAAGCTATGCGACAACGTTATGTTCCTTCATATTATGCGCGTGACAAACTGAATGAATTGCAACGTTTAAAGCAAGGTAGTAGTTCCGTAGAGGATTATTATCAAGAATTGCAAAATGGCTTATTGCGATGTGGATTAGTTGAAATCGACGATGCTATGATGGCTAGATTTTTAGGTGGATTGAATCGTGATATCCAAGATATATTAGACTATAAGGAGTACAACTCTATTACTCGTCTATTTCATTTTTCTTGTAAAGCTGAAAGGGAAGTACAGGGGCAACACAACAAGGGACGAGCAAACTTTTCTGCAGGTCGCCGCTCATCATGGACACTCTTTTCTACTGTTCTGTCCACTACCGAGGCAACACCACCTATCTTGAACAATGGTGCACACCCATCAAGTTCACAATCAGCTCCACAATCATTCGAGGCTTCGAAAACAATGTCCATTTCGTCTGGACGCACAAGGGACATGAGGTGTCATATATGTAAAGGTGGCCGGCACTTGATGAAGGACTGCCAAATAAACGTGCATTCATTGTGCGGGAAGATGGTGAGTACTCTTCTGCTAGTGATTTAGATGAAGATACACGTGCTATGCTTGCCACTAATAATGCAGGTGACACTAAGGAGCATGACACAGATGAGATACATATTAATGCTGAGATGGCCGATCAGTACCCAAGCCTTGTAACCATGCGAGTACTTAGTGCCCAGGTGGGGCATGCTGAGATGCCTCAACATCATAATCTTTTTCAAACTAAGTTCGTTGTCAAAGGGCATTCCGTTCGTGTGATCATTGATGGTGGAAGCTGCAATAATTTGGCAAGTATGGAGATGGTCGACAAGCTTTGCCTCACCACAACACGACACCCCCATCCATATTACATCCAATGGTTTAACGACTGTGGTAAGTTGAAGGTGACACGTCGTGTAAGGGTTCATTTTACACTTGGTTCATATCATGATCATGTTGACTGTGACGTTGTACCTATGCAAGCTTGTTCTTTATTGTTAGGTCGACCATGGCAATATGATAATAGTGTTAGTCATCATGGTAGAACAAATTCGTATACTCTCGTGTTCAAAGGAAAATCCATTAACTTGCTTCCTATGACCCCTGATGAAATAATAAATGATGAGAAAATTAAATCAACGGATCATACTATGCATAGTATGCTTGCTATCCATCCTGATTTTTTTTCGTTGAGTATCTCAACTTCTGCTTTGCACATGCCTTGTTCTCCAATAGTATATATGAACCCAATTCTTTCATATATAGATCTTGTGTGGAAGCAAATGAGTTGTTTGCTTGATAAATTTTCTTCTTTATCTATTATAGCTATGGAACCCATTAGTGAACACAGTACTGTCCACTTTGATCTGCTTGACACGAACGATGAATTACATGGCAGCTTGCACTCTCGACAACATGCTTTAGTTCCTTTGAGAATATCTTTCCATGTACTTTCACCTGCTGCAATTTTGGCTACGCTTCATGAATTCATGCATTTTCCAAGGAATATATGTACTGCACACATTTTCGTTTTTTTCCATGCCAGGTTTTCGGTAGATGAAAGCCGAGGACGGCTTTGTTTTCAAGGACGGGAGGATGATGTGGACATCGCTTGTACAAAAGAAGCTATCGAGAAGACACTGTTAATGTCTACAACAGTGAAGAAAGTTGAGGACAAATGTGACCGGTCTAAGAAAAACAAGCCTGCATCATTCATGCAAAATCTACATGTACGCGTGTGTCCATCACCATGCAAGGGATCAAGAGCCACAAATCCAGCCATGCATGCATGCAAGGGGTCAACTACTGTTGTGCTTGCCACGTCCAGTGCAAAATTACAACAAGTGGGCCTGCTGCTGCATGTGAGACGTCATTAAAGAATTGGGCCTGGCCCACCACGTCGAGGGCGTTCGTCTGGACCTGTCGCCACCGCCTACATCGAGCGCGTCTATGCGTCTAATAAATAGGTACAGATTATTAGGGTTTAGACTCAGATTTTGTTTAGAGAAGTTTAGCTATATTGCTACTTTTATTTGTCTTTGCTCGTAGCGGCTAGTGCGACCGTCAAGACATCCTATTGGAACCCCATCTTGTGAGATTAATCCCATCTAGCATATTCACAATTTTGAGATTGCTTGGCTATTATTTTCTTGCATGTTCTTCGATTTGCTTGCAGGAAAAATCCTTCGTGGATAGGTCGATCGCGCCATTGGCTCGGTCGTTAACGCCGTGGAGTTGGTTCAGTGATTGCTGTGGATATCAGTCGTGTACGGTTCTCCCTGTATGGTTGGTAGCCGGATCGTGAGGGTCAAGTCCCACACAAAATCGTAGTTATCTCCCTCACAAAATCGTAGTTATCTCCCTCTCATCGAAAGATCAGGCCCCAGTTCACATTAGTTATGGTAAGCCGCCATCTTCGGATCTTTGGCATCGAATTCTCCGTTTATTTGGGATATTGCGAGGTTAGAATCCCTGCGTACCTCAAGGCGTTGTATGCCCATAGAGACAGCAATCCGAAGACCATGCAATAGGGCCTCATATTCGGCTGCATTATTGGAGTCTGTATATAGTATTTGGAGCACATAACGCACTATGTCTCCTGTGGGGGATGTTAGGACGGCACCGGCCCCAAGTCCAACTAGCATTTTAGAGCCGTCGAAGTGCATCACCCAGTTGGAATATGTGCCATACTCTTTAGGGAGTTCAACCTCTGTCCATTCGGCGACGAAGTCAGCCAACACGTGGGATTTAATGGCTCGGCGTGGCTTATATGTTATTTCAAATGGTAAGAGCTCAATAGCCCATTTGGCAATCCGGCCGGTGGCGTCTCGGTTTTTTATGATATCATTAAGTGGTACCTCGGAAGCCACCATGATCAAACACTCCTGAAAGTAGTGCCGCAGCTTCCGGGAAGCCATGAAGACCGCATACGCTATCTTTTGATAATGCGGGTATCAGGATTTGCATGGTGTGAGGACCGTCGACACATAGTATACTGGTTTTTGCAGTGGGAATTTATGTCCCTTTTCCTCTCGTTCGACGACTGATAATCCACAAGTATAGGGGATCATTTGTAGCCTCTTTTGATAAGTAAGAGTGCCGAACCCAATGAGGAGCTAAAGGTAGAACAAATATTCCCTCAAGTTCTATCGACCACCGATACAACTCTACGCACGCTTAACATTCGCTTTACCTAAAACATGTATGAAGCTAGAAGAACTTTGTAGGTGTTGTTGGATAGGTTTGCAAGAATATAAAGAGCACGTAAATAAATTCTAGGGGCTGTTTAGATAAAGACACAATAAAGTTAGTATAGTGAGTGTGGAAAAGTGGTGGTAGGAGTTGCGAAATTGTCCCTAAGCAATTAACTACTTTACTAGACCGATAGCAAGTTTTATGTGGGAGAGGCCACTACTAGCATGTCATACCTGACTTGGAATTATATGCACTTATGATTGGAACTATTCGCAAGCATCCGCAACTACTAACGTTCATTAAGGTAAAACCCAACCATAGCATTAAGATATATTGGTCCCCCTTCAATCCTGTATGCATCAATTTCTATGCTAGGTTGAAGCTTCTGTCACTCTTGCCCTCCAATACATAGTCCTATCAACATACAACTAACCCTATGGTGTGATCCATGCGCATGCTCATATGATGGGCACCAAAGGACAACAACATAACCACAAGCAAATTAAACCAATCATAGCAATTCACCAATTACCGATAGGACAACGAAAATCTACTCAGACATCATAGGATGGCAACACATCATTGGATAATAATATGAAGCATAAAGCACCATGTTCAAGTAGAGGGTATAGCGGGTTGCGGGAGAGTGGACCGTTGTAGATAGATGGGGGAAGGTGATGAAGCTGTTGGTGAAGGTGACAGAGGTGTTGGTGTGGATTGCGGTGATGATGATGGCCCGGGCGGCGTTCCGACGCCACCTGGAGAGAGGGGGAGAGAGACCCCCGTCTTCTTCTTATTACTTGACCTTCCCCCTAGATGGGAGAAGGGTTTCCCCTCTGGTCCATGGCCTCCATGGCATGGGAGGGGCGATAGCCCCTCCGAGATTGGATCTGTCTCTCTGTCTCTCTCGGTTTCTGCATTCCAGATTCTGCCCTTTCACCGTTTCTTATATTCCCGGAGATCCGTAACTCCGATTGGGCTGAAATTTGGACACAATTTTTATCCGGATATTGGCTTTCTTGCGGCGAAAGAAGGGCACCAACCTCCTTACGGCATGGCCACGAGGGACCATGGCGCTCCCCTCACCCTCGTGCGCCCCTCGGGCATCGTCTCGCGTTGATTCCACTTCCCAAAATTCACATATATTCCAAAAATAATCTCCGTTAGTTTTTATCCCGTTTGGACTCCGTTTGATATGGATTTTCTGCGAAACAAAAACCATGCAACAAACAGGAACTAGCACTGGGCACTGGATCAATATGTTAGTCCCAAAAATAGTATAAAAAGTTGCCAAAAGTATATAAAAGTTGTAGAATATTGGCATGGAACAATCAAAAATTATAGATACGACGGAGATGTATCAGCATCCCCACGCTTAATTCCTGCTCGTCCTCGAGTTGGTAAATGATAAAAAAGACAATTTTTGATGTTGAATGCTACCTAGCATAATCTTGATCATGTAATCTAATCATGGCATGAATATTAAGACACTAGTGATTCAAAGCAATAGTCTATTATTTGATATACAGACATCAATACTCAGGCATCCCAACAAACAATCATGTCTTTCAAAATATCAATGCTAAAGAAAGCTATCCCTACGAAATCATATAGTCTTGTCATGCTCTGTCTTCTTAAAACAAAGTATTTATCATGCAGAACCCCGATGACAAGCCGAGCAATTGGTTCATACTTTTAACGCGCTTCAGCTTTTTCAACCCTCACACGATACATGAGCGCAAGCCATGGATATAGCACTACAGGTGGAATAGAGTATGAAGATAGGGGTAAATATAAAGAAGACAAAAAGTAAGAAAGTCTCACACCGATGCGGCTGACCAATGGGCTATGGAGATGCCCATCAATGGATATCAGTGTGAGGAGTAGGGATTGCCATGCAAGGAATGCACTAAGAGCTATAAGTGTATGAAAGCTCAAACTGGAAACTAAGTGGGTGTGCATCCAACTTGCTTGCTCATGAAGACCTCGGGCATTTGAGGAAGCCCATCATCGGAATATACAAGCCAAGTTCTATAATGAAAATTCCCACTAGTATATGAAAGTGATAACTCAAGAGACTCTCTATATGAAGAACATGGTGCTACTTTGAAGCACAAGTGTGGTAAAAGGATAGTAGAATTGCCCCTTCTCTCTTTTTCTCTCATTTTTTTGGTGGGCTTCTTTGGCCTCTTTTATTTTTTTTAAAGTCAGGAGTCTCATCCCGAGTTGTGCTCTGTATGAAGAACATGGTGCTACTTTGAAGCACAAGTGTGGTAAAAGGATAGTAGAATTGCCCCTTCTCTCTTTTTCTCTCATTTTTTTGGTGGGCTTCTTTGGCCTCTTTTATTTTTTTGTGGGCTTCTTTGGCCTCTTTTATTTTTTTTAAAGTCAGGAGTCTCATCCCGACTTGTGGGGGAATCATAGTCTCCATCATCCTTTCCTCACTGGGGCAATGCTCTAATAATGATGATTATCACACTTTTATTTACTTTTTTCCGGTAATTCAGAGAGCTTTATTAAATCAAGGCGTTCCCAGGACAGTCAGCCAACAGGCTGGTCACTAGGAAGCTAGGGGTGACGGTGTCCTGGACTAGGGGGTACTCACCACGTCATCTCCTGATCTGTTAGATTGGGCCGAGGACCCCCATGGCCGTATACTCATGGGCCAGTTCGGACAGCTGCCGCATACATGGAAGATTCCACAAGACTTGGCGATCAAGACAAGGACTCCTCCCCTCCGGCGTATTCGGCTAGGACTCTTGTTATCCTAGGCCTCTGGTGCATTATATAAACCGAGGCCAGGCTAGTCGATAGAAGATATACAACATCATCATACACAATCATACCATAGGCTAGCTTCTAGGGTTTAGCCTCCTTGATCTCGTGGTAGATCTACTCTTGTACTACCCATATCATCAATATTAATATAGCAGGAGTAGGGTTTTACCTCCATCGAGAGGGCCTAAACCTGGGTAAAATAAAGTGTACCTTGTCTCCTGTTACCATCCGACCTTGACGCACAGTTCGGGACCCCCTACCCGAGATCCGCCGGTTTTGACACCGACATTGGTGCTTTCATTGAGAGTTCCGCTGTGTGATCGACAAAAGGATCGATGGCTCGCCTGCAGATCAACTGTGACTTCGGCATCTTCGTCACCAGCTCAACTGGTCACCTTGGTTCGGCCAAGGATTGCGCCTCGTGTTCGGATCACCATGTTCGGAGGAGGGCCTTCATCAAACATCAACTCCGATCTCTGTCAAGATCACGGAGGAATCATCTATGGAGCTCGGGGGCTCAACGTCAACATTGCCCTCAAGCGACCGTGCTGTTTTTCTGGACAGCGAACTCGTATCTGCTGCCACCACCTCCTTGAGTATCACTTTGACAATCGCTTTGGTAGAATTGTGCGGAATTGAGTCTACAACAACCCTAGAAAATTTCGTCGAGTTCCGATGGAGGAATCTCTGGCAATCCACGATATACCGGAGCCATGTCAAATCTGGATGGGAATCTGGACGAGTTTAGGGCATGGTGTCCAGCTTCTAGCTCGGACGTCCTTTGGAAGATCCAACCGTTGATCGCCCGTGGAATTCCTATATCTACCACCCCTCCAAATTTCAGCTCGATCCGACCGTCCGAACTCCGGGAACCTTCCGATTAGTGCATCACTTTTCGGGTCTGTTTTCTGCGCGAGAACGAATCCGACCCGAATTCATCTTTTTTATGAACGGGATTTCGGACATCCTTTTTGAAGGAAGTTTTGTATGGGATATTGCGTATTGTTCTCGAACACATCCCACTAACTTTAAGATCTTTTGAACATGATCTTCAACATCATTGCTGGTGTCAAACCAGTCCGGCAATATTGCTCCACGGCTGCCAACCTGTGCTAGACACGTCGTCACTTTGTTGAGCCGAGCTCAACTTCTTCGGATCATCATCTCGGCAAGCCGAACAAGAGTCCGGCATCGCGAAGGACAATTCATCACCAACATCGCCGCCCCATGGATTACACGGGGCGGGCATACCGGCATCACCGCACGGTCGCTTCATCAAGCCGGCATCGACCACGTCACGACCTGCATCGGCAGGGCCGCACTATTGCTTCTTCAAGCCGGTGTCCATCATGCCGAACTACTTCGACTCATCGGCTGACATCGGGGCTTCGACATCTCGGCTGGACCAGGGGCTTCGCCATCTCTTCATCAACCTACTCGGCGTCACTAGCCGACCAGCTCCGTCACGTTAGCTCGGCCGAGGGCTTTGCCTCGGCGAGCCAACCTTTACCAGCATTGCCATGCCGTCGTTTTATCGCCCATCAGGCAATGGGTGTGCGGAGTGAGTCCCAATTTTGGGAATCACCTTCCTTCGGATTTCTACAACAATAAACCAGGTGCTATCAATCCCTAATATTTTTTGCTTGCTTGGGTTCATTTTTTCCAAGGAATTATTACTCTGGTTTTCCATCATATGTACACAGGTCTATCAAATGGTGGCCGCATTAACGACGGTCGCATGGTGGTTCGGTCAGTCTCCGTACATAGTCCGGTGAACGCCGCATCCGGAGCTCGGACCGACCTGTAAATTCAGGCTTTGCCACGTGTTTATTGCATCATGCCGACGCCCTGCATCGACATTGACTTCGGCGCTAGGCCATATTTCTTTTATTACTCACTTTGCATAAATTATTCATTATGCAACGATTTTTTTAATTATCATTATTACTATTATCTCCTGTTTGCACTATTTTTGTGCACAGGAAAATGATCCGGGGACTTCGGCGTCACTCTGCCGGTCTGCATCGACCGTGCTATGTCACCACTTCGGCGTGTCGAGCTCTCCGCTCCGCCACCTCGGGACCGGCTTGGGGGATAGAACCTTGTCCCGCATCAAGCTCGGACTCCGAACACATTAACCAGCTAAGTCGCTTTCATGCTCAAAGCTTTAATTTCTAACTTGTGTTCGGTCCGACCAAGCGTTATACTTTTTTGGAAAAAAGTTGCTTGTAATTTTTTTCTTTCCTTGTCCAAACTTTGTTTGTGACGCATAAATTCAAATACCCTGTTTACTTGGGGGCTTCCTTTATGAAGCTTTTCCTGTTGCATATGATTATACTTGTACGGCTTCGTTCCTTGTTCGTGTATTATGCCACAATATGCACCATATCGACTTAAGCGATTTGCAAGCTGGGTTGCCTCGCTCCTGTGTTTACCCCTACATTCCCGATTGTTCGGCTAGGGAGTAAAGGGAGCACCTCTGCGATTGTCACGATCGGTTCGTCCGAGCCAGACCTCAGACTGGGTGAAGCCGAAAGCTAGCTCTCTTATAGTTTTCAATGATGGTCGGCACACAACGGAACTCATGAGTACAAAAAAAATCTATTGCACAAGTCTCATAATAACAATGAGCACCGAAGAAAGGTATCGGTGGGGGTACTATTTTCTTCGAAGATGCTTCTTACTCTTTGCAGTAATATAGCATAAGTTCCCTGAGCGCGCTTTGTCTGTTACAGCCTTATGGCCTGATTGCCTGGTTATCGGAAACACCGTCGATATTCTCGACCGATGGAGTACATAACACTTTTCGGTCCTTGACCAAAGAGGGAGAAGCCGACGGTCGGTTAAGACGCGTTTAAAGTTCGGTTGAACATAGATATGATATAAGTACTTCGGTACATGCAATCATTCTCCTACCCAAGTCACTTGGGGGCTCTTAAGTTCATTTGAGCCGTTTTATAATAAGTGTTCTTCTTCTTAGTCGTTGCAAAGTTTTATTATTATTATTATTATTTATCACTCCTTTTTTCGACACGAGTGTGCGGTCACTAGCCGGGGAGCCTAATTTCTCTCTCAAAGCCGCTAGAGTTTAGTTTGCTAAACTGGCTTGATGAGAAGTACTCCACCCTCGGGATAGGAGGTTGAAGCCGTAGGCTGACCCGCTCGAAATCTTGAGATAGGATGT
Source organism: Aegilops umbellulata (assembly GCA_032464435.1). NCBI lineage: Eukaryota > Viridiplantae > Streptophyta > Magnoliopsida > Poales > Poaceae > Aegilops > Aegilops umbellulata. The sequence goes on along the minus strand of CP136057.1, from coordinate 474,833,419 downwards.
ATCATGTTAAAGCACGACAGAAGCACTTCTTTTTTTCTAAGACCAATTTTCGGATTGGCACCGAACACTTGATATTGTTCGGACGTCATGTTTTTACTGACGTTTCTTGGTTTTCTAAGCTTTTTGGCACTTTTAAACTATTTGTGCTTTTCCAGCATTAGTCTCGCAGTGCAACGCCGAACACCTTTTAGGGATTCGGCAAAAATATTCTCAGGTATTGCTATATATGCATCGGTTTCGAATTGTGTCTTCGGTCAATAGTTGGGTTGCCCGGCTCCTGCACTTGCTTCCTACGTTCCGTTTTGTTCGGCTAGGCGTGCAAAGGGAGAACCACTGCGATTGTGCTTCCAGCTCACATGGTTAAGCACCTCAGCGGAGAAAGCCGAAAACTGACTGTCACAATAAGCGTAAATTGGTCAGTGATCCGATGACTATGTTAAATAACAGGCCGTTCATAACATTGGCCGAAGTGTTTACGGCTTGACCTCGACTATCGCTGAACACTACCGGGGGCTATTAACTAGCCTCCCAAACTAAATCCTCAATATTTTGCTCTTACATTGGAGCTGAGGTTTTATGATCATGCTTAGCATGACAACCCAAAGAAAGGAACCGATAGCAGGACTATTTTCTTTGGAAGACATTTCTTCTGTTAAACAGTAATATAACATATCTCTCCGCGTACCTTTTTTTATAAAACCGTATGGCCAGATTGCCTTGTTTGTCGTAAATCTTTGCCCTCATAAAGGCTTCATAAAGTAAGACAAACACTCCTCGGCTACTGGCCGAGGAGGTGGAAGCTGATGGCCGGTCAACAAAGTTTTGTACAATGCGGATCCGAGCATTAAATGACGTAAAGTACTTGGATACATAGAGTCATTACACACAATTTGTGATTTTACTATGGATATCGATCCTTAATTCGGCCACCCGTGCCCGCATTAAGGCTCGGGGGCTACTGAGCTTCGGGCTTATTATTTAAACATATTAAAGGGGCACATCGATCCCCTAATCTAGTGTTGCCACCCGACCAATGTCTCAGGGGCTACTGCATCGCTTGTTCAATGCATAAAATTTTATGTGCAATATAGTTTCCGAGGAGATTTTGATCCTCAGGTTGGTCGGCCGCACCCAACCTGAGTCTCGAGGACTGAGCACGCCGCTTTTAGTGTCCCGAAGTATTCTGCCGAGCTAGTACTTGATCCTCAGGCCGATTTTGCAAATCGACCTGAGTCTCAGCGGCTACTGGGATCAGCGGTCTTAGGTCATCCTTCATGTGCATCTCGGGTTTTAGACCGATACCCACCTTGAGGGCTACTGGCTATATATCTCGGCAGAGAATAAATTGCACCAATAAAAAATAGTGACAAAATTCGGCCCACATTCGGGGTGGTGCACCACCTCGTAAGCAGTCCGGCATAAAGCTCGGGCGCTAGTGGCTGGCTCCATAGAGGGCATTTCCGGCATTAAGCTCGGATAAACTCCTTCAAACTTCTTTGAACCAAGGTGATTTACGACACCTCGGATACAGTCCGGCGTTGGAGCACGGATACATAGTCCGGCGTTGGAGCTTGGATATAGTCCGGCGTTGGAGCTCGGATACATAGTCCGGCGTTGGAGCTCGGATACATTCCGGCATTAGAGCTGGGAAGCGGTCCGGCGTTGGTGCTCGGCTGCAAAAGAGACCTCGAATGCGGTCCGGCGTTGGTGCTCGGCTGCAAAAGATACCTCGAATGAAGTCCGGCGTTGGAGCTCGGATGCAAGAGGGCGCTGCCTCCCGGGAACAACTTCAAACCCGAGGTGTGGCATAAAAATAAACAAGGCATTGATAAAGGCCGGAAACTTAAAGGGGCTCCTCGGATACCTGACGTGTAAACCCGTCGAATGCATTTCAGTGATCCTCAAGATCGAAGATAAAGAAGATTTGTTGAACCAGTTTTCAAGGCCGATGACCGAAGATGAAGAACAGTTCGGAAGAATCGAGGAGCGTCCCTAACTTGAAGACCGGTTCAGGGGGCTACTGACGGTGTCCTGGACTAGGGGGTACTCACCACGTCATCTCCTGATCTATTAGATTGGGCCGAGGACCCCCATGGCCGTATACTCATGGGCCAGTTCGGACAGCTGCCGCATACATGGAAGATTCCACAAGACTTGGCGATCAAGACAAGGACTCCTCCCCACCGGCGTATTCGGCTAGGACTCTTGTTATCCTAGGCCTCTGGTGCATTATATAAACCGAGGCTAGGCTAGTCGATAGAAGATATACAACATCATCATACACAATCATACCATAGGCTAGCTTCTAGGGTTTAGCCTCCTTGATCTCATGGTAGATCTACTCTTGTACTACCCATATCATCAATATTAATCTAGCAGGAGTAGGGTTTTACCTCCATCGAGAGGGCCCGAACCTGGGTAAAATAGAGTGTCCCTGTCTCTTGTTACCATCCGACCTTGACGCACAGTTCGGGACCCCGTACCCGAGATCCGCCGGTTTTGACACCGACAAGGGGTCTCATCGAGCCAGCACTCAGTCACACTCAGCGTGCAAGCATGCTTGGCACATAGATGTGCTGGAACGTTTGCTGACCGATTTACATGAAGTACATCAAAAAACAAAAAATCGCTAACTAGCTCTCTAATTTCTTGTAAGATAGGGGCCACAATTGAACGAGAATTTTGACGATTGCTCCATAGTTGCACCATCTCTAGGCAATCCATCTCCATGATGACATGCGTGAGTCCACGAATTTTGGCAAAGCGAGCACCATCACGCATTGCCAAAGCTTCCGCGATAAGTGGGTCAGAAATACCCACATGTGGTTTACACCATGCTCCCAGGAATGCAGTGCTCGAGCGCGCGACACCACCCACACCACTGCAATTTTGAGTGAAGTTGATTGCCCCATCGGTCATGATCTTAACAGTACCCGCATCCGGAGGCCTCCATCCATAAGCTGGGAGTATTTTGGTAGCACTCCGTGGCAATTCCAGCAACGCAAGCGACTTCTTGATCGAGCGCAAGGAAGTAGCTGGATCCAGGTCCTTTTGGTCATGTTTTAACCTGTTGCGTGAGTGCCAAATAGTCCACATGATGGTGATTATTTTAGCTCGGTCTATCTCTGCCATCCTAGGATCACATAAAATGTCCCTCTCCCAAGAGCTAGATTGTATCCTGGGCAGTCGTATATCGAACCAAGCGTATGCTTCTTCCCAAAAACTCTTTGCATGGGGGTAGAACATCAGCGCATGTTGGAGATCCTCCTCCATAGCTAAACAAAATTTGCACCTGCTAATCTCTGCAATGTGTCTCCGGTTCAGAGTGTGTTCATCTGGAAGAATTCCGCGTAGGAGTCGCCACCAGAAAACTCGAACTTTTGGGACCACATTCAGTTTTCAAAGAGCTTTCCACATCTGTTTTTCATTCGGTGAGGTTTCAGTAGCCGTCCCTTCCTCGAGAGCCGATCGCTCTTTTTGAGTCACTAGAGTACGGTACGCTATTTTTACAGTGTAGTTGCCCGAGGGATCGAAGGCCCAAGCATAGTAATCTTCACCGCCTCCCTGCTGTAGCGGGATACTAAGAATAGCTGCGGCATCAGGTGCAATGAAAGAATCTCGAACCACTTGTTGATTCCACGTCCAATTATCTATGTCAATAAGGTTCGACACATATTCAACATGAGTCGCTGGTGGTCTAGACAGTGGATTCATCATTGTAGTTCCTGGTATCCATTTATCCTTCTAGACTGAAATAGAACTGCCGTCTCTGACCCTCTTGATCAGACCGGCATTAAGTGCCTCTCTTCCTGCTATGATCGCACGCCACGTCGCCGAAGCAGACTTGGGCACCGATGCATGTAAGAAATCAGTATCAGGGAAGTAGCGACCCTTCAAGACCCGAGCACACAGGGAATTTGGTTTGGTCATGAGTCTCCAACCATGTTTTCCAAGCAAAGCAAGATTGAAGAGTGGCATATTACGGAAACCCATACCTCCATTGCACTTGGGTGAAGCAAGTTCATTCCAAGAAACCCAGTGCATACCTTTTTTGTCAAGAGAACTACTCCAGAAATAACGGGCCATAGGTGAAGTAATGCTCTGACATGTTTTTTGTCAACCGGAAAGTACTCATGCTATAGGTTGGCATTGCTTGCACAACTGACTTCAACAAGACTTCACGTCTAGCACACGCAAGTAACTTTTCAGACCAACCTTGAATTTTGGCACGAGCTCTCTCTCCAATATGATCAAAAGTGCCACCTGTGATCTGCCCTACTGCCGTGGGAAGACCTAGATATCTCTCGCTGAAAGTTTCAGCTTGAATATTCAGAGACCCCTTTAGCAAGTGATGAACTGGCTGCGGTGTGTTTGTACTAAAATAAATAGCACTTTTCTCACGGTTAACACACTGCCCAGAAGCCGAAGCATATATCTGCAGGATTTCATTCAACCGCTGAGCACTTTGTTGTTTTGCACTAATGAAAATGAGACTATCATCGGCAAATAATAAGTGGTTGACCCAAGGAGATCTGTAGCTGACTCCGATTCCTCTATCAATGTAGTTACCACCATAAAATTTCAGCAAAGATGAAAACCCTTCTGCACATAGAAGGTAAAGGTAAGGTGATACATGATCAGCATGTCGCAATCCCTTTGAAGGTGTGAAAAAGGGTAAGAGATCACCATTTACTCTCACTGATAATCTGACCGAAGTGACACACTTCATGACAAGACGAACAAACATGCCGCTGAAACCTAATTTGAGCATAACAGACTCAAGATAGTGCCACTCAACTCGATCATAGGCCTTCATCACATCAAGTTTAACAGCACAAGCATAGTTCTTTCCTTTCTTCCTCCATAGTATGAACAGTTTCATAGGCCACTAGTACGTTGTTCGTGACCAGTCGGCCGGGGACAAACGCACTTTGTTCCTCACTAATAACCTCTTCCAATAGATATCTCATCCTGTTCGCGATAACCTTTGATGCAATTTTATATAGCACTGGACAGAGAGCAATTGGACGGTATTGAGATATGAACTAGGGATGTCGCACCTTTGGTATCAAAGTAATTGAGGTATCATTTAGATCCGCTGGTAATTCCCCGCCATTAAGAAAATCTAGGACCGCCGCTGTGATATCATCCTTCAGAATATCCCAGTGGCGTTGGTAGAAACCGGCAGTGAAGCCGTCGACACCCGGAGCTTTGGATGGAGCCATTTGAAATAGCGCCGTCCGTACCTCATCCTGGTCGAAAGGCTTGTCAAGCAGCTCGTTCATATCAGCCATAACCTTCGTCGGCACATGTTGCAACAGTTCACTAGAATCTGAAAACCCTTGCGACTCAAAAAGATGCTGGTAGAACAACTGCACCTCCTGTTTATCCTCCTGCTCATTGGGACATACAGAGCCGTCCGAGAGCCGCAACCCAGATATGCGGTTGATTCTCCGCCGCTGTACTGCTTGCGCATGAAAATATCCAGTGTTGCGGTCCCCTTCACGTAGCCAATGCACTCTTGAGCATTGCCGCATCCACACTTCCTCTTGGTACAGAGCTTCTCTAAGCTTATTGACCACCGCCTTCTCCTCATCAGACGGTCCCTGGCCAATGGAGAGGCTACATAATTTATCAAGTTTCTTTTGTAGTTAATGGACCGTTCGAGTTAGATACCCAAACTCTTTGACTCCCCAAGGTTCAAGTGTTTTCTGCAGATTACCCAGTGCCTGAACAACACCTTGAAGCCCCGGGCCATGTTGATAACTTGTCGAAACATCCTTCACCAGATGGTCATAATCCATATGTGTCTTCCACACATTCTCATATCTAAAATACTTCTTTGACTTATGACTTGTTGGCAAATTTTCTCTCATCTCCGCTACAACGAAGCAATGATCCGACTCGGTTGCACTGGTATGCCTAACACGAGTATGGACAAAGCATTGCCGGAATTCTTCGTTAGCAAAGGCTCGATCTAACCTTGCTTTAACATTAGCATCTCCTTGTTGCCGATTATCCCAAGTGTATGGGATTCATGTCCAACCGAGATCCTGGAAGGAAATTTCATCAGTCACTTCCCGAAAGGCACGCATTTGCCACTTCGGTCTTGTATATTTGCTTAAATGTTAGCAAGCGAAAAGTGTCTCGTTGAAATCTCCCATACAAAGCCACTCCTCATGTTGCACGACATGAAGTGTACGCATGCACCGCAAACTATGATGTCTATCTGTAGATCACGGTGCCCCGTAAAAACCTGTAAATCTCCATGTCGGGGAAACTGATCCGCGAGCACCTATGGGGACCGAGCCCCTTTCAGTTCGGCGGGGGGCGGAGGTCACACGAAGAGCAGATCGAGGCGAGGCACACGAGCAGTTTACCCAGCTTCGGAGCTCTCCGGAGAGATAATACTCCTACTGCTGCTTTGTGGTTTGTATTGAGTTCTTGCTCGGGAGCGCTGAGTGCTATAGTACGCACCAACAGCTAACGAGACCGAGCGTGAGCGTTCTACTGTCCTCCCCTTCTACGTTGTGCATGGGCCTCCTTTTATATGCTCAAGGGGTCTCCAACAGGTGGCAACGTAGACAAGGGTAAAAATGGAAAGGTGCTGTGGTTGGTACAGCTACCTGTACAGTGTATCCTACCTAACCCTGACGGCAGGGGACAAGGGCATTAAATGCCTATCTACGTCGCCCAAACAGTGCAGAAAAGGGACCGTCAGGGATGCCACCGCTCGCCACGATGGCGATCTTGTCAGCGCCGCTTGCCACAGTGCACCCCTGGCTGCACAACCTCCCGCCACGTACGCTTGGAAGGGTCCCAGAGCGACATGTTGGTGGGTGTGCTGGAGCGCGGGTACAGAGTGGTTGCTAGCCTACCGTGGCAAAGTGCCTTGCGGCGGTCGTTGTCTTGTCGCGTCCGGAAGCTTGCCGCTCGCCGGGCCTTGCCGTGACGCGTGGTGCGTCGCGGTAAGTACCTTGAGATGCCTTGGTTGGCCTTCCCGGCAAGCTCCTCTTGCCGGGGTCTTGTGCCTTCAGTGGCCTTCCCGGCAAGCTCCTCTTGCCGGGGCCTTGTCTCCTTGGCTTGAATACTTTGTTCTTGAATGGCTCCAAAGGAACCACTGAGGATATTGGCGGTCACCCGGCAAGCCTTGCCGCGGGACGCTGCGACTGCCCGTGCACAAGTTCGGGATACTAGGGTACCCCTACTCTAGTACACAGACAGGAGCCCCCGGGCCTGGGCCATACACGGTGCCGAGCGCTGTTGGGCCAGGCCCAAAACAGGGCACGGGCAAGCGCGGCCTGGATCACGCCGTATCTTACTCCGTATCCACCGCGCCCTCCCCGAACGGCACGCGTCGATTGCGGCATCGTGGGAGAGGTCGTGGGTGGTTTCTTTATTCGGAAAAGCGGAACGTCCGCTCCCTTCCTCCTTATAAGCAGGGGAAACAGGGGCAGTTCGCCCATCTGCCCGTTGCTATTCCTTCCCCGAGAATCTTCGCCACTCTCCTTCTTCCCAAAGCCGAAAGAGAGCAGCGCTCCGCCCCCATCGCCACCAGCACCACCAACGCCGTCGTCCTCCCTCACCACTCCCGCCATGGCTCCGAAAGCCGAGAAGGTGAAGTCGGCCGAGGCGCAGCGGCTTGCGGCGCTGCGAAAGGAGCGGGCAATCTTCCCTCCGAGACTTGCCGCGGAAGAGCTGAAGGAGTACTACTACCTCTTCTGGTCGATGGGGACGCGAGCGCATCCGCGCACGAAGGTACTCCCAGCCGCCGCTTGGAAAAAGGCTCCCACTGGGTACCCTTTCTTCGCCTTGTTCTTCTACTGCGGGCTCTGCCAGCCCTTTTCTGAATTCTTCTGTGACGTCATGAACACCTACGGGCTCCACCTCCTTGACTTCACCCCCAATGCTGTCCCGACCATGGTAGTTTTTGCACATCTCTGCGAAAACTTTGTCGGAATCCATCCAAATGTAGCCCTTTTCCGCCACTTCTTTTCGCCTCGAGTTGAGAAAGGAGAGCCTTTATCCGGCGGAATCGCCTGGATCTCAAAAGCCGGCAAGAAGGATGCTTATCTGGATGGAGAGTTCCGCAGCAAGTGGGAGGAGTGGAGGGCGGACTGGTGCCTGATTGTCGAGGAGAACCCGCAGCCGTTTACCGCCCTGCGCCAAACTCCAGTAGTGCGCGGCAGTGATTGGAGTAGCTTGGCCCCGGATGACGACAGACTGAAGATTGCCGTCGCCCGGATCCTACGCCTCAGACTTGTCGGGCTTACTGTAGGAACGGTTGGCGCAGATTTCCTTCGCCGTCGCATCGCCCCCCTGCAGGAGAGGAGGAGATCCGCCTGGGAGTTCCATAACGCGGCGGATATCATGAGGCTGCGGCCGGGCCTCAACTTTAACTTCACTGTCCTGGAGCTCAACGCGATGCTCCAGGAGCTGTTCAAGTACGACCCACAGCATCCCGAAGTGTTCAGGTTGCCGAGGGGCGTCGTTCCGCTGTGCAACAACTCCTCACTCGACCGCATCCGTGCAATGATGCCACTGTGCGACTCGCATGGAATTGACCCAGCCTGGATAGAGCCTGCAGATGATGTCGTGCGGGCGTTCTTCGATGGCTTGGTAGAAGTGCCGATCGACGCCGATGAGCAGAGGGGCCTCACCCGGGACACCACCGATGAGGAGCTCAAGCGCATTGCCACCAGGCTGGAAGAGGCGGCGGCAGCCGCAGCTGCGGGCGAGTTTGGGTTCACCGTGGAGGAGGCAGAGGCAGCAGAGGCGGCAAGCCTTGCCGAGCGAGAGGATCTTGCCGGCGAGGAGAGGTCCGCCGGGCATGACGTCGGGCCGAGCGGGCCCACGAGGATACGAGCGGCTCGTTGGAGATCGGCTCCTCTTCCTCTTCGTCTTCGGGCAGCTTGCCGCAAGCAGAGCCCCCGGCTCCACAAGCAGAGCCCCCGGCCCCACCAAGAAGGCGTCTTCGCAAGGCCGGGGACATAGCGGAGCGGCGGACGAGTCAACCCCCGCCGCGCCGCACGACACGCTCCACCACGGCAAGTTCTGTTGCCGCGGAAGCACCTCACGCTGCAGCGGCAACTGGAGCGGGGTCCTCCCGGTCCGCCGCTCCAGCTCCCGCCATGCGGCCAAGGGATCCTACTCCTCCGCCTCCTTGCGTCGGAGGTGGGCCAGGCTTTGACTTCTCCGTGCTCAGCTCCGACGAGGAAGAAGAAGAGTAAGATTCTTGTTGTACTTGTATGTCTTCAATACTTGCTGTCTTGTCTGGTATCTCATTTGCTTTACTCTGAACTTATTCCTTTTTAGGACTCTGGTCCGGAGAGCGGCAAAGAGAGCCAAGGTCCCGGTGATTGTCATCGAGGAAGATCCCACCGTGTCAGCAGGGGGTGCGCCCGAGACAAACTTGCCGGACCCGGCAGCTGCTCTTCAGAGCAGCCCCCAGCGCAACCCCCAGCGTAAGTATATGGTTTGCTTCCCGCTGTTAGGCACGCATGGATACTCTTTGTTTGCTGATATCTGACTGTTGGTTTGTGTAGGAGCAGAGCAGCCCCACCAGGAGCACCCGGAGACCGCCCTTGACTTGCCATCTGCTTCAACTACACCGCCAAGGGAGCGTTCTCCGGCAAGGGAGGATCCTCCGACAAGGGAGAGCTCTCCGGCAAGGGGGAGCTCTCCGGCAAGGGAGGAGTCTCCGGCAAGGGACAGCACCAGCGGTCCTCCGGTGGTGGAGACCACAACTGCTGAGCCTGGTGCAGGTAAACCTCTTGCTTCGAAACTTCCCTTGGGTTCTTCTTCTTTTGACCTTCTTTTTGGATATTTGCTTGACTTTTCTTCCTTTTCCGGCCGTCAGATCCATCTACTGCGGAGCCGGTGGAGACCGAGGTTGCTGTTGATGATGCCGCCGCCACCGAAGAAGCGGCCGGCGCTGATGACCCCGCCGGCGAAGAGGCCGCCAAGGCTGCCGCCGCAGCAGCTGACGAGGGGTCTGGCGATCGCACTGACGACCCTGAGGTCGCAGGAGCGACAGGCGCTACACCAACCGCCGATCCTCCTGCCGCTGCCGCAGCGTCAGGCTCCGAAGATCCCCAGCCAGGTGTATACTTGAAGGCCGGCGATGGTGTCTTCATCAAGCTTCCCTGGGAGTCAAGCTCCAGGGCGCCGGTCGAAGGAGAAATCTTGGATGGAGAGGTGCTCGCCTCCGCTGGGCTGACGTTGGTTGATGCGCCAAGCAGCAGCAGCGGCGAGTCTGAGGAGGAGCGGCTGCTCCGGAGGCTGGTGTCGCTCTACCGCGCTCGACAAGCCAAACTGGAGTCCCGCGAAGCGCTTGTCGTGAAGGCGGGGGTGGACATGGAGAAGCGCGCGGAGGAGCTCCGAGGTCTCAACCAGGCAGCTCTCCAGTCGCTGGCGGCGGAGCGTGTGCAGCTCGATGAGGCGCAGAAGGCCTTCAACCTCGAGAAGGCAGAAGTTGCAGAGCAACAGCGGCTTGCCGCCGAGGAGCTATCTGCATGGGAGGGCGAGTTGGCGCAGCTGAAGGTCAGCCTGGACAGCCACGAAGAGGAGCTTGCTGCGCGCGAGCAAACACTCAGTGGAGCTCTCAAGGAAGCAAAAGACGCTGCCGCAGCTGCCGAGGCCGCCCAGAAGGAGCTGGAGACGAAGGTGGCGCAGCTGAAGACTGATCTCAAGGTGAGTGGTGAAGAGCTTGCCGCGCTCAAGCATGAGCGCGAGAAGGACGCCTACACCTTTGGCGAGCTGCAGGGTCGTCTCGCCGAGAAGATCAAGGAGCTTAGCGCCGCCAAGGATTCCAACGCCGATCTTGAGCTGAAGCTGGCTGCTTTGACCAAGACGCTGGACGGTGCCAGGGAGCAGGAGGCGGCCCTGAAGAAGGAGATCAAGGCCGACAAGGCGCTGCTGCAGAGCATTGCCGCCACCCAGAACGATTTTAGAGAAACTGTGGAGCAGTGGACGGAGGGTCTTGTGAATGCTGCCGCAGACATCGACAAGGAGCTGGCGCACCTGGGGATGGAGGATCTCGGGTATCCCTCCGATGAGACCCTCCCATCCAGCGCCAAGCTCACTCTGTTCTTCAAAGGCATGGCGACAGCCCTCCAGCGACTCCGGGAGAGGATCCCAAAGCAGCTGGCCGACGAGTCATGCAAGATCTGCGCAGGAGCTCTTCAGAAGGTGTTGGTGAAGGTGGCCTACCGCAACCCGGGCCTCGTCCTCACCAACGTCCTCAAGTCCCTGCCGTCGGATGCTGATCTGGAGGCGCTCAAGGCCCTTGTCGCACCTATTGTGGACAAGGTGAGCGGGATCAAGAGGATTGAGGGCGACCGCATGGACTAGGCCGCCTATTTTCTTCTTTTCTTGTCGCGGCTGGTCATGTTACGAAAACAGTCTATTAGAGCCACGACAAGCTATCTTGTAATATATAACTTTATTTTGGGTAGTGATTGCAATGTTATTTCCTTTACTTGATTCCTTCCTTTGTATGTTTTTGCCCTACGCTTTTAGGGAACTTGCCGGCGCAGGCACCCTCGCCACGAGCGCTGAGTGCGGGATGTTAGCAGCCTGCTGGCAGTGCCGTTGCCGACAAGAAACCTTATCGTAACTAGCCGCAGCTCGCTTAAGTTGTTGAGCAAACTCGAAACAAAGTAAGGGAGCGACTCTAGTCGCAGCACACTTAAACTGTTGAGCGAACTCGAAACAAAGTAAGGGCGCAACTAGCCACGAGCCGGTTCCTTCGCGCACAGGTTTTCCATACAAAGCATGGTCGCTCAAGGAAGATAACTTCAAAAATTTAAAAACATCTGATTGCTCAAACTTTGGCAACTTAGCTTTTCTGTCGTTTGCTTCCCGGCAAGGCGAAACTTTCTTGAACGACGCCTGGTCCATACCATTATCTTCCCCTTCCCCCCGGCAAACTTGTGGGCGAAGGAACCTTCATTTCCTTGAGAAAAAAAGGAAGTAGAGAAAATAATGATATGGAGCCTTATGGCTCGTTATTGCTTACCGGGGGTGTTCGCTGCACAAAGTGTCAGATAACTCACCAAAAAATAAAAAGCATGAAATTGACAAGATGTGCGGAGCACATGAGATTTATTTATGCACAGGGTCTGCGCCTGGCTTTGTACAAAGGATTACATGCAACAGCGGCAAGACTTGTACAAAAGGTGGTTGCCGGAACAGGGTCCGGCAACGGCGCCTTACGGGTAAAACTTACGAAGATGCTCGATGTTCCAGGAGTTGCTCACCGGAATGCCATCTTCGGTCTCAAGGCGGACAGCGCCAGGCCTAGTGACTCGTTTCACCTGATAAGGGCCTTCCCACTTCGGCGTCAACTTGTTGGAATTCTTGGCGGACTGAACGCGCCGAAGAACAAGGTCGCCTTCCTCGAGACTTCTGGCGTTAACTTTACGGCTATGGTAGCGGCGCAAAGCTTGCTGGTAGCGAGCAGCTCGTACAGCAGCCTGAAGCGGTCCTCCTCAAGGAGCAGCGCGCCATCTTCCCGCAGCTGCTCTTGCTCAAGCTCATCATAAGCGAGCACTCGAGGTGACCCGTATACGAGTTCCGTGGGGAGAACTGCCTCTTCTCCATAGACTAGAGCGAAAGGTGTCTGGCCAGTTGCTCAATTTGGCATCGTCCTGATCGACCAAAGAACCACCGGCAGCTCCTCAATCCAGTTTCTTCCGCACCCGTGCAACCTGTTGAAAGTCCTGGTCTTGAGTCCACGCAGCACTTCAGCATTTGCCCTCTCCGCTTGACCGTTGCTCCTGGGGTGAGCAACAGAAGCGAAGCAGACCTTGGCGCCAAGATCTTGGACGTACTGCATGAAGGTGCGGCTCGTGAATTGCGTACCGTTGTCGGTGATGATCCTGTTAGGGATCCCGAAGCGGCAAACAATCGACCTGAAGAACTTGATTGCTGACTGTGCTGTCACCTTCCTCACTGCTTCCACTTCCGGCCACTTTGTGAACTTGTCGATCGCAACGTACAAGTACTCAAAGCCCCCGACTGCTCGGGGGAAGGGGCTGAGGATGTCGAGCCCCCAGACCGAAAATGGCCAGGATAAAGGGATCGTCTGGAGAGCTTGAGCTGGCTGGTGTATCTATTTGGAATGGAACTGGCACGCTTCACACTTGGTTACTTGTGCAGTTGCATCCTGGAGAGCTGTCGGCCAAAAGAAACCTTGCCAAAACGCTTTGTCGGCAAGTGCTCTGGCGCCAATGTGGTGACCACATATGCCTCCATGTATCTCTGCCAACAGCTTTTGTCCGTCTCCCCGGTGAATACACTTCAATTTCACACCGTTGCGTCCTCTTCTGTACAGTGTGTGTCGACAAACTGGTACATACTTGACTGCCGGGCTACTCTTTCCGCTTCTTCTTGCTCTTCGGGAAGTGCTCCTGTGTGAAGGAAACGGACAATCTGCTGTGCCCATGCTGGAGCTTGCGGCTCGACAACAAGGACTAAAGGCATATCTGCTGCTGCGGGAACATCCGCTTCTATGGCGAGAACCTGCGGCTCAGCCGGAGCTTGACGTTTCCCGGCAAGCTTGCCGGAGCAAAACTTGTCGGGAGCGTCTGCTTCAACGAAACAAACCCTGGGGCTTGTCGGAGCAGATTGCTCCTCAGCACTCTTGGCGTTGATCTTGGGGACCTTCTTGGCGGCGGCTTCGGGAAGCTCTGCCGGAAAATAGTCACCAGAAATCAACTTCCTCTTCTTGCTCTGTCCAGTTGATGGCGTAACAGACGGTTGAGTCAGCTTGAGCACAAAGATCCCTGGTTCCCCAGGTAATTTAAGTGCCACACACTTTGACAGGCCATCGGCAATGTCGTTCTGAGCTCTTGGAACATGTTCCATCTGTAGGCCGACAAAGTGCTCTTCTAGCTTCCTCACTTCATCAACGTAGGCTTCCATCAACGGGCTCTGATAACTCTTATTTACTTGGCGGACGACAAGCTGCGAGTCACCCCTGACGATGAGCTTCTTGATCCCAAGGTCTGCCGCGATCCTAAGACCGGCAAGCAAACCTTCATACTCTGCAGTATTGTTTGTGTCTTGCTCCTTGGGAAAGTGCATCTGGACTACGTACTTAAGGTGCTCTCCGGTGGGTGCGACAAGCAGTACGCCAGCACCGGCGCCTTGCAGCGAGAAAGCACCATCAAAGTACATCAGCCACTCTTTGCTTGCCTCCTTGACGGGGATGCTCGTTTCTGGGATTTCTTCATCTGGTGTTGGCATCCACTCTGCTATGAATTCTGCCAATGCTCTGCTTTGGATAGTTGAAGTGCTCTCAAACTTGAGGCCAAAGCTTGACAGTTCCAGTGCCCACTCAACAATCCTGCTTGTCGCTTCTGGATTCTGCAGTATCCTCTTCAGCGGAAAACGAGTGACAACTGTTATTTCATGTGCTTGGAAGTAATGGCGCAGCTTTCTCGAGGCCATGAGAAGGCCGAAAAGCAATTTCTGCATGCTAGAGTACCTTGACCTAGCCCCTTGCAGAAGGGAACTGACAAAGTAGACTGGGCGCTGCACCATTTTCTTCTGTATCTCTTCGGGCGCCTGCGCAGATCCATCTTTGCCGGGACCAGAGCTTGTCGAGGAAGCCCCCTGCTTGTCGTTGGATGCGCTCGCCGTGGTTGCTAGCTCATCATCTGCCTCCCTCTCCGCTACTAATGCAGCACTAACCACTTGATTGGTTGCCGCCAGATACAGTAGCAACTTCTCTTGTGGCTTAGGTGCGACAAGTATTGGAGTGGAGGACAGGTATCTCTTCAAGTCCTGCAGCGCAGCCTCTGCTTCCGGAGTCCATTTCATTGGACCTGCCTTTTTCAAAATTTTGAAAAACGGCAGGGCGCGCTCAGCAGACTTAGAGATAAACCTGTTGAGAGCCGCCACGCAGCCGGCAAGTCTCCGTACATCCTTGACGTGCTTCGGTGCTTCAATCTGCTCAATGGCCTTGATCTTGTCGGGATTGGCTTCAATTCCCCGCTGAGACACGAAGAACCTGAGAAGCTTGCCGGAAGGGACTCCAAACACGCACTTCTCGGGGTTGAGCTTGAGGCTGATCTTGCGCAGATTGGCAAAAGTCTCTTCTAAATCTTGAATCAGAGTTGCTTTGTCCCTGCTCTTGACCACTATATCATCCATGTAGGCCTCCACATTTCTGTGTATTTGCGGTTCAAAAGCAGTATGGACTACCCTTGCAAATGTTGAACCAGCATTCTTTAAACCGAAAGGCATCCGTATGAAACAGTACGTGCCACAGGGAGTGATGAATGCGGTTTTCTCCTCATCCTCTTCTGCCATGAAGATCTGGTGGTATCCTGAGTATGCGTCAAGAAACGAAAGCAAGTCACATCCGGCCGTGGAGTCAACAATCTGGTCGATGCACGGCAAGGGAAATGGGTCTTTGGGACAAGCTTTATTGACATCGGTAAAGTCGATACAAAGCCTCCATTTCCCGTTTGCCTTGCGCACGACTACAGGATTGGCCAACCACGTAGGATGGAGCACTCCTCTGACAAGGCCTGCTGCTTCCAACGTCTTGATCTCTTCTGCGATGAATTCTTGGTGCTCCACTGCTTGCTTTCTGACTTTCTGCTTGACGGGCTGCGCCTGAGGACAGACGGCAAGGTGGTGCTCAATTACTTTCCTGGGAACACCGGGGATGTCAGACGGTTGCCACGCAAACACATCGACATTCACCCGCAGGAAAGCAATGAGCGCGCTTTCCTATTTAGGGTCGAGAGTGGCACTGATGGTGAAAGTACCACCAGTGCCGTCCTCCTTGGCGGACACCTTCTTGTTAGCTGGCGGAGCTGCCATTGTCTTCTTACACTTGCCGGTGGAGCTCGATGGTGCGTCCTCGACGGTAGCGCAGCACTCCGAAGAGGTGCGCTTGCCGGAGTGAGCATCAGAACTCTTGCCGGACTTGGTCTTCTTCTTCCCCCCGGGAGCTTCAACGGCAAGTGACTCGCGATCTGTTGCGGCTGCTGCTTCCCGGTAGATCTTGTCGGCACAGATAAGAGCACCTTTCTTGTCGCCAGGGACAGAGATGACACTTATCGGGCCTGGCATCTTCAGCATGTTGTACGCATAGTGAGAGGCCGCCATGAACTTGGCGAGTGCTGGACGGCCGAGAATCCCATTGTAAGGCAATGGAAAATTGGCAACGTCAAAAGTGACCCTCTCAGTTCTGAAGTTCAACTCGCTGCCAAATGTCACCAGCAACGTGATCTTCCCCTTCGGCTTGCTCCTTCCCGGGTTGATTCCTTGGAATGTGTCGGTCTCTTCGAGCTCGCTGTCAGGGACTTGGAGTTTCCAGAGCACAGCGAAGGAGATCAGGTTCAAGCCGGCCCCACCGTCAACTAGCATCTTAGTGACCTTGAGGTTGCGGATAGTTGGTGAAACCAACATCGGCAAGCACCCGACAGCAGTTGTGCGATCAGGGTGGTCCTCAATATCAAAGATGATAGGCGTGTTGGACCATTTCAGAAGCTTGCGTGACTCAACGGGTGGTTCTGCCGCATTGACTTCCCGCACCCACTGCTTGAGTTGGCGGTTTGAAGTATACAGAGAAGCACCGCCGTCAACGCACAAGAACTCTGTGGCTTTCTGGAACTCCTGCTCACTGGTTTCATCATCATCCATGTCTTCGTCGTCGTCGTCGTCATCTTCATCCTTGTCGCGGCCGCGGGGAGGTCTGTCTCCTTGCCGCTGCTTGGCCTTGTCGCGGCGTCCTCCCTGGCCGGGTCGCTTCGTACCGGATCCTCCAGCACCTCCTTGGGCTTTCTCCTTGTCGCGTCGCTCGTACTCGGGCTTTTGCAGCTCGACAAGCTGCTCGACCTTCTTGCAGCTCTGGAGGTCATGGCCCTTGGTGCCGTGGATCTTGCAGTACTGTTTGTTGGTGCCGTCCTGCTTGTCGGCGGCTGCCACAGCCTGGCAGTTGGCGCATGCGGCAACCTCCTTGCCGGAGCTACCAGCCTTGGCTTTCTTGGCGCCACCTTCATTGCCGGACTGCTCAACAACTAGCACATCTTTGCCTTTCCTCTTCCTGTTGTTCCGCCGCCGGTTTTTCTTTGCCGGGGCTGCATCCTCGCCGTCAGATCCTCCTGTTCCTGTATTCTCTCCGGGGAGTTTCCTCCCTTCCTCAGCACGTGCACACCTGTCGGCCAGGGCATACAGCTCACTGACGTCTCTGATCTTGCACATTGCCATCTCCTCCCGCATCCTGCGGTTACGCACGTTCTGATGGAACGCGCTGATGACTGTGGCAGGGTGGACATCTGGGATGTTGCGTTGCACATGGCTGAATCTCTGGATGTACTTGCGCAGGGGCTCTCCTTCCTTCTGGGCAAGCAGATGAAGATCACTCTCCTGGCCATGAGGTTTGTGGCCGCCTGTAAAGGCGCCGACAAACTGATGGCATAGGTCTGCCCAGGAAGATATGGAGTTGTCCGGCAAGTGCATGAGCCAGGACCTGACGTCGGGCTTGAGCACCAGCGGGAAGTAGTTGGCAAGGATCTTGTCGTCCCGCCCCCCAGCAGCTTGCACCGCGATGGTGTAGATGCTGAGGAACTCCGACGGATGCAACTTGCCGTCGTACTTCTCGGGTACGTCTGGCTTGAAATTCTTCGTGTTGGGCCACTGGACTTGCCGCAGCTCACGGGTAAACGCAGGGCAACCTACCGCGTACGGCAGGTCGCCTGGTTCTCCTGGCGCACGCATGTCGACAGTGGGCCCAGCGCGCTGGTCTGACTGATGCCGCGCTTCTCTTCGGCGCTCGATGCGAGTACGAGCGTCTTCTTGCCGTCGTTCGTGAAGAACTTGGCGTTGATCGCGACGAGCTCGTGGATCCGATGACGCGGTGGAGTCGCTGTCAAGGTGGATCCGGTGAGGTGGCGACCTTGGCTTCCGCTGCGGAGAGTGCACGGTGGTTGCACCCCCACCGGTCTTGTCGCCATCGGGTCGCGCCTGGCTGACTTGCCGCGGCTGCGACGTAGTCGGCTGCCGTGGAGTGTCGCCGTTGGTGAAGCCGATGAGACTCTGAATGGTGGCCCTCCAGTCGTCGATCTTGTCTGGCGTTGGAGGGAAGTCTAGGAGCAGTTGGGCTCGCGCCAAATATTTTGCTGGAGTGGCGGGTAGCGGTGGTGAACGGTGTGTGGAGCGGGATATGCTCGAACTTCTAACTGCGTTAGAAGGAGAAATATCCCGTCCGGGCGACCGTGCTTCGCTCGCGCCAGCACGTTGGCGCGCATGCTGGCCTGGAGCATCCCGAGATCCGCCAGCTCGATCTGGGTCCAGCGAGCGTATGGTACCGTGAGTACCACGACGCTGCCGGTTCTGCGCCTCCTGAGATGGGCGCGGTGCATCTACGGACGCTCGTTCGTCATGGGAGCAGGCTACACCGCCGATGGGCAGCGCAGCCTTGTCCTTGGACCTGGCGGCACCGTGGGCTCCCTCGTCAACGCCCGTTCTTCCGCCGGCGTCTTCCCCACCAGCCGTTTGCTCCGGCGGCGGTGGGTCTGTTGCGGACGGAGGAGCCGCCTTCGAAGCCTTCTTCTTCGGCGGCATGTCGATGAAGATGATGAAGATCTAGCTCGTGTGAACGCCGGATCAGGTTCACACAACCTCGACGCCCCCTACCTGGCGCGCCAAAGATGTCGGGGAAACTGATCCGTGAGCACCTATGGGGACCGAGTCCCTTTCGGTTCGGTGGGGGGCGGAGGTCACACGAAGAGCAGATCGAGGCGAGGCACACGAGCAGTTTACCCAGCTTCGGAGCTCTCCGGAGAGATAATACTCCTACTGCTGCTTTGTGGTTTGTATTGAGTTCTTGCTCGGGAGCGCTGAGTGCTACAGTACGCACCAGCAGCTAACGAGACCGAGCGTGAGCGTTCTACTGTCCTCCCCTTCTACGTTGTGCATGGGCCTCCTTTTATATGCTCAAGGGGTCTCCAACAGGTGGCAACGTAGACAAGGGTAAAAATGGAAAGGTGCTGTGGTTGGTACAACTACCTGTACAGTGTATCCTACCTAACCCTGACGGCAGGGGACAAGGGCATTAAATGCCTATCTACGTCGCCCAAACAGTGCAGAAAAGGGACCGTCAGGGACGCCACCACTCGCCACGATGGCGATCTTGTCAGCGCCGCTTGCCACAGTGCACCCCTGGCTGCACAGCCTCCCGCCACGTACGCCTGGAAGGGTCCCAGAGCCACACGTTGGTGGGTGTGCTGGAGCGCGGGTACAGAGTGGTTGCTAGCCTGCCGCGGCAAAGTGCCTTGTGGCGGTCGTTGTCTTGTCGCGTCCGGAAGCTTGCCGCTCGCCGGGCCTTGCCGGGACGCGTGGTGCGTCGCGGTAAGTACCTTGAGATGCCTTGGTTGGCCTTCCCGGCAAGCTCCTCTTGCCGGGGTCTTGTTCCTCGAGTGGCCTTCCCGGCAAGCTCCTCTTGCCGGGGCCTTGTCTCCTTGGCTTGAATACTTTGTTCTTGGATGGCTCCAAAGGAACCACAGAGGATATTGGCGGTCACCCGGCAAGCCTTGCAGCGGGACGCTGCGACTGCCCGTGCACAAGTTCGGGATACTAGGGTACCCCTACTCTAGTACACCGACAGGAGCCCCCAAGGGTAAAAATGGAAAGGTGCTATGGTTGGTACAGCTACCTATACGGTGTATCCTACCTAACCCTGACGGCAGGGGACAAGGGCATTAAATGCCTATCTACGTCGCCCAAACAGTGCAGAAAATGGACCGTCAGGGACGCCACCGCTCGCCACGATGGCGATCTTGTCAGCGCCGCTTGCTACAGTGCACCCCTGGCTGCACAGCCTCCCGCCACGTACGCCTGGAAGGGTCCCAGAGCGACACGTTGGTGGGTGTGCTGGAGCGCGGGTACAGAGTGGTTGCTAGCCTGCCGCGGCAAAGTGCCTTGCCGCGGTCGTTGTCTTGTCGCGTCCGGAAGCTTGCCGCTCGCCGGGCCTTGCCGGGACGCGTGGTGCGTCGCGGTAAGTACCTTGAGATGCCTTGGTTGGCCTTCCCGGCAAGCTCCTCTTGCCGGGGTCTTGTGCCTTGAGTGGCCTTCCCGGCAAGCTCCTCTTGCCGGGGCCTTGTCTCCTTGGCTTGAATACTTTGTTCTTGAATGGCTCCAAAGGAACCACAGAGGATATTGGCGGTCACCCGGCAAGCCTTTCCGCGGGACGCTGCGACTGCCCGTGCACAAGTTCGGGATACTAGGGTACCCCTACTCTAGTACACCGACACTCCACGCCCGAGAATTCTCTTCATTGTTTTTTACCATAACATCAATATGGCTTGAGCTAAAGTTCTTCAGCTCAACCAAAACGTCTATGGACCAGAAAAGGCCTAGCCCACCACTCAGGCCAACACTGTCCACTGCAAAGCAACCACCAAAACCCAAACTATACTTCAACTCTTCCACTCTCCTTCCTCTAATCTTCGTCTCCATGACAAACAGAAGAGAGGGAACTTCTTGCTTCACAATACTACGAAGCTCTCGAACTGCCTCGGGGTTCCCAAGCCCCTAGCAGTACCAACTCAAGACAGTCATTGAGATGGGCTGGGCTGTCCAGCAGCCTCTACCGAATTTTCAGGTGTTGGTTTTAGGATCACGTTCTGTCCCCAAATCATCCTCATCAGTCATACCTTTCTTCGCAGCTAGCTTATCTAGATCAGCCTGGCTGAGGTTGCCCACATCATCTCCCAAAGTAAGCATGAGTGGTTTGTTAACAACCGGCCTGTAAACTTGTTCTTGAGGACCCCCTTTCCGTTTGTGCTGCTGTGTCCGCTTTTTTTGTGAGTTAACTTCTGCCTCAGAACGTCCCCCTCCGTGCGAGCTAGAGTTCTTTGATTCACGGTGACTACTCGTTTTCGTCACTTGCTCTTTGGAGGAGTTCTCGCCAGTGGATGGTTTCTTGTATTCTCCGGGTGCCTGCGATGGGCGCCCCACTGCAGATTACCTCGCTCATCCCTAGAGCCCGGAGTTGGGCAGTGGAGATCCGAGTGGCCCAGTCGTCCGCACGAGAAGCAAAAATATGGCAACTACTCATATTGAATATCATATGGATCGACCTTCTTCCTTCTCGCGAAATCTATCAAAATCCACCTTCTGAGGGGCTTATCAACTTGGATGGAAACACGAGCACGCAAGAAGCCCCCCACATGATCAAACTGCACCATTGTGGCATCCTTTTCGATCTGTGCAGCTATGGACAGACCCCAAGTATCGTTCCTCATATGATAAGGAAGGTTCAAAATCCGAGCCTAGATATTGAGAATGTGCCAAGGGGAACCGGCCCAGACCCTATCTCTGTCTCACTGATTTTCAAATTCTGGAACAAAGGTGTTGGTGCCCGTGGAGACAAAACTCAGACCTCTAGGGTTTCCCCACGCCGGCCGAAGAGCCTTGGTTATTGTCTGGATGTGAAAGTGATTCCGGTAAAGTACTTTCCCAGCTAGCAGCCACTTCTTCGGCCCCTCTTCATGATCATCAATTACTAGAAGCGTAGCTTCTTACTCAGATATATCCAACTTGCCCAAAGCTTCCTCCAAGGGAGACCGAGCTAACCTCGCCTTATCTCCCGATCCAGTCCGGCTACCGCTGGCTGCCGTGGCCGCCATAGTCCCAGAGTCACAGGTGCGTGCCGTCAAGGAGATCGATTGGCCGCCGGCAGGATTCACTCGAAACCCTAATCGCCTTGGGCGCCGCCAGAGGGATTAGACACTTATATTTACTTACAACTCAATATTACAACTTGATGTCTAGAATAAAAATATGACTCTATATGAAAGCCTCCGGCGGTGTACCGGGATGTGCAGTGATCTAGCGTAGCAATGCCATCAAAAAACGGACAATCCATGAAAACACCATGCTAGCTATATTACGATCATGCAAAGGAATATGACAATGAATGCTCAAGTCATGTATATGATGATGATGGAAGTTGCATGGCAATATATCTTGGAATGGCTATGGAAATGCCATGATAGGTAGGTTTGGTGGCTGTTTTGAGGAAGATATAAGGAGGCTTATGTGCGATAGAGCGTATCGTATCACGGGGTTTGGATGCACCGGTGAAGTTTGCACCAACTCTCGGGGTGAGAAAGGGCAATGTACGGTATCGTAGAGGCTAGCAAATTGCGAAAAGGTAAGAGTGCGTATAATCCATGGACTCACATTAGTCATAAAGAACTCATATACTTATTGCAAAAGTTTATTAGCCCTCGAAGCAAAGTACTACTACGCATGCCCCTAGGGGGATAGATTGGTAGGGAAAGACCATCGCTCGTCCCCGGCCGCCACTCAAGGAGGACAATCAATAATAAATCATGCTCCAACTTCATAGCATAACGAGAGACTATACGTGCATGCTTCAGGAATCACGAACCTTAACACCAATATTCTTACAAAACACAACCATTTACTAGTACCTGATAACCCACAAGTATAGGGGATCACAACACTTTTCGAGGGTAGAGTATTCAACCCAAATTTATTGATTCAACACAAGGGGAGCCAAAGAATATTCTCAAGTATTAGCAGTTGAGTTGTCAATTCAACCACACCTGGATAACTTAATATCTGCAGCAAAGTATTTAGTAGCAAAGTAGTATGGAAGTAACGGTAACGGTGGCAAAAGTAACAGTAGTAGTTTTGTAGTAATTGTAACAGTGGAAACGGTAAAGTAACCAAGCAAAGATCAATATGTGAAAAGCTCGTAGGCATTGGATCAGTGATGGAGAATTATGTCGGGTGCGATTCCTCATGCAACAGTTATAACATAGGGTGACACAGAACTAGCTCCAATTCATCAATGTAATGTAGGCATGTATTCCGAATACGTGCTTATGGAAAAGAACTTGCATGACACCTTTTGTCCTACCCTCCCGTGGCAGCGGGGTCCTATTGGAAACTAAGGGATATTAAGGCCTCCTTTTAATAGAGTACCAGACCAAAGCGTTAACACTTAGTGAATACATGAACTCCTCAAACTACGGTCATCATCGGGAGTGGTCCCAATTATTGTCACTTCGGGGTTACCGGATCATAACACATAGTAGGTGACTATTGACTTGCAAGATAGGATCAAGAACTCACATATACTCATGGAAACATAATAGGTTCAGATCTGAAATCATGGCACTCAGGCTCTAGTGACAAGCATTAAGCATAGCAAAGTCATAGCAACATCAATCTCAGAACATAATGGATACTAGGGATCAAACCCTAACAAAACTAACTTGATTACATGATAAACCTCATCCAACCCATCACCGTCCAGCAAGCCTACGATGGAATTACTCACGCACGGCGGTGAGCATCATGAAATTGGTGATGGAGGAAGGCTGATGATGACGATGGCGACGGATTCCCCTCTCCGGAGCCCTAAACGGACTCCAGACCAGCCCTCCCGAGAGAGATTAGGGCTTGGTGGCGGCTCCGTATCATAAAACGCGATGAATCCTTCTCTCTGATTTTTTTGTCCCCGAACGTGAATATATAGAGGTGGAGTTGAGGTCGGTGGAGCACCAGGGGGCCCACGAGGCAGGGGGCGCGCCCAGGGGGGTAGGCGCGCCCCCACCCTCGTGGACAGGGTGTGGGCCCCATGTCTTGATTCTTTCGCCAGTATATTTATTTATTCCAAAAATATTCTCCGTGAAGTTTCATGTCATTCTGAGAACTTTTATTTCTGCACAAAATAACACCATGGCAATTCTGCTGAGAACAGCGTTAGTCCGGGTTAGTTCCATTCAAATCATGCAAGTTAGAGTCCAAAACAAGGGCAAACGTGTTTGGAAAAGTAGATATGATGGAGACGTATCAACTCCCCCAAGCTTAAACCTTTGCTTGTCCTCAAGCAATTCAGTTGACAAACTGAAAGTGATAAAGAAAAACTTTTACAAACTCTGTTTGCTCTTGTTGTTGTAAATATGTAAATCCAGCATTCAAGTTTTCAGCAGATATTATGAACTAACTATATTCACAATAATATTTAGGTCTCATATTTACTCATATCAATGGCATAATCAACTAGCGAGCAATAATAATAAATCTTGGACGACAACACTTTCTCAAAACAATCATAATATGATATAACAAGATGGTATCTCGCTAGCCCTTTCTGAGACTGCAAAACATAAATGCAGAGCACCTCTGAAGATCAAGGACTGACTAAACATTATAATTCATGGTAAAAGAGATCCAGTCATAGTCATACTCAATATAAATTAATAGTAATGGATGCAAATGACAGTGGTGCTCTCCAACTGGTGCTTTTTAATAAGAGGAGGATGACTCAACATAAAAGTAAATAGATAGGCCCTTCGCAGAGGGAAGCAGAGATTTGTAGAGTGCCATAGCTCGATTTTGAAAGAGAGATGAATAATATTTTGAGCGGCATACTTTCATTGTCAACATAACAACCGAGAGATCTCGATAACTTCCATGCTACACACATTATAGGCGGTTCCCAAGTAGAACGGTAAAGTTTATACTCCCCCACCACGAACAAGCATCAATCCATGGCTTGCCCGAAACAACGGGTGCCTCCAACTAACAACAGTCCTGGGGGAGTTTTG
This sequence comes from Aegilops umbellulata, assembly GCA_032464435.1. Taxonomy (NCBI): domain Eukaryota; kingdom Viridiplantae; phylum Streptophyta; class Magnoliopsida; order Poales; family Poaceae; genus Aegilops; species Aegilops umbellulata. Next base: position 474,808,811 of record CP136057.1, on the reverse strand, counting down.
TTTTCAATTATTTTGATTTGGTTTGAGCATGAGACTGGGCATCCCGGTGACCAGCCACTTTCTCGCGAGTGAGGAGCGGAGTCCACTCCTCTTGAGAATAACCCGCCTAGCATGGAAGATACAGACAACCCTAGTTGATACATGAGCTATTCGAGCATACAAAACAAAATTTCATTTGAAGGTTTAGAGTTTGGCACATACAAATTTACTTGGAACGGCAGGTAGATACCGCATATAGGAAGGTATGGTGGACTCATATGGAATAACTTTGGGGTTTATGGAAGTGGATGCACAAGCAGTATTCCCTCTTAGTACAAGTGAAGGCTAGAAAAAGACTGGGAAGCGACCAACTAGAGAGCGACATCAGTCATGAACATGCATTAAAATTAATAAACATTGAGTTCAAGCATGAGTAGGATATAATCCACCATGAACATAAATATCGTGGAAGCTATGTTGATTTTGTTTCAACTACATCGTGAACATGTGCCAAGTTAAGCCACTTGAATCATTCAAAGGAGGATACCACCCTATCATACCACATCACAACCATTTTAATAGCATGTTGGCACACAAGGTAAACCATTATAAACTCTTAGCTAATTAAGCATGGCATAAGCAACTATAATCTCAAATTGTCATTGCAAACATGTTTCATTCATAATAGGCTGAATCAGGAACGATGAACTAATCATATTTACAAAAACAAGAGAGGTCGAGTTCATACCAGCTTTTCTCATCTCAATCAGTCCATCATATATCGTCATTATTGCCTTTCACTCGCACGACCGAACGGTGTGGATAATAATAATAGTGCACGTGCATTGGACTAAGCTGAAATCTGCAAACATCTGATACAAAGGAGAACACAAGGTAATATGGGCTCTTTGTTAAATCAACAATAATGCATATAAGAGCCACTTCAACATTTTCATTATGGTCTTCTCCTCTCGACCCCCAAAGAAAAGAAAGGAAATAAAACTATTTACACGAGAAAGCTCCCAACAAGCAAAAGAAGAACAAGAAATCTTTTTGGGGTTTCTTTTAATTATTACTACTACAAGCATGGAAAGTAAACTAACTAAAAGCTACAACTATTTTTTTGGTTTTTCTTAAGGTTTTTCAAACACACAAGAAGAAAGCGAGAAAAAGGAAAATAAACTAGCATGGATTGTACAATGAAAAAGTATGAGCACCGGCAACTAGAATGAGTGTGTGAACATGAATGTAATGTCGGTGAGAAATACGTACTCCCCCAAGCTTAGGCTTTTGGCCTAAGTTGGTCTATGTCCATGGATCAAAGTGGTCCTCTCCAGTGTACTAAGGAGGATCCTCAGGGTGCCACTGGTTGGCAATCTCCTCCAGGTCCCACTGATAAACAGACTGCCGATAAGGGTCAAGTTGTGGCTCCGGCTCAGCCTCTGGAGCAGGTGTCGCGCTCAAATATGCATGAATGGTCTCCAACAAAATGAGGTACGTGCCTAAAAACATGTTAAACAAAGAGGGCGCAGGCAAGGTAATAAACTCAGAATAATTTTTATCGAATATCAAATTATACTTGAGCATATTCTTCGTATCTTTAATAATAAAGTCATGTGCTACCATACTCTTATAATCTAGGAAGACAGGAGGCAACAACTTTTCTTCTTTCTCATAATGCCTAATAGGTATATTAAAGTGTGCAGCAAGGTGCGAGGCAAAGATGCCACCGAGGATGGGGCCCTTTGTATAGTTCAGACTTTATCGTTTAGCAATAATAGCGCCTAGACTGAAAGTTGTATCATGAAACAAAGCATGGCACAAAATAACAATATCAGGAGCACTAATTTTTCCACTGTTCCCATGACCTATCAAGCATCTACTAGCAAATATTGCAAAGTAACGTAGAACAGGAAAATGTTTGCTAGTAATTCTTGCACCGGAAACTTTCATCGTTTCCCCTACAACAATTTCATTAATAAATCCCTCCACATCATTACGGTGTGGTTCCTCTATGCTGCCCTCAAAGGGTATCTTGCAAACCTCACAAAAATCATAAAGGGACATCTCCCTATACTCATCATATAAATAGAAGTCCACCGAAGGTGGTGACCTCCTAGCATGGAAATGAAAATTTTGCACAAAAATATTAGTGAGTAGGAGATACTGTTCAAGCCGTCGCGGAGGAAGTCGGTGAGGCCCGCATTCTCAGCCAAATAATAAAAATCATCATGAATCCCGGCTGCTCTCAAGAACTCATCACAAGGCCATTCACACAGCCGAACCTCCGTGGTGCGAGGGAGATTATATTTGAGCTTCTTATCCTCTTCACTTCACTTATCCTTTGAGCTTCGGCTCGAAGACCCCCTTAATAATCTCTTCATCATTTTTTGAAAATTTCTAAAAAATTTAGTAACTCAAAATAAAAGTGAACCAAACTCAACAAAATTTATAGCAACTACTCCCACAAGTGCCTAGAGACTATATCATGGTTAGAACTACTTGGGACCATATAAATTTGACATGCAAGCTCAAGAACAGGGTCATCTAAGCAGCAGAAATTCGCAATAAATAAAGCACTAGAACAAAAACTAATTGGACCATTGGAGGAGTCACATACCGAAGAACAATCTCCCAAAGCAGTTTTGTGAGTGGAGCTTTGAGCAAGGAGATCGAAAATGGCAGCAAGACGAGCTAGAACACGGGTTTGAGCTGGTTGGTGATTTTTTTGGAGGAAGACGAAGTGTGTGGGTGCTGGAATAAGTGGAGGGGGCCACATGGGGCCCATGAGGCAGGGGGCGCGCCCAAGGGGGGGGGGTGGGCGCGCCCTGGACCCTCGTGGCCAGGTGGCGGCTCCTTCTAGTGTGTTCTCAATGCCAATAATTCTTAAATATTATATAACTCATATTTCAATTTCGGGGCATTCGGAGAACTTTTATTTTCGGGATATTTTTTATTGCACGGATAATTCAGAAAATAGATAGGAAATACTATTTTTGCTTTATTTAATCTAAATAACAATAAGCAAAAGGAGGGTACAAAGAGTTGTGCTTTCTAACTTCATCCATCTCATTCCCATCAAAAGGAATCCACTAATAAGGTTGATCAAGTCTTCTTGGCAGTAGGAAGAGGGAATTCAAAACCTCCAATAGTAATCATTGGAATTTTTCCAATAGAATTGATACTATGTACTTGAGGTTGTTTCCTCGGAAAGTGTACCGTATGCTCAATACCATTAACATAAAAAGTGACATTGCCTTTGTTGCAATCAATAACAACCCATGTACTATTCAAAAAAGGTCTACCAAGGATAATCGACATACTATCGTCCTCGGGAATATCAAGAATAACAAAGTCCATTAATATAGCAATGTTTGCAACTACAACATGCACATCCTCACAAATACCGACAGGTATAGCAGTTGATTTATCAGCCATTTGCAAAGATATTTCAGTAGGTGTCAGCTTATTCAAATCAAGTCTACGATATAAATAGAGAGGCAGAACACTAACACCGGCTCCAAGATCACATAGAGCAGTTTTAACATAGTTTCTTTTAATGGAGCATGGTATAGTTGGTACTCCTGGATCTCCTAGTTTCTTAGGTATTCCACCTTTAAAAGTATAATTAGCAAGCATGGCGGAAATTTCAGCTTCCGATATCTTTCTTTTATTTGTAACAATATCTTTCATATATTTAGCATAGGGATTCATTTTAAGCATATGAGTCAAACACATACGCAAAAATATAGGTCTAATCATTTCAGCAAAGCGCTCAAAATCCTCATCATCCTTTTTCTTGGATGGTTTAGGAGGAAAAGGCATGGGTTTCTGAACCCATGGTTCTCTTTCTTTACTGTGCTTCCTAGCAACGAAGTCTCTCTTATCATAATGTTGATTCTTTGATTGTGGGTTATCAAGATCAACAGCAGGTTCAATCTCTACATCATTATTATTTCTAGGTTGAGCATCAACATGAATGATACGTCTCCAACGTATCTATAATTTTTGATTGCTCCATGCTATTATATATTCTGTTTTTGATGTTTAATGGGCTTATTTATACACTTTCATATTATTTTTGGGACTAACCTATTAACGCAAGGCCCAGTGCAAATTGCTGTTTTTTGCCTATTTCAGTGTTTCGCAGAAAAAGAATATCAAACGGAGTCCAAACGGAATGAAACCTTCGGGAGCGTGATTTTTGGAACAAACGTGATCCAGAGGACTTGGAGTGGACGTCAAGAAATCAACAAGGAGGCCATGAGGCAGGGGGCGCGCCTACCCCCTGGGCGTGCCCTCCACCCTCGTGGGCCCCTTGTGGCTCCATCGACCTACTTCTTCCTCCTATATATACCTACGTACCCCAAAAACATCGAAGAGCACCATGAAAACCTAATTCCACCGCCGCAACCTTCTGTACCCATGAGATCCCATCTTGGGGACTTTTCCGGTGCTCCACCGGAGGGGGAATCGATCATGTAGGGCTTCTACATCAACACCATAGCCTCTCCAATGATGTGTGAGTAGTTTACCATAGACCTTCGGGTCCATAGTTATTAGCTAGATGGCTTCTTCTCTCTCTTTGGATCTCAATACAAAGTTCTCCTCGATCTTCTTGGAGATCTATTCGATGTAACTCTTTTTGTAGTGTGTTTGTCGAGATCCGATGAATTGTGGGTTTATGATCAAGATTATCTATGAACAATATTTGAATCTTCTCTGAATTCTTTTATGTATGATTGGTTATCTTTGCAAGTCTCTTCGAATTATCAGTTTGGTTTGGCCTACTAGATTGATCTTTCTTGCAATGGGAGAAGTGCTTAGCTTCGGGATCAATCTTGCGTTGCTCGACCCCAGTGACAGTAGGGGAAACAACACGTACTGTATTGTTGCCATCGAGGATAAAAAGATGGGGTTTATATCATATTGCTTGAGTTTATCCCTCTACATAATGTCATATTACCTAATGCGTTACTCTGTTCCTATGAACTTAATACTATAGATGCATGCTGGATAGCGGTCGGTGTGTGAAGTAATAGTAGTAGATGCAGGCAGGAGTCGGTCTACTTGTCACGGACATGATGCCTATATACATGATCATGCCTAGATATTCTCATAATTATGCACTTTTCTTTCAATTGCTCGACAATAATTTTTTCACCCACTGTAATACTTATGCTATCTTGAGAGAAGCCACTAGTGAAACCTATGGCCCCCGGGCCTATTTTCCATCATATAAGTTTCCAATCTATTTTTACTTTGCAATCTTTACTTTCAATCTTTATCATAAAAATACCAAAAATATTATCATCTCTATCAGATCTCACTTTTGCAAGTGGTCGTGAAGGGATTGACAACCCCTTCATCGCATTGGTTGCAAGGTTCTTATTTGTTTGTGTAGGTACGAGGGACTTTGCGTGTGGCCTCCTACTAGATTGATACCTTGGTTCTCAAAAACTGAGGGAAATACTTATGCTACTTTGCTGCATCACCCTTTCCTCTTCAAGGGAAAAACCAACACATGCTCAAGAGGTAGCAAGAAGGATTTCTGGCGCCGTTGTCGGGGAGTCTACGCACAAGTCAAGACATACCAAGTACCCATCACAAACTCTTATCCCTCGCATTACATTATTTGCCATTTGCCTCATATTTTCCTCTCCCCCACTTCACCCTCGCCGTTTTATTCGCCCTCTCTTTCTGTTCGCCTCTTTTAGCTCGCTTCTTGTTTCCTTGTGTGTTGGATTGCTTGCTTTTCACGATGGCTCAAGATAATACTAAATTGCGTGACTTTGCCAATACCAACAACAATGATTTTCTTAGCACTCTGATTGCTCCTCTTACCGATGCTGAATCTTGTGAAATCAATGCTGCTTTGTTGAATCTTGTTATGAAAGATCAATTCGCCAGCCTTCCTAGTGAAGATGCCGCTACCCATCTAAATAGCTTTGTTGATTTATGTTATATGCAAAAGAAGAAAGATGTGGACAATGATATTGTCAAACTGAATTTATTCCCATTTTCGCTTAGAGATCGTGCTAAAACTTTGTTTTCGTCTTTGCCTAAAAATAGTATTGATTCTTGGAATAAGTGCAAATATGCTTTTATCTCTAAATATTTTCCTCCCACTAAGATCATCTCTCTTAGAAACAATATTATGAATTTTAAGCAACTTGATCATGAACATGTTGCACAAGCTTGGGAGAGGATGAAATTAATGATACATAATTGCCCTACACATGGTTCGAACTTATGGATGATTATACCAAAAAAATGCCGGATTGAATTTTTCTTCTAGAAATCTTTTAGATTCGGCCGCGGGAGGCACTTTTATGGAAGTCACTTTAGGAGAAGCTACGAAACTCCTAGATAATATTATGGTTAATTATTCTCAATGGCACACTGAAAGATCTACTAGTAAAAAGGTGCATGCAATTGAAGAGATTAATGTTTTGAGCGGAAAGATGAATGAACTTATGAAGAGTGTTTCTTCTGATCCCAATGATATGCCTTTGTCTACTTTGATTGAGAATAATAATGAATCTATGGATGTGAATTTTGTTGGTAGGAACAATTTTGGTAACAACGCTTATAGAGGAAACTTTAATCCTAGGCCGTATCCTAGTAATTCCTCTAATAATTATGGTAATTCCTACAACAACTCTTATGGAAATTTTAATAAGATGCCCTCTGATTTTGAGACTAGTGTTAAAGAATTTATGATTTCTCAAAAGAATTTCAATGCTTTGCTTGAAGAAAAATTGCCTAAGATTGACGAGTTGGCTAGGAACATGGATAGAATTTCTCTTGATGTTGATTCTTTGAAACTTAGATCTATTCCACCTAAGCATGATATCAACGAGTCTCTCAAAGCCATGAGAATTTCCATTGATGAGTGCAAAGAAAGAACCGCTAGGATGCGTGCTAAGAAAGATTGCTTTGTAAAAGCGTGTTCTTCTAGTTTTCATTATAATAAGGATGAAGATCTAAAAGTAATTGATGTGTTCCCTATTAAATCTTTGTTTTGCAATATGAATCTTGATAATGATGGGACTGGATATGAGTCAACTCTAGTTAAAAGGCATCCCAATGATTCAGAGTTTTTAGATCTTGATGCAAAATTTGGTAAAAGTGGGATGGAAGAGGTCAAAACTTTAGATAGCAATGAACCCACTATTTTGGATTTAAAGGAATTTAATGATGATAATTTTTCTTTAATAGATTTTATTTCCTTGTTGCAATCTGTGCTAAATTCTCCGCATGCTTATAGTCAAAATAAAGCTTTTACTAAACATATTGTTGAGGCTTTAATGCAATCTTATGAAGAAAAGCCTGAATTGGAAGTTTCTATCCCTAGAAAACTTTACGATGAGTGGGAACCTACTACTAAAATTAAAATTAAAGATCATGAACGCCATGCTTTGTGTGATTTGGGTGGTAGTGTTTCCACAATTCCAAAAACTTTGTGTGATATGTTGGGTTTCCATGAATTTGATAATTGATCCTTAAACTTGCACCTTGCGGAATCCACCATTAAGAAACCTATGGGAAGAATTAATGATGTTCTTATTGTTGCTAATAGGAATTATGTGCCCGTAGATTTCATTGTCCTTGACATTTATTGCAATCCTTCATGTCCTATTATTCTTGGTATACCTTTCCTTAGAACGATTGGTGCAATTATTGATATGAAAGAAGGGAATATTAGATTCCAATTTCTGTCAAGGAAAGGCATGGAACACTTTCCTAGAAATAAAATAAAATTACCTTATGAATCTATTATGAGAGCCACTTATGGATTGCATGTCAAAAATGATAATACCTAGATCTATCCTTGCCTTTATGCCTAGCTAGGGGCGTTAAATGATAGCGCTTGTTGGGAGGCAACCCAATTTCATTTTTATTTTTTTTCTTTTTGGTTATGTTTAGTAATAAATAATCCATCTATATTCTGTTTATATGTGGTTTTGTGTTTTAATTAGTGTTTGTGCCAAGTAGAACCATTGGGAAGACTTGAGGAAAGTCTTCACGATCTTGCTGTAAAAAACAGAAACTTTAGCGCTCACGAGATTAGCTACAACTTTTTACTGGAGAGTGATATTTAGTTGATTCTTTTTGCATATGATTAATAGGTAAATTCCTCACGTCCATAAATTTATTTTAGAATTTTTGGAGTTCCAGAAGTTTGCGTTATTTGCAGATTACTACAGACTGTTCTGTTTTTGACAGAATCTGTTTTTCATGTGTTGTTTGCTTATTTTGATGAATCTATGGCTAGTAATGGAGTTCATGAACCATTGAGAAGTAGGAATAAAGTAGTTTTAACACCAATATAAATAAATATGAGTTCATTACAGTACCTTGAAGTGGTGTTTTCTTTTCTTTCACTAACGAAGCTCACGAGATTTTCTGTTAAGTTTTGTGTTGTGAAGTTTTCAAGTTTTGGGTAAAGATTTGATGGATTATGGAACAAGGAGTGGCAAGAGCCTAAGATTAGGGATGACCAAGGCACACCAAGGTAAAATCCAAGGACAACCAAAATCCTAAGCTTGGGGATGCCCCGGAAGGCATCCCCTCTTTTGTCTTCGTCCATCGGTAACTTTACTTGGAGCTATATTTTTATTCACCACATGATATGTGTTTTGCTTGGAGTGTATTGTATGATTTGAGTCTTTGCTTGTTAGTTCTCCACAATCATCCTTGCTGTACACACATTTTGAGAGAGACACACATCAATCAGAATTTATTAGAATACTCTATGTGCTTCACTTATATCTTTTCAGCCAAACAATTTTGCTCTAGTGCTTCACTTATATCTTTTAGAGCACGGTGGTGGTTTTATTTTATAGAAATTATTGATCTCTCATGCTTCACTTATATTATTTTGAGAGTCTTTTAGAACAACATGGTAATTTTCTTTGGTTATAAAATTGATCCTAATATGATAGGCATCCAAGATAATTTTTTTCATATAAGTGCATTGAATACTAGGAGAAGTTTGATACTTGATGATTGTTTTGAGATATGGAGATAGTGATATTAAAGTTGTGCTAGTTGAGTAGTTGTGAATTTGAGAAATACTTGTGTTGAAGTTTGCAAGTCCCGTAGCATGCATGTATGGTAAACGTTGTGTGACAAATTTGAAACATGAGGTGTTCTTTGATTGTCATCCTTATGAGTGGCGGTCGGGGATGGCCGACGGTCTTTTCCTACCAATCTCCCCCTAGGAGCATGCGCGTAGTGCTTGGTTTTTTATGGCTTGTAGATTTTTGCAATAAGTATGTGAGTTCTTTATGACTAATGTTGAGTCCATGGATTATACGCACTCTCAACCTTCCATCATTGCTAGCCTCTTCGGTACCGTGCATTGCCCTTTCTCACCGCGAGAGTTGGTGCAAACTTCGCCGGTGCATCCAAACCCCGTGATACGATACGCTCTATCACACATAAACCACCTTATATCTTCCTCAATACAGCCACCATACCTACCTATTATGGTATTTCCATAGCCATTCCGAGATATATTGCCATGCAACTTTCCACCGTTCCGTTTATTATGACACGTTTCATCATTGTCATATTGCCTTGCATGATCATGAAGTTGACATCGTATTTGTGGCAAAGCCACCATGCATATTATTTCATACATGTCACTCTTGATTCATTGCCCATCCCGGTACACCGCCGGAGGCATTCATATAGAGTCATATTTTGTTCTGAGTATCGAGTTGTAATCATGGAGTTGTAAATAAATAGAAGTGTGATGATCATCATTAATAGAGCATTGTCCCCAAAAAAGAGAAAGGCCAAATAAAAAAAGAAAGGCCCAAAAAAAGAAATAAAAGGGACAATGCTACTATCCTCTTTTTTTCCACACTTGTGCTTCAAAGTAGCACCATGCTCTTTATGATAGAGGGTCTCTTGTTTTGTCACTTTCATTTACTAGTGGGAATTTTTCATTATAGAAATTGACTTGTATATTCCAACAATGGGCTTCCTCAAATGCCCTAGGTCATCGTGAGCAAGCAAGTTGGATGCACACCCACTTAGTTTCTTTTGTTGAGCTTTCATACATTTATAGCTCTAGTGCATCCGTTGCATGGCAATCCCTACTCCTTGCATTGACATCAATTGATGAGCATCTCCCTAGGCCATTGATTAGCCGCGTCAATGTGAGACTTTCTCCTTTTTTGTCTTCTCCACACAACACCCATCATTATATTCTATTCCACCTATAGTGCTATATCCATGGCTCACGTTCATGTATTGCGTGAAAGTTGAAAAAGTTTGAGATTACTAAAGTATGAAACAATTGCTTGGCTTGTCATCGGGGTTGTGCAAGATGAGAGCATTCTTGTGTGACAAAAAATGAAGCATGGCCAAACTATATGATTTTGTAGGGATGGGCTTTCTTTGGCTATGTTATTTTGAGAAGACATAATTGCTTGGTTAGTATGCTTGAAGTATTATTATATTTATGTCAATATTAAACTTTTATCTTGAATCTTTCGGATCTGAACATTCATGCCACAACAAAAAAAATTACATTGATAAATATGCTAAGTAGCATTCCACATCAAAAATTCTGTTTTTATCATTTACCTACTCGAGGACGAGCAGGAATTAAGCTTGGGGATGCTTGATACGTCTCCAACGTATCTATAATTTTTGGTTGCTCCATACTATTATATATTCTGTTTTGGATGTTTAATGGGCTTATTTATACACTTTCATATTATTTTTGGGACTAACCTATTAACCCAAGGCCCAGTGCAAATTACTATATTTTTTGCCTATTTCAGTGTTTCACAGAAAAAGAATATGAAACGGAGTCCAAATGGAATGAAACCTTCGGGATCGTGATTTTTGGAACAAATGTGATCCAGAGGACTTGGAGTGGACGTCAAGAAATCAACGAGGAGGCCACGAGGCAGGGGGGCACGCTTACCCCCTGGGCGCGCCCTCCACCCTCGTGGGCCCCTCGTGGCTCCACCGACCTACTTCTTCCTCATATATATACCTACGTACCCCGAAACCATCGAAGAGCACCACGAGAACCTAATTCCAACGCCGCAACCTTCTGTACCCGTGAGATCCCATCTTGGGGCCTTTTCCGGTGCTCCGCCGGAGGGGGAATTGATCATGGAGGGCTTCTACATCAACACCATAGCCTCTCCGATGATGTGTGAGTAGTTTACCACAGACCTTTGGGTCCATAGTTATTAGCTAGATGGATTCTTCTCTCTCTTTGGATCTCAATACAAAGTTCTCCTCAATCTTTTCGGAGATCTATTCGATGTAACTCTTTTTGCGGTGTGTTTGTCGAGATCCGATGAATTGTAGGTTTATGATCAAGATTATCTATGAAAAATATTTGAATCTTCTCTGAATTCTTTTATGTATGATCGGCTATCTTTGCAAGTCTCTTCGAATTATTAGTTTGTTTTGGCCTACTAGATTGATCTTTCTTGCAATGGGAGAAGTGTTTAGATTTGGGTTCAATCCTGCGTTTCTCGACCCCAGTGACAGTAGGGGAAACAACACGTATTGTATTGTTGCCATCGAGGAGAAAAAGATGGGGTTTATATCATATTGCTTGAGTTTATCCCTCTACATCATGTCATCTTACCTAATGCGTTACTCTTTTCTTATGAACTTAATACTCTAGATGCATGCTGGATAGCGGTCGATGTGTGGAGTAATAGTAGTAGATGCAGGAAGGAGTCGGTCTACTTGTCACGGACGTGATGCCTATATACATGATCATGCCTAGATATTCTCATAATTATGCACCTTTCTACCAATTAATCGACAGTAATTTGTTCACCCACCGTAATACTTATGCTATCTTGAGAGAAGCCACTAGTGAAACCTATGGCCCTGGGTCTATTTTCCATCATATAAGTTTCCAATCTATTTTTACTTTGCAATCTTTACTTTCAATCTTTATCATAAAAAAACCAAAAATACTATCATCTCTATCAGACCTCACTTTTGCAAGTGGCCGTGAAGGGATTGACATCCCCTTTATTGCGTTGGTTGCAAGGTTCTTATTTGCTTGTGTAGGTACGAGGGACTTGCGTGTGGCCTCCTACTGGATTGATACCTTGATCTCAAAAACTGAGGGAAATACTTACGCTACTTTGCTGCATCACCCTTTCCTCTTCAAGGGAAAAACCAACGCATGATCACGAGGCAACAATGAACATCATCATTAATATTATCACTAGGTTCATGTTCATCGCCTGATTGTGTTTCAGCATCAGAAATAGAAATATCATTGGGATTCTCAGGTGTGTCTACAACAGGTTCACTAGAAGCATGCAAAGTCCTATCATTTTTTCTTTTTAGAAGGACTAGGTGCATCAACATTAGCTCTCTGAGAATCCTGCTCAATTCTCTTAGGGTGGCCCTCAGGATACAAAGGTTCCTGAGTCATTTTACCCCCTCTAGTCATAACTCTAACAACATTATCATTTTTCTTGTTATTTAATTCATTGAGCAAATCATTTTGAGCTTTAAGCACTTGTTCTACTTGAGTGGTAACCATAGAAGCATATTTACTATTAAGTTTATTTCACCTTTAACTCTAGACATATAATCACTCAAGTGCTCAATCATATAAGCATTACGTTTCAATTGTCTGCCAACATAAGCATTGAAGTTTTTTTGTTTAACAATAAAATTATCACAATCATCTAAGCATTGGCTAGCAAACTTAGTAGACGGGATTTCAGCTTTATCATATCTATCGAGAGAATTTACCTTTACGACCTATGTCGGGTTATCAAGACCATGTATTTATTCAATAGGTGGTAAATTCTTAACATCTTCAGCTTTAATACCCCTTTCTTTCATAGATTTCTTTGCCTCTTGCATATCTTCAGGACTGAGAAATAGAATACCCCTTTTCTTTGGAGTTGGCTTAGTAGTTGGTTCAGGAAGTGTCCAATTATTTTCATTAGTCAACATATTATTCAATAGCAATTCAGCTTGATCAACTGTTCTTTTCCTGAAAACACAACCATCACAACTATCCAAGTGGTCTTTGGAAGCATCAATTGGTCCATTATAAATGATATCAAGTATTTCATTTTTCTTGGGAGGATGATCAGGCAAAGCATTAAGTAATTGGAGAAGCCTCCCCCAAGCTTGTGGGAGACTCTCTTCTTCAATTTGCACAAAATTATATATTTCCCTTAAGGCAACTTGTTTCTTTTGAGTGGGAAAATATTTAGCAGAGAAGTAATAAATCATATCCTAGGGACTACGCACACAACCAGGATCAAGAGAATGAAACCATGTTTTAGCGTCACCCTTTAATGAGAACATAAATAATTTAAGGATATTGTAGTAACGAGTTTTCTCATCATTAGTGAATAGGGTAGCTATGTCGGTGTACTAAAATAGGGGTACCTTAGTACCCCGAACTTGTGCACGGGCAGTCGTAGCACCCCGCGGCAAGGCTTGCCGGGCGATCGCCAAAACTCTCCATGGTCCCTTTTTTGGGCCATCCAAGAACAAAGTATTCGAGCCAAGGCCCCGGCAGGAGGAGCTTGCCGGGAAGGCCACCCGAAGAGAGCAAGGCCCCGGTAAGAGGAGCTTGCCGGGACGGCCGCTCGAAGCCCAAGGCCCCAGCAAGAGGAGCTTGCCGGGAAGGCCGACCAAGGCATGACAAGAGACTTGCTGCGACGCACCACGCATCCCGGCAAGGACCGGTGAGCAACAAGCTCCCGGGCACGACAAGGCATCAACCGCGGCAAGGCACTTGCCGCGGCAAGTCACCACCCCGCGCCTGCGCTCCAGCTCATCCACCCACGCGTCGCTCTGGGGCCATTCCAGGCGTACGTGGCGAGAGGCTGCGCAGCCAGGGGCATGCGGTGGCGAAGCAACGCTGACAGGGTAGCCGTCGTGGCAAACAGTGGCGCCCCTGACGGTCCCTTTTCTGCACTGTTTGGGCGACCCAGACGGGCATTTAATGCCCTTGTCCCCTGCCGTCAGAGTTAGGTATGATAGCACTGTGTAAACAGCTGTACCCAACACAGCGTTTTCCAGTTTTACCCCCGCCTACATTGCCACCTGTGGGTAACCCCTTGCACATATAAAAGGAGGCCCCATGCGCAACATGGAGAGGAAAGGGAGGAAGGAGGCCACTCATGCTCGGTCTGATTAGTCGCCTGAGTGTACTGTAGCAATCAGCGCTCCCGAACAAGAACACAATACAAACCACAAAGCAGCAGTAGGGTTTTACGCATCCGTGCGGCCCGAAGCTGGGTAAACCCCTTGCGTGCATCGCCTCGATCCACTCTTCGCGCGACCTCCGCCCCCCGCCGAACCAGAAAGGGGCTCGGTCCCCATAGGTGTTCGAGGAGGCAGATTTCCCCAGACATCTTTGGCACGCCAGGTAGGGGGCGTCGAAGTTGTGTGAACCTGATCCGGCGTCTGCACAGGCTAGATCTCCATCATCTTCATCGACATGCCACCGGAGAAGAAGGCTCTGTAGGTGGCTGGTCCGTCCGCGTCGAACCCACCGCCCCTGGAGCAAACGGGTGGTGGGGACGGCACCGGCGGCGGAACGGGCGTCGCCGAACCAGCTCATGGTGCCACGGCATCCGAACATACGCCAACACATCTCGGCGCAGGTAAGCCCTGGTATGACCAGGCAGCCTTTCGCTCTATTCCATGGAGCGGGGACAGTTAGCCCCACGGATCTCGCATACGGGCCACCTCGAGTGCTCGCTCACGCTGAGCTCGAGCAAGAGCAGCTGCGACGAGATGACGCGCTGCTCCTCGAGGAGGACCGTCTTCAGGCCGCTGCACGAGCTGCTCGCTACCAGCAAGCTTTTAGCTGCTTTTATAGCCGCAAAGTTAGTGCCTGAAGTTTCGAGGAAGTGGGAAGGCCCTTACCGGGTGAAACAAGTCGCTAGGCCTGGCGCTGTCCGCCTTGAGACCGAAGATACCACTCCGGTGAGCAACTCCTGGAACGTTGGGCGTCTTCGTAAGTTTCGCCCGTAAGGCGCGGTTGCCGGACCCCGTCCGGCAACCACCCTTTTATACAAAGTCTTGCCGCTGTTGCATGTGATCCTTTGTACAGAGCCAGGCGCAGACCCTGTGCACGGATTGAGTTCATGTGTTCTGCGCATCTTGTCGATCTCATGCTCTTTATTCTTTGCATGCATTATCTAACACTCTGTGCAGCACTGACCCCCGGTAAGCGATGACGAGCCTCATGTCTCGCCTCGCCAGAAAGCGACCATGCCGGGCAGCGAGCCACGGAGAAGTTAAGTTGCCAAATTTTGAGCAATCAAGTTTTTAAATTCTAAGGTTATCTTCCTCGAACGACCGTACTTTGTATGGAAAACCTGTGCGCGGAGGAACCAGCTCATGGCTAGTCGCGCCCTTACTTCGTTTCGAGTCCGCTCAACGATTTAAGTATGCTGCGACCAGACTCGCGCCCTTACTTTGTTTCGAGCTCGCTCAGCGACTTGAGTGTGCTGCAACTGCAGTTGCGCCCTTATTTCGCTTCGAGCCTGCTCAACAACTTAAGTGAACCGCGGCTAGTCACGACAAGGTTTCTTGCCGGCAATGGCACCACCAGCGGGCTGCTGATGTCCCGCACTCAGCAAGTGTGCCTACGTCGGCAAGTTCCCTAAAAGCGTAGGGCAATAACATACAAAGGAAGGAATCAAATAGAGGAAGTAATAGTGCATTCACTACCTAAGATAAAGTTATATTACAAGATAGCTTGTCGCAGCCCTAATGAATTGCTTTCATAAATCGGCCAGCGGCGACAAGATAAGAAAAGGGCGGGCGGCCTAATCCACACGGTCGCCCTCGATCCTCTTGATCCCGGCCACCCTTTCCACAATGGGCGCGATGAGGGCCCTGATCTCCTCCAGGTCAGCGTCTGACGGCAGGGATCTGAGGACATTGGTGAGCTTGAGGCCTGGGTTGCGGAAGACGATCTTCACCAACACTTCCTCAAGGGCTCCAGCGCAGGCATCACGCGTCTCGTCGGCCAGCCGCTCTGGGATCGCATCCCGGAGTTCCCAAAGGGCCGTCGCCACGCCTTTAAAGAACGAAGTAAGCTTGGCGCTGGGTGGGAGGTTCGCGTCGGAGGGATACTCGTGACCCTCCATCCCCAACAGCGACAGCTCCTTGTCGATGGAGGCGGCGATGTCCACCAGACCCTCCGTCCACTGCTCCACCGCTGCTCTGAAGTCGTTCTGGGTAACTGCGGCTCTCTCCAACAGCGCCTCGTTGTCCGCGATCTCCTTCCGCAAGGCCGTCTCTCGCTCCTTGGTGCTGTCCAACGTCTTGGACAAGGTGGCCAGCTTCATCTCGAGATCGGCAGTGGAGTCCTTGGCAGCGTCAAGCTCCCTGATCTTATCGGCGAAGCGTCCTTGTAGCTCGCCGAGGGTATAAACACCCTTCTCGCGCTCTTGTTTGAGCGCGGCGAGCTCCTCACCGCTCGCCTTAAGATCAGTGTCGAGCTGCACCACGCTCGTCTCCAGCTCCTTCTTGGCGGCCTCGGCAGCCGCGGCAGCATCTTGCGCTTCCTTGAGGGCTCCGCCAAGCGCTTGTTCGCGCGCGGCAACCTCCTCCTCGTGGCTGGCGAGGCTGGCTTTCTGCTGCGCCAGCTCGCCCTCCCGCGCGGACAGCCCCTCGGCGGCAAGCCTCTGCTGCTCTTCGGATTCGGCCTTCTCGAGGATGAAGGCCGTCCGCGCCTCGTCGAGTTGCCTCCGCTCCTCCGCCAAGGATCGGAGGGCCTCCTGGTTGAGCTCCCGGTGCTCCTCGGCGTGCTTCTCCATGTCCACTCCCGCCTTCGCGACAAGCGCTTCCCGGCGCTCCACCTTGGCTTGTCGGGCACGGTAGAGTGACACCAGCTTCCGGAGCAGCCGCTCCTCCTCCGGCTCGCCGCCGCTGCTGCTTGGCGCATCAATCAGCATCAGCCCGGCGGAGGCGAGCACCTCTCCATCCAAGGTCTCCCCCTCGACCGGCGCCCTGGAAGTCGACTCCCAGGGGAGCTTGATGAAGACATCATCGCCGGCCTTCAGGTAGACGCCTGGCTGGGGCTCCTCAGGGCCTGACGCTCCGGCAGAAGCAGGATCGACGGTCGGCGCAGCGCCTGGCGCCCCTGCGGGCCCAAGGCCGTCTGTACGATCGCCGACCCCCTCGCCGGCGGCCGCTGCGGCGGCCTTGGCGGCCTCTTCGCCCGCCAGATCTTCGGCACCGCCCGCCTCTCCGGTGGCGGCCACGCCGTCGGTATGGCCACGCGCGTCCTCCTCGACGACGACCTCGGTCTCCATCAGGTCCATGGCAGGCGGGTCTTAAGGCCGAAAGAGGGAGAGAAGTCAAGCAACTATCCAAAGAAGGAAATCCAAAAAGAAGAGAGAAGAACCCCAGGGGAGTGTCGAGGCAAGAAGGTTACCTTCGCCAGGGTCTGCGGTCGCGGTCTCCGTCGCCAAGGGGTCGCCGGTGCTGTCCCTTGCCGGGGACCGCTCCCTCGCCGGAGACCGCTCCCTCTCCGGAGACCGCTCCCTCGCCGGAGACTGCTCCCTTGCCGGGGATTCCTCCCTTGCCGGGGAACTCCCCCTTTGCGGTGTAGTTGTAGCGGGTGGCGCATCGGGGGCGGTCTCCGGACGCTCCTGGTGGGGCTGCTCTACTCCTACGCGAATCAACAGTCAGATATCAAAAAAAAAAAACGAAGAGTGCCCAGGCGTGCCCAACGGCAGGAAGCAAAGTCATATGCTTACGCTGGGGGCTGCGCTGGGGGCTGCTCTGAGGATTATTTGGTGGGTCCGATGAGGTCATCTCAGGCGCACCCCCTGCCGTCACGGTGGGCTCGTCGTCAAGGATGACCACCGGGACCTTGGCTCTCTTTGCCGCCCTCTGAGCCAGAGTCCTGAAAAGGAGTAAATTCAGAGGAAAGCAAATGAGATGCGAGACACAACTGCAAGAATTGAAGAAATACAAGTACAACGAGGATCTTACTCCTCTCCCTCTTCCTCGTCGGAGCTAAGCGCGGAGAAGTCGAAGACTGGCCCACTTCTGGCGCGAGGAGGCGGAGGAGTAGGCTCCCTCGGCCGCTTGGCGGAGGCAGTGGTGGCGCTAGCCCGAGACGGCCTTGCCCCGGCCGCCGCCGTGGCGCGAGGGGCGGCAGGAGCAGAAGCGGCGGCCTGCGAAGACCCCGCTCCTGCTGACACGGCGGAGCGCGTCACGCGGCGCTGCGGCTGTTGGCTCGCCTGCCGCCCCACCACGTCTCCGGCCTTGCAGAGACGCCTCCGTGGTTGAGCCGGGGGCTCCGCTCGCGACGAGCTGCCCAAAGGTTGGGAGGAAGGGGCGTCCGTCTCCGGCAAACCGCTCGTGCCCTCGGTGGGCTTGTCCTCCTCGATGCCGTGCCCGGCAGGCTCTTCCTCGCCGACAAACTCCGCTCGATCAGCAAGGCTTTCCGCCTCCGCTGCGTCCGCCTCCGCCAATGTGAATCCAAACTCGCCCGCGACCGCAGCTGCCGCCGCCTCTTCCATCCTGGAGGCGATGCGCGCCAACTCCTCGTCAGTGGTGTCCCGGGTGAGGCCCTTCTGCTCGTCGGGGTCGACTGGCACCTCCACCAAGTCGTCGAAGAACGCCCGCACGACTTCACCGGCGGGCTCCTGCCAAGTGGAGTCGATCCCGTGCGAGTCGCACAGCGGCATCATTGCAAGGATGCGGCTGAGCGACGAATTGTTGCACAACGGGACGACGCCTTGCGGCAGCCTGAACCATTCGGGGTGATCGGGGTCGTGCTTGAACAGCTCCCTGAGCGCCCCGTCAAGCTCCAAGACAGTGAAATTGAAGTTGAGGCCGGGGCGCAGCCTCATGATGTCCGCCGCATTCTGGAACTCCCAGGCGGGTCTCCCTTTCTCCTGCAGGGGAGCGATGCGGCGGCGGAGGAAATCTGCACCAACGGCGCCAACTGTGAGGCCGGCACGCCTAAGCCGCAGGATCCGGGTAACGACAATCTGTAGCTTGTCGTCGTCCGGAGCCACGTCACTCCAATCCCTGCCGCGCACCACAGGAGTTCGGCGCATGACAGTGAATGGCTGCGGGTTCTCCTCGACGATCAGGCACCAGTCTACTCTCCATTCCTCGCATTTGCTGCGGAGCTCTCCCTCCAGATAAGCATCCTTCTTGCCGAGCTTCGAGATCCAGGCGATCCCGCCGGAGAGGGGCTCTCCTCTCTCTACTCGAGGCGTGAAGAAATGTCGGAAGAGGGCTACGTTTGGATAGACTCCGACAAAGTTTTCGCAAAGATGTGCGAAAATTGCCATGGTCAGGACAGCATTGGGGGTGAAATCAAGGAGATGGAACCCGTAGGTGTTCATGATATCGCAGAAAAATTCAGAGAAGGGCGGGCAGAGCCCGCAATAGAAGAACAGAGCAAAGAAGGGATACCCGGTCGGATACTCCTTCTGGGCAGCGGCGGGAAGAACCCTCGTGCGCGGATGCGCTCGCGTCCCCGTCGACCAGAAGAGGTAGAATTCCTCCCTCAGGACCAACGCGTCGAGCTCAGGGGGGAAGGTCGCCTGCTCCTTTCGCAACGCCTCAAGCTGCTGCGCCTCGGCCGACTTCACAGCCTTCCCTTTCCCCTTGTTGCCCTTCGGGGCCATGGCGGAAGCAGGGAGGGAGGTCGACGGCGCCGGTAGCACTGGTGGCGACGGAAGGGGCGGAACGCTGCTTCTCTTGGGAAGTGGCGGAGCTTTTCGAGGAATCGCAACTGGCGGGTGGGCGGACTGCCCCTGTTTTCCCCTGCTTATAAGGGGGGGGGGCGTTTCGCCTTTTCGAATAAACAAATCACCTGCGACGTGACGCATGCCCACGGGGCTCAGCCCCGCGCACGCCGCCCACGTCACGCACGCCTCTCCCCACGATGCCGCGTTCGACGCGTGCCGTTCGGGGAGGACGTGGTGGATGCAGAAGAAGATGTAGCATGACCCAGGCCGCGCGTGCCCGTGCACTGTTTTGGGCCTGGCCCAACAGCGCTCGGCACCGTGTATGGCCCAGGCCCGGGGGCTCCTGTCGGTGTACTAAAATAGGGGTACCTTAGTACCCCGAACTTGTGCACGGGCAGTCGTAGCACCCCGCGCCAAGGCTTGTCGGGCGATCGCCAAAACTCTCCATGGTCCCTTTTTTGGGCCATCCAAGAGCAAAGTATTCGAGCCAAGGCCCCGGCGGCCACCCGAAGAGAGCAAGGCCCCGGCAAGAGGAGCTTGCCGGGACGGCCGCTCGAAGCCCAAGGCCCCGGCAAGAGGAGCTTGCCGGGAAGGCCGACCAAGGCACGGCAAGAGACTTGTTGCGACGCGCCACGCGTCCCGGCAAGGACCGGTGAGCAACAAGCTCCTGGGCGCGACAAGGCATCAACCGCGGCAAGGCACTTGTCGCGGCAAGTCCCCACCCCGCGCCTGCGCTCCAGCTCATCCACCCACGCGTCGCTCTGGGGCCATTCCAGGCATACGTGGTGAGAGGCTGCGCAGCCAGGGGCATGCGGTGGCGAAGCAACGCTGACAAGGTAGCCATCGTGGCAAACGGTGGCGCCCCTGACGGTCCCTTTTCTGCACTGTTTGGGTGACCCAGACGGACATTTAATGCCCTTGTCCCCTGCCGTCAGAGTTAGGTATGATAGCACTGTGTAAACAGCTGTACCCAACACAGCGTTTTCCAGTTTTACCCCCGCCTACGTTGCCACCTATGGGTAACCCCTTGCGCGTATAAAAGGAGGCCCCATGCGCAACGTGGAGAGGAGAGGGAGGAAGGAGGCCACTCACGCTCGGTCTGATTAGTCGCCTGAGTGTACTGTAGCACTCAGCGCTCCCGAACAAGAACACAATACAAACCACAAAGCAGCAGTAGGGTTTTACGCATCCGTGCAGCCTGAAGCTGGGTAAACCCCTTGTGTGCATCGCCTCGATCCGCTCTTCGCGCGACCTCCGCCCCCCGCCGAACCAGAAAGGGGCTCGGTCCCCATAGGTGTTCGAGGAGGCAGATTTCCCCCGATAAGCTATATCATTTAATTTAGTAAGATGTGCCACAACAGTTTCAGATCATAGCCGTAGAAAGGATCAGATTCAACCAAAGTAATTATCTCAGGATCAACAAACAAATCATAATCCTTATCAGTAACGCAGATAGGTGAAGTAGCAAAAGTAGGGTCATATTTCATTCTAGCATTCAAAGACTTTTCTTTCAGCTTAGCTAATAATTTCTTAAGATCATATCTATCATTGCACGCAAGAAAATCTCTAGCAGTTTCTTCATCCATAACATAACCCTCAGGCACAACAGGCAATTCATATCTAGGAGGAGAATCTTCATCATCACTTTCATCAATATTATCAGTTTCAATAATTTCATTCTCCCTAGCCCTAGCAAGTTATTCATCAACCAATTCACCTAGTGGCACAGTATTATCAAGAATAGAAGTAGTTTCATCATAAGTATCATGCATAGCAGAAGTGGCATCATCAATAACATGCGACATATCAGAATTAATAGCAGAAGCAGGTTTAGGTGTCACAAGTTTACTCAAAACAGAAGGTGAATCAACTGCAGAGCTAGATGGCAGTTCCTTACCCCACTCGTAGTTGAGGGAAAAATCTTAGTTCTTTCTTCTTTCAAGTTTCTCATAGTGATCAGCAGATATAAATCCCAAGTGACTCAAAGAATAAATCTATGCTCCCCGGCAACGGCGCTAGAAAATAGTCTTGATAACCCACAAGTATAGGGGATCGCATCAGTTTTCGAGGGTAGAGTATTCAACCCAAATTTTATTGATACGACACAAGGGGAGCCAAAGAATATTCTCAAGTATTAGCAGTTGAGTTGTCAATTCAACCACACCTGGATAACTTAATATATGCAGCAAAGTATTTAGTAGCAAAGTAGTATGGAAGTAACGGTAACGGTGGCAAAAGTAACAGTAGCAGTTTTGTAGTAATTGTAACAGTGGCAACGGTAAAGTAACTAAGCAAAGATCAATATGTGAAATGCTCGTAGGCATTGATCAGTGATGGAGAATTATGTAGGATGCGATTCCTCATGCAACAGTTATAACATAGGGTGACACAGAACTAGCTCCAATTCATCAATGTAATGTAGGCATGTATTCCGAATATAGTCATATGTGCTTATGGAAAAGAACTTGCATGACATCTTTTCTCCTACCCTCCCGTGGCGGCGGGTTCCTATTGGAAACTAAGGGATATTAAGGCCTCCTTTTAATAGAGTACCTGACCAAGCATTAACACTTAGTGAATACATGAACTCCTCAAACTGCGGTCATCACCGGGGTGGTCCCGATTATTGTCACTTTGGGGTTACCAAATCATAACACATAGTAGGTTACTATTGACTTGCAAGATAGGATCAAGAACTCACATATATTCATGAAAACATAATAGGTTCAGATCTAAAATCATGGCACTCGGGCCCTAGTGACAAGCATTAAGCATAGCAAAGTCATAGCAACATCTATATCAGAACATAATGGATACTAGGAATCAAACCTAACAAAACTTACTCAATTACATGATAAATCTCATTTAACCCATCACCGTCCAGCAAGCGTACGATGGAATTACTCACGCACGGCGCTGGCCATCATGAAATTGGTGATGGAGGAAGGTTCATGATGATGATGGCAACGTATTCCCCTCTCCGGAGCCCCGAACGGACTCCAGATCAGCCCTCGCGAGAGAGATTAGGGCTTGGCTGCGGCTCCCTATCGTAAGACGCGATGAATCCTTCTCTTTGATTTTTTTCTCCCCGAACGTGAATATATAGAGTTGGAGTTGAGGTCGGTGGAGCAGCAGGGGGCTCACGAGGCAGGGGGCGCGCCCAGGGGGTAGGCACGCCCCTACCCTCATGGACAGGGTGTGGGCCCCTTGATCTTAATTCTTTCGCCAATATTTTTATTTATTCCAAAAATATTCTCCGTGAAATTTCAGGTCATTTCTGCACAAAGAGAACACCATGGCAATTCTGCTGAAAACAACATCAGTCCGGGTTAGTTCCATTCAAATCATGCAAGTTAGAGTCCAAAACAAGGGCAAAAGTGTTTGGAAAAGTAGATACGTTGGAGACGTACCAGTACCTCCCACATATTATCATCCCTATATCACAAAACTATTGCAAGGAATCAAACATACCATATTTAGTGATCCATAAGTTTTATGTAGGATTTTATGACTAACCATGTGAATGACCAATTCCAGTCATCTCTCTAAATGGATATAAGTGAAGCAAGAGAGTTTAATTCTTTCTAAAAAAGATATGCCCATGCTCTAACAAATATAAGTGAAGCAACAGAGCATTCTACAAATGGCAGTTTTCTATGTGAAGAGAAACAAGCAATCCAAACTTCAAATGATATAAGTGAAGCACATGAGGCATTCTATAAAGCCATAGTCAAAAGATATAAGTGAAGTGCAAAGAGCATTTTATAAATCAACCATGGACTATCTCATACCAGCATGGTGCATAAAAGAAAAGTTAAAACTAAATGTAAAAGACGCTCCAAGATTTGCACATATCGCATGAACGAAACGAATCCGAAAACATACCGATATTTGTTGAAGAAAGATGGGATGCCTTCCGGGGCATCCCCAAGCTTAGACGCTTCAGTATTCTTAAATATTTACTTGGGGTGCCTTGGGAATCCCCAATCTTGAGCTCTTTCTTCTCCTCCTTATCCTAATATCGAGACATCCTCGATCTTCGAACACTTCATCCACACAAAACTCAACAGAAAGTTCGGTAAGATCCGTTAGTATAATAAAGCAAATCACTACTCTAAGTACTGTTGCAAACCAATTCATTTTATTTTTGCATTGTATCTACTGTAATATAAATTTTCCATGGCTTAATCCACTGATAGAAATTGATAGTTTCATCAAAACAAGTAAACTATGCATAAAAAACAGAATCTGTCTTAAACAGGACTGTCTGTAGTAATCTGAACATTCACCATATTTATGTTACTCCAAAAATTCTAAAACAATTAGGAAAAATAAACAATTTGTATAGAATGATAGTGCAAAAAGTTTCAGAACCGTTTGACGTTCTACTAAAAAATGTAAAATCGCGCACTACAGCCAAAGTTTCAGCTTGAACCGCGCAAACAAACAAGCAATGTAAACATCCTAAAGGCAAATCTTGGCACATTATTTTTAATTTTAAACTTTATAAAAACACACAACATAAATAAATGACTCTCTAAAACTTCCGTGTTGTCGCCCTGGCAGCGCTTTCTTTAAAGCCATTAAGCTAGGCATATAGTGCTCAAGTAATGGATCCCCCCGGATCCCAAGGTATATCAAAGCCAATTTTAATTAACAATGATTTGTGATTTTGTAGTGAGCACAAAGTAACATATATCATGCAACAACAAAGTCTAACTCTGTTCCTATGCATCGGAATGTCATAAAAGAACAATTCATGGACACATAGTAAAGGCCAATGCATAGTATAAACAGTTTCATGCAATTTCATCATATTGGAAACATGGAGAGGCGGCGATATAGTTCCTCTCTCATAATAACTGCAAGTAGGAGCAGCAAGCACATGCATATATCTATCAAAATCATCGTGTGTAGTAGTAAAACACAACCCATCAATATAATCATTAATAAGGGAAACTTCTCCGATATAGTGTAGTCGGGAGAATTCGAAAAGATAATAGGACTATCATGCGTGGGTGCAATAGCAACAATTTCATGTTTAACATAAGGAACTATAGCAAGTTCATCTCCATAAGCATAATTCATATTGCCATCTTGACCACAAGCATAGCAAGCATCTTCTTCTCTTCTTCTTCTTCTTCTTCTTCTTCTTCTTCTTCTTCTTCTTCTTCTTCTTCTTCTTCTTCTTCTTCTTCTTCTTCTTCTTCTTCTTCTTCTTTCTTCTTCTTCTCTTCTTCTCTCTTCTTCTCTTCTTCTTTCTTCTCTTCTTCTTCTTCTTCTTCTTCTTCTTCTTCCTTCTTCTTTCTTCTTCTTCTTCTTCTTTCTTCTCTTCTTCTTCTTCTTCTTCTTTTCTTCTTCTTCTTCTTCTTCTTCTTCTTCTTCTTCTTCTTCTTCTTCTTCTTCTTCTTCTTTCTTCTTCTTCTTCTTCTTCTTCTTCTTCTTCTTCTTCTTCTTCTTCTTCTTCTTCTTCTTCTTCTTCTTCTTCTTCTTCTTCTTTCTTCTTCTTCTTCTTCTTCCTTCTCTTTTCTTCTTCTTCTTCTTCTTCTTCTTCTCTTCTTCTTCTTCTTCTTCTTCTTCTTTTCTTCTTCTTCTTCTTCTTCTTCTTTCTTCTTCTTCTTCTTCTTCTTCTTCTTTCTTCTTCTTCTTCTTCTTCTTCTTCTTCTTCTTCTCTTCTTCTTCTTCTTCTTCTTCTTCTTCCTTCTTCTTCTTCTTTCTTCTTCTTCTTCTTCTTCTTCTTCTTCTTCTTCTTCTTCTTCTTCTTCTCTTGACGAACTCCTGCTGGTCTGACTTTCCTTGCCTCGCTCCTTCTTGAGGGAAGCGCGCTTCGAAGCACACCTTCATGTGGTGCCCAAGCGCCTCCCTCGCGACTTTGGCCAGGTCGGTGGCCTCCAGGGTGAGAGCCCCGAGCCCTGCCTGAGGAGGGCGCCGGGCGCGCTTTTCCTATGCATGGAAGGAGGGTCCCCTTGTGGCAGACGCGGGCCCTGAGGGCCTGCCTCCTGAGGGGCTGAGCCTGACGATGTCTTCTTCTTCTTGGGGGTGGTCTCGGGAAGCCTCCTGCTTCCGCGATCCGGGTCTTCTAGGGACGCGGCCTGAAAGGCTCGCTCCAGGGAACACACACTGCTCCTTCTCTCACATGGCACCGTGATGACCCCGCCACTTCCCTGGCATCTTGAGGACGTTGTAGCCATGATGAGTTACGGCCATGAACTTGGCCAGTGCTGGGTACCCGAGGATGGCGTTGTACGGCAGGCGAATGTGGGCGACGTCGAAGTTGATGAGCTCGGTGCGGTAGTTGCTGGGCCCCGAAGGTGTCAGGGAGGCGCACCTGCCCGATCGGGATCGTGGAACCGTCGGTGACTCCGCAGAAAGGCTTGGTTGGCTGAAGCTGGTCATAGGGCACTTGGCGATTGTCGAATGTTTCCACGACAGGACGTTGAGCCCTGCTCCACCATCGATGAGGGTCCTGGTGACCAGTACGTTGCTGATGACTGGGGAGCAAAGCATCGGGAGGACTCCGGCTGTGGCCGCGCACTTGAGCTGATCTGCTGAGCTCACGTGATGGCGCATGCCGACCACCTGAGGGGGCGCGTTGCTTCGAGCTTGGGGAGGACTGCATTCACTTCGCGGGCAAACTGCTTGAAGATGCGTTGGGAGGCTGGGGCTTGAGCTCCGCCCAGGATGCAGGCGATTGCGCGCGGCTCCTGGAAGCCCCCAGCCCCCTCGTCTTGATGGTGGTCCTCGTTCCTCCTTGGCTGAGGCGGCAGTGGAGGGAGGCCTGCGTTGCCCTGCAGGTGATCCTCATGAGGCTGATCCCGCCAATCCCCTTCACGAGGCAGGTCTCACCAGCGGTCCTCGCGAGGTTGATCACGCCATCCTTGGCGCGGGCCGCGGTCTTCCCAGCGTCCTGGGTTTCTTCCACCTCCTCGGCCGTAGCCCCGGTCAGCGCGGTCGGGACGACGGCCGATCCTTCCTTCTCGCATGGCGCGGAGCTCTTGGCATTCATTGGTGTTGTGGGTGTGGAGGTCGTGGTACACACAGTACCGGCTGCCCCCGGAGGATTCGGGCAGATCCTTGCCCCGCTTGGTGTCCGGTTCCGCCGCGAGCACGGCAGCTCCCTTGCGCTTCATGTCCTTGGCCTTGGGCTTCTTCTCTTCTGGCTCTGCGGCAGGCAGCTCAAGCAGGGAGAGACGTCCTTCCTCAGCCCTGGCGCACTTGGTCGCCAAGTTGAACAGCTCCAGGGAAGTGCACAGGTCTTCATGCATCGCCAGCTCCTCCTTCATCTTGACGTCGCGCACACCATCGGAGAAGGCTGAGATGATGGCTTCCTCGGACACCTTGGGGATCTTGAGGCGCTCACTATTGAAGCGCTGGATGTACTTTTGCAGGGTCTCTCCGGGTTGTTGCTTGATGCGGCGCATGTCGCTCATGGCCGGCGGCCGGTCGCGAGTACCTTGGAAGTTGGCGATGAAGCAGGTGCGCATCTGGTCCCAGGAAGAGATCGTGCCTGGGGCCAGGTTCAGGAGCCAGGTGCGATCTCCTTCCTTGAGCGCCATGGGGAACCAGTTCGCCATGACCTTCTCATCCCCGCTGGCAGCTTCGATGCCCAGCTCGTAGAGCTGGAGGAACTCTGCAGGGTCGGTCGTGCCGTCGTAGCGAGGAGGCAGGTCTGGCTTTGTCGGATTCTGGGGTTCCGGCAGACCCTTAAGATTCGAACTCTGGGGTGCGCGCGGAGATCGAGCCCTCTACCTCTCCGTCTCGCAAGGATCTAACTACTGCAAGAACAACACAAGAGACATAGGGTTTATACTGGTTCGGGCCACCATTGTGGTGTAATACCCTACTCCAGTGTGGTGGGTGGATTGCCTCTTGGGCTGATGAGGAAGAACAATACAAGGAAGAACGACCTCGCGAGGGTCTGTTCTTGGCTAGGGGATGAACTGCTAGGGGGAGTTCGATCACCCTTCTCTTTCTCTCTCTTCTTGCTCTAGATCATGAATCAGGTGCCTCTACCCTGGGGGTGGCTAGTCCTATTTATAGGCAAAGGCCCTGGGCCTCTTCCCAAAGAGTGGGAAGGGCGCCAACAATTGGCCAATTTGAAGGGGAACATCTGGTACACTTATCCTAACTAAAGTTGGTCTTCGCCTACCAAAGGCCATGTGGTGACGCCGTCCTGGGCTCCATGGTGACCTCCTTCCCACCGTTGGACTGGTCTTGGTCTCGTTGCACCGAAATGGGTGCCTTTGCTTGATCCTCTCGCCTGCGCTTGCCCCCTTTGCACCAAAGAGGAAAGGGAGATGTTGCGCGGGCTGGCGCCTGCCTGGCACCCTTGGTCGTCATGGCTTGCGTCATGGGCACCTCGTGAGGTACCCGCCTTGATCTCTCCGCCTCCTCGTGAGCCAGCCTAAGGAGGCCGTGCTTGAGGAAGTGCCGTGTCATCCGCCTCGCGAGGCTTGGCCCCTCGCGAGGGTCTTGAGCCTTGTGTTGATGCAGATGGGCCACGCTGGGCCTCCATTCGAGCCACACCACAGGCCGCAGGCAGGCAAGTCTGGGGACCCCCGTTCCTAGAACGCCGACAGTAGCCCCCAGGCCTAAGGCGCGCACGGACTTGGCCGTGCCGAGAGGCAAAAGGGCAAGGGCGAAGCGCCGCGGGCCCTAACAGCCTGCGGCCTCGGGCGCCGCGTGGCGGTTGATAGGACGTGGGTGTCTCCGCTTCCCCACGATGCCTCGACGATCGCGCGGATTGGACAAGTCCCTGCATGCAAATCGTGTCATGATTACCTGTGATCGTGGAGGCCGACGATTGGCCTCCGCCGGCTATAAGTACGGCACCGCGCGTGCCCTTCCAGTCCATCTCTCCTTGCTTCCTCCTCCGCCTCAGTTCTTGCTCCGTCTTGGTGTGATGGCTCCAATTCGCCGGTTCTCAGCAGCGGAGAAGGGAAAGGCTCCTCAACAGGTACCTGACCCGGTCCCGCCGAAGAAACGGCCTGCCCTGCGTGGCCGAGACGAGGAGAATCGCCTGGTGGTGCTGAGGCCTTGGTACGAGCGGCCTCCGCCGGGATTCCCGCTTCCCTTGTATGCCCACGCCGAGGGCCTTGGAGGAGGAGATGCCGATCCCCTCGGCCAGCGCCGTCGCCGGCGCCGGAGGGTCACGAAGGTGTTGGTCGTTCCTCCTGGAGTCCACGCCGAGGGATCCTACCGTGAGCTCGTGCTCCACGCCGCCATGCCTCCGCGGACTTGGATTCGCCTTCCTCCCTTCTTCGCCTCCGTCTTCCAGCAGGGGAGACTCCTGGAGCTGTGGCTGCAGCACGCCGACTACAGCACTCCTGCGACCGGGGCAGAGGTTGCGATCACTGCCCCGGGCGAGGTCTTCATGACTCACGGCTGGGGCGAAATCGCTCGGTGCTGCAGAACGAAGGGCGCCTCACGATCCACCTGGAGTACGATGGCGCTTCGGTGATGTTCTTCAAGGTCTTCGACGCGAACGGTAACCGGCTGGAGTGCTGCCCCGGGGGAGGCGGCCAGGACCTTGCCATGGCGACGGCTGGGCCTGCCAATCGCCCTCTGGACAGCTCCACAAGCGATGGGAGCGCCGGAGGATCCGGTGATCCTAGTGAGGTCTTCGCGACGCCGGAGACGAGCGAGGACAGCTACGAGCCCGCGAGCTGACGCCGCTCCCGGTGCAGGGCAGGCTCGCTTGGTCGCCGTCGATCCTGATCTGGATGGGGTTGGCGCCGGTGCCCGACAGCCCACTGTTGATGATGGCATCTTTTGCAGGGGCGCGCGTAGTTAGCACCTTTTAGGATCCGTTCCCTGCGAGGAATCACATGGTGCCCCATAGTGGCTTGTAAGGCGGTTGTGATCCTTCTTGTTAATATGTAATCCTTGCTATGGATCTGTGCGAATCGCAAATTCCGTCATAGTTTGGTCCTCCCTTTCGCACCTCGCGAGGGCTTGGTGCTCTGCGTCGACAGGTCCCAGTCCCAAGGCGGCGTCAGCCGTCGCTGGTATGCCAGGTCGCGATGCCGTGGTCAAGGCCAGGAGGTGAGTGACCCGGGGTCCGGGAAGAGCCCCTGAGTCGCGATGCTCAGGAGGTCCCCTTTGGCCCCAAGCAGCCGTCGCTTGGTGAGAAAGAGAAGGAACGTCGCTAGTACGGAGTCGCTTTAGGTGCGGGGGTAGTGCCACGGTAGCCAACGCTTTGGATGGTGACTTATCTTTGGGGGTCGTGGATCATCCCCAGCGCGCCGTCGGACCTGGGGGGTAGCTTGAGCGGAGTCACTGGCCGAGGTCCTCGGGTCCCCCTTCTCCCTCGCCTCTGCTCCCCTTTCTGCTCTACGTCCTCGGGTCCCGGCCCTCGAGCTGGTCTCAGTCGTCGCTGGTATGCCAGGTCGCGATGCCATGGACAAGGCCAGAGGGTGAGGGCTGGAGAGCCAGTAGGAGCCCCGAGTCGCCATGCTCAGGCACCCCCCTTTAACGTGCAAGCGTTTCGCGTGGGCGAGGGTGAAGGGAGCGCCGTGAGGGCCTTGGCTGGCGCAACTTCCTCTGAGGATCCTGCAGATTCATCACAGAAAGAAGACGGGGCTGCCATAGCAGCCATTAGTTGATTGTTAGTCGCTCTGGAGCTCGCTGGTTGGAGCGGGTGAGGTGTGTCTGGGCACCCGTGAGCCAGCGCGGGACTCACGAGGCCCTACCTCTAGGCGGGTTGCGCCTGGCGCTGGGCCGTATCTTGAGATGTGTTCCTGCAAAATCTGGTTAGATGCTGGCACACTACGTCCTCGGGTCCCGACCCTTGAGCTTGTCTCAGCCATCGCTGGTATGCCAGGTCGCGATGCCGTGGACAAGGCCAGAGGGTGAGGGCTGGAGAGCTAGTAAGAGCCCTGAGTCGCGATGCTCAGGCGCCCCCCCTTTAACGTGCAAGTGGTCGACATGAAGAAGAAAAGGCGCCGCGGACGGCATCGAGTAATAATGCATAGTTGGAAATAAACGTGGAAGGGATACATGCCACTGGGCCTAGCCCGAGTGGCCTGGGGATGATGCAGCGGGCGCCCCCAGCAAAGCAAGCTAGCGACTGAAAAGATAAAAGGGATACACGCCACAGGGACGGACCCATGCGGCCTAGGAATGACGCAACCCTGGGAGGGCGCTCCCAGCTGGGAATGAAACTTGAAAGATGTCACCTGAAGATGTCGTCGGTGCAGTGGCGTTGGTGCAGCAGACTTGGTAGGCTGCAAAAGCCGATCCTCATGAGCCCCCAGGCGCAGGGGCCTCGGGAGGCTCCGGAGGCACTGGTGGCTCCTCGTGAGCAGCCTCCATCTCCGCCAGGGCTGTAGAACGCCTGTCTTCTTGCGCCTCCAAGATGCTCCTCATGATGCGCTGGTACGCCGCAACTACGCTCGGCAGGCCATAAGGCATGCGAACATAGCTGTGGGGCGGTCCTCCGCAGCGCCCCACTTGTGAGGTCCAGAGGCGCTCCGCCGTGGCGATTTGATTGAGCCCTGGTACATCGACGCAGACGCGCAACCCACCATCCTCGCCTGGATGCGGAGCCACAGCTGGCGGGCGACGGCAACCTCTCATGATCCTTGACTCATGTAGTTCTTGAATGGCCTTGCTAACAAACTCCTGCTGGTCTCACCTTCTTTCCCTGGCTTCCTTTCGGGGGAAACGTGCCTCGAAGCACGCCTCCACATGGTGCCCCAGCGCCTCCCTCGTGACCTTGGCGAGGTCGGTGGCCCTCCAGGTGAGAGCCCCCGAGCCCTGCCTGAGGAGGGCGCCGGCCGCGCTTTCCTATGCAATTGAAGGAGGGTCCCCCTGGGCAGACACGGGCCTCGAAGGGCCTGCCTCCTGAGGGGCTAAGCCTGACGTTGTCTTCTTCTTCTTGGGGGTGGTTTTAGGAAGCCTCCTGCTTCCGTGATCTGGGTCTTCTAGTGACGCGGCCTGAAAGGCTCACTACAAGGCACACACTGCGTCCTTCTCTTGGCATGGCACCATGATGACGCCGCTGCTTCCTGGCATCTTGAGGACATTGTAGCCATGGTGAGTCACAGCCATGAACTTGGCCAGCGCCGGGTACCCGAGGATGGCGTTGTACGGCAGGCGGATGTGGGCGACGTCAAAGTCGATGAGCTCAGTGCGGTAGTTGTCGTACGTGCCGAAGGTGACTGGGAGGCGGACCTGCCTGATTGGGACTGTGGAACCGTCGGTGACTCCGGAGAAGGGCTTGGTTGGCTGGAGCTGGTCATAGGGCACTTGGAGGCTGTTGAATGTTTCCACGGACAAGACATTGAGCCCTGCCCCTCCGTCGATGAGGGTCCTGGTGACCAGAACGTTGCTGATGACTGGGGAACAAAGCATTGGGAGGACTCCGGTTGTGGCCGCGCACTTGAGCTGGTCTGCTGAGCTGAACGTGATGGTGCAGGCCGACCACCTGAGGGGACGCGTTGCTTCGAGCTTGGGGAGGACTGCATTCACTTCGCGAGCAAACTGCTTGAAGATACGTTGAGAGGCTGGGGCTTGAGCTCCGCCCAGGATGCAGGCGATGGTGCGAGGCTCCTGGAAGCCCCCAACCCCCTCGTCTTGGTGGCGGTCTTCATTCCTTCTTGGCTGAGGCGGCAACGGCGGCAGGCCTGGGTTGCCATGAGGGCGATCCTCACGAGGCTGGTCCCTCCAGTCCCCCTCGCGAGGCTGGTCACGCCAGCGGTCCTCACGAGGTTGGTCACGCCAGGCTGGACGTGGGCCACGGTCTTCCCAGCGTCCCGGGTTCCTTCCTCCTCCTCGGCCGTAGCCCCGGTCAGCACGGTCAGGGCGTCGGCCGACTCTTCCTTCTCGCACGGCGCGGAGTTCTGGGCATTCATTAGTGTTGTGGGTGTGGAGGTCGTGGTACACACAGTACCGGCTGCCCCTGAAGGATTCAGGCAGATCCTTGCCCCGCTTGGTGTCCGGCTCTGCCGCGAGCACGGCAGCCCCCTTGCGCTTCACGTCCTTGGCCTTAGGCTTCTTATCTTCGGTGTCTGCGGCAGGCAGCTCGAGGAGGGAGAGGCGTCCCTCCTCAGCCCTGGCGCACTTGGTCGCCAGGTTGAATAGCTCCAGGGAGGTGCAGAGGTCTTCATGCATCGCCAACTCCTGCTTCATCTTGACGTCGCGCATGCCGTCGGAGAAGGCCGAAATGATGGCTTCTTCGGACACCCTGGGGATCTTGAGGCGTGCACTGTTGAAGCGCTGGATGTACTTTTGCAGGGTCTCCCCAGGTTGCTGCTTGATGCGGCACATGTCGCTCACGGCGGGAGGCCGGTCGCGGGTACCTTGGAAGTTGGCGATGAAGCGAGTACGCATCTGGTCCCAGGAGGAGATTGTGCCAGGGGCCAGGTTCAGGAGCCAAGTGCGAGCACCTTCCTTCAGCACCATGGGGAACCAGTTCGCCATGACCTTTTCGTCCCCGCTGGCTGCTTCGATTCCCAGCTTGTAGAGCTGGAGGAACTCTGTGGGATCAGTTGTGCCTTCGTAGCGAGAAGGCAGGTCCGGTTTGAACTTGCCGGGCCACGCGACGCTACGCAGCTCGGGGGTGTAGGCGCGGCAGCCAGCGGTGGCCGCGGGAGGTTTTGGTTGAGGGAGAGCTTGGCCTTGTGGGTCCCCTTGCACCGCAGCTGGGAGCAGCGCGGGGTCTTGACGTGCCGGAGCTGGGAGCGCCCGAGCGGCCTCTTGCGGTCGCGGGACTTCTTGGCAGCTCCGTTCCTACTGGGCCGGCGCATGACGGAGCGGGTTCCGCCCAAGAGCTGCGCGCCTTGGGGCCATGGCATCTTCTTGGAAAGGAGGCGGCTGGAATGCTCCCGAGGCTTCATTGCCCATGCGGAGCGGAGGGCGGCGCAGCGGTGCGGAAGGCGCGGGAGAGCCCCCTGCGGCGCGGACGAGCTCGGCGACGCGGTCGAGCCACTCCTCGTAGACGTCGTCGACGGGGCGGTAGCGCAGGAGCTCGTTCGCCGCGATGAGCGCAGCCCGAGCCTCCAAAGGCGCGCGAAGCACGTGCGACAAAGAACCGGCCGGGGTGAGCGACGGAGTGGCGGTGCGGCCATCCCGCCGTACGGACGGGTGCTGAGAGGATGCTTGCTGCTCGTTACCTGCCGGGCCGGTGGCAGCGTTGACGGCGGGCGACGGGGAACGACAAGGACGCCCACCGACGGGGGCCGTCTGGACGGCGTGGGAAGCGATGGCGGCCCGGCGCTCGGCGCGGGCCCGACGAGCGTCAGACATGGATGCGACGGTCGGAGGAGAGTGGAGTGGTGGAAGACGGACTCCGGCGCACCCCTACCTGGCGCGCCAAATGTCAGATTCTGGGGTTCCGGCAGACCCTTAAGATTCGAACTCTGGGGTGCGCGCGGAGATCGAGCCCTCTACCTCTCCGTCTCGCAAGGATCTAAACTACTGCAAGAACAACACAAGAGACACAGGGTTTATACTGGTTCGGGCCACCATTGTGGTGTAATACCCTACTCCAGTGTGGTGGGTGGATTGCCTCTTGGGCTGATGAGGAAGAACAATACAAGGAAGAACGACCTCGCGAGGGTCTGTTCTTGGCTAGGGGATGAACTGCCAGGGGGAGTTCGATCGCCCTCCTCTTTCTCTCTCTGCCTGCTCTAGATCATGAATCAGGTGCCTCTACCCTGGGGGTGGCTAGTCCTATTTAAAGGCAAAGGCCCTGGGCCTCTTCCCAAATATTGAGCGGGAAGGGCGCCAACAATTGGCCAATTTGAAGGGGAACATCTGGTACACTTATCCTGACTAAAGTTGGTCTTCGCCTGCGAAAGGCCCTGTGGTGACGCCGTCCTGGGCTCCATGGTGACCTCCTTCCCACCGTTGGACTGGTCTTGGTCTCGTTGCACCGAAATGGGTGCCTTTGCTTGATCCTCCCGCCTGCGCTTGCCCCCTTTGCACCAAAGAGGAAAGGGAGACGCTGCGCGGGCTGGCGCCCGCCTGGCACCCTTGGTCGTCATGGCTTGCGTCATGGGCACCTCGTGAGGTACCCGCCTTGATCTCTCCGCCTCCTCGCGAGCCAGCCTAAGGAGGCCGTGCTTGAGGAAGTGCCGTGTCGTCCGCCTCGCGAGGCTTGGCCCCTCGCGAGGGTCTTGAGCCTTGTGTTGATGCAGATGGGCCACGCTGGGCCTCCATTCGAGCCACACCACAGGCCGCAGGCAGGCAAGTCTGGGGACCCCCGTTCCCAGAATGCCGACAGGCTTGAACTTGCCGGGCCATGCGACGCTGCGCAGCTCGGTGGTGTAGGCGCGGCAGCCTGCGGTGGCCACGGGAGGCTTTGATTGAGGGAGAGCTTGGCCTTGCGGGTCCCCATGCGCTGCCGCTGGAAGTAGCGTGGGGTCTTGACGTGCCGGAGCTAGGAGTGCCCGGGCGGCCTCTTGCGGTCGAGGGACTTCTTGGCAGCTCCGTTCTTGCTGGGTTGGTGCCTGACGGAGCGGGTTCCGCCCAGGGGCCACACGCCTTGGAGCCATGGCGTCTTCTTGGAGAGGAGGCGGCTGGTACGCCCCCGGAGCTTCATTGCCCGCGCGGGGCGGGGTGCGGCGCAGCGGAGCGGACGGCGCAGGAGAGCCCCCTGCGGCATAGACGAGCTCGGCGACGCGGTCGAGCCACTCTTCGTAGACGTCATCGACGGGACGGTACCGCAGGAGCTCGTTTGCCGCGATGAGCTCAGCTCGAGCCTCCAAGGGTGCGCGGAGCGTGCGGTGTCGGCGTTCTGGGAACGGGGGTCCCCAGACTTGCCTGCCCGCGGCCTGCGGCATGGCTCAAATGGGGGCCCAGCATGGCCCATCTTCATCAGCACAAGGCTCAAGACCCTCGCGAGGGGCCAAGCCTCGCGAGGCGGACGACACGGCGCTTCCTCAAGCACGGCCTCCTTAGGCTGGCTCGCGAGGAGGCGGAGAGATCAAGGCGGGTACCTCACGAGGTGCCCATGACGCAAGCCATGACGACTAAGGGTGCCAGGCGGGCGCCAGCCCGCGCAGCATCTCCCTTTCCTCTTTGGTGCAAAGGGGGCAAGCCCAGGCGAGAGGATCAAGCAAAGGCACCCGTTTCGATGCAACGAGACCAAGACCAGTCCAACGGTGGGAAGGAGGTCACCATGGAGCCCAGGACGGTGTCACCACAGGGCCTTTGGCAGGCGAAGACCAACTTTAGTCAGGATAAGTGTACCAGATGTTCCCCTTCGAATTGGCCAATTGTTGGCGCCCTTCCCGCTCAATATTTGGGAAGAGGCCCCTGGCCTTTGCCTATAAATAGGACTAGCCACCCCCAGGGTAGAGGGATGGAATCCAGCATCTAGAGAGAGAGAAGGGCGATCAAACTCCCCCTAGCAGTTCATCCCCTAGCCAAGAACAGGCCCTCGCGAGGCCGTTCCCCCTTGTACTGCTCTTCCTCATCAGCCCAAGAGGCAATCCACCTCCACAAACTAGAGTAGGGAATTACACCACAATGGTGGCCCGAACTAGTATAAACCTTGTGTCTCTTGTGTTGTTCTTGCAGTAGTTAGATCCTTACGAGACGGAGAGGTAGAGGGCACGATCCCCGCGCGCACCCCAGAGTCCGAACCTTAAGGGTCTGCCGGAACCCCAGAATCCGACATTTGGCGCGCCAGGTAGGGGTGCGCCAGAATCTGCCTTCCACCGCTCCATTCTCCCCCGGCTGCCGCATCCATGTACAGCGCGCGTCGAGCTCGCGCCACGCCAGCGGCCCTCGCTGGTGGACGTCCTCGCCGTTACCCGTCGCCTGCCGCCAACACCGCCACCGGCCCGACGGGAGGCGAGCAGCAAGCACCACCCCGGCGCCTGTCTATGCAACCGGGCGGCTGCACCACAACGTCAACGCTCCCGGTCGTCGCGGCCCTCCTGGGTGGCTCGCAGGCGCCACCAACGAGCCGCCACGTCAAGCCGTTTGCCCGCCAGATCGGCGTCGTTTCCGCATGGCTGGGGGATCCCACGGACCGGGCGGCGCGCGAGGTTGGTCTGACCTTCAGCTCGGAGGACCACCCCGCTAACTTGGCCGGCTCGGGCGCACTCCCCCTGTTGTGCACCCCCACCATCTGTCAGGTGGCCGTCACCAGAACCCTCGTCGATGGCGGCGCGGGCCTCAGCATGCTCTCGATCGAGACCTTCGTCCTCCTCAGCATACCCCGGGAGCGGCTGCAACCCAGCCGATCCTTCTCAGGCGTCGGGGGCGGGTCGTCCGACTCCTTGGGACAGATCCGGCTCCCAGTAACCTTCGGCACCTACGACAACTTCCGCACGGAGATGGTCGACTTCGACATCGCCCCCATCGGCCTCCCTTACAACGCCATCCTCGGCTACCCGGCGCTGGCCCAGTTCATGGCCGCCACGCACCCGGCGTACAACCTCATGAAGATGCCCGGGAGCAGCGGTACCCTCACAATGCACGGAGACGCCGGGGACGCCCTGCGAGTACTCAAGCTCGCCTTCAAGGCGGCGGCATCGACACAGCCCGCCGACGCGGGACCCCTGAGCCCAAGGGGGCTGCGCCTACCAAGAAGAAGCAGCTGTTCACCTAGGGCAAGGCAGAAACCAAGCTGATACCCGTCGACGAGGACGGGTCCTCCAGCGCCACTTTCACCATTGGCGCCAACCTGGGGCCTGAGCAGGAGGAGGCCCTGGTCAAGTTCCTGCGTGCAAACAAGAAAGTGTTTGCTTGGGAGCCCAATCAGTTGGCAGGGATCCCCAGGGACGTCATCGAGCACCACCTCAACGTGTGCCCAAATGTGCGCCCCGTGAAGCAGAAGGCCAGGCGGTAGTCCGCAGAGAAGCAGACCTTCATCGTCCAAGAGACCCGCAAGTTAGAAGCCGCTGGAGTCATTCACGAGGTCCGGTACCCAGATTGGTTGGCCAACCCTGTCGTTGTGCCCAATAAAGGGGGGAAGGAACGCATGTGTGTCGACTTCACCAACCTCAACAAGGCATGCCCGCAAGATCCGTTCCCGCTCCCCCGCGTCGACCAGATCGTCGATTCCACCGCCGAGTGCGACCTGTTGTGCTTTTTGGATGCCTTCTCCGGATATCACCAGATCAAGATGGTGATAGAAGACGTTGAGAAGACCGCCTTCTTGACCCCGTGCGGGGTATACTGCTATACATGCATGCCATTCGGACTACGCAATGCAGGGGCAACCTTTCAGCGGCTGATGCACAACTTTGGGCCCGCAGCTCGGGAAGAATGTTGAAGCATACGTCGATGACATTGTGGTGAAATCTCGAGAGGCCAGGACACTGATACAAGACCTGGAGGAGACCTTAGTGAGCCTCGACGCAGTGAACATGCGGCTCAACCCGGAGAAATGTGTGTTTGGCGTTCCCTCGGGCAAGCTTTTGGGATTACTCGTGTCTCACCGTGGCATCGAGGCCAACCCCGAGAAGGTCAAGGCGGTCGAGGACATGAGTCCGCCAAAGACCCTCAGAGAAATGCAGAAAGCTCACTGGGCGTGTGACCGCGC
The DNA here is from genome assembly GCA_032464435.1 of Aegilops umbellulata. Lineage (NCBI taxonomy): Eukaryota > Viridiplantae > Streptophyta > Magnoliopsida > Poales > Poaceae > Aegilops > Aegilops umbellulata. The sequence goes on along the minus strand of CP136057.1, from coordinate 474,770,621 downwards.
TAGGGCGCTTCATCTCCAAGTTGGGGGAACGAGCGCTGCCTTTCTTTCAGCTGATGAAGAAAAAGGGGCCCTTTGAATGGACTGAAGAGGCAGATAAGGCGTTTCAGGATCTCAAGAGGTACCTAACCAGTCCCCCAGTCATGGTGGCTCCGCGTCCTCAAGAGCCCCTACTGCTCTACCTCGCTGCCACCCCCTACTCCGCCAGCGCAGCCATGGTGGCGGTTAGGGAGGAGCGCCAGGTCAAGACCGCAGCGGCAGCCCGAGGCAAGGCAAAAAAGGAACAAGGAAAGCCTGATGAAGCCAAAACCACAGGTGAGGAGGATCAACCGCCGAAGAACGCACCAGAGACCGGAGAGGCCGCACGCCCAGATGGTCTACCTCCCGAGGTCCTGTCGTCCTGCGAGGTGCCCTAACCTCCCGAGGTCACGTCGTCCTGTGAGGTGCCCTCACCTCCCGAGGGCGCCGCGACCCAGGATGCTCTCAGCCTTGTTGAGCACCTGGTCTACTTTGTTAGCACGGTGCTACGGGACGCGAGGGCACGGTACCCGATGCCTCAGAAGCTCCTCCTCACGCTACTAGTGGCCTCGCGCAAGCTGCGTCACTACTTCCAAGCTCACCCGATCAAGGTCGTCTCATCGTACCCCCTGGAGAGGGTGCTCAGGAGCCCTAACTCAGCCGGAAGGGTCGCCGAGTGGAACATAGAGTTGCAAGCGTTTCAGCTCGAGTTCATCAAAGGAGCCGCATTGGCGGATTTCATGGCGGAATGGACAGAGGCGCCAGGCCTCAAGGACCACGAGGATCGTTCCCTCTTCCCAGGGAGCGAGGCACCAGAAGGCTGGGTCATTTACTTTGACGGGTCATTCTCCAGGCACGGCGCGGGGGCTGGCGCTGTGCTAATATCACCCACTCCGGATAAGCTTTGCTATGCAGTACAACTCTGTTTCCAGCAAGGAGAAAAGGTCTCCAACAACATAGCAGAATATGAGGGATTGATAGCCGGGTTGAAGGCCGCAGCGGCCCTGGGAGTGAAGCGCCTCACCGTCAAAGGCGACTCGCAGCTCCTAGTCAACTTCTCCAATAAGGTGCACGAGCCGAAGGATGAACACATGGAGGCCTACCTAGCCGAGGTCCGCAGGATGGAAAAGCAGTTCTGGGGGCTGGAGCTGAAGCACGTGCCCCGTGGCACCAACCAAGAAGCTGACGACATAGCCGTACGGGCGTCCAGGCGGCTGCCGCAGGAGCTAGGCGTCTTCGAAGAGTGGCTCTTCAAGCCTTCAGCGTAGACAACGCTATCAAGCACAGCTCAGCCTCGAGAGGAGCTCCCTCAGCCGCCAGCCTTGGGAGCCCCGGCCTGCGGACCGCCCTCAGGAGCACGTTTGCTCCTGACGATGGAACCTCAGGAGGAATGCTGGATCACCGAGCTCTGGAATTACCTGACACATGGGGCCCTGCCAGAGAAGGAAGAGGAAGCAGAGCATGTGGCACGACAGGCCACGACATACTGCATCAGAGACAGAGAACCCTACCGGAAGCGACCCAACGACATATCTCTGCGCTGCATCTCCAGGGAGCAAGGAAGGGAACTACTGGGGGACATACACGGCGGAGACTACGGACACCACTCATCATCACGAACCCTCGTCGGCAAAGCATTCCGTAGTGGGTTCTATTGGCCCACCGCGCTCAACGACGCGATCGAATTGGTAAAGGCTTGTGAGGCCTGCCAGTTCTATTCCAAGCAGACCCATGAACTAGCGGGGAGCCTGCAGATTATACCCCTCTCGTGGCCGTTCGCAGTTTGGGGGCTGGATATTCTGGGCCCGTTCCCTCGGGCGCCAGGGGGCTACCGTTACCTCTACGTCACCATTGACAAATTCACCAAGTGGGCAGAGGTGGAGGCTGTCCGTACCATCCCTGCAGGCTCCGCGGTCAAGTTCATCAGGGGTATAGTGAGCCAGTTCGGGGTGCCGAACCGCATCATCACAGACAACGGTTCGCAGTTCACCAGTAATCTCTTCAAAACATACTATGCTAACCTTGGAACGCAGATATGTTACGCTTCGATGGCACACCCGCGAAGCAATGGGCAAGCCGAACGAGCCAACACGGAGGTCCTGAGAGGCCTCAAGACCAGGACGTCCAAGAAGAAGCTGGAGGCCTACGGCAGGGGTTGGTACGACGAGCTCCAATCCGTGTTGTGGTCCATCCGCACAACCGCGACCAAACCAACCGGGGAAACCCCGTTCTTCCTGGTCTATGGAGCCGAAGCGGTCCTTCCTCACGAGGTCAGGCGTCGCTCCGTGTAGGTCCTGGCATTCGACGAGGCGCAGCAGGACGCCATGCGGGGGATGGACCTCGTGCTGGGGGAGGAACGCCGCCGGGAAGCCGCGCTGCGAGCGGCAAGGTACCAACAGGCGCTACGACGATATCACTGCCGCAACATCCGCCCCAGGACCCTCGAGGTAGGAGACCTCATACTCAGGCGGGTCCTCTCCAGGGAAGGGCTGCACAAGCTCTCTCCCATGTGGGAGGGCCCGTTCAAGGTTGTTCATGTTTCCAGGCCTGGCTCCGTGCGCTTGGAGATTCAAGAGGGGGAGCCGATCCAGAACGCGTGGAACATCCAGCACCTCCGGAGGTTCTACCCCTAAAAGGCCCTGAGCCTGTGAAGAAGGCGAACGCCTGTGAAGATCGCCTCTTTTTGGAAAAGGCCCTGAGCCTGTGAAGAAGGCGAACGCCTGTGAAGATCGCCCCTTTTTGGAAAAGGCCCTGAGCCTGTGAAGAAGGCGAACGCCTGTGAAGATCGCCTCTTTTTGGAAAAGGCCCTGAGCCTGTGAAGAAGGCGAACGCCTATGAAGATCGTCTCTTTTTGGAAAAGGCCCTGAGCCTGTGAAGAAGGCCAACACCTGTGAAGATCATCTCTTTTTGGAAAAGGCCCTGAGCCTGTGAAGAAGGCCAACGCCTGTGAAGATCGTCTCCTTTGGAAAAGGCCCAAAGCCTGTGAAGAAGGTGAATGCCTGTTAAGCTTGTTACCTCTAAGGAGAAAGGCCCGGAGCCTGTGAAGAAGGCCAATGCCTGTGAAGCTCGCCGCCCCGTGACACTATCACGTAATAATGAGTGGGGCTGTACATGCCCCGGAGTCTCAGGAGCGCCGGCCTCAGGCCCTGGGGCTCCCTCCCACGCCCAGTGGCAGCACTTAGCTCCGCGCTGGTGAGAAGACGTCGAAGACTAGATTAGGTGCCGGATGCGGCTTTTTCATTTGCTTTCCGCATTTGACGTGTTTTACTTGCATTTGAAGTCTTATCGAAGCTGTCGCCATTGTTGATTTGTGGTTTGTCGATTTTCGCTCCTCGTTTTGATTTTCTCTCATGAAGGCCTCGCGAGGGATGAGGCTCGAACGCCCTCGCGAGCGTTTCTACTCTAGCCGCTCAAAGGTTTCACGGCCCGGGATGTCTACAGGAGCACCCCTCTGGTCCGTGCCCCCCGGGCACCGCGACATGCACACAGGGCCTGGGTTGGTCGCCCCCCGGCTGGGGCCGCAAACTACCTACGCGAGGGCAAATAGTTGAGAAACGCAACAACAAAATTAAGGTAATGGCTACAACGGCAATAATTCTCAACACGCCCCCACGGGGCTCCATGCAGCTGTCTTATCTTACACACGGAGCAAAAGGAAAAGGAAAGGGCGAGCCCGGCGCGGCCCGCCCCGCATCGGCCTGCTGAGGCGACACCGGATGCCTCCGGAGCTCAGGCGGACTCGCTCTCGCACTTCACGGAGGCGAGGGGGCTGGCTGCGGCCACTGCTGGAGGAGCCACCTGAAGAGGAGTTGGCGAAGCTTGGGGAGCCTCGGGCGCCGCCAGCAGAGTGGGCGCTGTCCCCTCCATCGTCGTCCTCAGGGCAGCATCCCGCGCGGCGACCATCTTCCCCAAACACCCTCACGTAGAGGGTACCGTCGCCGTCGAACTTGAAGTGCAGGGTGCACCGCTCGCCCAGGCCGCGCGCGCGGGCAAACATTTGCCAGCCGTGGGTCAGGGCCCCATTCCCAGAAGGGGAGACCTCGAGCGAAACCCAAGAGGCCCTACTGCAGCAGCCGTCAGCCTGGAGCCAGAAGCCGCACCGGGCGCTGGCCGGCAGCTCGCTGATGAAGAAGCGAGGGAGCTAGAGCCAGGTGCTGGTCGGGTCCGCCGACCACACGACGAACTCCGGCAGCACCTTCGCCGAGCGAAAGCGCGGCCTGGGAGGCCGCGCAACCACATCCTGCCTCCCCATGGCAGCCGAGCGCTCACCACCACGCGAAGAATCACCCTTGTGCCCACGGGGAGCCACAGCGGGGACCACGGGATGCTTGCTGGGACGACCCTGGCCGCGCTTGGCCGGAGGAGAGTCGGGCCCCGCCCGACTAGCCTTCCCCTTCTCCGCGGCTGAGAACCTCTTCAGAGCCATGCGAGCGGCGGCGGCGAAGGAGAGGAAGAAGAAGAGAAGCAGGAAGGGATGGACTGGCGGAGCTTGTGCGGCCTCGCACTTATAGCCGGAGGAGGCCAACCGACGAGCACCACGATCGCAGGTAATAATGACCCGTATCTATGCATGCAGGGACTAGTCAAGTCACGCAGCTGACAAGGCGTCGTGGGGAAGTGGAGACGCCCACGTCTTGTCAAACCGCCACGCGGCGCCCAAGGCCGCAGGCTGTTAGGGCCCGCGGCGCTTCGGCCTTGCCCTTTCGCCCCTCGGCACGGCCAAGTCCGTGCGCGCCTTGGGCCCGGGGGCTACTGTCGGCGTTCTGGGAAAGGGGGTCCCCAGACTTGCCTGCCTGCGGCCTACAGCGTGGCACAAATGGGGGCCCAACGTGGCCCATCTTCATCAGCACAAGGCTCAAGACCCTCGCGAGGGGCCAAGCCTCGCGAGGCGGATGACACAACGCTTCCTCAAGCATGGCCTCCTTAGGCTGGCTCGCGAAGAGGCGGAGAGATCAAGGCGGGTACCTCACGAGGTGCCCATGACGCAAGCCAGGACGACTAAGGGTGCTAGGCGGGCGCCAGCCCGCGCAGCGTCTCCCTTTCCTCTTTGGTGCAAGGAGGGCAAGCACAGGCGAGAGGATCAAGCAAAGGCACCCGTTTCGGTGCAACGAGACCAAGACCAGTCCAACGATGGGAAGGAGGTCACCATGGAGCCCACGACGGCATCACCATAGGGCCTTTGGCAGGCAAAGACCAACTTTAGTCAGGATAAGTGTACCATATGTTCCCCTTCGAATTGGCTAATTGTTGGCGCCCTTCCCGCTCAATATTTGGGAAGAGGCCCAGGGCCTTTGCCTATAAATAGGACTATCCACCCCCAGGGTAGAGGGATGGAATCCAGCACCTAGAGAGAGAGAAGGGCGATCAAACTCCCCCTAGCAGTTCATCCCCTAGCCAAGAACAGGCCCTCGCGAGGCCGTTCCCCCTTGTACTGCTCTTCCTCATCAACCCAAGAGGCAATCCACCTCCACAAACTAGAGTAGGGTATTACACCACAATGGTGGCCCGAACTAGTATAAACCTTGTGTCTCTTGTGTTGTTCTTGCAGTAGTTAGATCCTTACAAGACGGAGAGGTAGAGGGCACGATCCCCGCGCGCACCCCAGAGTTCGAACCTTAAGGGTCTGCCGGAACCCCAGAATCCGACACGCGGGACGAATAGCCAGCTGGTGTGAGCGATGGAGTAGCGGTGCGGCCGTCTTGCCGCACGGACGGGTGCTGAGACGATGCTTGCTGCTCGTTCCCCGCCGGGCCGGTGGCGGCGTTGACGACGGGCGACGGGGAACGACGAGGACGCCTACCGACGGGAGCCGTCTAGGCGACGCGGGAAGCGATGGCGACCCGACGCTCGGCGCGGGCCCGACGAGCGTTAGACATGGGCGCGACGGTCGGAGGAGGACGGAGCGCTGGAAGACAAATTCCGGCGCACCCCTACCTGGCGCGCCAAATGTCGGATTTCGGGTTCCGACAGACCCTTAAGATTCGAACTCTGGGGTGCGCGCGGAGATTATGCCCTCTACCTCTCCGTCTCACAAAGATCTAACTACTGAATGAACAAATCAAGAGACACAGAGTTTATACTGGTTCGGGCCACCGAAGCGGTGTAATACCCTACTCCAGTGTGGTGTGGTGGATTGCCTCTTGGGCTGATGATGATGAACAATACAGGGAAGAACAGCCTCGCGAGGGTCTGTTCTTAGCTAGGACGATGAACTGCTAGGGGGAGTTCAGTCGCCCTTCTCTCTCTCTCTGCTGCCTGAGTCTTTCTAACTGGTTTCTCGATGATCTCTCTAGATTGCTCGCCTCCTCTACCCTGGGGGTGGCTAGTCCTATTTATAGGCAAAGGCCCTGGGCCTCTTCCCAAATATTGAGCGGGAAGGGCGTCAACAATTGGCCAATTCGAAGGGGAACATCTGGTACACTTATCCTGACTAAAGTTGGTCCTCGCCTGCCAAAGGCCCTGTGGTGACGCCGTTCTGGGCTCCACGATGACCTCCTTCCCACCGTTGGACTGGTCTTGGTCTCCTTGCACCGAAATGGATGCCTTTACTTGATCCTCTCACCTGCGCTAGTCCCCTTTGCACCAAAGAGGAAAGGGAGACACTGCGCGGACTGGTGCCCGCCTGGCACCCTTGGTCGTCATGGCTTGCGTCATCGGCACCTCACGAGGTACCCCGCCTTGATCTCTCCGCCTCCTCGTGAGCCAGCCTGATGAGGCCGTGCCTGAGGAAGCGCCGTGTCGTCCGCCCCGCGAGGCTTGGCCCCTCGCGAGGGTCTTGGGTCTTGTGTTGATGAAGATGGGCCGTGCTGGGCCCCCTTTCGAGCCACGCCGTAGGCCGCAGGCAGGCAAGTCTGGGGACCCTCATTCCCAGAACGCCGACAATCTTCTCCTATCGACCGCAAAGAGAAGAAATAAAATAAAACTATTTACACGGGAAAGCTCCCAACAAGTAAAAGAAGAACATGAAATATTTTTGGGTTTTCTTTTTAATTATTACTACTACAAGAAAAGTAAACTAACTAAAAGCTACTGCTATTTTTTTTGTTTTTTCTGAAGTTTTATTAAACACACAAGAAGAAAGCATAAAAAGAAAATAAACTAGCATGGATATCACAGTGAAAAAGTATGAGCACCAATATAGCAATGAGTGTGCAAACATGAATGTAATGTCGGTGAGAAATACGTACTCCCCCAAGCTTAGGCTTTTGGCCTAAGTTGTTTTAGTGCCATGGGTGGCCTGGAGGATATCCAAAGTTGTAGTTGGGGTCGTACTAAGATGAGGAAGACTCTGATTGCCACTGGTTGGCAATCATCTCCGGATCCCACTGATAATTAGACTGTTGTGGAGGATCAAATTGTGGTTCCGGCTCTGGCTCTGTAGCTGATGTAGGGTTCCGGTAGGCGTGGATGGCCGCCAACGAAACGAGATACTGGCCTGCAGATAAATCAAACAAGGAAGGAGCAGGCAAGGTAATAGTCTCAGGGTGATGTTTATCAAAGAACAATTTGGATTTAAGCGCCCCTTCCCTATTATTAACAATAAAATCATGCGCTACCATACTCTTATAATCTAGATAAATCGTAGGCAACAATTTTTCTTCTTTCTCATAGTGCCTAATAGGTATGTTATAATATGCAGCGAGGCGTAAAGTATAGACACCTCCAAAGATGGGGCCCTTTTTACGGTCCAGACTTAACCGTTTGGCAATAATACCGCCCATACTAATAGTGTTATCATAGAATAAACCATGGAACAAAATAATAATATCAGGAACACTAAGGTTTCCACAGTTTCCGCGACCAATTAAGCAACGACTAGCAAATATGGCAAAGTAGCGTAAAACAGGAAAATGTATGCTAGTGATTCTTGCATCGGAAACCTTGCTAGTTTCCTCCACAGTAATAGTATCAATAAACCCGTCCACATCTTTATGATGTGGTTCCTCTAAACTACCCTTGAAAGGTATTTCGCAAACCTTGCAAAATTCATCTAGTGACATCTTCTTAACCACATCAAATAAATGAAACTCTACTAAAGGAGGTGATTCCTTAGGATAATAGTAGAAGTTTTGCACAAAAGTATTGGTGAGTAAGAGATACTGTTCGCGTTGGTCGCGGAGGAAGGCGGTGAGGCCTGGATTCTCAGCGAATTCATAAAAATCATCAGAAATCCCGGCTGCTCTCAAGAAATCATTGGAAGGCCGGCCGAACCTCTGCGGTGTGCGGCAAATTATATTTAGGCCTCTCCGCTTCTTCACCTTGCTTTTCCTTCGAGCTTCGGCTCGATGAGCCCCTCAAAAATCTCTTCATTATTTTCTGAAATATTCTGAAATTTTTAGTAACTTCAAATAAAAGTGAACCAAGCTCAACAAAATTGATAGCAACTACTCCTACAAGTGCCTAGGGCCTATATCATGCATTAGAACTACTTGGAACTATATAAATTTGACATGCAAGCTCAAGAACATGGTCACCTAGGCATCACAAATTTGCAATGAATAAAGCACTAGAACAAAAACTAATTGGACCAATGGAGGAGTCACATACCAAGGAACAATCCCCCAAGCAGTTTTGAGAGAGGTGCTTTGATCAAGGAGATCGAAAATCACAGCAAAATGAGCTAGAACTCGTGCTTGAGCTGGATGGTGATTTTTTGGGAGGAATAAGAAGTGTGTGGGTGCAGGGATAAGTGGAGGGAGGCCACCGTGGGCCCATGAGGCAGGGGGGCATGCCCAGGGGGGTGGGCGCACCCTGGACCCTCGTGGCCAGGTGCTTGCTCCCCCTGATGTGTTCGCAGTGCCAGATATTCTCAAATATTCTAGAAAAAAAATCATATTTCATTTTCGAGGCATTTGGAGAACTTTTATTTTCGGGGTATTTTTATATTGCACGGATAATTCAGAAAACAAACGGAAAAATATTATATTTACTTTATTTCAATTAACTAACAGAATATAAAAGGAGGGTACAGAAGGTTGTGCTTTCTAGTTTCATCCATCTCATGCTCATCAAAAGGAATCCACTAACAAGGTTGATCAGGTCTTTTTAACAAACTCATTCCGAATAACATGGAACCAGAGAAATTTCGAATAACACTAGGTTACCTCAACAGGGATATGCACATCCCCAATAATAAGAATATCATATATTTTTTGACAGTAGGAAGAGGAAATTCAAAACCTCCAATAATAGTCGATGGAATTTTTCCAATAGAATTGATACTGTGAACTTGAGTTTGTTTCCTTGGAAAGTGTACCGTATGCTCATTACCATTAACATGAAAAGTGAATTGCCTTTGTTGCAATCAATAACAACCCCTACAGTATTCAAAAAAGGTCTTCCAAGAATAATAGATATACTATCGTCCTCGGGAATATCAAGATTAACAAAGTCCGTTAAAATAGTAACGTTCGCAACCGCAACAGGCACATCCTCACAAATGCCGACAAGTATAGCAGTTGATTTATCAGCCATTTGCAAAGATATTTCAGCAGGTGTCAACTTATTCAAATCAAGTCTACGATATAAAGAGAGAGGCATAACACTAACACCGGCTCCAAGATCACATAAAGCAGTTTTAACATAATTTCTTTGAATGGAGCATGGTATAGTTGGTACTCCTGGATCTCCTAGTTTCTTAGGTATTCCACCCTTAAAAGTGTAATTAGCAAGCATGGTGGAAATTTCAGCTTTTGGTATCTTTCTTTTATTAGTAACAATATCTTTCATATAGTTAGCATAAGGATTCATTTTGAGCATATCAGTTAATCACATACGCTAAAAGATAGGTCTAATCATTTCAGCAAAGCGCTCAAAATCATCATCATCCTTTTTCTTGGATGGTTTGGGAGGAAAAGGCATGGGTTTCTGAACCCATGGCTCTCTTTTTTACCATGTTTCCTAGCAACAAAGTCTCTCTTATCATAACATTGATTCTTTGATTGTGGGTTATCAAGATCAACTGCAGGTTCAATTTCTACATCATTACTATTGCTAGGTTGAGCATCATCATGAACATCATCATTAACATTATCACTAGGTTCATATTCATTACCAGATTGTGTTTCAGCATCAGAGATAAAAATATCATTTGGATTCTCAGGTGTGTCTACAACAGGTTCACTGGAAGCATGCAAAGTCCTATAATTTTTATTTTTCATCTTTTTAGAAGGACTAGGTGCATCTATATTATTTCTCTGAGAATCTTGTTCAATTCTCTTAGGGCGGCCTTTAGGATACAAACGTTCCTGAGTCATTTTACCAGTTCTAGTAGCCACTCTGACAGCAAAATCATTCTTCTTATTATTTAATTCATTGAGCAAATCATTTTGAGCCTAAAGTACTTGTTCTACTTGAGTGGTAACCATAGAAGCATGTTTACTAATGAGTTTAAGTTCACCTTTAACCCTAGACATATAATCACCCAAGTGTTCAATCATATAAGCATTTTGTTTTAATTGTCTACCAAAATAAGCATTAAAATCTTCTTGCTTAACCATAAAGTTATCAAACTCATCCAAACATTGGCTAGCAAACTTAGTAGGAGGGATTTCAGCTTTATCATATCTATAGAGAGAATTTACCTTTACTACATGTGTCGGGTTATCAAGACCATGTGTTTCTTCAACAGGTGATAGATTAGAATCATGTATTTCTTCAACAGGCGGTAAATGAAGACCATGTATTTCTTCAATAGGAGGAAAATTCTTAACATCTTCAGCTTTAATACCCTTTTCTTTCATAGATTTCTTTGCCTCTTGCATAACTTCAGGACTGAGAAATAGAACACCTCTCTTCTTCGGAGTTGGTTTAGGAATAGGCTCAGGAATTGGCTCAGGAAGTTTCCAATTATTTTCATTTGTCAACATATTATTCAATAGAATTTCAGCTTCATCTGGTGTTCTTTCCCTGAAAACAGAACCAGCACAACTATCCAGGTAATCTCTGGAAGCATCGGTTAGTCCATTATAAAAGATATCAAGTATTTCATTTTTCTTAAGAGGATGATCAGGCAAAGCATTGAGTAATTGGAGAAGCCTCCCCCAAGCTTGTGGGAGACTCTCTTCTTCAATTTGCACAAAATTATATATATCCCTTAAAGCAGCTTGTTTCTTATGAGCAAGGAAACATTTAGCCGAGAAGTAATAAATCATATCCTGGGGACTATGCACACAACCAGGATCAAGAGAATTAAACCATATCTTAGCATCACCCTTTAACGAGAACGAAAATATTTTAAGGATATAAAAGTAGCGAGTTCTCTCATCATTAGTGAATAGGGTGGCTATATCATTTAATTTAGTAAGATGTGCCACAACAGTTTCAGATTCATAACCATAGAAAGTATCAGATTCGACCAAAGTAATTATATCAGGATCAATGGAGAATTCATAATCCTTATCAGTAACAAAGATAGGTGAAGTAGCATAAGCAGGATCATATTTCATTCTAGCATTCAGAGTTTTTTGTTTAAGCTTAGCTAATAATTTCTTAAGATCACTTCTATAATTGCAAGCAAGAAAGTCTCTTTTAGTTTCTTCATCCATAACATAGCCCTCAGGCACAATAGGCAATTCATATATATTGGGAGAGCCTTCATCATCACAATCATCAAAATCACCAGTTTCAATAATTTCATTCTCTCTAGCCCTAGCAAGTTGTTCATCAAGAAACTCACCAATTGGCACAGTAGTATCAAGCATAGAAGTAGTTTCATCATAAGTATCATGCATAGCAGAAGTGGCATCATCAATAACATGGGACATATCAGAATGAATAGCAGAAGCAGGTTTAGGTGTCGCAAGCTTACTCAAAATAGAAGGTGAATCAAGTGCAGAGCTAGATGGCAGTTCCTTACCTCCCCTCGTAGTTGAGGGATAAATTTTTGTTTTCTCGTCTTTCAAGTTCTTCATAGTGACTAGCAGATATAAATCCCAAGTGACTCAAAGAATAGATCTATGCTCCCCGACAACGGCGCCAGAAAATAGTCTTGATAACCCACAAGTATAGGGGACCGCAATAGTTTCCGAGGGTAGAGTATTCAATCCAAATTTATTGATTCGACACAAGGGGAGCCAAAGAATATTCTCAAGTATTAGCAGTTGAGTTGTCAATTCAACCACACCTGGATAACTTAGTACCTGCAACAAAGTATTTAGTAGCAAAGTAATATGGAAGTAACAATAACGATAGCAAAAGTATTATTTTTGGGTTTTGTAGTGATTGTAACAGTAGCAATGGAAAAGTAAATAAGCGAAGAACAATATGTGAAAAGCTCGCAGGCATTGGATCGGTGATGGAGAATTATGCCGGATGCGGTTCATCATGTAACAGTCATAACATAGGGTGACACAGAACTAGCTCCAATTCATCAATGTAATGTAGGCATGTATTCCGAATATAGTCGTACGTGCTTATGGAAAAGAACTTGCATGACATCTTTTGATCTACCCTCCCATGGCAGCGGGGTCCTAGCGGAAACTAAGGGATATTAAGGCTTCCTTTTAATAGAGTACCGGACCAAAGCATTAACACATAGTGAATACATGAACTCCTCAAACTACGGTCATCACCGGGAGTGGTCCCGATTATTGTCACTTCGGGGTTGCCGGATCATAATACATATTAGGTGACTATAGACTTGCAAGATAGGATCAAGAACTCACATATATTCATGAAAACATAATAGGTTCAGATCTGAAATCATGGCACTCGGTCCCTAGTGACAAGCATTAAGCATAGCAAAGTCATAGCAACATCAATCTCAAAACATAGTGGATACTAGGGATCAAACCCTAACAAAACTAACTCGATTACATGATAAATCTCATCCAACCCATAACCGTCCAGCAAGCCTACGATGGAATTACTCACGCACGGCGGTGAGCATCATGAAATTGATGATGGAGGATGGTTGATGATGACGACGACGATGGATTCCCCTCTCCGGAGCCCCGAACGGACTCCAGATCAGCCCTCCCGAGAGGTTTTAGGGCTTGGCGGCGGCTCCTTATCGTAAAACGCAATGAATCTTTCTCCTTGATTTCTTCTCCCTGAACACGAATATGTGGAGTTGGAGTTGAGGTCGGTGGAGCAACAGGGGGCCCATGAGGCAGGGGGCGCGCCCAGGGGGGCAGGCGCGCCCCCACCCTCGTGGACAGGTGGAGGTCCCCCTGACGTGGATTCTTCTTCCTCATTTGACGCTCATTTGACGCTCTGGAGGAGTCTCTTTCCGCGCTGACCCAGCTTCGGGAGGACCTTCAAGGCGCCGACCATCGCCTGGCGGCAGGGCACTTGGAGTTGGTCTCAAGGTGGTTGCGATCTGACACATCTGTCAGGGAGGCCTTGAGCCAGGCCATAGCAGTCTCAGAGGAAGGCGAGCAGGCCGCTGGCCTGGACGCTTTTGCCCATGACGTGGCACTGAAGGATGCTGAGGCTGCCAGAGAGCGTTGCCGGTTGGCGGAGGCTGAGCTGGAGACCATGCGCAATGAGCGCACCGCCGAGGCTCGCCAGCGCGAGGCATGGGAGGAGAAGATGGAGGCTCGAGAAGACGCAGTCGCCGGTCGTGATACCGAGCTGGAGCAGTCGCGAGGGCGCAGGCCATGGAGCGTAGCCGCCTGGAGGAGATGGAGAAGAAGGTGGAGGCGGAGAAGGCCCAGCTGGAAGTCAAGGCGAAGGTTCTCGTTGAAGATCGCGCGACATTCAAATCCCTTGAGCTGAAGTCCCACGAGGCACTGTGGGAGCTCTACGGGAAGGGCTTGAAGAAGCCGTTGGTGACTGACGAGGAAGGCCCCGCTGAGCTACCCCCTCATCTCGTCATGACGCTCGAGGGCGTCGTTAATGGGATCAGCCCCATAGTAGAGGGGGAAGCCCGCACACTTTCTTCCTTGGCTCTGACACGCGTCTTCAACCATCTTCATCTTCGTGACCCGACGTCGACCTCGAAGCGCTGCTTGAGCCCGTGGACGAGGAGCACTGCACAGCTGCTGCCGACACCGTGAAGGACCGGCTGGAGGCCGTGCTGGAGAAGTTCCTCGCCATCAACCATGCGCCTCCAGCTGGTGATGCCGCCGACCCTGGAGCTACGGCTGACGGCGATGCCGACGTCGAAGGGACACCCCTTGCGGGCGACGGTAGCGCCCAAAGCTGAAGAGAAGGCTTGCTGGTGGCGCTCCCCTCCACTTTTATTTCCTGCAACATGCACCGTGCCTCGTGGAGGTGTTAAGACTTGTGTTTGGCATTTGAAGAACAATATGTCTTGTTATAATTTGTTAAGGTTCTGTGATTTCCTTCCCGTTGCTTTAGTGTTCTGCGTCGGCAGTGCCTGGCCCCGTGCATACCTCAGCAGCCGTTGGGTCGTCCGGATCACCAGGACGAGGCCAAGGGGTGAGGGGCTACATGACCAGTTAGGCTCATGAGTCGCGATGCTCAGGAGCCCCCTTGACGTGCAAACAACCAATGGGAAGATAATACGAAAGTAGGCCTTAGCGGTCTGCGTTGGCAGGGCCCGGTCCCGTGCTTACCTCAGCCGCCGTTGGGCCGTCCGGATCACCAGGACGAGGCCAAGGGGTGAGGGGCTACATGGCCAGTTAGGCTCCCGAGTCGCGATGCTCAGGAGTCCCCCTTGATGTACGAACAGACCTCCATACCTGTCCTCGCCGAGGTCCCACTCGAGAGGGGTGCGCGACTACCAGGTCTGAGGGAGCTGGCAGGGTGGCGTGCGCCAGGCGTGACCTGGGCGCAACCCCCGTGCCCAGCCCCCTCGCGTGGCTCTCCTGAAGGGAAGCGTTGCGATGAGGCCGGACACTGAGCCTGGCGGCTCCCTAAGGTCGATGCGGCCAAGGGGCCGCCTTCAGTTGTTTATCACCAGCGCGGAGCATAGCGCTTCTGCACATGCACGAGCATAGCCGCTCCTCGACCGTGTCAACTGCTAGCACAGAGCATGGTGCTCCCACTGGTGCGTGGGTGGGGCCCCCCTCTGAGTGGAGCCCTCGGGGCGTGTATAGCCCCGCCCTGAAACGTGGCTTGCACGACAGGGCTAGACGAGGTGTGTTTGGGCACTTGTGAGCCAACGCGGGACTCACGAGGCCCTACCTCAAGGCGGGTTGCGCCTGAATTTGATTCTTGACAGCCGAGATGGTCCTGCGAGTTGGTTAGACAACCTGCACCGAATGAATCTCCTGAGGTGATCACATGAGAACGCCAAAAACCAATGACCCCAGGAGGTGACGTGAACGGGGCCGACCCGCCAGATAGAGCTCAGCCGTTGGGTTTATCAACGCTGCAGGAATGGACCCGAGCACAGATGTCGTGCCCAGTCTTCTCATGTGAAAAATCCCAAGGAAAGACAACCGGCGTGGGGCTCTCGTGGCGGCGAGGCACCGAGTCGCGCGCCCTAGCTCATCCACCCGCGATTAGCTCATGCGAGAACCAAGCACCAAGGACCATGGGAGGTGATGTACACGGGAGCTTGCCCGCGAGCCAGAACTCAGCCTCTTAGATTTAGTGACGCTTCAGGGACGGGCCCAAGCGCAGACGGTGTGCCGGCCCTTAATCATGAGGTGGTCGTGGGTGGGTTCGGAAGGGCGCACAACGTTCATGGTATCGAAGTACCGGACAGGCAGGTGATAATCATAAGGTGACTCATACGAGGAGGCAAGCCATTTCAAGTAAATGCAAGAACGATACATGCCACAGGGATGGACCCATGCGTCTTCGGGGTGATGCAGCCCGAGGGGCGCCTCCAACAGAGCAAGCTAAAGAAACAAAAGGATACACGTCGCAGGGACATGCCCGTGCGACCTGGTGATGATGCAGCCCGAGGGGCGCCCCCAACAGAATAAACCAGACAATGTCACCTGGCACTGTTGCTGGAGAGATGAGCAGCTGAAGACGCATGTTGAAGAAGTTGCTCCTCAGGAGTCGCCTGGGTCCTGAGCCTCGGGAGGCTTCGAGGGCCCAGGCGGCTCATGAAGAACCGTCGCCATCTCCGCCTGGACTGCGTGATGCCTGGCCTCCTGAGCCACCAAAACGCTCCGCAGGTGCCGCTGGAAGGTGACAGCTACGTTCGACAGGCCGAATGGCATGCGAACATAGATGTGAGGTGGACCCTCGCATCGTCCAAGGTGCGACGGCTAGAAACCCTCCTGGGATGCAGCCCTGTTGAGCCCTGGGATGCTGATGCAGACGCACAGCTCATCGTCCTCGCCAGGACAAGGAGCTGCGCCAGGTGGTGGGCGACGGTCGCCACGCATGGCTCTCTCCTCTTGAAGCTCCTCCATCGCCTTGGTGATGAATTCTTGAGCACCAGGCACTCCATGCCTCGTGCCCTCTTGAGGGAAGCGTGCAGTGAAGCATGCCTCCATGTGGTGCCTGAGTGCCTCCCTTGTGACGTTGGATAAGTTATAGGCCCTCCAAAAGAGAGCCCTCGAGCCCAGCCTGAGGAGGGCGCTGGGCGCGCCTTCTTATGCGATGGAGGGAGGTGCCCCGTCCGTGGGCGCAGGTCCTGAGGTGGTGCCGCCGGAGACATCGCTCTCCTGAGGCCCTTGGCAGAGCAGCTACTTCTTCTTCTTGGGGACAAGCTCAGGAGGGTAGACGGCACCTTCATTGTCCGGGTCTTCGGCCGCCGCAACCTGGTAGGCACGCTTGAGAGAGCAGACCGCATCCTTTCCTCGCAAGCGACCGTGATGACGCTGCAGCTCCCTGGCATCTTGAGGTCGTTGTAACCATGATGAGTCATAGCCATGAACTTGGCCAGGGCCGGGTACCCGAGGATGGTGTTGTACAGAAGGCGTATGTCGGCGATGTCGAAGTCGATGAGCTCAGTGCGGTAGTTGTCGCGCTTGCCGAAGGTGACAGGGAGGCGGATTTGCCCGACCGGGGTGGTGGAGCCGTCGTTCACTCCTAAGAAGGGCTTGGTTGGCTGCAGCTGATCATATGGCACCTGGAGGCGGTCGAACGTTCCAACGGAAAGGACGTTGAGCCCCGCACCATCGTTGATGAGGGTCTTGGTGCCAAGTACATTTCTGATGATGGGCGAGCAGAGCATCCAGAGGGCACCCGCAGTTGCCGCGCCCTTGAGCTGGCCGGACAAGCTGAAGGTGATGGTGTACTTGGACCACCTGACCGGGCACGTGGCTTCGAGTCTGGGGAGGGCCGCATTCACCTCACGAGTGAACTGCTTGAAGATGCGTTGGGAGGCTCGGGCCTGAGCGCCACCCAAGATGCAGGCGATGGTTCAAGGCTCCTGGAAGCCCCCTGCCCCCTTGTCCTGGTGGTGGTGGTCGTTCCTCCTTGGTGGTGGCGGCAGCGGAGGGAGGCCGGCGTTTCCCTGAGGACGGTTCTCATGAGGCTGGTCCCTCCAGGCACGCTCGCGAGGTTGATCCTGCCAGCGGTCCTCAAGAGGTCAGTCACACCACTCCTGGCGGGGGCCGCGGTCGTCCCAGCGTCCTCCACTTCTGCCTCCTCCGCGGGCGTAGCATCGGTCGTTGCGCTTGGGGCGTCGACCGAAGCACCCATCGCGGATGGCCCTGAGCTCCTGACAGTCGTTGGTGTTGTGGCTATGTACGTTGTGGAAGGCGTAGAACGGGCGGTTGGTCTTGGATGACTCTGGGTGGTCGCAGCCGCGCTTCATCTCTGGTTCCACCGCGAGCACGACAGTCCCCTTGCGCTTCACGTCCTTGGTCTTGACCTTCTTGTCTTCTGGGTCGGCAGCTGGAAGCTAGAGCAGGGAGAGGCGTCCCTCCTCAGCTCTCGCGCACTTGGTTACCATGTTGGACATCTCCAGGGCCGTGCACAGGTCCTCGTGTATGGCGAGCTCTTCCTTCATCTTGACATCGCGAATGCCATCGGAGAATGCTAAGATGATGGCCTCATTCATCACCTTGGGAATCTTGAGGCAGACGCTGTTGAAATGCTGGACGTACCTCTGCAGGGTCTCCTCAGGTTGCTGCTTGATGTGCTGTGGGTCCCCCGCGGCAGGCGGGCGGTCGCGAGTTCCCTCGAAGTTGGCGACAAAACCCTCGCGCATATCGCCCCAGGAGGAGATCGATCCTGCGGGCAGGTTCAGGAGCCACGAGCGCGCGCCGTCTTTGAGAGTCATGGGAAACCAATTCGCCATCACCTTCTCATCGCCGTTGGCCGCCTCGATGCTCAGCTAGTAGAGCTGCAAGAACTCCACAGGGTCGGGGGTGCCGTTGTAGCGCGGAGGCAGGTCGGGCTTGAACTTGTCGAGCCAGACAACGTTGCGCAGCTCGGAAGTGAAGGCGCGGCAGCCTGCTGTGGTCACTGGAGCCCGTCGAGGAGGTGGAGCCTGGTCTTGGTGCCCTTGCGCTGCCACCGCAGGTGGCGCGCGATCTTGCCGTGGTGGTGCTGGGAGTGCAGGAGCATCTTCTTGCGGCCGCGGGATTTCCTGGCAGCTTCCTTCTTCACGCGCGGGCGCCCTGCACGGTTGGTCGCGCCGCGGGGCCGCGCGTTTTGGTGCGAGGGGGACGTCTTGATGTGGAGTTGGCAGAGGTGCTCCATGGGCTACATCGCCCGCTGGAGGAGGCGGACGAGGCAGCGAAAGGGATGGTGCAGGAGAGCCCCTGGCGGCGCTAACGAGCTCGACGATGCGGTCCAACCAGTCTCCATAGAGGTCGTCGACGGGGCAGTAGCGCAGGAGCTCGCGCACCATGAGCAACGCAGCCTACGCATCTGCAAGTCCGCGACAAGCATGGGAGGAGAAGCCGGCCGGAGTTAGCGAAGGGGTGGCGGTGCATCCGTCCCGCCGCACGGAGGAGTGTAGCGATGAAGCTTGCTGCTCGTTCCCCGCTGGGCTGGTGGCGGCGCTGGCAGCGGGTGATGGAGAGCGACGGGGAGGCCCGCCGACGGGAGCCGTCTGAGTGACGTGAGTGTTGAGAGCGGCTCGGCGCTCAGCACCGGCTCGACGAGCGTCAGCCATGGAAGTGGTGGAGCAGAGGTACGTCGATTGGCGGAAGAGAGGTTTCCGTGCACCCCTACCTGGCGCGCCAAATGTCGGATCACGGGCTCCGGCAAACCCTTGAGAGGTTCGAACTCTGGGGTGCACACGAAGAACACTCTGTCCCCAACTCGCATGCTCAAGGATCCCACGGCCTAGCTCGACGAACCCGAAGAACAAGAGACACAAGGGTTTATACTGCTTCGGGACACCTTGCGGTGTAATACCCTACTCTAGTGTGTGGTGGATTGCCCCAAGGGGATGATGATGAACTAGTACAGTGGATGAACAACCTCAGGAGGTGAGGTGTTCTTGTGCTCGATGAGCTGGTGAGTGTGAGGGTGATCTGAATGATCTCCCCCCCTCGTTGCGGTGGTGGCTAGGTCCTATTTATAGTGGCCTTGGTCCTCTTCCCAAATGTTTAGGCGGGAAGGGATTCCACAACGACCAAGTTTGAAGGGGGACAACAAGTACAAGCTATCCAAAAAAAAAGGTGGTCTTCACCTGTCAAAGGCTCTGGTGGTGACGTTGCCGTGGGCTCCACGGTGACCTCCGTCCTGCCGTCCTGCTGGTCTTGGTCTTGGTGCTAAAGAGGAAACTGGTACACTGCACCAGCCGGCGCCCGCCTGGCCTTGGTTTTCATGGCTGACGTCACGCGATCCTCACGAGGTGCCCCTTGCATAGATATCTCCGCTCCTCGGGAGCCAGCCTAGTGAGGCCACCCCCACGGAGGTCTTTGTGTCATCCGCCTCGCGAGGCTTGGCCCCTCACGGGGTCCTACGTTGTTGATGCTGAAGCTGGTCCGTACCGGGCTGCTACCTCTTGAGCAGTGCGTTGGTTTTCCCTTGAAGAGGAAAGGGTGATGCATCAAAGTAGCGTAAGTATTTCCCTCAGTTTTTGAGAACCAAGGTATCAATCCAGTAGGAGGCCACATGCAAGTCCCTCGTACCTACACAAACAAATATGAACCTTGCAACCAATGTGATAAAGGGGTTGTCAATCCCTTCACGGCAACTTGCAAAAGTGAGATCTGATAGAGATGATAAGATAATATTTTTGGTATTTTTATGATAAAGACTAAAAGTAAAGAAAGAAAAATAAATGGTGAAAGAAATAGCTTGTTGACGAGAGATTGATATGATGGAAGATAGACCCAGGGGCCATAGGTTTCACTAGTGGCTTCTCTCAAGATAACATAAGTATTACGGTGGGTGAAAAAATTACTGTCGAGAAATTGATAGAAAAGTGCATAATTATGAGAATATCTAGGCATGATCATGTATATAGTCATCACGTCCGTGACAAGTAGAACGACACCTGCCTGCATCTACTTCTATTACTAAACACATCGACCGCTATCCAACATGCATCTAGAGTATTAATATCATAAGAACAAAGTAACACATTAGGTAAGATGACATGATGTAGAGGGATAAACTCATGCAATATGATATAAACCCCATCTTTTTATCCTCGATGGCAACAATACAATACGTGTCGTTTCCCCTACTCTCACTGGAATCGAGCACCTCATGACTGAACCCAAAGCTAAGGATTCTCCCATTGCAAGAAAGATCAATATAGTAGGCCAAACCAAACTGATAATTCGAAGAGACTTGCAAAGATAAACAATCATACATAAAAGAATTCAGAGACGGTTCAAATAGTGTTCATAGATAATCTTGATCATAAACCCACAGTTCATCGGATCTCGACAAACACACCACAAAAAGAGTTACATCAAATAGATCTCCAAGAAGATCAAGGAGATCTTTGTATTGAGATCCAAAGAGAGAGAGAAGAAGCCATCTAGCTAATAACTATGGACCCGAAGGTCTGTGGTAAACTACTCACACATCATCGGAGAGGCTATGGTGTTGATGTAGAAGCCCTCCGTCATCGATGCCCCCTTCGACAGAGCGCAGGAAAAGGCCCCAAGATGGGATCTCAAGGGTACAGAAGGTTGCGGCGGTGGAATTAGGTTTTCGTGGTGCTCCTCGATGGTTTGGGGGTACGTCGGTATATATAGGAGGAAGAAGTAGGTCGGTGGAGCCATAAGGGGCCCACGAGGGTGGAGGGCGCGCCCCTGCCTCGTGGCCTCCTCGTTGATTGCTTGATATCCACTCCAAGTCCTCTGGATCACGTTTGTTCCAAAAATCACGCTCCCGTAGGTTTTATTCCGTTTGGACTCCGTTTGATATTCCTTTTCTGCGAAACACTGAAATAGGCAAAGAAACAACAATTGCACTGGGACTTAGGTTAATAGGTTAGTCCCAAAAATAATATAAAAGTGTATAAATAATCCCATTAAACATCCAAAACAGAATATATAATAGCATGGAGCAATAAAAAAATATAGATATGTTGGAGACGTATCAAGCATCCCCAAGCTTAATTCCTGCTCGTCCTCGAGTAGGTAAATAATAAAAACAGAATTTTTGATGTGGAATGCTACTTAGCATATTCTTCAATGTAATTTTATTTATTGTGGCATGAATGTTCAGATCCAAAAGATTCAAGATAAAAGTTTAATATTGACATAAAAATAATAATACTTCAAGCATACTAACAAAGGAATTATGTCTTCTCAAAATAACATGGCCAAAGAAAGTTCATCCCTACACAATCATATAGTTTGGTCATGCTTGATTTTCGTCACACAAGATGCCCTCATCTTGCATAGTCCCGATGACAAGCCAAGCAATTGTTTCATACTTTAGTAATCTCAGACTTTTTTCGACTTTCACGCAATACATGAGCGTGAGCCATGGATATAGCACTATGGGTGGAATAGAATATGATGATGGGGGTTGTGTGGAGAAGACAAAAGGAGAAAGTCTCACATTGACGCGGCTAATCAACGGGCTAGGGAGATGCCCATTAATTGATTATAATGCAAGGAGTAGGGATTGCCATGAAATGGATGCACTAGAGCTATAAATGTATGAAAGCTCAACAAAAGAAACTAAGTGGGCGTGCATCCAACTTGCTTGCTCATGAAGACCTAGGGTATTTGAGGAAGCCCATCGTTGGAATATACAAGCCAAGTTCTATAATGAAAAATTCCCACTAATATATGAAAGTGACAAACCAAGAGACTCTCTATCATAAAGATCATGGTGCTACTTTGAAGCACAAGTGTGGAAAAAGGATAGTAGCATTGTCCCTTTTTATTTCTCTCTTTATTTGGGCCTTTTTTGGCCTTTCTCTTATTTTTGGGGACAATGCTCTATTAATGATGATCATCACACTTCGATATGAATTTATCACCTTTATATGGCTCGATATGAATGCCTCCGGCGGTGTACCGGGAAGGGCAATGAATCAAGAGTGACATGTATGAAATAATATGCATGGTGGCTTTGCCACAAATACGATGTCAACTACATGATCATGCAAGGCAATATGCCAATGATGAAGCGTGTTATAATAAACAGAACGGTGGAAAGTTGCGTGGCAATATATCTTGGAATGGCTATGGAAATGCCATAATAGGTACGTATGGTGGCTGTCTTGAGGAAGATATAAGGAGGTTTATGTGTGACAGAGCCTATCGTATCACGGGGTTTGGATGCACCGGCAAAGTTTGCACCAACTCTCAAGGTGAGAAAGGGCAATGCACGGTACCGAAGAGGCTAGCAATGATGGAAGGTTGAGAGTGCGTATAATCCATGGACTCAACATTAGTCATAAAGAACTCAAATACTTATTGCAAAAATCTACAAGTCATCAAAAACCAAGCACTATGCGCATGCTCCTAGGGGGATGGATTGGTAGGAAAAGACCATCGCTCATCCCCGACCGCCACTCAAAAGGATGACAACCAAAGAACACCTCATGTTTCAAATTTGTGACACAACGTTTACCATACGTGCATGCTACAGGACTTGCAAACTTCAACAAGTATTTCTCAAATTCACAACTACTCAATTAGCACAACTTTAATATTACCAACTTTATATCTCAAAACAACTATCAAGTATCAAACTTCTCTTAGTATTCAATGCACTTAAAAGTTTTTATCTTGGATGCCTATCATATTAGGACTAATTTTATAACCAAAGAAAATTACCATGCTGATCTAAAGGACTCTCAAAATAATATAAGTCAAGCATTAGAGATCAATAATTTTTATAAAATATAACCACCACTGTGTTCTAAAAGATATAAGTGAAGCACTAGAGCAAAATTGTTTAGCTCAAAAGATATAAGTGAAGCACATAGAGTATTCTAATAAATTCCGAATAATGTGTGTCTCTCTCAAAAGGTGTGTACATAAAGGATGATTGTGGTGAACTAAAAAGCAAAGACTCAAATC
This sequence comes from Aegilops umbellulata, assembly GCA_032464435.1. NCBI lineage: Eukaryota > Viridiplantae > Streptophyta > Magnoliopsida > Poales > Poaceae > Aegilops > Aegilops umbellulata. Next base: position 474,747,330 of record CP136057.1, on the reverse strand, counting down.
ATACAAGACGCTCCAAGCAAAACACATATCATGTGGTGAATAAAAATATAGCTCCAAGTAAAGTTACCGATGGACGAAGACAAAACAGGGGATGCCTTCCGGGGCATCCCCAAGCTTAGGATTTTTGGGTTGTTCTTAGATTTTACCTTGGGGTGCCTTGGGCATCCCCAAGCTTAGTCTCTTTCCACTCCTTGTTCCATAATCCATAAAATCTTTACCCAAAACTTGAAAACTTCACAACACAAAACTTAACAAAAAATCTCATGAGATCAGTTAGCGAAAGAAAACAAAACACCACTTCAAGGTACTGTAATGAACTCATTCTTTATTTATATTTGTGTTAAACCTACTGTATTCCAACTTCTCTATGGTTTATAAACTCCATTACTAGCCATATATTCATCAAAATAAGCAAACAACATGCGAAAAACAGAATCTGTCAAAAACAGAACAGTCTGTAGTAATCTGTAACTAACGCAAACTTCTGGAACCCCACAAATTCTAAAATAAATTGCTTGACGTGAGGAATTTATCTATTAATCATCTGCAAAAATAATCAACTAAATAGCACTCTCTAGTAAAAAGTTGTAGCTGATCTCGTGAGCGCTAAAGTTTCTGTTTTTACAGCAAGATCGCAAAGACTTTCCCCAAGTCTTCCCAAAGGTTCTACTTGGCACAAACACTAATTAGAACACAAAACCACATCTAAACAGAAGATATATGGATTATTTATTCCTAAAAATAACCAAAAAGCAAAAAAAACGAAAATAAAATTGGGTTGCCTCCCAACAAGCGCTATCGTTTAACGCCCCTAGTTAGGCATAGAGATTTCAATGATGCTCACATGGAAGACAAGAATTGAAGCACAAAGAGAGAATCATAAAATACGTGACAAACACATCTAAGTCTAACATACTTCATATTCATAGGCATCTTATAGGCAAACAAATTATCAAGGCAAGCAAAAACTAGCATATGCAAGGAAGCGGAAAGAAACAATAGCAATCTCAACATATCGAGAGGTAATTTAGTAACATGAAAATTTCTACAACCATATTTTCCTATCTCATAATAGTTACATGTATGATCGTAAGCAAATTCAACAGTATATCTATCACAAAACATATTCTTGACATGATCCACATGTATGCAAAGTTGACACTCTTCCAAAATAGTGGGATTAACATTAACTAAAATCATGACCTCTCCAAACCCACTTTTATCAAAATACCATAAGATTGAACATTCTCCAAATATGTGGGATCTAAAGTTGACACTCTTCCAAACCCACTATCAATATCATATTCATCATGGGGAGTAAGTAAATTTTCAAGATCGTAAGAAGAATCACCCCAATCATGATCATTGCAATAAGTAGTAGTCATAGCAAAACTAGCATCCCCAAGCTTAGGGTTTTGTATATTATTAGCACAATTTACAACAAGAGAATTTATAGTAAAATCATTGCAATCATGCTTTTCATCGAAGGAATTATCAAGTATGGGTGCAATAGCAACGATCTCATGTTTAACATAAGGAACTATAGCAAATCCATGTTTATAAATATTGGCATCATGGACATAAGAATAGCAAGCATCATGTTCATCAAGGGATATTTCAATCAAATCATCGGAATCATCATTATCTATAGATTCATGCATATCACTATTTTCTTTAGAAGCAACGGTCATTCTTTCAATAAATTCTTTGACACAGACATTATGAGCATAGTTTTCATAGCAATATTCTGGTATGTCAAAATTTTCAGATTCGTAAAGAGTAATATCATACTTTTCAATCAAAGAAGCAACTTCATAAGCACCCTTAAAAGCAACAAATTCTTCAATTTGTTCCATACCATAGTAACTATAAACACCCTTTGCATAAGAAGATAAGATTTCATTTTCATTAAACTCACATAGGTAGGGGAGGTGTTTTTTAGGGTTCTTAGAGCAACAAGTAATATCACACATTTCACAAAGATTCCAAGCATAACACAACAATCTGTGTATTTGATCCCATAAGATTCTCCCTTTTCCAGACAAACGGTGACGCACAAAATGAGCATGCTCATCTAAAGATTTCCCATCAACTAGGCTAGTTGGGGTTTCAGCACGAGCGCATAAGGATCAAAGATGATCCAAGTAGAACACTTTAAGTGGATCCATATCAATAGATTTTTAGCAAGCAAAGATGCAAGCAAATAGAAGGCACGTGGAAACACAAACAAAAAGACATACATGAAGAGGGCGAATAAAACGGCAAGGGTGAAGTGGGGGAGAGGAAAATGAGAGGCAAATGGCAAATAATGTAATGCGAGGAATAAGAGTTTGTGACGGGTACTTGGTATCTCTTGACTTGTGCATAGACTCCCTGGCAATGGCGCTAGAAATAGCTCGTTGACAGAAAATCAAATCTTGACTTGACTTGGTGCACACCTCCCCGACAACAATGCCAGAGATCCTTCTTGCTACCTCTTGAGCACTGCGTTGGTTTTCCCTTGAAGAGGAAAGGGTGATGCAGCAAAGTAGCATAAGTATTTCCCTCAGTTTTTGAGAACCAAGGTATCAATCCAGTAGGAGGCCACACGCAAGTCCCTCGTACCTACACAAACAAATAAGAACCTTGCAACCAATGTGATAAAGGGGTTGTCAATCCCTTCACGACCACTTGCAAAAGTGAGATCTGATAGAGATGATAAGATAATATTTTTGGTTTTTCTATGATAAAGACTAAAAGTAAAGAAAGCAAAATAAACGGTGAAAGAAATAGCTTGTTGACGGGAGATTAATATGATGGAAAATAGACCCGGGGGCCATAGGTTTCACTAGTGGCTTCTCTCAAGATAGCATAAGTATTACGGTGGGTGAACAAATTACTGTCGAGCAATTGATAGAAAAGTGCATAATTATGAGAATATCTAGGCATGATCATGTATATAGGCATCACGTCCGCGGCAAGTAAACCGACTCCTGCCTGCATCTACTACTATTACTCCACCCATCAACCGCTATCCAGCATGGATCTATAGTATTAAGTTCATAAGAACAGAGTAACACATTAGGTAAGATGACATGATGTAGAGGGATAAACTCATCCAATATGATATAAACCCCATCTTTTTATCCTCGATGGCAACAATACAATACGTGTCGTTTCCCCTACTGTCACTAGAATCGAGCACCGCATCATTGAACCCAAAGCTAAGCACTTCTCCCACTGCAAGAAAGATCAATCTAGCAGGCCAAACCAAATTGATAATTCGAAGAGACTTGCAAAGATAACCAATCATACATAAAAGAATTCAGAGAAGATTCAAATAGTGTTCATAGATAATTTTGATCATAAACCCACAATTTATCGGATCTTAACAAACACACCGCAAAAAGAGTTACATCGAATAGATCTCCAAGAAGATCGAGGAGAACTTTGTATTGAGATCCAAAGAGAGAGAAGAAGCCATCTAGCTAATAACTATGGACCCAAAGGTCTGTGGTAAACTACTCACACATCATCGGAGAGGCTATGGTGTTGATGTAGAAGCCCTCTGTCATTGATGCCTCCTCCGGCAGAGCACCCGAAAAGGCCCCAAGATGGGATCTCACGGGTACAGAAGGTTGCGGTGGTGGAATTAGGTTTTCGTGGTGCTCCTCGATGGTTTGGGGGTACGTAGGTATATATAGGAGGAAGAAGTAGGTCGGTGGAGCCATGAGGGGCCCACGAGGGTGGAGGGTGCGCCTAGGGGGGTAGGCGCACCCCCTGCCTCGTGGCCTCCTCGTTGATTGCTTGGCGTCCACTCCAAGTCTTGTGGATCATGTTTGTTCCAAAAACCACACTCCCAAAGGTTTCATTCCGTTTGGACTCCTTTTGATATACATTTTCTGCGAAACACTTAAATAGGAAAAAAACAACAATTTGCATTGGGCCTCGGGTTAATAGGTTAGTCCCAAAAATAATATAAAAGTTTATAAATAATCCCATTAAACGTCCAAAACAGAATATATAATAGCATGGAGCAATCAAAAATTATAGATACGTTGGAGACGTATCACGGGTCGTTGGTGAAGCCACGCCGCGGGCCGCAGGTAGGCAAGTCTGGGCACCCTTGTTCTGAGGATGCCGACAATATTGGATCTGAACATATAATCTTCCACCAAATAAACCATATAGTAATCAACTACAAGATGCAATCAACACTACTAGTCACCCACAAGCACCAATCTATAGTTCCGGTAACAAGACTGAACACAAGAGATGAACTAGGGTTTGAGATGAGATGGTGTTGTTGAAGATGTTGATGGAGATTGCCCTCCCCAAGATGGGATAGTTGCTGGTGATGATGAGGACGATGATTTTCCCCTCCGGGAGGGAAGTTCCTCCACCGGAATCGCTCCGCTAGAGGGCAAAAGTGCTCCTGCCCAAGTTCCACCTCGAGGCGGCGGTGCTCCGTACCGAAAGTCCTCTCCTTATTTTTTCTAGGTCAAAATGACCTATATACCAGAAGATGGGCACCGGAGGTAGGCCTGGGTGAGCACAACCCACCAGGGCGTGCCTGGGCTCCCTGGTGCGCCCAGGTGGGTTGTGCCCACCTGGTCAGCCCCCTATGGTAGTTATTTGCTCCAATAATTCTTAAATATTACATAAAAAATCTTCGTGAAGTTTCAGCTTGTTTGGAGTTGTGCAGAATAGGTGGCCTGACGTAGCTTTTCCAGGTCCAGATTTCCAGCTGCCGGAATTCTCCCTCTTGGTGTATACCTTGCCTATTATGAGAGAAAAGGCATTAGAATTACTCCAATAAGCTTTATTATGGATAAAAACATTATAAATAACAGTAAGAAAACATGATGCAAAATGGACGTATCAACTCCACCAAGCTTAGACCTCGCTTGTCCTCAAGCAAAAACCGAAATCGAAAAACATGTCCACATGCTTTGAGAGAGAGGTGCCGAGAAAAACAAAATACGAACATAGAAGCATCATGTTGATTATTATAACAACAACAAAATTAAACATAGGACTTTTATCGTATACTTCTCATGAATAAGTAACAGTTCATCACATAATCGAAGTATGAAGCAAAAACTCTATTAAAAACCAACAAACTATGTTCTCAGCCAACTTTGCAACTGCAATTCATCATCTTTTCAGGAAGGGTCATGTATCGGAGCCTTTAGGCAAGTCCACATACTCAACCATCCTATAGTCTTCTATGATTGCTAACACTCAGCTCATACAAGCGAGCAAAATGTTTCAACCGGACACATAGAAACATAGGGGCTTATTGTTTCGCCTCCCAACATACTCACCTCAAGGGTGATGTCAACAATAATAACTCATGCTATCTATATTCAACTGAACATATGTTCCTAGATATTTCCTCACCACATGATGCTTGCCAAAGGAGAAAAAAATAAAAGGAATAGAAGGAAAACTTTGACTCTTTGCATAAAAGTAAATAAATAAAAGTAAAAGATAGGCCCTTCGCAGAGGGAAGAAGAGGTTGCCATGCGCTTAATTGTTTGTATGCTCAACCCCTTAATGCAAAAGAATGTCACGTTGCATTTCCCCTTGTGATAGCGACCTTTATTATGCAGTCTGTCGCTTTTATTCTTCACAATCACAAGTTCATGCAACGCACAATTTTCTCTTACACTAAATGATCTCACACTTTTAGAAGCAATTTTTATTGCCTTTTTGCACCGATGACAACTTACTTGAGGGATCTTGCTCAATCCCTAGGTAGGTATGGTGGACTCTTGAAAATAAGATTTGGGTTTAAGGATTTTTGGATGCACAAGTAGTATCTCTACTTAGTGCAGAATTTTTGGCTAGCAAAGATAGGGGGCAAGCACCACATGTTGAAGGATCTATGACAATATGACTTCTATGTGAATATAAACAAACATAAACCATTAAGTTGTCTTCCTTGTCCAACGTCAACAATTTTGGCATATAATATTTTGATGAGGGATCACAATCACAAAAGATTTCTAGGATAGTATATTTATGTGTGGATTTTCTCTTCCCTTATTAATTCTTTCATGAGTTGCATCATTGACTAATGCTATGTTTGTCAATCTCTAATAAAATTTTCTACTTATACTTTTCCTTATGTGGTGCCATCACCTACCTAGTATATATTCTTATTGATTTATTTCTTTCCCTTTTATTTATTTGCTTTCTCTTTTCTTTATTTGCAACATGAGAGTAAAGAAAGCAAAAACTCACACTAAACTTTATTATATATCTTGCACACGATTACAAGGATAGATCACTAAGCAAACTCTCAAGGAAGAAAGGATCGAACTAACTTTTATTCATCTAAAGCAAAAAGATCAAACTAAAATAAGTAAAAGCAAAAGATAGCGGGATGATACGATACCGGGGCACCTCCCCCAAGCTTGGCGGAAGCCAAGGGGAGTGGCCATACCCGATACTCAGTTCACCTTTGGTGACGAAGAAGAAGGTGGTGGTGATGAAGAAGAGATCTTGTCCTCGGATTTCCATGGCAGTGGTCCACCATCATAAGAGGAGGAGTGAGTCTCACGGGTCCTGCAACTACCAGCCGAACTCATACCTTCAAACCTCGCCTCATATTCAAAGACTTGGTTTTGGAGATCATAGATCTGGCTTTGGAGGAAGTTGATTTGCTCGTTGAGGGTGAAGACGATGTCCTTCATGGGCTTGCCATCCACCTTGAGATCACGGGAGAGGTTTGTGATCATAAGGTGATTGGCATTTAGCCCACGCTCCACCATCCCTTTGCACCGGAAGATGTTGTCGGATCTCAGGTTCCGGCAAAACCCTCAAGGTTCGAACACTGGGGTGCGCACGAATGTCACAGCCCTAGAGTTTTGCCTGTAACTTGTGGCATTGCATCCATGCATATTTTTCAATTTCAGTTAATCTTGAAATGGGGATGACAGAACCCCAGCACCTCCCGTGAAACCAACTAGGGTTTACTAAAAGTTGGTTTCAATGAACCCAAAATGCCTTCACAAAATGTTCATCATTTCTGGTTTGGGCTAAAACCCCTGGAAAAAATGGTGCACACTTTTCTAGGACATTCTGGATTTTTGAATTAAATCATAAGTATTTGAATTTGGACATTTATATTCTATAAAATATTTTAAATGTCCAAATATCCTAAACTGAAATGTTCCATGTTGGATATATTCCAAACACTGGCCATGAGCAGTTTGGTGATTTTTGAGTGTGCCTAAGTATCTTTAATAAAGCCAAACACAATTACAGAAAATAGAAAAGAGAAATAAAAATAGGAAAGAACAGAGTCTCACCTGGGGCTTACCTGGCGCCCACCAACCGGCCCAGCACCCTAGCTGGCCGGCCCAGCCTAGCAGGCCCAGGTGCCAGTCGTCCCAACCTCCTGCCAGTGGGCAGGAGGGCGCATGCCGTCGCGCGCTGGCCACGCGCCGGGCCACCTCCTGCTTCCGCCGTTTCCTCGACGCCCTGGGGGCGCCACGCAGACCCTTGGACCCCCCTCGACCGATCCCTCTCTCCCTGCCTCGTCTCTCTCCCTCTCTCTTCCGAACCCGAGTGCAGCCGTCGCCGCCGACGAGCATCGCCGTGGCCACAGCCACTGCCCCGCCTCGTTGTTGCACCCAGAGGCTCCGCCTCGACCCTCTCTTCCTCTTCACCGAGCCACGAGGTCCCGGACGCACTGCAACGCCACGACCCTCGTCGTTTCCATCGCCGGCCGCCGAAGATCCCCCTCGCTACCTCGATCGCTCCAGCTCTTCCCCGACCTCGCTGACCAGCTCGTCGAGACCATTGTGAGCTACTGCCCGTCCTCTCCCTCTCCGTTCTCTCTCTCGTGCATCGTACACACCGCACCGAGCTCACCCGCACCCGCCGCCACCTGTGCTCACCGCCGCGTGACTCCAGCCACGCAACGGCTCAGCCGTCACGTCTATCTTGCTCACCGCGCCACGTAGAGCACGTAGGAGCTAACCCCATGCCGCCACGCCCGTCGTAGCGACGACCCCGAGCTCACCCGAGCTCCGACAGCCACAGAAGTCGTCGCCGGCGATGTTTCCGGCCACCCCCGGTCCAACCACCACCACCACTGGATGCGGGGGAGCGCCCGCATCACGTAGATGGCCTCCGCTGTACTTTTGGTCGCCGGAGCACGAATCCCGCGTTGCCCCGCCGCGTCTGGTCATCGCCGGCGGCTAAACGCCGGCGAGTTTGACCCCATTTGACCATGTTTGACCCCGTGTAGGCCCAGGTTGACTTTCCCCCTGAGTCCATGACAAGTGGGGCCGGCCTGTTAATTAGGTTAAGGTTAGTGTTAACTAAATATTAGTTAGACTAATGACCTGACACGCGGGACCTACAGGTTAGAGCTGACCTGGACCGTGCCTTTGACCTGTTTACGTCACACTGACGCAATAATTATTTACTGGAATTATTCTTATACAAGAAATTCCAGAAAATAATGCAAACTTCTAAAAATCAGATAAAATCAACCGCAACTCCAAATGGAACAAATTATATATGAAAAATGATCAGAAAAATCCAATCTATCCATCTGTACTGGTTTCATGCATGTTAGAGCAACCTAACCTTGCTGTTTAGATGAAACATGATAATGCACTTATATGAGTTCATAGTTTAGGTTTGTATTTGAATCCTTGATTCAAATAAGCTCAAAACCTTCTGGTTGTAGTTGCATTAGCCCAACACACTCATTTTACCATGTCATGATCATGCATCATATTGTGCATTGCATTGATTGTGTTCTTTCTGTATGTTGCCGGTATTTGTCCCCTCTCGATAGACGTGGTTTCGACGATGAGATCGATGACACCGATGAAGAGTTATAATATCTTCAGAAGTGCCAGGCAAGCAAACCCCCTTGTTCATTCCGATACAATCCCACTCTCTCGCTCCTTCTCTCTTTTACTGCATTAGGACAACAACGATTCAACTGTTACATGCTGCAGTAGTTGAACCCCTTTCCTCTGCATGACCTGTCATTGCCACAATAAATAGATGAAACCCACTAGTATGAGTAGGAGTTGTCTGAGCCCTGATGTGCCTACTCATTCATGCTTGTTTGTCATGCCTGCTACTGCTTAGAGTTGAGCGGGTCTGATTCATCGGGGATGCATCAAAGGTGTGTAAACATGTCCTACTGTGTGTGAGCTAAGTGTGTGAACACGATTTGGTAAAGGTAGCGGTGAGAGGCCATGTAGGAGTACATGGTGGGTTGTCTCATTGAAGCCGTCCTCAGGAACTGAGTTCTGTGTTTGTGATCCATGAAACAGCTACTACCATGCATTGGGCCCTGAAATATGACCCCGCTCGACTTCTTAACCACCCTTGTCCTTTGTCCAGGAGTTGCAAGTAGTTTTTGGTGTTTGTAGTATGCTGGGGGCCGCACGCAGCGCTGACCGTAGGGGTGGGTTGTGTTGCGGTAGGCACGTGGCCGGGCTAGCCGGGCGCCTGTTTGGTGTCTCGGAACCCTGTACACATCGTTAGGGGCCGTATGTGGAAACCTCGGCCGGACTCCTTGCGGATGGAACCTGAATAGGCGATAAACCTGGACTAGAGACTTGAGTGTTTAGGTAGGTCGTGGTCTACACCCATGTCGGCTTTCGCTTGAAGTCTGCCGAGCACATGTCGTGTGCAGACGCTAAGTGGTGGAAGCATGTATGAAGAAGTACACCCCTGCAGGGTTAACATCATCTATTCGAATAGCCATGTCCGCGGTAATGGACTTCTGGGTTGCCTATACAGTTCATAAACAAGTGAAAGTGGATACTCTAAAATGTGCAAGATAAGCGTGAGTGCTATGGATGGCCTTCTCGTAGGGAGACGGGAGCGGATCCATAGTGGTGTATTGATATGGTGAATATGTGGACTCGTGTGCGCCACCTCAAAGAGTTACTTGCAGTCGTAGTTTAGGATAGCCACCGAGTCAAAGCTGGCTTGCTGCAGTCAAACTCCACCACCCCCTTTATTGATACTGATGCATATGTAGCTAGTTCTGATATAAGTCTTGCTGGGTACATTTGTACTCATGTTTGCCTATTTTATGTTTTGCAGAGAGACGTCAGTCTCGCTAGTAGTTCCGTGTGGACTTCAACATTTAGCTTGATACCTCAGCTTTGATCTTGTGCCCTCGGCAGGATCTAGTAGATAGTCAGGCTTCTCAGCCTTTTCATTTGTAGATGTTTGTACTCAGACATGTTAAGCTTCCGCATGTTCTTTGACTTGTATGCTCTGAATGTTGGGTCATGAGACCCATGTTTGCAATATCTCGCTCCTCGGAGCCTAATGAATAAATATTTGAGTCGTAGAGTTATGTTGTGATGCCATGTTGTATTTACACATATCGAGCATATTGTGTGTATGATTGAAATGCTTGGTATGTGTGGGATCCGACAATCTAGTTCTTTATCCTTGGCAGCCTCTCTTATGGGGAAATGTAGTCTAGTGCCTTCATGAGCCATAGTAGTCCGCTACAGCTCGGTTCACCGGAGTCCTGCTAGCCGAGCACTACTGCTCAGGGCACTTGAATGGCCGGTATGTGTTTCACTTCGTTCCTGTGTATGTCCCTTCGGGGAAATGTCACGCGGTGACATCCGGAGTCCTGCCTAGCCTGCTACAGCCCGGGTTCCTAGAGTCCTGTTAGCCCAGTGCTACAGCCCGGATTCACACGCTGCTGACTGACATGCTCGATGTGATTCATGTATGCCTGTCCCCATAGGTTAGTGTCGCTTTGGGTTCACGACTAGCCATGTCGGCCCGGGTTCTCTGTCATATGGATGCTAGCGACACTATCATATACGTGAGCCAAAAGGCGCAAACGGTCCCGGGCCAGGTAAGGTGGCACCCGTGGGAATACCGTGTGTGAGGCCGCAAAGTGATATGATGTGTTACATGCTAGATCGATGTGGCTTAGGATCGGGGTCCTGACAACGAAGATCTCCCCCTACCGAATCATGCCCTTGGCCTCGCTACGATCTCTAAGACTAGCTCGACAAACTCGCAACACAAGAGACACAAGATTTATATTGGTTCGGGCCACCGTTGTGGTGTAATACCCTACTCCAGTGTGGTGTGGTGGATTGCCTCTCGGGCTGAGGATGAACAGTACAAGGGGAAGAACAGCCTCTTGAGGTGAGCTGTTCTTGTGCTTGGTGGATGTGTGGATGGTCTGAATCAGCTCAAGCTAAGTTGCCTTCTACTATGGTGGCTAGTCCTATTTATAGAGGCCCTGGTCCTCTCCCCAAATATTGAGCGGGAAGGGAGCCAACAACGACCAATTTGAAAGGGGACAGCTAGTACAAGCTATCCTGACAAAAGCAGTCTTCGCCTGCAAAAGGCTCTGGTGGTGACGCCGCCTTGGGCTCCGTGGTGACCTCCGTCTTGCCGTCCTGCTTGCCTTGGTCTCGTTGCACTGATGTGGAAACCTTTGCTTAATGCCTCGGTACTCTTCGCCTGCGCTTGCCTCCTTAGCACCAAAGAGGAAACAAGGACACTGTGCGCGCTGGCGCCCCCTGGTCTCGATCGTCATGGCTCACGTCACTGGAACCTTGCGAGGTTTGCCTTGCCTTGATCTCTCTGCCCCTCGCGAGCCAGCCTGGTGAGGCCACTCCTGAGGAGGTCTTGCGCCGCCCGCCTCGTGAGGCTTGGCCCCTCGCGAGGGTCTTGGATGCTTGTTGGTGAAGATGGGCCGTACGGGCCCGCTCACAGAGCCACGTTCCTAGAATGCCGACAGTAGCCCCCGGGCCCAAGGCGTGCTCGGGCTTGGCTTCGAGGTGAAGCCAAAGGGCAAGTGCGGAGCGCTGCGGGCCCTAATAGCCTGCGGCCTTGGTCTACGCGTGGCGGTTGATTGGACATGGGCGTCTCCGCTTCCCCACATGCCTCGGAAACTGCCCGACTGTCAAAAGGCTGGCGTAGACAATGGTTGCCTTCACTGCTTCCTTTCACCTTGCTCAGATTCCCTTTCTTGTGCCCCACTTCCAAAATCTCTAGATCTGCTTCCATCCTCTTCCGCATCAGCGACCAATTGCGCCTCGCAAGGTCAAGTCTGCCTTGTCGCCGGCTTGGTACGAGCCAGCTCTCGATGCGCCCAACGTCTCGGAGAAGAACCTCGCCGCCACGCGCTTGCCGACGGCAGGGGGAAGCAATGAGAGGGGGAAGATTGAGCTCTAGGCCGGCTCCGACGTGCCGGAGCCCGAAGGGAGCACCTTCTTCCCCTTCTTCATGAGCAACATCGTCGCAGGGTTGGTTCCCCCCTTATCTGACTTCTTCTATGAGGTCCTTGGCCACTACAGGCTGCAGGCGCTGCATCTTCATCCCAAATCTATCCTTCTCTTGTCGATCTTCATCTACTACTGCGAGGCGTACCTTGGTGTGATGCCGTCTGTGGCTCTGTTGCGCCACTTCTTCTTCCTCAGTATCAACGAGGGTCATACCTCCGGGTGTGCCAATTTCATCGCGGCTGGCAAGTCTAACTCAATCTCGAAGACTGGGAAGAAAGCTGACGGCTTCAGGAGCAAGTGGGCCATGATGGACGCTAAATGCGTCCACCCACGCTTGACGCTGCCAACGGAGATGCCCCAGTCTGACAAGGGGTGGTCTTGGGCGAAGCTCACCGATGAGCGGGCGACGTTGGTGCTGGAGCAGATGAAGACCAACCTGAAGCCGGGCAACGCAAAGGCGACAAAGGTGACAGGGGCCATGCTCCTGAGGGAATTCCTGATGCTGCGCGTAGCCCCGCTTCAGGCCCGTACGCGCCCCTTGTAGGAGCTTGGGGACGAAGAGGACAAGGTTCGCCTGAGCCCGAAGGCCCTGTCCGACGGTGATCTAGCCGTGGTGCTCCGCCTCCTGGTCGGGGACGACCAGGAGTACCCGCCGAGCATCTTCACTCCCTTGTTTCGCCATGAGGACGGGGCGTAGGTCATGGCCTCCAGGCCGACTTTTGACGGGCGCGGGTTGGTGCCGCCGGCTCTTACCGGGGCCCCTGTGGCGCCGGCGTCGGTGGAGCTATCTTCTGATGAGTCCCGCGGGGAGGAAGAGGAGGAGGAGTAACACTCGGAGGTGACACCTGAAGGGACTGGGGAGACCTCCCCCCTGAGCAAAGCTGACATCCTCCGCACCCTTCCTGACGACGACGAGGCTGACGCCCGCCAGGAGAAGGGAGAGGCGCCGACAATCCCGACGAGGGGTCGATCGACGCTGATCTCCCGGGATGCTGCTTCTGTTCTGGTGCCGCCTGGAGCCGCCTCCGGCCCACTTGCTGCTCCTTCTTCTGCTCCTGGGGCTTGTGCGCCTGTGCTCCGGTGTGGGAGGCTATTGGGCTTCAAGCTCAGTAAGAGGAAGGTGGACTACACCACGGTGGACCAGTATGTATTCATGCTCCGACTTGTTCCTGATTATGCTGCAGCTTCTTGATGCTTCGCCGTTGTGCGATTAGGCTAACGCTTGTGGCGAAGAAGAGGAAGAAGGGGGCGGTGGTGCCACCCGAGACCAACCCACCTGCTCCGTCGGCGTCTCCCTCCATGGAGAAAGGCAGCACTGGCGCTCATGTCTCTCCGGCCCGGTCGTCCTCGCGAGTTATGGGGTAGAACCCTCGGGAGGAGTCATCCCCCGTGGCCTCGCGGGCTCCGAAGGCTTCGGCGTCCGGCTCGGCTGCCGGAGCCTCCATGACTCAGGAGCCCCAGTCCCCCAGGCTATGGTGACAATACCTTCTCCTCCGCCTCCTGCTGCGTTGCCGATCCCAAGTCCTTCTGCCTCCCCTGACGTCTTGGAGCGTGCCCTTCTGGAGATGACCCGACTGCGAGAAGATCTCCAAGGCACCGACCCCCTCCTGGTGTCCGGGCGTCTGGAGCTGGTTTCTGGCTGGCTTCGTTATGACGTGTCTGTTCGGGCGGCACTGAGCCAGGCCGTGGCGACCTCTGAGAAGGATAAGCAGGTTGCCGCCCAGGTGGCGGCCACTCGCGAGGCGGTGCTGAAGGACGTCGAGACCGCCAAGAGTTGCTGCCAGGCACTGGAGGCCGAGCTGAAGACCCTGCGCAACGAACACGAAGAGGAAGCCCATGGCCGTCAGGCGGAGGAGGAGAAGATGAAAGCCCAGGAGGACGCCGTCAAGGGTCGCGATGCCGAGATGGAGCAGTTGGCGAAGGAGCAAGCCGTTGAGCGCGGCCGACTGGAGTAGCTAGAACGGAAGGTGAAGGCGGAGCAAGCCGAACTTGATGCGAAGGCGAAGGTTCCGGCTGAGGACCGCGCGGCCTTCATGCTCCTTGAGAGGTCTCGCGTGGTGTTGAAGACGCTCTATGAGAAGGGATTGGAGAGCCGCAGACCATTGACGAGGACGGCCCCGCCCAGCTGCTCCCCTACTTGGTGGAGGCGCTCGAGGAAGTCGTGGACGACATTGATCCCATGGCAGAGGCAGTGGCTCGTGTCCTTTCTTCAGTTGTGCTGACACATGTCTTCAGCCACCTCCACCTTTGCGACCCCACCGCTTGTATTGATGAGCTGCTGGAGCCTGTGGCTAATGAACACTACACAGCCGCCGCCGCAGCCGTGAAAGGTTAGGTGGAGGCCCTGCTAAAGAAGTTCCGCGGCTTTGCTTTCGCGCCTTCGACCGGAGGCGCCGCCACTCCTGCAGCTCCGGCCGGTGGCCAAGACGAAGGCGACGTCATTAAGGGAGGAGCGCCTCTCGCGGGAGCCAGTGGTGTTCAAGGATCACCTGCGGCTCCTTTCCTGTTTTATTTCTGCAACATGCATCATGCCTCGTGGAGGCGTTAGACTTACGTTTGGTATTGTGAGAACAGTATGCCTTGTAATATTTGCTTGAGATTTTGTGATTTTCTCCCTATTTGCTTTACGTGCTACGTCGGCAGGGCCCGACCCCGCGCATACCTCAGCCGCCATTGGATCATCCGGAGACCAGGACGGGACCAAGGGGTGAGGGGCTACGTGACCAGTTAGGCTCCTGAGTCGCGATGCTCAGGAGTACCCCTTGACGTGCAAACAACTGATAGGAAGGAGACGCGAGGGTAGGTTTAGTGTTCTACGTCGGCAGGGCCCGGCCGCGCGCATACCTCAGCCGCCGTTGGGTCATCCGGAGACCAGGATGAGACCAAGGAGTGAGGGGCTACGTGACCAGTTAGGCTCGTGAGTCGCGATGCTCAGGAGTCCCCCTTAATGTGCAAACAACCTTCATACCTTTGCCCTCGCCGAGGCTCGGCTTGGGAGGGACGCACGACGACCAGGTCCGAGAGACCTAGTTGGGTGGCATACGCTTGGGCGTGACCCGAGCGCAGCCCCCGTGCCCAGCCCCCTCGCGCGACTCTCCCGAGGGGAGGTGTTGCGGTGAGGCTAGACACTGAGCTCAAGGGATCCCTGAAGTTGATACGGCCATGGGACCGCCCTCAGTTGTTTATCACCAATGCGGAGCATAGTGCTTCCGCACTTGCACGGGCATAGCCGCTCCTCGGCAGTGTCGAGGGCCAGCACGGAGCATGGTGCTTCCACTGGTACGTGGGAGGGGACTCCCTACCGCGGAGAGCCCCCGGGGTGTGTACAACCCTGCCTTGACACATGTCTTGCATGACAGGGCTAGACGAGGTGTGTCTTGGCACTCGTGAGCCAGCACGGGACTCACGAGGCCCTACCTCAAGGCGGGTTGCGCCTGGTCATGATTCTTGCTCGCTGTGGTGGTCCTGCGAGGTGGTTAGGACTAATCTCCTGAGGTTATCGCGTGAGAAGGCCAAGCACCAATGACCCCAGGAGGTGACGTGAACGGGACCGTCCTGCCAGACAGAGCTCAACCATTTGATTTATCAACGCTGTAGGGACGGGCCCGAGAACAGACGCCGTGCCTAACCCTCACACGCGAAGGGTCCTGAAGAAAGACGATCGGCGGACGGCTCCCGTGGTAGGTGATAATCAAGCAGGTGATAGTCATAGATAGATTAAGCATGGAAAGCAAACTGGCTCAAGTAAACGCAGGGGAGATACATGCCACCGGGTCAGGCCCGAGCGGCTTGGGGATGATGCAGCCCGAGGGGCGCCCCCAGCAAGGTAAGCTAAAGACATAAAAAGGGATACATGCCACAGGGACGGACCCACATGGCCTGGGAATGATGCAGCCCTAAGGGCGCTCCCAGCTAAATGAACTTGGAAAATGTCACCTGATTCTATTGATGAAGGGATGTTGGGGCAGCTGAAGGTACACGGCGAAGGGGTTGCTCCTCACGAGCCACCGGGACCCTGAGCCTCGGGAGGCTCTGGGGGTCCAAGCGGTTCCTTGAGGACCGTCTCCATCTTTGCCAGGACTGCGTGGTGCCTGGCCTCCTGAGCCGCCAGGATGCACCGCAGGTTGCATTGGTAGGCGGATGCCACGCTCGGCAGGCTGAAAGGCATGCAAACGTAGCTGTGGGTGGGCTCTCGCAGCGTCCCATGCGCGATGCCCAGAAGATCTCCTAAGACGCGGCCCTATAGCCCTGGGACGTCGATGCAGACGCGCAGCCCAACATCCTCGCCTGGATGGGGGGGTGCGCCAGGTGAGCGGCGATCACCGCGCATGGCCCTCACATCCTGCAGTTCCCAAGTGGTCTTGATAACGAACTCCTGAGCGCTGGGCACTCCTCGCCCTAGGTCCTCCTAAGGGAGTCGTGCCGCGAAGCACTCCTCCAACTAGTGCCCGAGCTCCTCCCTCGTGATGTTGGCAAGGTCTGAGGTCCTCCAGAAGAGAACCCTCGAGCCCTGCCCAAGAAGGGCGCCGGGCGCGCCTTCCTATGCGATGGAGGGAGGCGCCCCAGGTGCGGGCGTCGATCCAGTCGTGGCGCCGCTTGAGGCGCCGCTTGCATGAGGCCCTGCCTGGAGCAGCTTCTTCTTCTGCTTGGGGATGGCCTCAGGAGGGTACTCGCCCTTGTTGTTAGGGTCGTCGATCGCTGCAGCTTGGAAGGCACGCTTAAGGGAGGACACCGCATCTCTTTCTTCGCATGGGATTGTCATGATTCCGCCACTTCCTGGCATCTTGAGGACATTGTAGCCATGATGGGTCACTGCCATGAACTTGGCCAGGGCTGGGTACCCGAGGATTGCATTGTATGGCAGACGGATGTGGGCGACATCAAAGTCGATGATCTCGGTGCGGTAGTTGTCGCGCTGTCCGAAGGTAACCGGGAGGTGGACCTGCCCTATCGGGGTGGTGGAGCCGTCGGTCACTGCGGAGAAAGGCTTGGTAGGCTGAAGCTGATCGTAGGTGTAACGCCCTCGATGCGGCTATATCTCCCACGTGTCGAAGCATGACTTAGAGGCATAACCGCATTGAAAGCAATGTTGTAAGTGAGGTAATCTTCACACAACCCATGTAATACATAAGGGAAAGAGGTACATAGCTGGCTTACAATCGCCACTTCACACAATACATGAATAAAGCATTACATCATACAGATACAATCAAGGTCCGACTACGGAACCAAAATAAAAGAAGACTACCCCAAATGCTACACAGATCCCCGATCGTCCCGACTGGGCTCCACTACTGATCAACTTAAACAGAACAACACAATGAACAAGATCTTCATCGAGCTCCTCCTTGAGCTCGGGTGCGTCACCTCCACGGTTTCATCGGCACCTGCAAACTGGTTTTGGAAGTATCTGTGAGTCACGGAGACTCAGCAATCTCACACCCGCGAGATCAAGACTATTTAAGCTTATAGGTAGGGTAAAAGGTATGAGGTGGAGCTGCAGCAAGCGATCAGCATATATGGTGGCTAACATACGCAAAAGAGAGCGAGAAGAGAAGGCAAAAGCACGGTCGATGAACTATGATCAAGAAGTGATCCTAGAACAACCTACGTCAAGCATAACTCCAACATCGTGTTCACTTCCCGGACTCCGCCGAGAAGAGACCATCACGGTTACACACACGATTGATGTATTTTAATTAAGATCAACTTCAGGTTTTCTACAACCGGACATTAACAAATTCCCATCTGCCACATAACCGCGGGCACGGCTTTCGAAAGTTCAAACCCTGCAGGGGTGTCCCAACTTAGCCCATGATAAGCTCTAGCGATCAACGAAGGATATTCCTTCTCCCCGGGAAGACCCGATCAGTCTCGGAATCCCAGCTACAAGACTTTTCGACAGTAATAAAACAAGTCCAGCAAAGCCGCCCGATGCGCCGACATCCTGATAGGAGCTGCACATATCTCGTTCTCAGGGCAACACCGGATGAAGTGTCCGTACAACTAAAACCAGACCTCAAGTTTCCTTGAGGTGGCGCTGCAAAGCGCTCTAGTTCGGACCAACACTTAGACAAGCATTGGCCCGGGGGGGGGGGGGGGGCTAAAATAAAGATGACCCTCGGGCTGGCCGACCCAAGGGAAAGGGATAGGTGGTAGACAAATGGTAAAACCAATGTTGGGCCTTGCTGGAAAAGTCTTATTCAAAGCGAACTGTCAAGGGGGTCCCATAAATCACCCGACCGCGTTAGGGGCGCAAAATCCAGGAACATAACACCGATATGGCGGAAACTAGGGCGGCAAGAGTGGAACAAAACACCAGGCATAAGGCCGAGCCTTCCACCCTTTACCAAGTATATAGATGCATTAATTAAATAAGATATATTGTGATATCCCAACAAGTAAACATGTTCCAATCAAGTAACAACATCTCCATGTTCCAACAAGGAACAAACTTCATCTTCACCTACAACTAACAACGCTATAAGAGGGGCTGAGCAAAGTGGTAACATAGCCAAACAACGGTTTGCTAGGACAAGGTGGGTTAGAGGCTTGACATGGCAACATGGGAGGCATGATAAGCAAGTGGTAGGTATCGCAGCATAGGCATAGCAAAAGAGCGAGCAATCTAGCAAGCAAAGATACAAGTGATTTCGAGGGTATGGTCATCTTGCCTGAGATCCCGCTAGGAAGAAGAACGAGTCCATGAAGAAGACAAATGGACGTAGTCGAATGAATCCTCACAAACGTGACGTTATCAGAACAAACCCGAAGAAGCAACACCAGAAAGAAGCAAACAACATAGTAAAACAACCATCACATAAACATGGCATGATATGCGAGATGCGGTATGCAATGCATATGCATGCTTCGGAAGGAAAAATATGAACCAGGAATAATCTTGGCAAACCAAGTATGCCACTGGATAGGTGAGATGATTTCGGTTGAAATCGATATAAAGATCACCGGAATCGGATGCACGGTTTGCAAATGACAAGCAAAACAAGAATGACAAGATTCTGCGATTAACAGCATGATGACACTTAGCATGCAACAGGATGTTAAGCTACTGCACCCAAACATATCAGCAAAGCATATGGCAGTGATCTACTCAAGATGCTTGACAAAAGATGAACACTGAGCTACGGCTAATTCACAAAATATCAGGTTCAAACAAGCATGGCGAAAGTGCAAAAGATAACAGGTTCACAGACTTAGTGAAAATACTAACATGCCAGAATTTAACAACAGGAAGACATGTTTAGAGCAAGGAAACAACAAGCTACAGGAACACAATATAGCAAAGCAAGGCATGGAATGAATCTACTAAAAGCATTGAACAAAAGTCCCTTACTGACCATGAGCCCAAAAGGAACAGAAAATATAATAGCACCCATGTCAATTAAGCAAGTTTCGTTACAGGTTTCAGACTTAGCAGAAAACTGGACATGTCAAAAACAATACATGGCATTTCAAGAATAATGGGTTGCACCACAGCAAAGATGACATGTTTATAGCTCATAACGCATGTAGACAACATGCTCAAAAGAAAACCACACAAAAAGATACAAAAATGACAAATGAGCATGTGCTGAAAACAGACAACAGTTAACATCATATAGCAGTCTTGCAACGATGATTAGCGCATCAATATCACCTCAAACAAGCATGGCACAATGGAACAAAATGAAGAGCACAACCATATGAACATTTCAGTATATTATATGCACAAATCAGAGCAGTATGCATGGAGTTATGACGCCATGAACAGGGGCATAAAATGCATGTATTTAGGGACTTAGCAGTTTTCAGGGAAAAATATGTGAGCGCTAGATAGCTAAAATGTGCACAGGGCGGGGTTTAGGTGGGCTCACCCATGGGCTAAGCCCAGGTCGGCGGGGCAGTGGATCGGGCCGGTTGGGCCACGGGGCCGGACGCGGGCCCACGTTAGGAGGGGGTTCGAGGCGCGGGCGGCCTCCTCGATCCCGAGCGGTCGAGGCCATGGCGGCGCCGGCGGGGAACAACTCCGGCGAGGGCAGGCGTGGGGAGGCCGGGAGTGGCACACAGGGGTCGGATCCGGCGGATCTGGTCGGCTCCGGGCTGGATCCGGCCGGAGGAGGCACGGCGGCGAGCTTCACGGGGCGGCGAAGTACCTGCAGAGAGAGAGAGAGAGAGATGTGAGAGAGAGAGAGAGAGAAGAGGAAGGAGGCGGGGTCACGAGCAGGGGAGGCGGCACCTGGGGTCGACGGCGGCGACCGGGGCTCGCTGAGAGGCGGCGGGCTCCCGGGCGGCGACGCGGACAGACGGACGCCGGCGCGCTCGGGCGCCTACGGCGGAACACGGGAGCGAGGGCGGCGGGCTGGCGGTGGCTTCGCGCGGGCTCGTCCGGGCCCAGATCTGGCCCGGGGCGGGCCTGTGATGGGCTCCGGCAGGCCCCGCGGGAGGAGGAGGGAGGCAGGGGCGACGTGGCGCACGGGTAGTGGCCACGGGCGGCGGCGCGGTGGCGGCGCAGCCAATGGCTACGCGCCAAGTGGCGGAGGCGAGGTGGCTGGCGCGGATTTGGAGGTGGAGGGCGGCGGCTGCGAGGTGGAGGTGGCGGCTGCGGTTTGGGAGCTTGGATCCCGTGGGGAAGGTAGGTGGAGGCCAAAATTGGCATGAGGGGGTCTATATATAGCAAATGAGGCTAGGGTTTGAGGTTTAGGGGGTTTAGGAGCGTTACGGAGCCTCCGATCGCGATCTGACGGTCCGGAGCGGAGGGGAAGTTTAGGTGGGCTGCAGGTGGATTGTGAAGAGAGGTTGGGCTGAGAAGAGGGGGAAGGAGTGCAGCCCGACAAGGGTTTTCGGAGACCGAAAACGTCCGACAGATAAACCGGCCGCGATGCCGCTATAAGTTTAACGGTTGGGCAGTCAAACGGACTCCGAATGCGATGAAACTTGACAGGCGCTCTGTCTACACTATAATTAGACCGCATGCCAAGTTTCAACCCATTCCGTGAACATTTTTCGGCCACTCACGAATCGAGGTAAAAGGGGGTGTCGGGGAGCATAGGAGTGCCGGATTGCAAAACGGACAACGGAAAAAATGCTCGGATGCAAGAGACGAACACGTATGCAAATGCGATGCACATGATGACATGATATGAAATGCAGATGATGACATGGCAAAGTGCAACACACAAGCACATGACATGGCAACGACGGCGAATAACTGGCGGACACCTGGCGCATCGAATCCGGGGCGTTACAACACTCCACCACTACGAGAGGATCTCGTCCCAAGACCTAGGATGGCACCGGAGGGGAAAACTGAAGAGAAAGGGAAGAGGTAAAACTAAGTTGCTTCTTTGACAAAAGAGTGAAACCATGAACCTTGAGAGGTTGAGCAAACTAAAAGAAAGAAAACAATAGAGATGAACGAAATGAAAACACTCCCAAGGAATAACACATTCGGGCAGCACTCCGGTAGTAAAGAGATGAAAGCTTGATAAGATGATACGATATTGAAGAGATGATTCAACACTCCGGTTGAAAATGGAGGAATAGAATTTGAACTTGGCAAAATGAAAGCACTTGGAAGAGACTTCGGTTAAAAGAGGAACGATAGACACAACACTCCGGTTAAATCGATAAGCAAGCAAAAGGACATGATCTTGCCAAAACAAGATGATGGGTCGAAGAGAGCACATCACAATGCCTCCGGAAGAAAAATAGAAGATAGATCATTGGAATGAAGGAATGGAGAAGAAAATGACAACTTGTACCACAAATGAGTTTGGAAAGCACCTTTAAAAGAAGTATAGAACGGAGTTGTTGGAAAACCAACAACGAAAAGAATAACCTTGTAGTGGACTTATGGAAACATACCAACATTACGAGGTGACAAACAGCCACTAAAAGAAGCCATTGATTTGAGTGAGAGCACCAAGGCGATGAAAAACTTCTTTCACCAAGAGGATAGGAGAAAACTTGGATCATTGATAAGCACCATAATAGCAACATTCCTTAGGGAAAGCTTTAGGTGAAATATAACCCAAGATAAATCCAATGAAGAGATTGATGGATTTAAAATACCTCATTCTTGACAACATGTGAGTCATGAGACGTGAACTCCAATTATCAAGAATGACATAATACCACCTCGAATGATATGGTTGAAAGGATTGCACTTTAAAATGCAAGATAAAGAATACTTGAGCTGCTCTGAAAAGAATCTCGATGAACACTTTGAGAAGGAATTAAATCCTTTGTGAATCATCATGTAGCCTCCATAAAGAACTCCGGTAATAAAAGGATGTTCAGATGAAATGAAGGATGAAAAGAATAAGGTTGAAGCTTTGCAATGATTAGATGGATCTCCGTGGTGATATAATTGCGAGAGCTTGGAACTCCAAGGAAGATAAGGTGAAACAATTGAAATCAAGAATTTATTCATCATGAACAAACTCCGAAAGGAGGAATTAATCACTTGGATGAAACAAGAACAAGAATTATGTTATGCGCATCCTTCACCAATTAAATTGATGACAAGCAATGGACTTGGCATACCACTTATTCTCATAGAAAGGATTAAGATAGATATAGCGTAAACTTGAGAAAAGTCTTTAACGAGCCACCGGTAGGATTTAACCAACGAATAAATCGATATGAGAACATAGGAATAGGAGTCTTGAACAAACCACCATAAGAATTGAAAATGAACGAAGATACCTGAGAGAATTTAGATACAAGTGAACGCAGAGGTCCCGAGCTGATTAGAGAATACTTGAATGATGCACCGGTAAGATTTGGAGAACGAGAGCTGAAAGCTGAGAACGAATAATATTGAGATAATGGCTCCGGAGAATCAAACTGAAAAGACTCCTGAAATACTCCGGATGGGTGAAAAGAATTCTCACAATCAAAAATAGTTATGAGAGGATGGCATCAAGCTAGAACCATGAATCTTGAAGAGAATGGAGCAAGATTTAAGAGAAACTCTTCTTCGGTCTTCAAATGTTGAGAATGATGACGAGAAACACCACCATGAATTGTTGAGGCACTCCGGAATGAAAATTAGAAAGGTTGAACCAACGATGAAAGAATTTGAAAGATCTTGGAGCAAAACAGTTGACTGATGAAAATCCATTCTTACGTCAAACTTTGAAAAGAATTTTAGAAGCTCCGGGAAAATAAGAAGAGTCAGGTAAGATCCTGGGAAAAGACCTGTGGGTTAGGGCCCACTCAAAAGAAACACCGTTGAACGATTGCTTGAAAAGAGATATTGCACCGGTTGAATTAAATGGCTTGAGTAAGATATCATCCTCAAAAGAACTTGAGTGAATTGAGAATGGAAAGTTGAATCTTCTGAGATATCTTCAACACTCCGGAACAAATGAATAGCGAGAAGTGGATGATTATGAGGTGCACCGGTATGAGAAGGTATTGAAACGAGGAAAAGATGTGATCACCATCGAAAGATTGCATTGAACACACCGGGGAAGATAAAAGAACAAAGAATGATGAACTTGAAGTTGTAGAGCATCTTCATAGAAAATCACCGGATAAGAACATTGAAAGAAAAGAATGAAGAGACTTCCATCAATAAAAAGGATACTTGATTGAGAAATCTGAGTCCTTGAAGAAAAAGGGTGGGAGGGCGTGAAAACAAAGTCAACTTGGAACGGATGAAGCAAACACCGTTGAGAAGAAATGATAATTGATCTTGCAAATGTTGAAGTGATCGGATCCACTTGAGGAGAAACACACTGGTTGGAAAAGAATTAACATGACAACCTCGATGATCAAGAAGGATTAGTATTCACATAGCAATATGAGAACACCGTTTAGGAAAGGTATGGATCAACACTTGACATTGAAGCAACTCGAATACCACAAATAAAACAAAACAAAGGATTTGGCTTGTAGAATAAGACGGAAACAAACATATGATAGATCCCATATCGTATCATGTGTCTGTTGGAAAGATATTCTAGGAGCTACTTGAATTCCCACTTATAAACTCCCGAAACTTTCTGGTTATGCAATCAGGTGTTGGGGATACAGGGGACACAAAATATATCACCCAAACTAACAATACCTAGATCCAGCTGTATCCATCCTTCAACACATAACCAAGAAACCTTCGGAAATCGTCCACCTCAACCTTCTAAAAGCATCCGTTATACGAGTTATGGCAATACTCCCGCACTCGCCTCAGTACTGGGCTATCAGGGTTATCTCACCAACAACTGTGCAAAAGAGATTTTCGATGTCGGCGTACTAAACTCAGGTATTCTAGAACTGCAACGATAAAATTATGACGACAACACCTCGGAGCTTAACTCCCCAGAACACCTCCACTAAACCCCTGCTGACAGGAGGCACCAAGACAATGTTGTCATCATAAAACCATCGGAACGATTCTAAGATACCCACGTGATCCTAAAATTTTTTTAGTGAAATTTGAGAAGAGAAGAGTCAAAATTCTACGTCAGGAGGCCTCACCAGAGCGACGAAGGGACTGAGGAGTAAAAAGAATTCCTAAACTCTCCGATACATAATTCCTAAATGACTCAAAACTTTTTTCTAGACAGAACTCGCCGCTAAAACGATCAATCAGCGGGGGCTCATAACGTCGGGGAAGGCTCTGATACCAACTTGTAACGCCCTCGATGCGGCTATATCTCCCACGCGTCGAAGCACGACTTAGAGGCATAACCGCATTGAAAGCAATGTTGCAAGTGAGGTAATCTTCACACAACCCATGTAATACATAAGGGAAAGAGGTACATAGCTGGCTTACAATCGCCACTTCACACAATACATGAATAAAGCATTACATCATATAGATACAATCAAGGTCCGACTACGGAACCAAAATAAAAGAAGACTACCCCAAATGATACACAGATCCCCGATCGTCCCGACTGGGCTCCACTACTGATCAACTGAAACGGAACAACACAATGAACAAGATCTTCATCAAGCTCCTCCTTGAGCTCGGGTGCGTCACCTGCACGGTTACATCGACACCTGCAAACTGGTTTTAGAAGTATCTGTGAGTCACGGGGACTCAGCAATCTCACACCCGCGAGATCAAGACTATTTAAGCATATAGGTAGGGTAAAAGATATGAGGTGGAGCTGCAGCAAGCGACTAGCATATATGGTGGCTAACATACGCAAAAGAGAGCGAGAAGAGAAGGCAAAAGCACGGTCGATGAACTATGATCAAGAAGTGATCCTAGAACAACCTACGTCAAGCATAACTCCAACACCGTGTTCACTTCCCGGACTCCGCCGAGAAGAGACCATCACGGTTACACACACGATTGATGTATTTTAATTAAGATCAACTTCAGGTTTTCTACAACCGGACATTAACAAATTCCCATCTGCCACATAACCGCGGGCACGACTTTCGAAAGTTCAAACCCTGCAGGGGTGTCCCAACTTAGCCCATGATAAGCTCTCGCGATCAACAAAGGATATTCCTTATCCCCGGGAAGACCCGATCAGTCTCGGAATCCCGGCTACAAGACTTTTTGACAGTAATAAAACAAGTCCAGCAAAGCCGCCCGATGCGCCGACATCCTGATAGGAGCTGCACATATCTCGTTCTCAGGGCAACACCGGATAAGCTGTCCGTACAACTAAAACCAGACCTCAAGTTTCCTTGAGGTGGCGCTGCAAAGCGCTCTAGTTCAGACCAACACTTAGACAAGCATTGGCCCGGGGGGGGGGGCTAAAATAAAGATGACCCTCGGGCTGGCCGACCCAAGGGAAAGGGATAGGTGGTAGACAAATGGTAAAACCAATGTTGGGCCTTGCTGGAAAAGTCTTATTCAAAGCGAACTGTCAAGGGGGTCCCATAAATCACCCGACCGTGTTAGGGGCGCTAAATCCGGGAACATAACACCGATATGACGGAAACTAGGGCGGCAAGAGTGGAACAAAACACCAGGCATAAGGCCGAGCCTTCCACCCTTTACCAAGTATATAGATGCATTAATTAAATAAGATATATTGTGATATCCCAACAAGTAAACATGTTCCAATCAAGGAACAACATCTCCATGTTCCAACAAGGAACAAACTTTATCTTCACCTGCAACTAACAACGCTATAAGAGGGGCTGAGCAAAGCGGTAACAGAGCCAAACAACGGTTTGCTTGGACAAGGTGGGTTAGAGGCTTGACATGGCAACATGGGAGGCATGATAAGCAAGTGGTAGGTATCGCAGCATAGGCATAGCAAAAGAGCGAGCAATCTATCAAGCAAAGATAGAAGTGATTTCGAGGGTATGGTCATCTTGCCTGAGATCCCGCTAGGAAGAAGAACGAGTCCATGAAGAAGACAAATGGACGTAGTCGAACGAATCCTCACAAATGCGATTTTATCGGAACTAACCCGAAGAAGCAACACCGGAAAGAAGCTAACAACATAGTAAAACAACCATCACATAAACATGGCATGATATGCGAGATGTGGTATGCAATGCATATGCATGCTTCGGAAGGAAAAATATGAACCAGGAATAATCTTGGCAAACCAAGTATGCCACTGGATAGGTGAGATGATTTCGGTTGAAATCGATATAAAGATCACCGGAATCGGATGCACGGTTTGCAAATGACAAGCAAAACAAGAATAACAAGATTCTGCGATTAACAGCATGATGACACTTAGCATGCAACAGGATGTTAAGCTACTGCACCCAAACATATCAGCAAAGCATATGGCAGTGATCTACTCAAGATGCTTGAGAAAATATGAACACTGAGCTACGGCTAATTCACAAAATATCAGGTTCAAACAAGCATGGCGAAAGTGCAAAAGATAACAGGTTCACAGACTTAGTGAAAATACTAACATGCCAGAATTTAACAACAGGAAGGCATGTTTAGAGCAAGGAAACAACAAGCTACAGGAACACAATATAGCAAAGCAAGGCATGGAATGAATCTACTAAAAGCATTGAACAAAAGTCCCTTACTAACCATGAGCCCAAAAGGAACAGAAAATATAATAGCACCCATGTCAATTAAGCAAGTTTCGTTACAGGTTTCAGACTTAGCAGAAAACTGGACATGTCAAAAACAGATAACAAGTAGGCATGTTTACGAGCTCGATGCACTCACTACAGAGCATTGCATGATAAACTAAGCATACATACATCAAGAAGACATGGCATAGAAGCTAGACATGGCAAGAACAACAATATGTCATGCAAGGATCTACTACAACAAGCTTAGCAAAATCGAATAACATGTAATCAATCTAGCAGTAACATTTTATAGCAAAAGTAGAGCTTGACTGACTCAATCTGTGGCACTCCATAAATACAAACAAAGGCATGGATGGATAGAGCAAATCCATATGCTCAAAACACCCTTACTGATCATGCTCAAAAGAGGCATAGATCTCTCTGAATCAACATGAACACATGGCATAAAAATAACAGCAGACAAAGACTTAAGTGAAATTCTAAGTCTTTGAAACAGCAACATCATGAGAGCTACTTTGCAAGCATGAAACAAACAATACATGGCATTTCAAGAATAATGGGTTGCACAACAGAAAAGATGACATGTTATAGCTCATAATGCATGTAGATAACATGCTCAAAAGAAAATCACACAAAAAGATACAAAAATGACAAATGAGCATGTGCTGAAAACAGACAACAGTTAACATCATATAGCAGTCTTGCAACGATGATTAGCGCATCAATATCACCTCAAACAAGCATGGCACAATGGAACGAAATGAAGAGCACAACCAGATGAACATTTCGGTATATTATATGCACAAATCGGAGCAGTATGCATGGAGTTATGACGCCATGAACAGGGGCATAAAATGCATGTATTTAGGGACTTAGCAGTTTTCAGGGAAAAAAATATGTGAGCGCTAGATAGCTAAAATGTGCACAGGGCGGGGTTTAGGTGGGCTCACCCATGGGCTAAGCCCAGGTCGGCGGGGCAGTGGATCGGGCCGGTTGGGCCACGGGGCCGGACGCGGGCCCACGTGAGGAGGGGGTTCGAGGCGCGGGCGGCCTCCTCGATCCCGAGCGGTCGAGGCCATGGCGGCGCCGGCGGGGAACAACTCCGGCGAGGGCAGGCGCGGGGAGGCCGGGAGTGGCACACAGGGGTCGGATCCGGCGGATCTGGTCGGCTCCGGGCTGGATCCGGCCGGAGGAGGCACGGCGGCGAGCTTCACGGGGCGGCGAAGTACCTGCAGAGAGAGAGAGAGATGTGTGAGAGAGAGAGAGAGAGAGAAGAGGAAGGAGGCGGGGTCACGAGCAGGGGAGGCGGCACCTGGGGTCGACGGCGGCGACCGGGGCTCGCTGGGAGGCGGCGGGCTCCCGGGCGGCGACGCGGACAGACGGACGCCGGCGCGCTCGGGCGCCTACGGCGGAACACGGGAGCGAGGGCGGCGGGCTGGCGGTGGCTTCGCGCGGGCTCGTCCGGGCCCAGATCTGGCCCGGGGCGGGCCTGTGATGGGCTCCGGCAGGCCCCGCGGGAGGAGGAGGGAGGCAGGGGCGACGTGGCGCACGGGTAGTGGCCACGGGCGGCGGCGCGGTGGCGGCGCAGCCAATGGCTACGCGCCAAGTGGCGGAGGCGAGGTGGCTGGCGCGGATTTGGAGGTGGAGGGCGGCGGCTGCGAGGTGGAGGTGGCGGCTGCGGTTTGGGAGCTCGGATCCCGAGGGGAAGGTAGGTGGAGGCCAAAATTGGCATGAGGGGGTCTATATATAGAAAATGAGGCTAGGGTTTGAGGTTTAGGGGGTTTAGGAGCGTTACGGAGCCTCCGATCGCGATCTGACGGTCCGGAGCGGAGGGGAAGTTTAGGTGGGCTGCAGGTGGATTGTGAAGAGAGGTTGGGCTGAGAAGAGGGGGAAGGAGTGCAGCCCGACAAGGGTTTTCGGAGACCGAAAACGTCCGACAGATAAACTGCCGCGATGCCGCTATAAGTTTAACGGTTGGGCAGTCAAACGGACTCCGAATGCGATGAAACTTTACAGGCGCTCTGTCTACACTATAATAAGACCGCATGCCAAGTTTCAACCCATTCCGAGAACATTTTTCGGCCACTCACGAATCGAGGTAAAAGGGGGTGCCGGGGAGCATAGGAGTGCCGGATTGGAAAACGGACAACGGGAAAAATGCTCGGATGCAAGAGATGAACACGTATGCAAATGCGATGCACATGATGACACGATATGAAATGCAGACGATGACATGGCAAAGTGCAACACGCAAGCACATGACATGGCAACGGCGGCGAATAACTGGCGGACACCTGGCGCATCGAATCCGGGGCGTTACAGTAGGGCACTTGTGTCGGATTTCGGGTGCCGGCAGACCCTTGAGGTTCGAACACTGGGTTGCGCGCGGAGATCTCTCCCCTACCGTTCTACGTCCGATCCCCTCGCGCGAACTAAGATGAAAATGATGAACAACACAAGGGACACAAGATTTATACTGGTTCGGGCCACCGTTGTGGTGTAATACCCTACTCCAGTGTGTGGTGTGGTGGATTGCCTCGGGGGCTGATGATGATCAGTACAGAGGAAGAACAGCCTCGCGAGAGGTGTTCTTGAGCTAGTGCGGTGAGTTCTACTTGGTCTCCAGATGCCTCTACTCTGTGGTGGCTAGCTCTATTTATAGAGGCCCTGGGCCTCTCCCTGAAATAATTGAGCAGGAAGGGCGCTAACAACTGGCCATTTTGAAGGGGAACATCTAGTACAAGTTATCCTGACCAAAGGTGGTCTTCGGCTGCCAAAAGCTCTAGTGGGGACGCCGTCTTGGGCTCCACGGTGACCTCCGTCCGGCTGTCCGGCCGGTCTTGGTCTCGTTGCACTGGAATGTTAACCTTTGCCTGATGCCTTGGCCTGTGCTTGCCTCCTTTGCACCAAAGGGGAAACAAGGACTCTGCACAGACCAGCGCCCGCCTGGTCTTGATCGTCATGGCTTGCGTCACTGGATCCTCGCGAGGTACCCTTGCATTGATCTCTCTGCCTCCTCGCGAGCCTGCTTGATGAGGCCGCTCCTAAGGAAGCTTCCTATCGTCCACCCCGCGAGACTTGGCCCCTCGCGAGGGTCTTGAGCTTGTGTTGATGAAGATGGGCCGTGCTGGGCCCCCACTTGAGCCACGCCGCAGGCCGCAGGCAGGCAAGTCAAGGGACCCCCGTTCCCATAACGCCGACAGTAGCCCCCGGGCCCAAGGCACGCACGGGCTTGGCCTAGCAAAGAAGCGAAGGGGCAAGCGCGAAGCGCCGCAGGCCCTAACAGCCTGCGACCTTGGGCGCCGCGTGGCGGTTGATTGGACGTGGGCGCCTGCGCTTCCCCACGACGCCTTGTTACGCGCCCGGCTAAGCGGACCCGTAGTTGTACACAGTTGTTCCTCCTTCATTTTCCCGCTCGCCTCCTACCTCTCCTTCTTCCCCGAGCTCCAACCTCCGCCGCCAATTCGGCTCGAGCTCTTCCCCCTCCCCAACACCATGGCGCCGACGAAGAAGGGGAAGGGAAATAAGGCCGCGCCTTCGTCCTGCGCACCTCCGGCAGCGGCTCCCGCTGTCGATCGGTTAATCATACTTAGCCTGGAAGCCTTGGACAAGGTCCAATCCGCCCTTGCTTCCATCTTCAACGAGTGTGGCCGGACCATAGTTTGGCCCGCATCTCGCACCTTTCTTGCTAGGACCGTCACGGAGGTCCGATTCTTCGCCGACGCCCTATGGGCGTGTCTGGTTCCCCCCTTTTCTATTTTCTTCAACGCTGTGCTCTCCCATTATCAGATCCACATGATGCACCTTGGGCCGGAGTCCATTACCCTTTTGGCTGTCTTTGCTTTCGTGTGCGAGGTGATGATAGGCATCCCTCCTTCTGTTGCCTTGTTGAGCCACTTCTTTTCCTTGCACCTGAGCGACCCTACTCAATGCTCGGGGTGTGTGAGTTTCTTTGCCGTGCCGGGGACGGCTGCTTCAGGGATCGACTTCAGCCTTCCTCCTCCTCAGGCCGGGTTCAGAGAGCGGTGGCTGTATGTGGACGTCGGGGTGCCTAGCCCCCTGCTCTCGAACCCGACCTTGCCTGTTGTTCCCAACCCAGGCTGGGGTCATGAACCGCTCGCGAGCCCCGACTCGCTTTTGTCTGGCGCCGCTTCGAAGGTTTGAGGGCGCACAATGTGACAGCTCCCAAGGTGGTGAGGGAGTTCCTTCTGTGCCGCGTTGCTCCTCTCCAGCGCCACTCTCGCCGGATGTGGGACTTTGCGGGACGCGGAGACCGCATGCGGCTTCAGGAGGAGGATTTGGCACCCGAAGTATTGCGGACGGTGCTTCGGGTCTTGACTGGTGATCCTTCCCCGGGTAGCCTACGGAGCGGTGGCGTCCTTCTGTACCTCTGTTCCGGCAGGGCTGATTTCGTGAGGCAGATGCCCAGCTTCGACGAGTGGGGGTTGCGCCCAGCTGGCCTCACTCGGCCACGCGAGAACCCGGTTGCTGTGATAGTTCCCCCGGTCGCCCGCATCGGTTCCTCCTTAGGCGACCGGGTGGGGGAAGAGCCAACTGGAGCCGAGGTGTCCACTGCCGAGGTGGTGGCTCCGCGCGAAGCTTCGGAGACGACGCCTCCTGAGGCCCGCCCCGAGGCGGCGGTTGATGCAGGGTCCAAGTCTTCGGATCCCGAGGCTGGGGCTTCCGAGCCCCCAGCCGTTCTTCACGAGGCGATGCCCCAAGATGCCCATAAAGCTGACTCCTCCGACGCCAACAATCCTGAGGCTTCTCCTTTGTCCGGGCCGACCCCCGTCCCAGGCGCTTGGGTCGGTTTTGCATAGACTTTGAGGCCCTTCGCAAGAGGAAGGAGGCCTCAGGTGGCAGTGACCGCCCTTGTCGCTTGCTGAAGCGCAGGAAGTACTTCGCCATGTACGAGTAAGCCTTCTTCTTTCCTTGCTCATTTGCTCTATTGCCCTTGTTGCTGATTGTGGCTCTTCAGGTCCCATCCCGCTGAATCCGCCGAGTCAACTCGGGAGCCAGCCCCTTCAGCTTCGCCCCCTTTGCTGGCTCCGTGCACGCCGAGCTCAGATGGCACTCTTGTCGCTGGACCGGTTGGCAGAGTGATCTGCTCCACGGGGCACCTCGAGCCTGTTCGCCCGGTGCCCTCTCTTCACGAGCCTTCTTGGGGCGCGCCAGGCTTGCCCCGCGCCTTCCCTCTGATCATAGAAGGTGAATGGCTAAAGTCTGCCCTTGGCTCCTCCTCCGTGAGTGAACTGACGCCTGGCCGGACTCCCGGAGGGGTTTGTTCGGCGATGGATTGGGCGGCAGCCCCCAGCCCCACGCCTGGCGGGGGCCTGTCGTCTCGGGGCCCTCCGCATGCTCCAGTGGAGGAGGGTGATGCGAAAGATGTGCTTGGGCGCGCTCGAGAGCGTCGCGCCCTTCGCGAGGGGTTCCTCCAGGGGGCAGCCGATGCGATGAACCAGGTCGGGGCAGAGCTTGCCGCCGAAGATGCGCACCTTGAGGCCGAAGGCCTGCGCCTCGCTGAGGAGAGGCACAAGTTGAAGGTTGCCATTGCCCTCGCGTGCCACCAACGCGATCGTGACAACGCGGAGGCCGAAGTGTTGCTAGCGGCGTCGCGGGAGGCCTGCTCCCAGGCCGTGGATGAGGCTCGGGAGGCAGACCGGCGATGCAGGGACGCGGAGGAGCGCGTATGGGAGCTTCCAGCCCAGAGGAACTCCCTGGAGCAGCAAGTGGAGCTGCGCCACGCGGCCCTTGGGTCAATGCAGGAGGCCGCCGTCGACCGTGCGGAGCTCCGGAGGCGCGAGGAGGCGCTGACGCTCGAGGCCGCCGAGCGCAGCCTTGACTTGGAGCGGTTGGAGACGAGGGAGCGCCTAGCAGCCTAGGTGGAGGACGACGTGGCGGCGCACGAGGCCCGGATCCAGGAAGAGGTCGACTGCCGCACGGAGGGTGCTCGCTCGGCCCTCGAGCGTGACTACGAGGAGAAGTTGATGCTGATCAGGGCCGAGGCCAAGGGCAGGACAACGGCCATCAAGGCCACGTTGGTTGAAGAGACGTAGCTGTAGGATCGAAAGTATGTCTAGAGGGGGGGTGATTAGACTACTTGACCAAATAAAAACTTAACCTTTTCCCAATTTTAGTTCTTGGCAGATTTTAGCTACTTTAGGACAAGTCAAGCAATCATCACACAATTCAAGCAAGCATGCAAGGAGTATATAGGCAGCGGAAAGTAAAGCATGCAACTTGCAAGAATGTAAAGGGAAGGGTTTGGAGAATTCAAACGCAATTGGAGACACGGATGTTTTTCCTGTGGTTCAGATAGGTGGTGTTATCCTACATCCACGTTGATGGAGACTTCAACCCACGAAGGGTAACGGTTGCGCGAGTCCACGGAGGGCTCGACCCACGAAGGGTCCACGAAGAAGCAACCTTGTCTATCCCACCATGGCCATCGCCCACGAAGGACTTGCCTCACTAGCGGTAGATCTTCACGAAGTAGGCGATCTCCTTGCCCTTACAAACTCCTTGGTTCAACTCCACAATCTTGTCGGAGGCTCCCAAGTGACACCTAGCCAATGTAGGAGACACCACTCTCCAAGAAGTAACAAATGGTGTGTTGATGATGAACTCCTTGCTCTTGTGCTTCAAATGATAGTATCCCTAACACTCAACTCTCTCTCACAGGATTTGGGTTTGGTGGAAAGAAGATTTGAGTGGAAAGCAACTTGGGGAAGGCTAGAGATCAAGATTCATATGGTAGGAATGGAATATCTTGGTCTCAACACATGAGTAGGTGGTTCTCTCTCAGAACATATGAGTTGGAAGTGTAGATGTGTTCTGATGGCTCTCTCCATGAGTGAACAGGAGGTGGAGGGGTATATATAGCCTCCACACAAAATCCAACCGTTACACATAATTTACCAATCTCGGTGGGACCCAATCAACAAACTCGGTCGGACCAAAATAGTAAACCTAGTGACCGTTAGTGATTTTCGGTGGGACTGACATGCAACTCGGTAGGACCGATATGGTTACGGTTAGGGCTTAACGTAATCTCGTTGAGACTGATTATACAAACTCGGTGAGATCGATTTGGTAATAAGCTAACCAGAGAGTTGGTTAGGTAAACTCGGTGGGACCGATTTGCTCTTTCGGTGAGACCGAAAAGTTACAAAAAGGAAACAGAGAGTTTACATTGCAATCTCGATGGGACCGATCCGCTCTTTCGGTGAGACCGAAAAGTTACGAAAAGGAAACAGAGAAATTGCAATCCCATCTCGGTGAGACCGAGACCCCTATCGGTAGAACCGATTTGCTTAGGGTTTGGCAGTGGCTATGACAAATGAAACTCGGTGGCGCCGGATAGGAAGAATCGGTAGGTCTGAGTTTGGCTTTGGGTTTAGGTCAAGAGTGGATATGAGAAAGTAGCTGAGGGTTTTGGAGCATATCATTAAGCACATGAAGCAAAAGGCTCATTAAGCAACACCTCATCCCTCCTTGATAGTATTGGCTTTTCCTATGGACTCAATGTGATCTTGGATCACTAAAATGTAAAATGAAGAGTCTTGAGCTTTTGAGCTTGAGCCAATCCTTTGTCCTTAGCATTTTGAGGGTTCCACTTTCACCATCCATGCCATGCCAATCATTGAGCTTTCCTGAAATAATCATCTTGGAATAGCATTATCTCAATAAGCTATATGTTGTTATGAATTACCAAAACCACCTAGGGATAGTTGCACTTTCAATCTCCCCCTTTTTGGTAATTGATGACAACATATAGATCAAAGCTTTGACAAATGATAATAAGAATGGAATATATCATCGCTTTGAGAAGTATGTGATAAGTAAGAGCTCCCCCTAAATTTGTGCATATTTAAAATTTGCTTTGGACTGCAAATGCACAAGGAGTTAAAATCATGGGTTACTCTTCCATGTCACATACATCTTGGTGGAGCGCTCAAAATGATAAGAATTAAATACATGCACTCATCACCAAGAAAAGTGAATGATCACATAAGATAGATAGGATAATATCAAGCATGCATAAGTGTAGCTTATGATCAAACACATGATCATCAATGTCTCACAAGCATATCGTAGTATCTCAACCAAAAGCAAACAAATTTTGAAAAACCACCGAATAAAGCAAGAGAGAATAAAAGCAACACTCTCTCTCGAAGCCTATGATCTATACATTTTTCTCCCCCTTTGGCAACAAGTTACCAAAAAGTTCCTAGAAAATGCATAGTGCTAGATCGACTCTCAGGATTGATCTTCTGGTGGTGGTGGAGTCTGGATCACTCCAAGGACGAAGGCTTCTGTAGAAGTGGTTGGAGCTGGAGCTGAAGTAGATGCTGGAGCTGGTTGGGCTGGTGCTGTAGCTGGAGCTGAGGTGGTGGCTCTGGTGTCAGGAACTGGCACTGTAGTTGACCTCTAGGCTTGCGGCACTCCGGCAAATGCATTAGTTGTAGTCTTCCCTTTCCTCTCCTGTATGTCATCTTGATGTTGCTCCACTTCAGACTGAATCTCTGTTACTTTGACATCCAAGTCATAGAACTTTTGTTCTACGATTCTCTCTAAGCTCTCCTGATTATGAGTGAGGGTGGCCAGTCCTTTCTCAATCCTCAGTGTGGATGCAATCAAGTAAATAAGATGCTCTTGCTTGGTTTTCAAGAAATACTCAGATGCCTCCTCTTGAGTTGGCATCATGGCAGCTTTCTCCTTCCTTGCCTTCTCCTTCCGTGCTTGAGCATGAGCTGATGATGGTTCATACTTGTTCATGACAACTTGATTATCTTCAAAATCTAGATGGATGGGCAGGTGTTCCTTGTCCAATAAGTATATGCCTGTGCCCATCTTGGAGTTAATCAGCTCTTGGATCTGAGGGGCATATCCACAGCTCCTCTTCTGATCTGCTGCAGTTCTCTTGATTGTTTCTACCATGAGGCTCATGACTTTGAATTTTTGTGGCACATCAAAGATATGAAGCAAGTTGATTGCATGGCCTCTGATCATCTTGTGATCACCTGACTTGGGCAACAGAGTGTGCCTCAGAATCCAATTGATAGTTGGCAACCCTGACAGAAGATAATGTACTGACCCAAACTTGAAAGTATCAAGTGCCTTGTTTGGGATCTCCTTGTACATGTTGGACATAGAGTTGTGGTCCATCTTCTTCTTGGCATATATGTCTAAGTCATCCTCATGCTCCTCTGGGGCATTGATGAGCTGTGCCCACTCTGCAACTGTTGATTGATACCTTGTTCCTTCTGACATCCACACAATCCTTCCATCTAGATAGAAGTGTGCTATGGAGTAGAACTGCATGATAAGCTCTTCATTCCACTTTGTGAGCTTCTGCCAAACAAAGTCAGCTACTCCACAAGCCTTGAAGCTGTCTTGCACTCCAGAATAGTGCTCTTCATTGTCCTTGATGTACTCCCAATCAACTCATCTCATGTCACAAACAATGGGCTTCTTATCAAGCAAAACTGTCTCATAGAAGTCCTGTTGTTCCTTTGTGTGGAACCTGTAGCCAACAGCAGTTCTTCTTCTGGTAGCATATGGATCTTCTGCTCTCCACTTTCTCAGCCTTGAATCTCTTCTGATCTTCATGTCCTCAGCCACAGGATGAGCATCATTGTGGTCTGGGATATTGGGCTTTAACTTCCTGACAACTTGTCCTTCTTCTTCTTCTCCAATGTCAGGCACTGGGGCCTTGTTCTTCTCAGCAGCTGGTATGCTCCTTGTATTCCTTTTTGGAGCTGTCTTGACCTTTGATGCAGCTTTGGGTGCTTCCTTGGTCTTGGAGGCAGTAGCCCCTGATCTTATAGCATCACCCATGAACTTTGGTGCCTTAGGTGCTGGTGCAGCAACCTCTTCTTCTTCATCTTCAGAATCTCTCCTCATAGAAGGTTTGCCAACAACTCTGGCAGTGGTAGTTCTGGCTCTCTTCTTTTTCTTGTCCTGGCCAACTTCTTCCTCTTTAGATTCCATGGTGAACTTTATAGTTTCTTCAAGAACAGCCTTCATAGGCTTGGAGGTAGGAACTCTCATAGCAGGTGCCTTTTTGTGCATTCCTGGCTTGATGGCTGCAGCTGAGCCATATTCCTTCTTGAGCACGACTCTCTTGGAGGTGCCTTCCTCTTCTGCCACATAATCCTCATCCTCTGATTCTGAGGTTCTCTTCTTCCTTTGTCTGGTGGCAGCTTTTGGCAAGTTACTAGGGGTGCTCCTGCTGCCTTCATCGGAAGAACTGGAGGGACTTGTCAGATTCTGGGGTTCCGGCAGACCCTTAAGGTTCGAACTCTGGGGTGCGCGCGGGTATCGTGCCCTCTACCTCTCCGTCTCGTAAGGATCTAACTACTGCAAGAACAACACAAGAGACACAAGGTTTATACTAATTCGGGCCACCATTGTGGTGTAATACCCTACTCTAGTTTGTGGAGGTGGATTGCTTCTTGGGCTGATGAGGAAGAGCGGTACAAGGGGGAACGGCCTTGCGATTGCCTGTTCTTGGCTAGGGGATGAACTGCTGGGGGAGTTTGATCGCCCTTCTCTCTCTCTAGATGCTGGATTCCATCCCTCTACCCTGGGGGTGGCTAGTCCTATTTATAGGCAAAGGCCCTGGGCCTCTTCCCAAATATTGTGCGGGAAGGGCGCCAACAATTGGCCAATTCGAAGGGGAACATCTGGTACACTTATCCTGACTAAAGTTGGTCTTCGCCTGCCAAAGGCCCTGTGGTGACGCCGTCCTGGGCTCCATGGTGACCTCCTTCCCACCATTGGACTGGTCTTGGTCTCCTTGCACCAAAACGGGTGCCTTTGCTTGATCCTCTCGCCTGTGCTTGCCCCCTTTGCACCAAAGAGGAAAGGGAGACGCTGCGCGGGCTGGCGCCCGCCTGGCACCCTTAGTCGTCATGGCTTGCGTCATGGGCACCTCGTGAGGTACCCGCCTTGATCTCTCCGCCTCCTCGCGAGCCAGCCTAAGGAGGCCGTGCTTCAGGAAGCGCCGTGTCATCCGCCACGCGAGGCCTGGCCCCTCGTGAGGGTCTTGAGCCTTGTGCTGATGAAGATGGGCCACGCTGGGCCCCCATTTGAGCCACGCCGCAGGCCGCAGGCAGGCAAGTCTGGGGACCCCCGTTCCCAGAACGCCGACAGTAGCCCCCGGGCCCAAGGCGCGCACGGACTTGGCCGTGCCGAGGGGCGAAAGGGCAAGGGCGAAGCACCGCGGGCCCTAACAGCCTGCGGCCTTGGGCGCCGCGTGGCGGTTTGACAAGACGTGGGCGTCTCCACTTCCCCACGATGCCTTGTCAGCTGCGTGACTTGACTAGTCCCTGCATGCATAGATACGGGTCATTATTACCTGCGATCGTGGTGCTCGTCGGTTGGCCTCCTCCGGCTATAAGTGCGAGGCCGCACAAGCTCCGCCAGTCCATCCCTTCCTGCTTCTCTTCTTCTTCCTCTCCTTCGCCGCCACCGCTCGCATGGCTCCGAAGAGGTTCTCAGCCGCGGAGAAGGGGAAGGCTAGTCGGGCGGGGCCCGACTCCCCTCCGACCAAGCGCGGCCGGGGTCGTCCCCGCAAGCATCCCGTGGTCCCCGCTGTGGCTCCCCGTGGGCACAGGGGTGATTCTCCGCGTGGTGGTCAGCGCTCGGCTGCCATGGGGAGGCAGGCTGTGGTTGCGCGGCCTCCCAGGCCGCGCTTTCGCTCGGCGGAGGTGCTGCCGGAGTTCGTCGTGTGGTCGGCGGACCCGACCAGCACCTGGCTCCAGCTCCCTCGCTTCTTCATCAGCGAGCTGCCGGCCAGCGCCCGGTGCGGCTTCTGGCTCCAGGCTGACGGCTGCTGCAGTAGGGCCTCTTGGGTTTCGCTCGAGGTCTCCCCTTCTGGGAATGGGGCCCTGACCCGCGGCTGGCAAACGTTTGCCCGCGCGCGTGGCCTGGGCGAGCGGTGCACCCTGCACTTCAAGTTTGACGGCGACGGTACCCTCTACGTGAGGGTGTTTGGGGAAGATGGTCGCCGCGCGGGATGCTGCCCTGAGGACGACGATGGAGGGGACAGCGCCCACTCTGCTGGCGGCACCCGAGGCTCCCCAAGCTTCGGCAACTCCTCTTCAGGTGGCTCCTCCAGCGGTGGCCGCAGCCAGCCCCCTCGCCTCGGAGCTTGCTTGGGGGGTGGCTGTTCATCCGCCCGTCGCCGCGCCCCGGTGAAGCGCGAGAGGGAGTCCGCCTGAGCTCCGGAGGCATCCGGTGTCGCCTCAGCAGGCCGATGCGGGGCGGGCCGTGCCGGGCTCGCCCTTTCCTTTTCGTTTTGCTCCCTGTGTAAGATAAGACAGCTGCATGGAGCCCCGTGGGGGCGTGTTGAGAATTATTGCCGTTGTAGCCATTACCTTAATTTTGTTGTTGCGTTTCTCAACTATTTGCCCTTGCGTAGGTAGTTTGCGGCCCCAGCCGGGGGGCGACCGACCCAGGCCCTGTGTGCATGTCGCGGTGCCCGGGGGGCACGGACCAGAGGGGTGCTCCTGTAGAGAGCCCGGGCCGTGAAACCTTTGAGTGGCTAGAGTAGAAACGCTCACGAGGGTGTTCGAGCCTCATCCCTCGCGAGGCCTTCATGAGAGAAAATCAAAACGAGGAGCGAAAATCGACAAACCACAAATCACCAACAGCGACAACTTCGATAAGACTTCAAATGCAAGTAAAACACGTCAAATGCGGAAAGCAAATGAAAAAGCCGCGTCCGGCACCTAATCTAGTCTTCGACGTCTTCTCACCAGCACGGAGCTAAGTGCTGCCACTGGGCGTGGGAGGGAGCCCCAGGGCCTGAGGCCGGCGCTCCTGAGACTCCGGGGTGTGTACAGCCCCACTCATTATTACGTGAGAGTGTCACGGGGCGGCGTGCTTCACAGGCATTGGCCTTCTTCACAGGCTCCGGGCCTTTCTCCTTAGAGGTAACAAGCTTCACAGGCATTCGCCTTCTTCACAAGCTCCGGGCCTTTTCCAAAGGAGACGGTCTTCACAGGCGTTAGCCTTCTTCACAGGCTCAGGGCCTTTTCCAAAAAGAGACGATCTTCACAGGCGTTGGCCTTCTTCACATGCTCAGGGCCTTTTCCAAAAAGAGACGATCTTCACAGGCTCAGGGCCTTTTCCAAAAAGAGACGATCTTCATAGGCGTTCGCCTTCTTCACAGGCTCAGGGCCTTTTCCAAAAAGGGGCGATCTCCACAGGCGTTCGCCTTCTTCACAGGCTCAGGGCCTTTTCCAAAAAGAGGCGATCTTCACAGGCGTTCGCCTTCTTCACAGGCTCAGGGCCTTTTAGGGGTAGAACCTCCGGAGGTGCTGGATGTTCCACGCGTTCTGGATCGGCTCCCCCTCTTGAGTCTCCAAGCGCACGGAGCCAGGCCTGGAAACATGAACAACCTTGAACGGGCCCTCCCACATGGGAGAGAGCTTGTGCAGCCCTTCCCTGGAGAGGACCCGCCTGAGTACGAGGTCTCCTACCTCGAGGGTCCTGGGGCGGATGTTGCGGCAGTGATATCGTCGTAGCGCATGTTGGTACCTTGCCGCTTGCAGCGCGGCTTCCCGGCGGCGTTCCTCCCCCAGCACGAGGTCCATCCCCCGCATGGCGTCCTGCTGCGCCTCGTCGAACGCCAGGACCCGCGCGGAGCGACGCCTGACCTCGTGAGGAAGGACCGCTTCGGCTCCATAGACCAGGAAGAACGGGGTTTCCCCGGTTGGTTTGGTCGCGGTTGTGCGGATGGACCACAGCATGGATTGGAGCTCGTCGTACCAACCCCTGCCGCAGGCCTCCAGCTTCTTCTTGAACGTCCTGGTCTTGAGGCCTCTCAGGACCTCCGCGTTGGCTCGTTCGGCTTGCCCATTGCTTTGCGGGTGTGCCATCGAAGCGTAGCATATCTGCGTTCCAAGGTTAGCACAGTATGTTTTGAAGAGATTACTGGTGAACTGTGAACCGTTGTGTAACGCCCTCGATGCGGCTATATCTCCCACGTGTCGAGGCACGACTTAGAGGCATAACCGCATTGAAAGCAATGTCGCAAGTGAGGTAATCTTCACACAACCCATGTAATACATAAGGGAAAGAGATACATAGTTGGCTTACAGTCGCCACTACACACAATACATAAATAAACATCCGTCATTCAAATCACACTCAGGGTCCGACTACGGTACCAAAATGAAAGAAGACTACCCCAAATGCTACACAGATCCTCGAATCACCCCAACTGGGCTCCACTACTGATCATCAGGAAAAGACACATAGTAACGGCCACGTTCCTCGTCGAAATCCCACGTGAGCTTGGTCGCGTCATCTGCACTAGCATCGTTGGCACCTGCAACTGTTTTGGTAGAATCTATGAGTCACGGGGACTCAGCCATCTCACACCCGCGAGATCAAGACTATTTAAACTTATAGGTAGGAAAGGATATGTGAGGTGGAGCTGCAGCAAGCGACTAGCATATATGGTGGCTAACAACGCAAAAGAGAGCGATGAGAGAAGCAAAGCACGGTCGTGAAGCTAGAAGTGATCAAGAAGTGATCCTAAAACAACCTACGTCAAACATAACTCCAACACCGTGTTCACTTCCCGGACCCCGCCGAGAAGAGACCATCACGGTTACACACGCGGTTGGTGTGTTTTAGTTAAGGTCAACTTCGGGTTTTCTACAACCGGTCATTAACAAATTCTCATCTGCCTGATAACCGCGGGCACGGCTTTCGAAAGATAATACCCTGCAGGGGTGTCCCAACTTAGCCCATTATAAGCTCTCACGGTCAACGAAGGATATTCCTTCTACCGGGAAGACCCGATCAGTCTCGGAATCCCGGACTACAAGACATCTCGGCAGTAATAAAACAAGTCCAGCAAAGCCGGCCGATTGTGCCGACAAATCCTGATAGGAGCTGCACATATCTCGGTCTCAGGGCACATCCGGATAAGCTAAGCGTACAGGAACCAACATATCCCAAGTTGCCAAGGGACGGTCCCGCACGGTGCTCTAGTTTGGACCAGCAATCGAAGGAGAACTGGCCCGGGGGGGGGGTTAAAATAAAGATGACCCTTGAGTCTGTAGAACCCAAGGGAAAAAGGCTTAGGTGGCAAATGGTAAAACCAACGTTGGGCCTTGCTGGAGGAGTCTTATTCAAAGCGAACTATCAAGGGGGTCCCATAAATCACCCAACCATGTGAGGAACGCAAAATCAAGGAACATAACACCGGTATGACGGAAACTAGGGTGGCAAGAGTGGAACAAAACACCAGGCGTAAGGCCGAGCCTTCCACCCTTTAACAAGTATATAGATGCATTAATTAAATAAGAGGTATTGTGATATCCCAACAAGTAAACATGTTCCAACAAGGAACAACAAGTCCATGTTCCAACAAGGAACAAACTTCATCTTCACCTGCAACTAGCAACGCTATAAGAGTGGCTGAGCAAAGTGGTAACATAGCCAATCAACGGTTTGCTAGGACATGGATGGTTAGGGGGCTGACATGGCAATATAGGAGGCATGATATAGCAAGTGGTAGGTATCGCAGCATAGGCATAGCAAAAGAGCGAGCATCTAGCAAGCAAAGATAGAAGTGATTTCGAGGGTATGGTCATCTTGCCTGCAAGGTTCTCAGAGTTGTCGAAAGCTTGGTCCTCGTAAGCGTTCTCAACAGGTTCCTCGTTCACGTAATCGTCTCCCGGCTCTACCCAAAGCAAGAACACAATCAAAGGGGACAAACATAAATCACGATGCAATGCGCAAGCAACATGATGCAAAACATGGCATGTTATGCGACATGTGATAAGCAATGCATATGCGTGCTCCGGAAGGACAAAGATGAACAAGGCATAATCTTGGCAAACCAAGTATTCCACTAGATAGGTGAGGTGATTTCGGTTGAAATCGATATAAAGATCACCGGAATCGGATGCACGGTTTGCAAATGACACGCAAAACAAGAATGACAATAATCTGCCATTAACAGCATGATGCTACTTAGCAAGCGACAAGAAATTAAGCTACTGCACCCAAACATATCAACAAAGCATATGACAGTAATCTACTCAAGATGCTTGACAATAGATGAACACTGAGCTACGGCTATAACGCAACACAACAGGTTCAAACAAGCATGGCAA
Organism: Aegilops umbellulata; assembly: GCA_032464435.1. NCBI lineage: Eukaryota > Viridiplantae > Streptophyta > Magnoliopsida > Poales > Poaceae > Aegilops > Aegilops umbellulata. Next base: position 474,703,967 of record CP136057.1, on the reverse strand, counting down.
AAGTGCAAAAGATAACAGGTTCACAGACTTAGTGAAAATATCAACATGCCAGAAATTAACATCAGGATGGCATGTTTAGAGCAATGAAACAACATGCTACAGGATCAGGACATAGCAAATTAAGGCATGGTATGAATCTACTCGAATCACTTAACAAAAGTCCCTTACTGACCATGAGCCAAAAATGACTGGAATATATGATAACACCCATGTCAATTAAGCAAGTTTCGTTACAGGTTTCAGACTTAGCAGAAAACTGGACATGTCAAAAACAGATAACAAGTAGGCATGTTTACGAGCTCGATGCACTCACTACAGAGCATTTCATGATAAACTAAGCATACATCCATCAATAAGACATGGCATAGAAGCTAGACATGGCAAGAACAACAATATGTCATGGAAGGATCAACTACACCAAGCTTGGCAAAATCGAATAACATGTAATCAATCTAGCAGTAACATTTTATAGCAAAAGTAGAGCTTGACTGACTCAATCTATGGCACTCCATAAATACAAACAAAGGCATGGCTGGATATAGAAAATCCATATGCTCAAAACACCCTTACTGATCATGCTCAAAAGAGGCATAGATCTCTCTGAATCAACATGAACACATGGCATAAAAATAACAGCACACAGGGACTTGGTGAAATTACAGTCTCTGAAATCAGCAACATCAAGTACCCTAGTTTGCATGCTTGTGCTAGTCACCACAGAGGTCACAAAAATACATGGCATAAATCTCTAGAAAGGTAACATGGCATATTACAAAACTCATGTAGGACTCAACTTCATAGGATGCACACATCAATCATGGCAAAAATGACAAAAGTGCATGTTCTGATAAGAATCAAAAACTAACATCACATAGCCCTCTTCCAACAGCATTTCGGGCATCAAGATGACCCCAAATGAAAATGATACAATAGAACGAAATGATGAACTCATCGAGGCGAACAATTTGGCATATTATACGCACGAAATGGAGCAATATACAGCAAGTTATGATGCAATGAACATGCGACATTTATGCAAATATCAAAGGACTTGGAAGAAATCTGGGAGGGGAAAAGTCAACCCGCGGAGCGCGAACCGAGGTTCACCGGGATCTCGCCAGAGTAGCTCCGGGAGGCGGCGGCGAGGTGGATCCGGGACGGATCCGGCCGGATCCGGCGCCGGCGACGGCGGGGCGAGGCGGAGGAGGTGCGGGCGCGCTCGGGACGGCGCGGGCGCGCGGCGGCGGGCGGCGAAGGCGGCGGACGGCGAAGGCGGCGAGCGGCGCGGCGGGGCGTCGGCGGCGGCGGCGAGCGTGAGGCGGCGGGGCGCGCGGGCGTGGTCGGGGCGCAGGCGCGGCCCGGTCGACGCGCGGGAGGGCCGGCCTCGGGCACTGTGGGCCGGTGGCGCGGGAGGAGGAGGAGCGCCACGTGGCGGCTCCCGATTGGCCGGGCGGCGGCGGACGGACACGTCCGCTGCCCGGATTTTTGTCCGGTGGCGGCGGGGGAGGAAAAAGACGAGGTTTAGGGTGGATTGGACCCGGGATTTCGAAGGGGAGGCATATTTATAGGTAGAAGGAGCTAGGGAGCTCCAAATGGAGTGCGGTTTTCGGCCACGCGATCGTGATCGAACGGCGGTGGACATGGGAGTGTCTTAGATGGGTTATTGGGCTGTTTTGGAGGGGTTTTGGGCTGCAACACACACGAGGCCTTTATGGTTACCCGGTTAACCGTTGGAGTACCAAACGACCTCCGATTGACCCGAAACTTGACAGGCGGTCTACCGGTGCTATACCAAGGCCGCTTGACAAACCTCGGTCCATTCCGAGAGTGTTTAATACCCACTCACGAAGAAATGTAAAAGGGGACGCCGGGGAACATAGGAGCGCCGGATTGCAAAACGGACAACGGGGAAAATGCTCGGATTCATGAGACGAACACGTATGCGAATGCGATGCACATGATGACATGATATGAAATGCATGACATGAAAAAATGCAAACTGACGGGAAACCCAACCACGGAGGGAAATATCATATCACATAGCCGAAAATGACAAGAGTTGGATTACAAATATGGCAAGTTACATCGGGGGTGTTACAACACTCCACCACTACGAGAGGATCTCGTCCCGAGATCTAGGACTGAAAGAACTTCGGATACTCGGAACGTAGGTGGTCCTCGCGCTCCTAGGTGGCTTCTCGGTCTGAATGGTGTGACCATTTCACTTTCAGGAATTTGATTGACTTTTTGCGAGTCTTGCGCTCAGTTTCTTCAAGAATAGCAACGGGATGCTCATGATAGGACAAATCTTCTTGAAGATCAATCTTTTCGAAGTTGATGGTGCGCTCAGGCGTCTTGAAGCACTTGCGAAGCTGTGACACGTGGAAGACATCATGCACATTTGCAAAGTTGGAGGGAAGCTCAAGTTGATAGGCGAGATCGCCTCGTTTGCCGATGATCTTGAAAGGACCGACGTATCTAGGGGCAAGTTTCCCCTTGATACCGAAGCGACGAGTTCCTTTCATTGGAGAGACGCGGAGGTAGACATGGTCTCTGATCTCGAATGCCAAATCACGATGTTTGCTATCGTAATAGCTCTTTTGGCGCGACTGCGCGGCTTTGAGGTTCTCACAAATGACCTTGCACATTGCCTCAGCCTCTGAGATCAAATCGTTGCCAAGAAGTTGGCGTTCGCCCGTCTCAGACCAATTGAGAGGAGTACGGCACTTTCTGCCATAGAGAATCTCGAATGGGGCTTTGCCCGAGCTGGCTTCAAAGCTGTTGTTGTAAGAGAACTCAGCATAAGGAAGACAATCCTCCCACTTCATGCCGAAAGAGATAACACAGGCTCTGAGCATATCTTCAAGAATTTGGTTGACATGCTCGACTTGTCCACTAGTTTGAGGGTGGAAAGCTGTGTTGAAGCGAATATTTGTGCCCATGGCCTTCTGAAAAGAATCCCAAAACTTGGAGGTAAAGATGCTGCCACGGTCTGAAGAGATCAATTGTGGAATGCCATGCAAGGAGACAATTCTGGAGGTGTAGAGCTCTGCCAGCTGCGCTGCTGTGATAGACTCTTTGATAGGAAGAAAATGAGCCACTTTGGTGAGCTTGTCGATGACGACGAAGATAGCATCATTTCCATGCTTGGACTTAGGAAATCCAGTCACGAAGTCCATTTCAATATGATCAAACTTCCATTCCGGAATAGCAAGAGGTCGGAGAAGACCAGCTGGTCGTTGGTGTTCTGCTTTCACCCTTCTGCAGACATCACATTCATTCACGAATTGAGCAATCTCTCGCTTCATTCGAGTCCACCAATACGACTGCTTGAGGTCATGGTACATCTTCGTACTTCCAGGATGAATTGACAGAAGAGAGTTGTGCGCTTCGTTCATAATGACATTACGAAGATCACCCTTTGGAACCACAATCCGGCCCTCGAAGAAAAGAGTGTCTCTGTCATCAACTCGATAGCACTTGTATTTGGAAATGCCCTTGTCAATGCCACGTTTCACCTTCTTCACCATGGTATCCAACAGTTGTGCCTCACGAATTTGATCTTCCAAAGTAGGAGAGACGAAGAGGTTTGCAAGAAAACCTTGAGGAACAACTTGGAGGTTCAACTTGCGGAAAGCTTCACAAAGATCCGGTTGAAAGGGCTTGAGGATTAAGCTGTTGCACTAAGCCTTCCTGCTCAATGCGTTTGCAATCACATTAGCCTTGCCTGGAGTAAATTCAATACTCGGATTATACTCTTGAATCATTTCGACCCATCGAGTTTGCCTGAGGTTGAGGTGGGGCTGGGTGAAGATGTACTTGAGACTCTTGTGATCGGTGAATATGTCCACTTTCCTTCCCAACAGGAGATGTCTCCATGTTATTAGTGCGTGGACAACTGCCGCCAACTCAAGATCGTGAGTGGGGTAGTTCTTTTCGTTGGGCTTCTCTGACGAGAGGTATAGGCCACAACCTTCTTCTCTTGCATTAAGATGGCACCGAGGCCTTGAAGAGAAGCATCACAGAAAACTTCATAAGGCTTGGATTCGTCAGGAAGAGTCAAAACTGGAGCAGTGACGAGTTTCTCTTTGATAGTGTTGAAAGCAACATCACACTCAGGAGACCAGACATACTTCACATGCTTCTGGAGGAGGTTTGAAAGAGGCTTTGAAATCTTTGAGAAATTCTCAACGAATCTTCGGCAATAGCTTGCAAGTCCAAGAAAACTGCGAAGCTGCTTGACATTCTGAGGAGGTTCCCAATTCAAAACTGCAGACACCCTCTCTGGATTAATAGCAATGCCCTTGGCAGAGATGATATGACCAAGATAAAGAACTTCATCAAGCCAGAATTCACATTTGGAGAACTTCGCATATAATTTATACTCTCTGAGCTTGTCGAGCACCAATCGCAAATGTTTGGCATGATCCTCCTTATTCTTTGAGAAAACCAAAATATCATCGAGATAGACCAAGACAAATTCGTTGATGTAGGGGTTGAAGATGAAATTCATCAAGCGAGTGAATGCTGGAGGAGCATTGACAAGGCCGAAAGACATGACAGTATATTCATAAGAACCAAAGCTTGTTCTGAATGCTGTCTTGGGAATATCTTCTTCACGAATGTGAATTTGATGATAACCCATACGAAGGTCAAGCTTGGAGAACACTTTAGCACCTTTAAGTTGCTCAAATAGCTCATTGATGTTGGGAAGTGGATACTTGTTCTTGATTGTCTTCTTGTTCAATGGACGGTAATCGACGCAAAGTCGGTCCGTGCCATCCTTCTTCTTGACAAAAAGAACACCACAACCCCAAGTAGAAGAACTCGGTCTGATCAGACCCAGACGCTCTTGTTCATCGAGTTGTTTCTTCAATTCCTTCAACTCATCTGGTCCAAGCTTGTAAGGACGCTTGCAAACGGGTTCCGTGCCAGGCTCAAGATCGATAACGAATCCAACTGGCCGGCGGGGAGGCATACCCGGAAGCTCTTCTGGAAAGACATCTTGGTATTCACAAACGACTGGAATCTGAGAGATAGCATCCAATTCACCATTCTCATTGAGAGAAAACAACCGAATGGTATCATCACGAGAGGCATAGATGATTACATTGTCAGAAGAGTGAGTCAATTGAATTTCCCTGGCAGCACAATCAAGCTGAGCCTTGTGCTTAGAAAGCCAGTCCATCCCGAGAATAAGATCAATATCAGAGTCACCAAGCACCATTGGTTTAGACAAGAATCTATAGTCGCCCATCTTGATAGAAACATTCGGGATCATCGTGGTAGCCCTCATAGGCTTGGCCGGAGAAACAACCCCCATGGGTTTTTCCAACAATTCCGAAATGAAGTCATGCTTTGAAACAAATGATCTCGACATGAAACAATGCGATGCACCAGTATCAAATAAGACTTTTGCAGGAATATCATTGACTAAGAGATTACCCATTATCACTTCAGAAGAATCCTCCGCTTGAGCTGCATTCAACATGTTCACCTTGGCATGCTTAGGATTATGTTTGACCACCGCATTGCTGGAAGATTTCACAGGAGGAGGAGGCGGAAGGCGCCTTTGGTTGAAGCACTTGTTCGCATAGTGACCCTTCTGCTGACATTTGTTACAAGTCACCTCTGAGAGCGGACGATGGTAAGGAGCACTTGGCCTTGGATCTTGGTTCTGAGACTTGTTCTGATAGCCAGGGTTGGGTGGGTGGGAAGATCCACGACCACTTGAGTTCTTCTACTGATAAGGCTGACGGAACGGAGGCGGAGGAGGCAACCAGAACTTCTGTTGCTTAGCTGCCACAAGTGAGGAAGAAGAAGACTGAACTGCGTCTCTGACTCTCTTCTTAGATGCCTCACACTTGAGCTGAGCAGCTTCTTGTTTCAGCGCCATATTGTAGAATTCATCATACTTTACTGGCTCGAAAAGCACGAGAGCAAGTTGCAGATCTTCTCTGAGACCACGCCTGAATTGGCAGATCATACTCTTCTCATCAGGGATGTCTTGCCTCGCAAAACGAGAGAGCTTCTGGAACTGAGTGTTGTATTGATACACGGACATGTTGCCTTGCTTGAGATTGCGGAATTCCTCACGCTTACTCTCAACAACACTTTCTGGAATGTGGTGAGCTTTGAAGTCACGGCGGAAATCATCCCAGGTAATCACATGACCTCCTCTGGAATCTTTGTATTGTTGGAACCACTCAGGAGCTTGATCTTTGAGTTGAAAAGAGGCAAACTTGACAAAGTCCTCAGGTCTGACATTGCTGCACTCAAAATGCTTGCTGATGTCCACGAGCCAATCATCGGCGTCTGTGGCCTCGACACAGTAGCTGAAGGTCTTTGGCTGATTAGCAAGGAACTGGTTGAGTGAAGCGATGTACGGCTGATTGTTGCCTTGGCCTTGATTCCCTTGATTACCTTGCCCTTGGTTGCGATCTTGCAAGAGCTAAATCAGAATCTGAGCATTGGCATTTGTGGCAGTCATCAAGGCTTGCCATGCCTCCGGAGGCGGAGGTGGTGGCGGAGGGTTAGCCTGAATTCCTTCATTGCGTTCCGGATTCTGACGCGTTGGCGGAGCCATCCTGAAGAGGGTGACATCCATTAGCATCTTGAAAAAGATATATTCAAGCTGAATCAAAGGATCGAAATTGCAACATATAGTCTTCACAATAAACATTCGAACAAGAATGAACGAATGAATTCCAAAGTAAAGCATCACACTTCCATAAGTTGAGAAGCCACTAGAAAAAGATATGGAATGAAATCAACAAGGTACGGATGTGAACAAATACTTGGTAAGGATTACCCAATCACGAACCAAATATTTGCGGAAGAAGTACTAGAGCTACATGAATTCCCACTTATAAACTCCCGAAACTTTCTGGTTATGCAATCAAGTGTTGGGGATATAGGGGACACAAAATATATCATCCAAACTAACAATACCTAGATCCAGCTGTATCCATCCTTCAACACATAACCAAGAAATTATCGGAAATCATCTACCTCAACCTTCGAAAAGCATCCGTTATACAAGTCATGGCAATACTCCCGCACTCGCCTCAGTACTGGGCTATCAGGGTTATCTCACCAACAACTGTACAAAAGAGATTTTCGATGTCGGCGTACTAAACTCAGGTATTCCAAAACCGCAACGATAAAATTATGACGACAACACCTCGGAGCTCAAATCCCCGGGACACCTCCTCTAAAACCCCTGCTGACGGGAGGCAACCAAGACAATGTTGTCATCATAAAACCATCGGAACGATTCTAAGATACCCGCGTGATCCTAAATTTTTTTTAGTGAAATTTGAGAAGAGAAGAGTCAAAACTCTACGTCAGGATGCCTTACCAGAACGATGAGGAGACTGGGAAGTAAAAAGAATTCCTAAGCTCTCCGATATATAATTCCTAAATGACTCAAAACATTTTTCTAGACACAACTCGGCCGCTAAAACGATCAATCAGTGGGGGCTCCTAAGGTCGGGGAAGGCTCTGATACCAGGGGATCTGTGTAGCATTTGGGGTAGTCTTCTTTCATTTTGGTACCGTAGTCGGACCCTGAGTGTGATTTGAATGATGGATGTTTATTTATGTATTGTGTGAAGTGGCGACTGTAAGCCAACTATGTATCTCTTTCCCTTATGTATTACATGGGTTGTGTGAAGATTACCTCACTTGCGACATTGCTTTCAATGCGGTTATGCCTCTAAGTGGTGCCTCGACACGTGGGAGATATAGCCGCATCGAGGGCGTTACACGTTGTCTGTGATGATGCGGTTCGGCACCCTGAACCGGCTCAGGATACCCCTGATGAACTTGACCGCGGAGCCTGCGGGGATGGTACGGACAGCCTCCACCTCTGCCCACTTGGTGAATTTGTCAATGGCGACGTAGAGGTAACGGTAGCCCCCTGGCGCCCGAGGGAACGGGCCCGGAATATCCAGCCCCCAAACTGCGAACGGCCACAAGAGGGGTATAGTCTGCAGGCTCCCCGCTGGTTGATGGATCTGCTTGGAATGGAACTGGCAGGCCTCACAAGCCTTTACCAATTCGATCGCGTCGTTGAGCGCGGTGGGCCAATTGAACCCACTACGGAATGCTTTGCAGACGAGGGTTCGTGATGATGAGTGGTGTCCGCAGTCTCGGCCGTGTATGTCCCCCAGTAGTTCCCTTCCTTGCTCCCTGGAGATGCAGCGCAGAGATACGTCGTTGGGTAGCTTCCGGTAGAGTTCTCCGTCTCTGATGCAGTATGCTGTGGCCTGTCGCGCCACACGTTCTGCTTCCTCTTCCTTCTCTGGCAGGGCCCCATGTGTCAGGTAATTCCGGAGCTCGGTGATCCAGCGTTCCTCCTGAGGTTCCATCGTCAGGAGTAAACGTGCTCCTGAGGGCGGTCCGCAGGCCGGGGCTCCCGAGGCTGGCGGCTGAGGGAGCCCCTCTCGAGGCTGAGCTGTGCTTGATAGCGTTGGCTGCGCTGAAGGCTTGAAGAGCCGCTCTTCGAAGACGCCTGGCTCCTGCGGCAGCCGCCTGGACGCCCGTCCGGCTATGTCGTCAGCTTCTTGGTTGGTGCCACGGGGCGCGTGCTTCAGCTCCAGCCCCCAGAACTGCTTTTCCATCCTGCGGACCTCGGCTAGGTAGGCCTCCATGTGTTCATCCTTCGGCTCGTACACCTTATTGGAGAAGTTGACTAGGAGCTGCGAGTCGCCTTTGATGGTGAGGCGCTTCACTCCCAGGGCCGCTGCGGCCTTCAACCCGGCTATCAATCCTTCATATTCTGCTATGTTGTTGGAGACCTTTTCTCCTTGCTGGAAACAGAGTTGTACTGCATAGCAAAGCTTATCCTGAGCGGGTGATATTAGCACAGCGCCAGCCCCCGCGCCGTGCCTGGAGAATGCCCCGTCGAAGTACGTGACCCAGCCTTCTGGCGCCTTGCTCCCTGGGAAGAGGGAACGATCCTCGTGGTCCTTGAGGCCTGGCGCCTCTGTCCATTCCGCCATGAAATCCACCAATGCGGCTCCTTTGATGACCCTAGTTGTGCTGAACTCGAGCTGAAACGCTTGCAACTCTATGTTCCACTCGACGACCCTTCCGGCTGAGTTAGGGCTCCTGAACACCCTCTCCAGGGGATACGATGAGACGACCTTGATCGGGTGAGCTTGGAAGTAGTGACGCAGCTTGCGCGAGGCCACTAGTAGCGCGAGGAGGAGCCTCTAAGGCATCGGGTACCGTGCCCTCGCATCCCGTAGCACCGTGCTAACGAAGTAGACCGGGTGCTCAACAAGGCTGAGAGCATCCTGGGTCGCGGCGCCCTCGGGAGGTGAGGGCACCTCACAGGACGACGTGACCTCGGGAGGTGAGGGCACCTCGCAGGACGACAGGACCTCGGGAGGTGGACCATCTGGGCGTGCGGCCTCTCCGGTCTCTGGTGCGTTCTTCGGCGGTTGATCCTCCTCACCTGTGGTTTTGGCTTCCTCGGGCTTTCCTTGTTCCTTTTTTGCCTTGCCTCGGGCTGCCGCTGTGGTCTTGACCTGGCGCTCCTCCCTAACCGCCACCAAGGCCGCACTGGCGGAGTAGGGGGTGGCAGCGAGGTAGAGCAGCAGGGGCTCTTGAGGACACGGAGCCACCATGACTGGGGGACTGGTTAGGTACCTCTTGAGATCCCAAAACGCCTTATCTGCCTCTTCAGTCCATTCAAAGGGCCCCTTTTTCTTCATCAGCTGAAAGAAAGGCAGCGCTCGTTCCCCCAACTTGGAGATGAAGCACCCTAGCGCGGTCACACGCCCAGTCAGCTTCTGCATTTCTCTGAGGGTCTTTGGCGGACTCATGTCCTCGACCGCCTTGACCTTCTCGGGGTTGGCCTCGATGCCACGGTGAGACACGAGGAATCCTCAAAGCTTGTCTGAGGGAACGCCAAACACACATTTCTCCGGGTTGAGCCGCAGGTTCACTGCGTCGAGGCTCGCGAAGGTCTCCTCCAGGTCTTGTATCAGGGTCCTAGCCTCTCGAAATTTCACCACAATGTCATCGACGTATGCTTCAGCATTCTTCCCGAGCTGTGGGCCCAAAGTGATGTGCATCAGCCGCTGAAAGGTTGCCCCTGCATTGCGTAGTCCGAATGGCATGCATGTATAGCAGTATACCCCGCACGGGGTCAAGAAGGTGGTCTTCTCAACGTCTTCTATCGCCATCTTGATCTGGTGATATCCGGAGAAGGCATCCAAAAAGAAGAACAGGTCGCACTCGGCGGTGGAATCGACGATCTGGTCGATGCGGGGGAGCGGGAACGGATCTTGCGGGCATGCCTTGTTGAGGTTGGTGAAGTCGACACACATGCGTTCCTTCCCCCCTTTCTTGGGCACAACGACAGGGTTGGCCAACCAATCTGGGTACCGGACCTCGCCAATGACTCCAGCGGCTTCTAACATGCGGGTCTCTTGGACGATGAAGGCCTGCTTCTCTGCGGACTGCCGCCTGGCCTTCTGCTTCACGGGGCACACATTTGGACACACGTTGAGGTGGTGCTCGATGACGTCCCTGGGGATCCCTGCCAACTGATCGGGCTCCCAAGGAAACACTTTCTTGTTTGCACGCAGGAACTTGACTAGGGCCTCCTCCTGCTCAGGCCCCAGGTTGGCGCCAATGGTGAAAGTGGCGCTGGAGGACCCGTCCTCATCAACGGGTATCAGCTTGGTTTCTGCCTTGCCCTGGGTGAACAACTGCTTCTTCTTAGTAGGCGCAGCCCCCTTGGGCTCAGGGGTCCCCGCGTCGGCGGGCTGTGTCGATGCCGCTGTCTTGAAGGCGAGCTTGAGTACTCGCAGGGCGTCCCCGGCGTCTCCGTGCACGGTGAGGGTACCGCTGCTCCCGGGCATCTTCATGAGGTTGTACGCCGGGTGCGTGGCGGCCATGAACTGGGCCAGCGCCGGGTAGCCGAGGATGGCGTTGTAAGGGAGGCCGATGGGGGCGATGTCGAAGTCGACCATCTCCGTGCGGAAGTTGTCGTAGGTGCCGAAGGTTACCGGGAGCCGGATCTGTCCCAAGGAGTCGGACGACCCGCCCCCGACGCCTGAGAAGGATCGGCTGGGTTGCAGCCGCTCCCGGGGTATGCTGAGGAGGTCGAAGGTCTCGACCGAGAGCATGCTGAGGCCCGCGCCGCCATCGACGAGGGTTCTGGTGACGGCCACCTGACAGATGGTGGGGGTGCACAACAGGGGGAGCGCGCCCGACCCGGCCAAGTTAGCGGGGTGGTCCTCCGAGCTGAAGGTCAGACCAACCTCGCGCGCCGCCTGGTCCGTGGGAGCCCCCTGCCGTGCGGAAATGACGCCGATCTGGCGGGTAAACGGCTTGACGTGGCGGCTCGTTGGTGGCGCTTGCGAGCCGCCCAGGAGGGCCGCGGCGACCGGGAGCGTTGACGTCGTGCTGCAGCCGCCCGGTTGCATAGACAGGCACCGGGGTGGTGCTTGCTGCTTGCCTACCGTCGGGCCGGTGGCGGTGTTGGCGGCGGGCGACGGGTAACGGCGAGGACGTCCACCAGCGAGGGCCGCTGGCATGGCGCGAGCTCGACGCGCGCCGTACATGGATGCGGCAGCCGGGGGAGGACAGAGCGGTGGAAGGCAGATTCCGGTGCACCCCTACCTGGCGCGCCAAATGTCAGATTCTGGGGTTCCGGCAGACCCTTAAGGTTCGAACTCTTGGGTGCGCGCGGGGATCGTGCCCTCTACCTCTCCGTCTCGTAAGGATCTAACTACTGCAAGAACAACACAAGAGACACAAGGTTTATACTAGTTCGGGCCACCATTGTGGTGTAATACCCTACTCTAGTTTGTGGAGGTGGATTGCCTCTTGGGTTGATGAGGAAGAGCAGTACAAGGGGGAACGGCCTCGCGAGGGCCTGTTCTTGGCTAGGGGATGAACTGCTGGGGGGAGTTTGATCGCCCTTCTCTCTCTCTAGATGCTGGATTCCATCCCTCTACCCTGGGGGTGGCTAGTCCTATTTATAGGCAAAGGCCCTGGGCCTCTTCCCAAATATTGAGCGGGAAGGGCGCCAACAATTGGCCAATTCGAAGGGGAACATCTGGTACACTTATGCTGACTAAAGTTGGTCTTCGCCTGCCAAAGGCCCTGTGGTGACGCCGTCCTGGCCTCCATGGTAACCTCCTTCCCACCGTTGGACTGGTCTTGGTCTCGTTGCACTGAAACGGGTGCCTTTGCTTGATCCTCTCGCCTGTGCTTGCCCCCTTTGCACCAAAGAAGAAAGGGAGACGCTGCGCGGGCTGGCGCCCGCCTGGCACCCTTAGTCGTCATGGCTTGCGTCATGGGCACCTCGTGAGGTACCCGCCTTGATCTCTCCGCCTCCTCGTGAGCCAGCCTAAGGAGGCCGTGCTTGAGGAAGCGGCGTGTCGTCCGCCTCGCGAGGCTTGGCCCCTCGCGAGGGTCATGAGCCTTGTGCTGATGAAGATGGGCCACGCTGGGCCCCCATTTGAGCCACGCCGCAGGCCGCAGGCAGGCAAGTCTGGGGACCCCCGTTCCCAGAACGCCGACAGGACTAGTGCCCTCACTCATGTGCACTTACTGTTCTGACACATTCTGGCTGTCACTCTGATCTAACATGATGAACAAACTGACTGCTAACCCTGTGAATAGTTTATAGATGAGGTAGAGTAGATGAGCATCACAAAATGCAGAGGTTTTTGCAAAAGAATGATTCAAAATCTTAGTTTTAGTTTCCCACAAAAATCATTTCGGGTCTACCGATTTTTAAACTCGGTGATACCGAAGCAGTTTTTGGAACCTAAACTAGTGAACTCGGTAAGACCGAGTCATAGTTCGGTGGCACCGAGACTGCTAGGGTTTCACAAAGTTCCAAAATCGGTCACACCGATTAGTAATTCCCGGTCAGACCGAGTCTCACTTGTGCGATGGCATGAGCCAAATCAATGGGACCGAGTTTTTCAACTCGGTGGGTCCGAGATGATTTCGGCGGAAACCTAACCCTAAAATTTCAAATCAAACCTATTCTACGAACTACATTGACTGGATTGGAGTGTTTCGAACGTGGCTAGAATCAATATGATCACAATGTGCTAGGAATCAGATTGGGGAATAGCACAAAGATGGAGTCCATACCCTAGTTCGGCGGAGACTCGCTACGGCGGCAACGGCGGGGTTGAATTCCGTTGACGGCGATGGAGACCAGCGACTGGAGGCGGCTGGCGGCGAGGAGACGATCCGGAAACCATGTAGGCAGAGTGAGCTATCGCGCGGGCGAAGGGGTTCGGAGAAATTTCCAAATTTTTGCCCGTGTCTATATATAGCCTGACCCTGTCGGTGTGACCGAGTGGAACAACTCGGTGGCACCGAGATGCAAAACTGTATACAGCTATTGCAACTCGGTGTGGCCGAATGGTTCAAATCGGTTGCACCAAGATCGAAAACATAGATCGACTTAATGATCTCGGTAGGACCGAAAGGGAGGAATCGGTCAGACCGAGAATTACAAAGAAGTTTTGGAAGTTTAAGTCTATGACGAATCGAGGACTCCGAGTGCTCCTCACACAGAGTGGTTCGAATCTGACTTGATCAAATTTTGTGATGTAGCATGAATAGAGTTTGAGACGAGATAAGCGTAGATAGCTACAAAGGGTTCTTAGGCATTCTTGTCCATCCACTTGGCAAAAGAAAATAAAACCAAAAAATCAAAACAACAAGTGGATGTCCTCGAATGAGTAAAATATGCAACCAACTTGCTCACACAATAAAATGACTATTGAAATATGTGACAAAGCATGCACAACCAATTCTAGCATCTATCAAGCAATTGGCGATGACTAGGTCATCTATATATGAGTATATGGACTTAGGAGTCTGTCGGCGTTCTGGGAACGGGGGTCCCCAGACTTGCCTGCCTGCAGCCTGCGGCGTGGCTCAAATGGGGGCTCTGCGTGGCCCATATTCATCAACACAAGACTCAAGACCCTCACGAGGGGCCAAGCCTCGCGAGGCGGATGACACGGCGCTTCCTCAGGCACGGCCTCCTCAGGCTGGCTCGCGAGGAGGCGGAGAGATCAAGGTGGGGTACCTCGCGAGGTGCCCATGACGCAAGCCATGACGATAGAGGGTGCCAGGCGGGCGCCAACCCGCGCGGTGTTCCCCTTTCCTCTTTGGTGCAAAGGGGGCAAGCGCAGGCGAGAGGATCAAGCAAAGGCACCCATTTCGGTGCAACAAGACCCAAACCAGTCCAAGAGTGGGAAGGAGGTCACCATGGAGCCCAGAACGGTGTCACCACAGGGCCTTTGGCAGGCGAAGACCAACTTTAGTCAGGATAAGTGTACCAGATGTTCCCCTTCGAATTGACCAATTGTTGGCGCCCTTCCCGCTCAAATATTTGGGAAGAGGCCCAGGGCCTTTGCCTATAAATAGGACTATCCACCCCCAGGGTAGAGGCATCCACGGACGGAGCTAGCAACACACCCAGAGAGGGAGAAGGGCGATAGAACTCCCCCAGCAGTTCATCCCCTAGCCAAGAACAGACCCTTGCGATGCTGTTCTTCCTTGTACTGTTCATCCTCATTAGCCCAAGAGGCAATCCACCCACCACAAACTAGAGTAGGGTATTACACCACAATGGTGGCCCGAACTAGTATAAACCCTGTGTCTCTTGTGCTGTTTGTTCTGTAGTTTAGATCCTTGTGAGACGGAGAGGTAGAGGGCATAATCTCCGCACGCACAACAGAGTTCGAACCTTAAGGGTCTGCCGGAACCCGTAATCCGACATTTGGCGCGCCAAGTAGGGGTGCGCCGGAAAATGTCTTCCACCGCTCCGCTCTCCTCCGACCGTCGCATCCATATCTGACGCTCGACGGGCCCGCGCCGAGCGCCGGGCCGCCATCGCTTCCCGCGTCGCCCAGACGGCCCCCGTCGGTGGGCGTCCTCCTCGTTCTCCGTCGCCCGCCGTCAATGCCGCTACCGGCCCGGCGGGGAACGAGCAGCAAGCATCGTCTCAGCACCCGTCCGTGCGGCAAGACGGCCGCACCGCTACTCCATCACTAACCCCGGCCGGCTCTTCGTCCCGCGCGCTCCGCGCACCCTTGGAGGCTCGAGCTGCGCTCATCGCGGCGAACGAGCTCCTGCGCTACCGCCCCGTCGACGACGTCTACGAGGAGTGGCTCGACCGCGTCGCCAAGCTCGTCCGCGCCGCAGGGGGCTCTCCCGCGCCGTCCGCACCGCTGCGCCGCACTCCGCCCCGCGTGGGCAATGAAGCTCCGGGGGCGTACTAGCCGCCTCCTCTCCAAGAAGACGCCATGGCTCCAAGGCGCGCGGCCCTGGGGCGAAACCCGCTCCGTCAGGCGCCAGCCCAGCAGGAACGGAGCTGCCAAGAAGTCCCTCGACCGCAAGAGGCTGCCTGGGCGCTCCCAGCTCCGGCTCGCCGAGACCCCGCTCCAGCTCCGGCGCGTCAAGACCGCGCACTACTCCCAGCAGCAGCGCAAGGGGACCGGCAAGGCCAAGCTCTCCCTCAACCGAAGCCTCCCGTGGCCACCGCAGGCTGCCGCGCCTACACCACCGAGCTGCGCAGCGTCGCATGGCCCGGCAAGTTCAAGGCGGACCTGCCCCCTCGCTACAACGGCACAACTGATCCCGCAGAGTTCCTCCAGCTCTACGAGCTGGGAATCGAAGCTGCCAGCGGGGACGAAATGGTCATGGCGAACTGGTTCCCCATGGCGCTGAAGGAAGGTGCTCGCACTTGGCTCTTGAACCTGGCCCCAGGCACGATCTCCTCCTGGGACCAGATGCGTACTCGCTTCATCGCCAACTTCCAAGGTACCCGTGACCGGCCTCCCGCCGTGAGCGACATGCGCCGCATCAAGCAGCAACCTGGGGAGACCCTACAAAAGTACATCCAGCGCTTCAACAGTGTGCGCCTCAAGATCCCCAAGGTGTCCGAGGAAGCCATCATTTCGGCCTTCTCCGATGGCGTGCGCGACGTCAAGATGAAGGAGGAGCTGGCAATGCATGAAGACCTCTGCACCTCCCTGGAGCTGTTCAACTTGGCGACCAAGTGCGCCAGGGCTGAGGAGGGACGCCTCTCCCTCCTCGAGCTGCCCGCCGCAAACCTAGAAGAGAAGAAGCCCAAGGCCAAGGACGTGAATCGCAAGGGGGCTGCCATACTCGCGGCAGAACCAGACACCAAGCGGGGCAAGGATCTGCCCGAATCCTCCAGGGCAGCCGGTACTGCGTGTACCACCACCTCCACACCCACAACACCAACGAATGCCAAGAACTCCGCGCCGTGCGAGAAGGAAGGATCGGCCGTCGCCCTGACCGTGCTGACCGGGGCTACGGCCGAGGAGGAGGAAGAAACCTAGGACGCTGGGAAGATCATGGCCCGCGCCAAGGGTGGCGCGACCAACCTCGCGAGGACCGCTGGCGAGACCCACCTCGCGAGGGGGACTGAAGGGATCAGCCTCGTGAGGATCGCCCTCATGGCAACCCAGGCCTGCCGCCGCTGCCGCCTCAGCCAAGGAGGAATGAAGACCGTCATCAAGACGAAGGGGTTGGGGGCTTCCAAGATCCACGCGCGATAGCCTGCATCCTGGGCAGAGCTCAAGCCCCAACCTCTCAGCGTATCTTCAAGTAGTTTGCCCGCGAAGTGAATGCAGTTCTCCCCAAGCTGGAAGCAACGCGTCCCCTTAGGTGGTCGGCGTGCGCCATCACGTTCAGCTCGGCAGACCAGCTCAAGTGCGCGGCCACAGCCAGAGTCCTCCCGATGCTTTGTTCCCCAGTCATCAGCAACGTTCTGGTCACCAGGACCCTCATCGATGATGGAGCTAGGCTCAATGTCTTGTCCGTGGAAACATTCAACAACCTCCAAGTGCCCTATGACCAGCTTCAGCCAACCAAGCTTTTTTCCGGAGTCACCGACGGTTCCACAGTCCCGATCGGGCAGGTCCGCCTCCCTGTCACCTTCGGGGCCCGCAGCAACTACCGCACCGAGCTCATCAACTTCGACGTCGCCCACATCCGCCTGCCGTACAACGCCATCCTCGGATACCCAACGCTGGCCAAGTTCATGGCTGTGACTCACCACGGCTACAACGTCCTCAAGATGCCGGGAAGTGGCGGCGTCATCACGGTGCCCTGTGAAGAGAAGGACGCAGTGTGTTCCTTGGAGCAAGCCTTTCAGGCCGCGTCGCTAGAAGACCCAGACCGCGGAAGCAGGAGGCTTCCTGAGACCACCCCCAAGAAGAAGAAGACGTCGTCAGGCTCAGTCCCTCAGGAGGCAGGCCCTTCAGGGCCCGTGTCTGCCCAGGGGGACCCTCCTTCCATCGCATAGGAAAGCACGCCCGGCGCCCTCCTCAGGCAGGGCTCGGGGGCTCTCACCTGGAGGGCCACCGACCTTGCCAGGGTCACGAGGGAGGCGCTTGGGCACCATGTGGAGTCGTGCTTCGAAGCACGATTCCCTCGAGAAGGTGCCAGGCGAGGAAGGTCAGACCAGCAGGAGTTCGTTAACAAGGCCATTCAAGAACTACAGGAGTCAAGGATCATGAGAGGTTGCCGTCGTCCACCAGCTGTGGCTCCACATCCAGGCGAGGATGGTGGGCTGCGCGTCTGCGTCGACGTACCAGGGCTCAATCAGATTGCCACGACGGAGCGCCTCTGGCCCTCCCGAGTGGGGTGCTACGGAGGACCGCCCCACAGCTATGTTCGAATGCCTTACGGCCTGCCGAGCATGGCTGCGGCGTACTAGCGCCTCATGAGGGGCATCTTGGAGGCTCAGGAACACAGGCGTTCTGCGGCTCTGGCGGAGATGGAGACAGCTCGCGAGGAGCCACCAGTGCCTCTGGAGCCTCCTGAGGCCCCAGGGCCTGGGGGCTCGTGAGGATCGGCTTCCGCAGCCCACCGAGTCTGCTGCACCAACGCCACTTCGCCGACGACATCTTTAGGTGACATCTTTCAAGTTTCATTCCCAGCTGGGAGCGCCCTCCCAGGGTTGCGTCACTCCCAGGCCGCGTGGGTCTGTCCCCGTGGCATGTATCCCTCTTTATTTTCTTTAGTCGTTAGCTTGCTTTGCTGGGGGCGCCCCTCGGGCTGCATCATCCCCAAGCCGCTTGGGCTAGGCCCAACGGCGTGTATCTCCCCCGCGTTTATTTCCAATTATGCATTCGCCTATCATGCTTGATTACTTGATGCCATCCACGGCACCTCTTCTTCTCCATGTCGACCACTTGCACATTAAAGGGGGGTGCCTCAGCATCGCGACTCAGGGCTCTTACTGGCTCTCCAGCCCTCACCCTCTGGCCTTGTCCACGGCATCGCGACCTGGCATACCAGCGACGGCTGAGACAAGCTCGAGGGCCGGGACCCGAGGACGTAGAGTGCCGGCATCTAACCAAATTTTGCAGGAACACATCTCAAGATACGGCCCAATGCCAGGCGTAACCCGCCTAAGAGGTAGGGCCTCGTGAGTCCCGCGCTGGCTCACGGGTGCCCTGATACACCTCACCTACTCCAACCAACGAGCTCTTGAGCGACTAACGATCGACTAATAACTGCCATGGCAGCCCCATCTTTTTTCTGTGATGAATCTGCAGGATCCTTAGAGGAAACTGCACTAGCCAAGGCCCTCACGGCGTTTCCTTCACCCTCGCCCGCGCAAACCGCTTGCACGTTAAAGGGGGGGTGCCTGAGCATCGCGACTCAGGGCTCCTACTGGCTCTCCAGCCCTCACCCTCTGGCCTTGTCCACGGCATCGCGACCTGGCATACCAGCGACGGCTGAGACCAGCTCGAGGGCCGGGACCCGAGGACGTAGAGCAGAAAGGGGAGCAGAGGCAAGGGAGAAGGGGCACGCAAGGACCTCGTCAAGCAACTCCGTTCAAATTAACCCCCGGACCCGACGACGCGCTGGGGGCGATCCCCGATTCTCATGATAAGTCACCATCCAAAGCATTGGCTACCGTGGCACTACCCCCGCACCTAAAGCGACTCCGTACTAGCGACGTTGCTTCTCTTTCTCACCAAGCGACGGCTGCTTGGGAGCCAAAGGGGACCTCCTGAGCATTGCGACTCAGGGGCTCTTACCGGACCCCGGGTCGCTCACCTCCTGGCCTTGACCACGGCATCGCGACCTGGCATACCAGCGACGGCTGACGCCGCCTTGGGACTGGGACCTGTCGACGCAGAGCACCAAGCCCTCGCGAGGTGCGAAAGGGAGGACCGAACTATGACGGAATTTGCGATTCGCACAGATCCATAGCAAGGGTCACATATTAACAACAAGGATCACAGCCGCCTTACAAGCCCCTATGGGGCGCAATGTGATTCCTCACAAGGAACGGATCCTAAAGGGTGCTAACTACACGTGCCCCTGCAAAAGACGCCATCATCAACAGTGGGCCGTCAAGCGCCGGTGCCAACCACATCTAGATTAGGGTTGGCGACGGCCAAGCGAGCCTGCCCTGCTCCGGGAGCGGCGTTGGCTCGTGGGCTCGTAGCTGTCGTCGCTCGTCTCCGGAGTCACGAAGATTTCGCTGGAGTCGTTGGATCCTCCGGCGCTCCCGTCGCTTGTGGAGCTACCCGGGGAGCGGTCGGCGGGACCAGCCCTCACCGCAGCAGAGTCCTGGCCGCCTCCCCCGGGGCAGCACTCCAGCCGGCGCCCGATCGCGTCAAAGAGCTTGAAGAACATCACCGAAGCGCCATCATACTCCAGGTGGATCGTGAGGGCGCCCCTCGCTCTGCAACCCCGAGCGATTTCGCCCCAGCCGCGAGTCATGAAGACCTCGCCCG
The DNA here is from genome assembly GCA_032464435.1 of Aegilops umbellulata. Taxonomy (NCBI): domain Eukaryota; kingdom Viridiplantae; phylum Streptophyta; class Magnoliopsida; order Poales; family Poaceae; genus Aegilops; species Aegilops umbellulata. The sequence continues at coordinate 474,684,180 of CP136057.1, read as the reverse complement.
AGGCAGTGATCGCGACCTCTGCCTCGGTCGCAGGAGTGCTGCAGTCGGCGTGCTGCAGCCATAGGTCCAGGAGTCTCCCCTGCGGGAAGACGGAGGCGAAGAAGGGAGGAAAGAATCCAAGTTCGAGGAGGCATGGCGGCGTGGAGCACGAGCTCGCGGGAGGAGCCCTCAGCATGGACCCCGGGAGGGATGACCAACGCCTTCGTGACCCGTCAGCGCCGGCGACGGCGCTGGCCGCGGGAACCGGCACCGTCCCCCTCGGCATGGGCATACAAAAGAAGCGGGAACCCTGGCGGAGGCCGCTCATACCAAGGCCTCGGCGCCACCTGGCGGCCCTCCTCGCCGCGACCGCGAGGGGCATGTCGCTTCTTCGGCGGGAGAGGGTCTGGTCCCTCTCGAGGAGCCTTTCCCTTCTCTGCCGCAGAAAACCAGCGAATTGGAGCATTCACACCAAGACGGAGCAAGAACTGGGGCAGAGGCGAAAGCAAGAAGAGATGGACTGGAAGGGCACGCGCGGTGCCGTACTTATAGCCGGCGAAGGCCAACCGTCGGCCTCCACGGTCGCAGGTAATCATGACACGATTTGCATGCAGGGACTTGTCCAATCCGCGCGGTCACCAAGGCGTCGTGGGGAAGTGGAGACACCCACGTCCAATCAACCGCCACTCGGCGCCCAAGGCCACAGGCTGTTAGGGCCCGCGGCGCTTCGCCCTTGCCCTTTCGCCTCTCGGCACGGCCAAGTCCATGCACGCCTTGGGTCGGGGGGCTACTGTCGGCGTTCTGGGAACGGGGGTCCCCAGACTTGCCTGCCTGCGGCCTGCGGCGTGGCTCAAATGGGGGCCCAGCGTGGCCCATCTTCATCAGCACAAGGCTTAAGACCCTCGCGAGGGGCCAAGCCTCGTGAAGCGGACGACATGGCGCTTCCGCGGGCACGGCGGCAACGGCGGGGTTGAATTCCGTTGACGGCGATGGAGACCAGCGGCTGGAGGCGGCTGGCGGTGAGGAGACGATCCGGAGACCACGTAGGCAGAGCGAGCTATCGCGCGGGCGAAGGGGTTCGGAGAAATTTCCAAATTTTTGCCCGTGTCTATATATAGCCCGACCCTGTCGGTGTGACCGAGTGGAACAACTCGGTGGCACCGAGATGCAAAACTGTATACAGTTATTGCAACTCGGTGTGACCGAATGGTTCAAATCGGTTGCACCGAGATCGAAAACATAGATCGACTTAATTATCTCGGTAGGACCGAAAGGGAGGTACCGGTCAGACCGAGAATCACAAAGAAGTTTTGGAAGTTTAAGTCTATGACGAATCGGGGACTCCGAGTGTTCCTCACACAGAGTGGTTCGAATCTGACTTGATCAAATTTTGTGATGTAGCATGAATAGAGTTTGAGACGAGATAAGCATAGATAGCTGGAGAGGGTTCTTAGGCATTCTTGTCCATCCACTTGGCAAAAGAAAATAAAACCAAACAGTCAAAACAACAAGTGGATGTCCTCGAATGAGTAAAATATGCAACCAACATGCTCACACAATAAAATGACTATTGAAATATGTGACAAAGCATGCACAACCAATTCTAGCATCTATCAAGCAATTGGCGATGACTAGGTCATCTATATATGAGTATATTGACTTAGGAGTCAAATGAGAACATTTGATCATAGATCATACTCATCGTTTAAGCAAAAGTGGGGTTACCACTTTTACATAAGGCATTGTTGTGTTCACATCATTAGAGTTGCTTTAGCCCAAGTCTTAGAGTAAAGATCCCCCTAGATGTGATATCCCCCCTAAGTGGGATGAACTAACCTTGGGTTTCGTCGATGATGACTTCATGTAGAAGTTGAAGATGTGGATGCTCAATGTTGATGTAGATCACTTGGAGCTATCCATTTGAGTAAATTGCACTTTCAATACCTACATGGGTTAGTCCCACAAGGAACAAACAAGGATATCCATAGACATAGAATGATGCACACACAAGATGATGTCCATGAAAACTTTTAGGTTACCTTGTCCCTTGACTTACCAACAAGAGGGTTTGTGACTCCTTGAACTAGTGCAAGATGTGGAAGTTGATTGCACTTGTTCTTGCCAAAATGATAAGAGTGAAGTATGTTCGCGAAGTCACCCTCAAGAACTCTCTAGTTCTTCTTCTTTTGGATCCACACCATCTTGATTGGAATCCTTGGAGTTGTAGTCGTACTTGATGAAGTGGAACTTGGAGTAGTCTTGGGAATCCACTTGACTACGGTCTTAGGAGCTTCTTCAAATGCATCAATTTCCTCTTGAAGCTTGTCCTTGCCTTTTTGCTTGTAGTCTTGTGGTGGAAGATCATCTTGAGCTTGTGTCCCTTTGAAAGAAGTAGGATCATACTTCTCTTGTTGTGGAACGAACTTTGTCTTGGGGTATTGATCTTATTCCCACTCGGCTCCATTGGCATTGAACTTTCGTTCAAAACCAACACCTTGATTCTTCTGGTGCCTTCCTTGCTTGCGTACAATTTCCTCGAATTGCTTACTTCCGGCAAGGCTTTTGTACACTCCTTTCTCTATAATTCCCTTCAATAAGCTATTTTCTTGCTCAAGTGTAACTTGGCTAAGAGAATCATTAGTGGAATCAAGAGAACTACTAGAAGCAACAATATTGGATTTAACATGATCATTGTTACTACTAGAGGAAGAATCTTTCTTGTTCTTATTACTAGACTTGACTTGAGGCATATAAGTGGATAAGAGTAAACGCTTGGCAACGTAAGAAGAACTTTTCTTGCGGAGATCATCATTGATTGCCTTTAAAAACTCATGCTCTTGCTCAAGATTGAGCTTTTCAAAGCGTAACTTCTCATGAGCTCTTAAAAGTTCTCGATGATCTTCGAAGAAGTTTCATGAGGTAACTTAAGAGTGTTTAGTTCTTTAGTTAGAGCCTCAATCTTCTCCTTATCATTGTCATTCGTTTTATCTTGATTAGCATGATTAATTGACGTTTCATCATAGTATTCATCACAAGAGTTGTCAACAAGTAAATCATCATCACCTAACAAGTCATCTTCATCACTATTGAAATCGACATACTCAGGATGTGTTACCTAAGGACCTTTGGCCATGAAGCATCTTCCAATTCCTTCATTTGGTGAGTCAAATATGTCGTAGGAGTTGGTTGACACAAGTGCTAGACCGGCAACACCTTCATCTTGAGTATATTCGGAATCGGAGTGATAACTTTTCTCGGAGTGGTTGTCGGAGTCGGAGCCGGATACCCATTCACCAACATGAGCTTGATGTCTTCGCTTTGTGTAGATCCTTGATGATTTTTCCTTTCTTTCCGAATCCTTGCTTCTCCATGAGTGTCTTCGTTCATAACGATCATCTCTACTCCTTCTCTCTCTTGATGGTGATTCTTCTCTTTTGCTTCTTCTTTTTGGAGAATCTTCTCTTCTTTTGTAGGGAGCCGTACACTCATTGGAGTAGTGTCCGGGTCTTCCACAATTGTAGCAGTTTCGCTCTCGAATAGAAGATCTTTTGTCATTGTAGGACCTTGACTTGGAGCTTCTATCTTTGCTTCTACTCTTGTAGAGCTTGTTGAAGTTCTTCACCATTAAGCTCAATTCTTCATTGAAGGTTTGTTTCTCACTTGATGATTTGGGGGCTTCACATGAGGCTTTGTAAGCACCACTTGTTTTGTTGTGAAGTTCCTCTTTATCCTTGAGTGACATCTCATGAGCAACAATTCTTCCGATGACCTCCGTTGGCTTGAGATCTTTGTAATTGGGCATCATTTGGATCAATGTGCACACGGTATCATATTTTCCATGCAAGGCTCTTAGGATTTTCTTGATGATGAATCTATCGGTCATCTCTTCACTTCCTAAGCCGGCAATCTCATTTGTGATGAGAGCAAGCCTAGAGTACATTTCAGCGACGCCTTCACCATCCTTCATTTTGAACTTGTCAAGTTGACTCTAAAGCACATCCAATTTGGATTCCTTGACGGAGTCGGTACCTTCGTGCATATCAATCAAAGTATCCCAAATTTCCTTTGCATTCTCAAGACGGCTGATTTTGTTGAATTCTTCGGGGCACAATCCGTTGAATAGAATATCACAAGCTTGAGCGTTGTATTGCAGCATCTTCAACTCATCCGCGGTAGCTTCACGGTTTGGTTCTTTCCCATCAAAGAAGTCACCTTGCAAACCAACACACACAATAGCCCAAACGGCGGGGTTATGTCCAAGAATATGCATTTTCATTTTATGCTTCCAACTAGCAAAATTAGTACCATCAAAGTAAGGAACTCTACGGTGATAATTTCCCTCGCTAGACGCCATACTCTCCTAGGTTGTGAAACCAAGGCTATGACCACCAAAAGCTATGGAAATCAAAGCAAATGGAGACCAAAGCTCTGATACCACTTGTAGGATCGAAAGTATGTCTAGAGGGGGGTGATTAGACTACTTGACCAAATAAAAACTTAACCTTTTCCCAATTTTAGTTCTTGGCAGATTGTAGCTACTTTAGGACAAGTCAAGCAATCATCACACAATTCAAGCAAGCATGCAAAGAGTAACGGTTCAGATAGGTGGTGCTATCCTACATCCACGTTGATGGAGACTTCAACCCACGAAGGGTAACGGTTGCGCGAGTCCACGGAGGGCTCCATCCACGAAGGGTCCACGAAGAAGCAACCCTGTCTATCCCACCATGGCCATCGCCCACGAAGGACTTGCCTCACTAGCGGTAGATCTTCACGAAGTAGGCGATCTCCTTGCCCCTACAAACTCCTTGGTTCAACTCCACAATCTTATTGGAGGCTCCCAAGTGACACCTAGCCAATCTAGGAGACACCACTCTCCAAGAAGTAACAAATGGTGTGTTGATGATGAACTCCTTGTTCTTGTGCTTCAAATGATAGTCTCCCCAACACTCAACTCTCTCTCACAGGATTTGGGTTTGGCGGAAAGAAGATTTGAGTGGAAAGCAACTTGGGGAAGGCTAGAGATAAAGATTCATATGGTAGGAATGGAATATCTTGGTCTCAACACATGAGTAGGTGGTTCTCTCTTAGAACATATGAGTTGGAAGTGTAGATGTGTTCTGATGGCTCTCTCCACGAGTGAAGAGGAGGTGGAGGGGTATATATAGCCTCCACACAAAATCCAACCATTACACACAATTTACCAATCTCGGTCGGACCGAAATAGTAAACCTAGTGACCGTTAGTGATTTTCAGTGGGACTGACATGCAACTCGGTAGGACTGATATGGTTAGGGTTAGGGCTTAACGTAATCTCGGTGAGACCAATTACACAAACTCAGTGAGACCGATTTGGTAATAAGCTAACCAGAGAGTTGGTCAGGTAAACTCGGTGGGACCGATTTGCTCTTTCGGTGAGACCGAAAAGTTACAAAAAGGAAACAAAGAGTTTACATTGCAATCTCGGTGGGACTGGTCCGCTCTTTCGGTGAGACCGAAAAGTTACGAAAAGGAAATAGAGAAATTGCAATCCCATCTCGGTGAGACCGAGATCCCTATCGGCAGAACCGATTTGTTAGGGTTTGGCAGTGGCTATGACAAATGAAACTCGGTGGCGCCGGATAGGAAGAATCGGTAGGTCCGAGTTTGGCTTTGGGTTTTGGTCAAGAGTGGATATGAGAAAGTAGCTGAGGGTTTTGGAGCATATCATTAAGCATATGAAGCAAAAGGCTCATTAAGCAACACCTCATCCCTCCTTGATAGTATTTGCCTTTCCTATGGACTCAATGTGATCTTGGATCACTAAAATGTAAAATGAAGAGTCTTGAGCTTTTGAGCTTGAGCCAATCCTTTGTCCTTAGCATTTTGAGGGTTCCACTTTCACCATCCATGCCATGCCAATCATTGAGCTTTCCTGAAATAATCATCTTGGAATAACATTAGCTCAATGAGCTATATGTTGTTATGAATTACCAAAACCACCTAGGGATAGTTGCACTTTCAATCTCCCCCTTTTTGGTAATTGATGACAACATATAGATCAAATCTTCGACAAATGATAATAAGAATGAAATATATCGTCGCTTTGAGAAGTATGTGATAAGTAAGAGCTCCCCCTAAATTAGTGCATATTTAAAATTTGCTTTGGACTGCAAATGCACAAGGAGTTAAAATCATGGGTTACTCTTCCATGTCACATACATCTTGGTGGAGCGCTCGAAATGATAAGAATTAAATACATGCACTCATCACCAAGAAAAGTGAATGATCACATAAGATAGATAGGATAATATCAAGCATGCATAAGTGTAGCTTATGATCAAACACATGATCATCAATGTCTCACAAGCATATCGTAGTATCTCAACCAAAAGCAAACAAAGTTTGAAAAACCACCAAATAAAGCAAGAGATAATAAAAGCAACACTCTCTCTCTCGAAGCCTATGATCTATACATTTTTCTCCCCCTTTGGCAACAAGTTACCAAAAAGTTCCTAGAAAATGCATAGTGCTAGATCGACTCTCAGGCTTGATCTTCTGGTGGTGGTGGAGTCTGGATCACTCCAAGGACGAAGGCTTCTGTAGAAGTGGTTGGAGCTGGAGCTGAAGTAGATGCTGGAGCTGGTTGGGCTGGTGCTGTAACTGGAGCTGAGGTGGTGGCTCTGGTGTCAGGAACTGGCACTGCAGTTGACCTCTGGGCTCGCGGCACTCTGGCAAATGCATCAGTTGTAGTCTTCCCTTTCCTCTCCTGCATGTCATCTTGAAGTTGCTCCACTGCAGACTGAATCTCTGTTACTTTGACATCCAAGTCATAGAACTTTTGTTCTACGATTCTCTCCAAGCTCTCCTGATTCTGAGTGAGGGTGGCCAGTCCTTTCTCAATCCTCAGTGTGGATGCAATCAAGTAACTAAGCTGCTCTTGCTTGGTTTTCAAGAAATAGTCAGATGCCTCCTCTTGAGTTGGCATCTTGGCAGCTTTCTCCTTCCTTGCCTTCTCCTTCCGTGCTTGAGCATGAGCTGATGATGGTTCATCCTTGTTCATGACAACCTGATTATCTTCAAAATCTGGATGGATGGGCAGGTGTTCCTTGTCCAATAAGTATATGCCTGTGCCCATCTTGGAGTTAATCAGCTCTTGGATCTGAGGGGCATATCCACAGCTCCTCTTCTGATTTGCTGCAGTTCTCTTGATTGTTTCTACCATGAGGCTCATGACTTTGAATTTTTGTGGCACATCAAAGATATGAAGCAAGTCGATTGCATGGCCTCTGATCATCTTGTGATCACCTGACTTGGGCAACAGAGTGTGCCTCAGAATCCAATTGATAGTTGGCAACCCTGACAGAAGATAATGTACTGACCCAAACTTGAAAGTATCAAGTGCCTTGTTTGGGATCTCCTTGTACATGTTGGACATAGAGTTGTGGTCCATCTTCTTCTTGGCATATATGTCTAAGTCATCCTCATGCTCCTCTGGGGCATTGATGAGTTGTGCCCACTCTGCAACTGTTGATTGATACCTTGTTCCTTCTGACATCCACACAATCCTTCCATCTGGATAGAAGTGTGCTGTGGAGTAGAACTGCATGATCAGCTCTTCATTCCACTTTGTGAGCTTCTGCCCAACAAAGTCAGCTACTCCACAAGCCTTGAAGCTGTCTTGCACTCCAGGATAGTGCTCTTCATTATCCTTGATGTACTCCCAATCAACCCATCTCATGTCACAAATAATGGGCTTCTTATCAAGCGAAACTGTCTCATAGAAGTCCTGTTGTTCCTTTGTGTGGAACCTGTAGTCAACAACAGTTCTTCTTCTGGTAGCATATGGATCTTCTGCTCTCCACTTTCTCAGCCCTGAGTCTCTTCTGATCTTCTTGTCCTCAGCCACAGGATGAGCATCATTGTGGTCCGGGATCTTGGGCTTTAACTTCCTAAGAACTTGTCCTTCTTCTTCTTCTCCAATGTCAGGCACTGGGGCCTTGTTCTTCTCAGCAGCTGGTATGCTCCTTGTATTCCTTTTTGGAGCTGTCTTGACCTTTGATGCAGCTTTGGGTGCTTCCTTGGGCTTGGAGGCAGTAGCCCCTGATCTTATAGTATCACCCATCAGCTTTGGTGCCTTAGGTGCTGGTGCAGCAACCTCTTCTTCTTCATCTTCAGAATCTCTCCTCATAGAAGGTTTGCCAACAACTCTGGCAGTGGTAGTTCTGGCTCTCTTCTTTTTCTTGTCCTGGCCAACTTCTTCCTCTTCAGATTCCATGGTGAACTTTATAGTTTCTTCAGGAACAACCTTCCTAGGCTTGGAGGTAGGAACTCTCCTAGCAGGTGCCTTTTTGTGCATTCCTGGCTTGATGGCTGCAGCTGAGCCATATTCCTTCTTGAGCACGACTCTCTTGGAGGTGGCTTCCTCTTCTGCCACATAGTCCTCATCCTCTGATTCTGAGGTTCTCTTCTTCCTTTGTCTGGTGGTAGCTTTTGGCAAGTTACTAGGGGTGCTCCTGCTGCCTTCATCTGAAGAACTGGAAGGACTAGTGCCCTCACTCATGTGCACTTGCTGTTCTGACACATTCTGGCTGTCACTCTGATCTGACATGATGAACAAGCTGACTGTTGACCCTGTGAATAGTTTATAGATGAGGTAGAGTAGATGAGCATCACAAAATGCAGAGATTTTTGCAAAAGAATGATTCAAAATCTTAGTTTTAGTTTCCCACAGAAATCATTTCGGATCTATCGATTTTTAAATTCAGTGATACCGAAGCAGTTTTTGGAACCTAAACTAGTGAACTCGGCCAGACCGAGTCATAGTTCGGTGGCACCGAGACTGCTAGGGTTTCACAAAGTTCCAAAATCGGTCACACCGATTAGTAATTCCCGGTCAGACCGAGTCTCACTTGTGCAATGGCATGAGCCAAATCGGTGGGACTGAGTTTTTCAACTCGGTAGGTCCGAGATGGTTTCGATGGAAACCTAACCCTAACATTTAAAATCAAACCTATTCTACAAAATGCATTGACTGGATTGGAGTGTTTCAAACGTGGCTAGAATCAATATGATCACAATGTGCTAGGAATCAGATTGGGGAATAGCACAAAGATCGAGTCCATACCCTAGTTCGGCGGAGACTCGCTACGGCGCCAACGGCGGGGTTGAATTCCGTTGAAGGCGATGGAGACTAGCGACTGGAGGCGGCTGGCGGCGAGGAGACGATCCGGAGACCATGTAGGCAGAGCGAGCTATCGCGCGGGCGAAGGGGTTCGGAGAAATTTCCAAATTTTTGCCCGTGTCTATATATAGCCCAACCCTGTCTGTGTGACCGAGTGGAACAACTCGGTGGCACCGAGATGTAAAACTGTATACAATTATTGCAACTCGGTGTGACCGAATGGTTCAAATCGGTTGCACCGAGATCGAAAACATATATCGACTTAATGATCTCGGTAGGACCGAAAGGGAGGTATCGGTCAGACCGAGAATCACAAAGAAGTTTTGGAAGTTTAAGTCTATGACGAATCGGGGACTCCGAGTGCTCCTCACACAGAGTGGTTCGAATCTGACTTGATCAAATTTTGTGATGTATCATGAATAGAGTTTGAGACGAGATAAGCATAGATAGCTAGAGAGGGTTCTTAGGCATTCTTGTCCATCCACTTGGCAAAAGAAAATAAAACCAAACAATCAAAACAACAAGTGGATGTCCTCGAATGAGTAAAATATGCAACCAACATGCTCACACAATAAAATGACTATTGAAATATGTGACAAAGCATGCACAACCAATTCTAGCATCTATCAAGCAATTGGCGATGACTAGGTCATCTATATATGAGTATATTGACTTAGGAGCCAAATGAGAACATTTGATCATAGGTCATACTCATCGTTTAAGCACAAGTGGGGTTACCACTTTTACATAAAGCATTGTTGTGTTCACATCATTAGAGTTGCTTTAGCCCAAGTCTTAGAGTAAAGCCCCCCCTAGATGTGATATCCCCCCTAAGAGGGATGAACTAACCTTGGGTTTCGTCGATGATGACTTCATGTAGAAGTTGAAGATGTGGATGCTCAATGTTGATGTAGATCACTTGGAGCTATCCATTTGAGTAAATTGCACTTTCAATACCTACATGGGTTAGTCCCACAAGGAACAAACAAGGATATCCATAGACATAGAATGATGCACACACAAGATGATGTCCATGAAAACTTTTAGGTTACCTTGTCCCTTGACTTACCAACAAGAGGGTTTGTGACTCCTTGAACTAGTGCAAGATGTGGAAGTTGATTGCACTTGTTCTTGCCAAAATGATAAGAGTGAAGTATGTTGGCGGAGTCACCCTCAAGAACTCTCTAGTTCTTCTTCATTTGGATCCACACCATCTTGATGGGAATCCTTGGAGTTGTAGTCGTACTTGATGAAGTGGAACTTGAAGTAGTCTTGGGAATCCACTTGACTACGGTCTTAGGAGCTTCTTCAAATGCATCAATTTCCTCTTGAAGCTTGTCCTTGCCTTTTTGCTTGTAGTCTTGTGGTGGAAGATCATCTTGAGCTTGTGTCCCTTTGAAAGAAGTAGGATCATACTTCTCTTGTTATGGAACGAACTTTTTCTTGGGGTATTGATCTTCTTCCCACTCAACTCCATTCGCATTGAACTTTCTCTCAAAACCAACACCTTGATTCTTCCAGTGCCTTCCTTGCTTGCGTACAATTTCCTCGAATTGCTTACTTCCGGCAAGGCTTTTGTACACTCCTTTCTCTATAATTCCCTTCAATAAGCTATTTTCTTGCTCAAGTGTAACTTGGGTAAGAGAATCATTAGTGGAATCAAGAGAACTACTAGAAGCAACAATATTGGATTTAACATGATCATTGTTACTAATAGAGGAAGAATCTTTCTTGTTCTTGTTACTAGACTTGACTTGAGGCATATAAGTGGATAAGAGTAAATGCTTGGCAATGTAAGAAGAACTTTTCTTGCGGAGATCATCATTGATTGCCTTTAAAAACTCATGCTCTTGCTCAAGATTGAGCTTTTCAAAGCGTAACTTCTCATGAGCTCTTAAAAGTTCTCGATGATCTTCGAAGATAGTTTCATGAGCTAACTTAAGAGTGTTTAGTTCTTTAGTTAGAGCCTCAATCTTCTCCTTATCATTGTCATTCGTTTTATCTTGATTAGCATGATTAATTGACGTTTCATCTTAGTATTCATCACAAGAGTTGTCAACAAGTAAATCATCATCACCTAACAAGTCATCTTCATCACTATTGAAATCGACATACTCAGGATGTGTTACCTAAGGACCTTTGGCCATGAAGCATCTTCCAATTCCTTCATTTGGTGAGTCAAATATGTCGTAGGAGTTGGTTGACACAAGTGCTAGACCGGCAACACCTTCATCTTGAGTATATTCGGAATCGGAGTGATAACTTTTCTCGGAGTGGTTGTCGGAGTCGGAGCCGGATACCCATTCACCAACATGAGCTTGATGTCTTCGCTTTGTGTAGCTCCTTGATGATTTTTCCTTTCTTTCCGAATCCTTGCTTCTCCGTGAGTGTCTTCGTTCATAACGATCATCTCTACTCCTTCTCTCTCTTGATGGTGATTCTTCTCTTTTGCTTCTTCTTTTTGGAGAATCTTCTCTTCTTTTGTAGGGAGCCGTACACTCATTGGAGTAGTGTCCGGGTCTTCCACAATTGTAGCAGTTTCGCTCTCGACTAGAAGATCTTTTGTCATTGTAGGACCTTGACTTGGAGCTTCTATCTTTGCTTCTACTCTTGTAGAGCTTGTTGAAGTTCTTCACCATTAAGCTCAATTCTTCATTGAATGTTTGTTTCTCACTTGATGATGTGGGGGCTTCACATGAGGCTTTGTAAGCACCACTTGTTTTGTTGTGAAGTTCCTCTTTATCCTTGAGTGACATCTCATGAGCAACAATTCTTCCAATGACCTCCGTTGGCTTGAGATCTTTGTAATTGGGCATCATTTGGATCAATGTGCACACGGTATCATATTTTCCATCCAAGGCTCTTAGGATTTTCTTGATGATGAATCTATCGGTCATCTCTTCACTTCCTAAGCCGGCAATCTCGTTTGTGATGAGAGCAAGCCTAGAGTACATTTCAGCGACACCTTCACCATCCTTCATTTTGAACTTGTCAAGTTGACTCTGAAGCACATCCAATTTGGATTCCTTGACGAAGTCGGTACCTTCGTGCATATCAATCAAAGTATCCCAAATTTCCTTTGCATTCTCAAGATGGATGATTTTGTTGAATTCTTTGGGGCACAATCCGTTGAATAGAATATCACAAGCTTGAGCGTTGTATTGCAGCATCTTCAACTCATCTGCGGTAGCTTCACGGTTTGGTTCTTTCCCATCGAAGAAGTCACCTTGCAAACCAACACACACAATAACCCAAATGGCGGGGTCATGTCCAAGAATATGCATTTTCATTTTATGCTTCCAACTAGCAAAATTAGTTCCATCAAAGTAAGGACCTCTATTGTAACACCCTCGATGCGGCTATATCTCCTACGTGTCAAAGCACGACTTAGAGGCATAACCGCATTGAAAGCAATGTCGCAAGTGAGGTAATCTTCACACAACCCATGTAATACATAAGGGAAAGAGATACATAATTGGCTTACAATCGCCACTTCACGCAATACATGAGTAAAGCATTACATCAAACAGATACAATCAAGGTCCGACTACGGAACCAAAATAAAAGAAGACTACCCCAAATGCTACACAGATCCCTGATCGACCCCAACTGGGCTCCACTACTGATCAACTGAAATGAAACAACACAATGAACAAGATCTTCATCTAACTCCTCCTTGAGCTCGGATGCATCACCTGCACGGTTTCATCGGCACCTGCAAACTGGTTTTGGAAGTATCTGTGAGTCACGGGGACTCAGCAATCTCACACCCGCGAGATCAAGACTATTTAAGCTTAAAGGTAGGACAGGGTAGTGAGGTGGAGCTGCAGCAAGCGACTAGCATATCTGGTGTCTAACATACGCAAATGAGAGCGAGAAGAGAAGGCAAAAGCACGGTCGAACAACTATGATCAAGAAGTGATCCTGAAACTACTTACGTCAAGCATAACTCCAACACCGTGTTCACTTCCTGGACTCCGCCGAGAAGAGACCATCACGGTTACACACGCGGTTGGTGTATTTTAATTAAGATCAACTTCGGGTTTTCTACAACCGGACATTAACAAATTCCCATCTCCCACATAACCGCGGGCACGGCTTTTGAAAGTTCAAACCCTGCAGGGGTGTCCCAACTTAGCCCATTATAAGCTCTCGCGATCAACGAAGGATATTCCTTCTCCCCGGGAAGACCCGATCAGTCTCGGAATCCCGGCTACAAGACATTTCGACAGTAATAAAACAAGTCCAGCAAAGCCGCCCAGATGTGCCGACAAATCCTGATAGGACCTGCACATATCTCGGTCTCAGGGCACACCGGATAAGTCAAGCTACGAGTAAAACCAGACTTCGGGTTTCCCCGAGGTGGCCCCGCAGGCTGCTCGGTTCGGACCAACACTCGAAGGAGCACTGGCCCGGGGGGGGGCTAAAATAAAGATGACCCTTGGGCTCGGGAAACCCAAGGGAAAAAGGGCATAGGTGAGGCAAATGGTAAAACCAATGTTGGGCCTTGCTGGAAAAGTCTTATTCAAAGCGAACTGTCAAGGGGGTCCCATAAATCACCCGACCGCGTTAGGGACGCAAAATCCGGGAACATAATACCGATATGACGGAAACTAGGGCGGCAAGAGTGGAACAAAACACCAGGCATAAGGCCGAGCCTTCCACCCTTTACCAAGTATATAGATGCATTAATTAAATAAGATATATTGTGTTATCCCAACAAGTAAACATGTTCCAACAAGGAACAACATCTCCATGTTCCAACAAGGAACAAACTTCATCTTCACCTGCAACTAACAACGCTATAAGAGGGGCTGAGCAAAGCGGTAACATAGCCAAACAACGGTTTGCTAGGACAAGGTGGGTTAGAGGCTTGGTTTAACAATATGGGAGGCATGACAAGCAAGTGGTAGGTATCGTAACATAGGCATAGCAAAAGAGCGAGCAACTAGCGAGCAAACATAGAAGTGATTTCGAGGGTATGGTCATCTTGCCTGAAATCCCGCAAGGAAGAAGAACGAGTCCATGAAGAAGACAAACGAATGTAGTCGAACGAATCCTCACAACTCCGGAACGAAACCGTAGCTAACGAGAGAAGCAACCCGGAAAGAAACAAACAACATAGTAAACAACCATCGCATCAACATGGCATGATGCACAATCAAGTATGATGCATGTCCGGTTTAATGATTCATGGCATGGCAAAGTGCATCAAACAATACTACAAGTTAAGTGGAGCTCAATATGCAACGAGTTGCATATTCACAAAACACCACAACAATTATTTAGTCCAACTCGTTATAAACTACTCAACAATATTAAATGTTGTTAAACATGGCAAGGGGTGAAGCATATGAAAACTAACTATTTAGGCAAGTTTAAATGAGGCCGGACCAACAAACAACAATTCCGGTAAAACCCCGTATGTATATAGCCGTTTAATGCAAGCAACTATTTTAAGCAATTTAAATGTTGTTATCATGATGCGGATGACTTATACAAGTTTATGCATTATTTAATGAAAAACGTTGACATGAGCATGTTATGAAGCATTTGTCACCGTGGTGGAAGAAAAGGGTGCCACGGCAACGAATCCGAAAATGATGCCACGGCAACATATCGGTTCCGGTAGCTCATGGAGAAACCGGTGCAAAAGGAAGCATGTCGTGAGCGAGTTAAGCAAGATGGTGGGGTGTTCCCGGTAACCGGGTTCCCACATGTCGACAGCAAGGCAAAGAGGAACGCGCAAGGAACAACTCGGACATGGTGCAAACACGGGCATCTCATACTACACACATTCGTTCTCGGAAGGTCGTCTCGGGGTTATACCTTCGAAGCGTGCATTTTTTGAAGCGGATCAAGTTCTTAGAGGGAAGTAGATGATCTCGCGATGTAGTGGAAGTAGTGGTACACGTTTCGTAGATGTTCCTGACGACTCCAACGTCTTCGGGGCGACGGTAGTGGTACACGTTTGTACTTTGTAGAAACTTGACGGTTCCGTGTAGTCTAACTTGAGGGTCGTGATGTCGTGGTACTTGGCGGTCCATGAAGCCGATCTCGGAGGTCTTGGCGTCCTCACCTACTTGTGTACTTGGCATAATCCCCGGAAACGGCGCTTGACAAACCAGCGAGACGACATGGTTCGGGGCAGTCTCGATCTTGATGGTCTTGACGTTCCGAAACGAAGCATCACAAGGCCTCGGTTGGGCAGCAGCAGGGAGGCGATGGAGCGGGCGCGCTCAAGGGAGAGCAGCAGCAACAGGGAGGCGATGGTGGTGGTCGAACGAGGCAGGAGCGGCTCGGTCACGCGCGCGGGAAGAGGTCACGGTAGCCATGGTGGCAATGATGGCCAGAGGCGATCAAGATGTTGACACAGCCATCTACTCGGGCTAGAACACGACGGGACATGAGCATGGCGAGGTGTAGCAGGGAGAGGGGAACAAGGAGCGCCGGAGAAGGGACTCGCCAGCGGGCGAGGCAAGGAGGCGCAGGGGTCGGAGACGGGACACGCGCAGCAGGAAGCTCAGCGGCCGGAGCTGATGGTCAGCGCGGCTGCAGGGTCGCGGGCACGGGGGCTCAGCGGCCCTCCTGTTACCGATCGAGACGAAGAAGGGAGGGCCACGGGCGCGCGAGGAGGCACTGCCTCGCGGCTGTGGACGCGAGCGAGGGGGAGGCTCACGGGGAACTCCGGCGACGGCGGAGGTGTAGGAGAGGTCCGGCGGAGGTCTGGGGAATCGGGCGCGGGGCTCTTGCCTTGGTGGCGGCGCTATCGGGAGGGAGATGGGGACGCTGCGGGAGGGAGAGGGTGAGATCGAGAGGAGGGGGATCGGGTGCCCTGGGCCCCTGGCGGCTAGGGTTAGCAACGGGGGCTGGGCCTCCAGGAGCAAATGGGCCGCGGGGAAGCAGGTTGGCCTGGCTGCTGGGCTCTCTGCTCTCTCTTTAGCAGGAAAAAAAATATAGAGAGAGTTCAAAAGAATTAAAAGAAGAGGACATGAACAAGAATAAAATGGTGGGACATATTTGCAAGTGTGTTTATGGGTGACTCCGAAAGTGGAATATTTGATAATAGCTCCCTAATATTGGGAGGATATGTTATAAAGAGAAGTCACCCCTCCCTCGATTTAAATGGAAAGATCCATACGATTTACTTAAAAGAGTTTTGGGACGGTTCCAATATTAATGGCATGATGACATGATGCAATGCAACAAGCAAATAAAACACACGACGATCACGAGAAACACGGAAGGCGTCTGTAGCGTCGGTCTTGGGGCATTACAACACTCCACCACTACAAGAGGATCTCGTCCCGAGATCTAGAATGGCACAGGAGGGAAAACGGAAGATAATGAGGAGAGGTAAAACTAAGTTGCTTCTTTGACAAACGAGTGAAACCATGAACCTTGAGAGGTTGAACAAAGTGAAAGAAAGAATACAATGGAGATGAGGAGATTGCAAACATTCCGTTAGCAAAGAGGAACAAGGAGCATTCGAGAACCTTGTCAGTTGAAAGACAAGAAACAAGGGCTTAACGAACCAAAGAATATGAAACCACACCGGTTGGAACGAGAAAGAACAATTTCGGCAGCACTCCGGTTGACAAGAGGAACAAACTTGATAAGATGAAAAGAACTTGAAGAGAATGACACAACACTATGGTTAGATGGATAAGCAAGGAAAAAAACATGAGGATGAGTTGGGTCGAAGAGAGCAATATCACAATGCTTCCGGAACGAACGACTAGAAGCTAAATCATTAGGAAGAATGGAAGTAGAAGAAAATGATAACTTGTACCAGCAATGAATTTGAAGGCATCCTTAGAAACAAGGATTGAATGGAGTTGGTGAACATTAAACAACAAAATAATAAGGTTGTTGTGGGCTCATGGAAAACGTCTCAAAATTATGAGGTGAAATTCTGCCACTAACGGAAACAATAGATTGGATTGATATCAACAAGGAGACGAGAAACTTATTTCACCGGTAGGATAAATGAAGAACTTTGGTTATTTATAAGCACCATAAATAGCAGCAATCCTTAGGGAAAGCTTAAGGTGAAATATAACCCAAGACAACTCCAAAGAAGCGATTGATAGGTTTTAAATATCTCATTCTTGACAACAAGTGAATCATGAAACATGAATGCAACTGTCAAAAAGGACATAACACCACCTCAAAAGATAAGGTAGAAAGAATTGCACTTCGGAATGCAAGATGAAGAAATGCTTGAACTCCTCCAGACAAAACAAGTGTTAAGCACCCTGTTTAATTTTGAGTATTAGCTTGGCGGATCTTAACTCCGAGAGAAAACTTGAAGAACAATTGAAGAACGAAAAGAATCCTTGATAAACCACCATGTAGAGCCTTCATGAAGAACTCCGGTAATAAAGGGATGATAAAAAGAAAGAGAAGTTGAAAATACAAGGTGAAGCCTTGCAATGATTTAGATGGAGCTTTGAGATGATATAACCGAGAAAACTTGGAACTCCGGAAAGAAAGATGAACAAATGAAATCAAGAATTTTGATGAACCTCCGGAATAAGGAATTGAATTTACTCGATGAAACAAGAATAAGAATTACATTATGCTCATCCTTCATCAATTAAATTGATGACAAGCAATGGATTTGGCATACTACTTATTCTCGTAGAAAGGATTAAAATAGATATAGCGCAACTTGGGAAGGTCTTCAAAGATCCGCCGGTAGGATTTGAAAACAACGAATGAATTGATATGATAACAAAGAAAGAGAACTCTTGAACGAACCACCATAAGAATTGAAAATGAAAGTACCAAAGGCACAATTCACCGGGAAGAATTAGAAAACGAATGAAGATACTAGAGAGATTTTTGAAACAAGTGAACGCAGAGATCCCGAGCTGATTAGATTATACTTGAATGATGCACCGGTATAATTTGGAGAACGAGAGCTGAAAGCTGAGAATGAATAATTCTTCTGAAATGATGGCCTTCAGAGAATCAAACTGAAAAGACTCCTGAAATGCTCTGGGTGGGTGAAAAGAATTCTCACAATCGAAAACAATTATGAGAGGATGGCATCAAGCTAGAACCGTAAATCTTGAAGAGAATGGAGTAAGATTTAAGAGAAACTCTTCTTCGGTCTTCAATTGTTGAGAATGACGATGAGAAACACCGCCATGAATTGTTGAGATACTCCGGGATGAAAATTAGACAGGTTGAACCAACGATGAAAAGAGTTTGAAAGATTTTGGAGAAATACATATGACTAATGATAATTCATACTTACATCAAACTTTGAAAATAATTTTAGAAGATCCGGGAAAATTAAAAGAGTCAGGTAAGATCCTGGAAAAAGACCTGTGGGTTAGGGCCCACTCAAAAGAACCACTGTTGGACGATTGCTTGAAAAGAGAGATTGCACCGGTTGATATAAATGGCTTGAATGAGATAGCATCCTCAAAAGAACTTGAGTGAATTGAGAATGGAAACTTGAATCTTCTGAGATATCTTCATCACTCCGGAACAATTGAATAGCGAGAAGTGGATGATTAAGAGGTGCACCGGTACGAGAAAAAACATTTGAAACAAGGAAAAGATATGATCGACAAAGCTTGAATTGAATCCACCGGAGAAGAAAAGAGAACGGAGAATGATAAACTTGAAGCTCCATTAGTATCATCCTTAGAATCATCGGATAAGAACATTGGCGGAAAAGAATGGAGAGACTACACAAGAATAAAATGGGTACTTGATTAAGAAATCTGCATCCTTGAAGAAAAGGGTGGGAGGGTGGGAAAACAAAGGCGACTTGGGACGGATGAAACAAACACCATAGAGAAAACTGATAATTGATCTTGCGAATGTTGAAGTGATCGGATCCACTTGAGGAGAGACACACCGGTTGGAAAAGAATTGGCATGATAATCTTGATGATCAAGAAGGATTAGTATTCACATAGAAATATGAGAACACCGTTTAGGGAAGGTATGGAATCAACACTTGACATTGAAGCAACTCGAATACCACAAATAAAACAAAATAAAGGATTTGGCTTGCAGAATAAGCCGGAACAAATACATATGATAGAGATTTACCGAATCCCATATCATGCATCTCTCGGAAAGATATTCTAGGAGCTACTTGAATTCCCACCTATAAACTCCCGAAACTTTCTGGTTATGTAATCAGGTGTTGGGGATACAGGGGACACAAAATATATCACCCAAACTAACAATACCTAGATCCAGCTGTATCCATCCTTCAACACATAACCAAGAAACCTTCAGAAATCGTCTATCTCAACCTTCGAAAAGCATCCGTTATACGAGTTATGGCAATACTCCCGCACTCGCCTCAGTATTGGGCTATCAGGGTTATCTCACCAACAACTGTACAAAAGAGATTTTCGATGTCGGCGTACTAAACTCAGGTATTCCAGAACCGCAATGATGAAATTATGACGACAACACCTCGGAGCTCAACTCCCCGGGACACCTCCACGAAACCCCTGCTGACAGGAGGCACCAAGACAATGTTGTCATCACAAAACCATCGGAACGATTCTAAGATACCCGCGTGATCCTAAATTTTTTTTAGTGAAATTTGAGAAGAGAAGAGTTAAAACTCTACGTCAGGATGCCTTACCAGAGCGATGAGGAGACTGGGAAGTAAAAAGAATTCCTAAACTCTCCGATACATAATTCCTAAATGACTCAAAACATTTTTCTAGACACAACTCGGCCGCTAAAAACGATCAAACAGTGGGGGCTCCTAAGGTCGGGGATGGCTCTGATTACCAACTTGTAACACCCTCGATGCGGCTATATCTCCTACGTGTCGAAGCACGACTTAGAGGCATAACCGCATTGAAAGCAATGTCGCGAGTGAGGTAATCTTCACACAACCCATGTAATACATAAGGGAAAGAGATACATAATTGGCCTACAATCGCCACTTCACGCAATACATGAGTAAAGCATTACATCAAACAGATACAATCAAGGTCCGGCTACGGAACCAAAATAAAAGAAGACTACCTCAAATGCTACACAGATCCCTGATCGACCCCAACTGGGCTCCACTACTGATCAACTGAAATGAAACAACACAATGAACAAGATCTTCATCTAGCTCCTCCTTGAGCTCGGATGCGTCACCTGCACGGTTTCATCGGCACCTGCAAACTGGTTTTGGAAGTATCTGTGAGTCACGGGGACTCAGCAATCTCACACCCGCGAGATCAAGACTATTTAAGCTTAAAGGTAGGACAGGGTAGTGAGGTGGAGCTGCAGCAAGCGACTAGCATATCTGGTGTCTAACATACGCAAATGAGAGCGAGAAGAGAAGGCAAAAGCACGGTCGAACAACTATGATCAAGAAGTGATCCTGAAACTACTTACGTCAAGCATAACTCCAACACCATGTTCACTTCCCAGACTCCGCCGAGAAGAGACCATCACGGTTACACACGCGGTTGGTGTATTTTAATTAGGATCAACTTCGGGTTTTCTACAACCAGACATTAACAAATTCCCATCTGCCACATAACCGCGGGCACGGCTTTCGAAAGTTCAAACCCTGTAGGGATGTCCCAACTTAGCCCATTATAAGCTCTCGCGATCAACGAAGGATATTCCTTCTCCCCGGGAAGACCCGATCAGTCTTGGAATCCCGGCTACAAGACATTTCGACAGTAATAAAACAAGTCCAGCAAAGCCGCACGGATGTGCCGATAAATCCTGATAGGAGCTGCACATATCTTGGTCTCAGGGCACACCGGATAAGTCAAGCTACGAGTAAAACCAGACTTCAGGTTTCCCCGAGGTGGCCCCGCAGGCTGCTCGGTTCGGACCAACACTCGAAGGAGCACTGGCCCGGGGGGGGGGGCTAAAATAAAGATGACCCTTGGGCTCCGGAAACCCAAGGGAAAAAGGGCATAGGTGAGGCAAATGGTAAAACCAATGTTGGGCCTTGCTGGAAAAGTCTTATTCAAAGCGAACTATCAAGGGGGTCCCATAAATCACCCGACCGCGTTAGGGACGCAAAATCCGGGAACATAATACCGATATGACGGAAACTAGGGCGGCAAGAGTGGAACAAAACACCAGGCATAAGGCCGAGCCTTCCACCCTTTACCAAGTATATAGATGCATTAATTAAATAAGATATATTGTGTTACCCCAACAAGTAAACATGTTCCAACAAGGAACAACATCTCCATGTTCCAACAAGGAACAAACTTCATCTTCACCTGCAACTAACAACGCTATAAGAGGGGCTGAGCAAAGCGGTAACATAGCCAAACAACGGTTTGCTAGGACAAGGTGGGTTAGAGGCTTGGTTTAACAATATGGGAGGCATGACAAGCAAGTGGTAGGTATCGCAGCATAGGCATAGCAAAAGAGCGAGCAACTAGCGAGCAAAGATAGAAGTTATTTCGAGGGTATGGTCATCTTGCCTGAAATCCCGCAAGGAAGAAGAACGAGTCCATGAAGAAGACAAACGAATGTAGTCGAACGAATCCTCACAACTCCGGAACGAAACCGAAGCTAACGAGAGAAGCAACCCGGAAAGAAACAAACAACATAGTAAACAACCATCGCATCAACATGGCATGATGCACAATCAAGTATGATGCATGTCCGGTTTAATGATTCATGGCATGGCAAAGTGCAACAAACAATACTACAAGTTAAGTGGAGCTCAATATGCAACGAGTTGCATATTGACAGAACACCAGAACAATTATTTAGTCCAACTCGTTATAAACTACTCAACAATATTAAATGTTGTTAAACATGGCAAGGGGTGAAGCATATGAAAACTAACTATTTAGGCAAGTTTAAATAAGGCCGGACCAACAAACAACAATTCCGGTAAAACCCCGTATGTATATAGCCGTTTAATGCAAGCAACAATTTTAAGCAATTTAAATGTTGTTATCATGATGCGGATGACTTATACAAGTTTATGCATTATTTAATGAAAAACGTTGACATGAGCATGTTATGAAGCATTTGTCACCGTGGTGGAAGAAGCCACGGCAACGAATCCGAAAATGATGCCACGGCAACATATCGGTTCCGGTAGCTCGTGGAGAAACCGGTGCAAAAGGAAGCATGTCATGAGCGAGTTAAGCAAGATGGTGGGGTGTTCCCGGTAACCGGGTTCCCACATGTCGACGGCAAGGCAAAGTGGAACGCGTAAGGAACAACTCGGACATGGTGCAAACACGGGCATCTGATACTACACACATTCGTTCTCGGAAGGTCGTCTCGGGGTTATACCTTCGAAGCGTGCATTTTTTGTAGCAGATCAAGTTCGTAGAGGGAAGTATACGATCTCGCGATGTAGTGGAAGTAGTGGTACACGTTTCGTAGATGTTCCTGACGACTCCAACGTCTTCGGGGCGACGGTAGTGGTACACGTTTGTACTTTGTAGAAACTTGACGGTTCCGTGTAGTCTAACTTGAGGGTCGTGATGTCGTGGTACTTGGCGGTCCATGAAGCCGATCTCGGAGGTCTTGGCGTCCTCACCTACTTGTGTACTTGGCGTAATCCCCGGAAACGGCGCTTGACAAACCAGCGAGACGACATGGTTCGGGGCAGTCTCTATCTTGATGGTCTTGATGTTCTGAAACGAAGCATCACAAGGCCTCGGTTGGGCAGCAGCAAGGAGGCGATGGAGCGGGCGTGCTCAAGGGAGAGCAGCAGCAGCAGGGAGGCGATGGTGGTGGTCGAACGAGGCAGGAGCAGCTCGGTCACGCGCGCGGGAAGAGGTCACGGTAGCCATGGTGGCGATGATGGCCAGAGGCGATCAAGATGTTGACGCAGCCATCTACTCGGGCTAGAACACGACGGGACATGAGCATGGCGAGGTGTAGCAGGGAGAGGGGAACAAGGAGCGCCGGAGAAGGGACTCGCCAGCGGGTGAGGCAAGGAGGTGCAGGGGTCGGAGACGGGACGCGCGCAGCAGGAAGCTCAGTGGCCGGAGCTGATGGTCAGCGCGGCTGTAGGGTCGTGGGCACGGGGGCTCGGCGGCCCTCCTGTTACCGATCGAGATGAAGAAGGGAGGGCCACGGGCGCGCGAGGAGGCACTGCCTCGCGGCTGTGGACGCGAGCGAGGGGGAGGCTCACAGGGAACTCCGGCGACGGCGGAGGTGTAGGAGAGGTCCGGCTGAGGTCTGGGGAATCGGGCGCGGGGCTCTTGCGTTGGTGGAGGCGCTATCGGGAGGGAGAGGGTGAGATCGAGAGGAGGGGTATCGGGTGCCCTGGGCCCCTGGCGGCTAGGGTTAGCAACGGGGGCTGGGCCTCCAGGAGCAAATGGGCCGCGGGGAAGCAGGCCGGCCTGGCTGCTGGGCTCTCTGCTCTCTCTTTAGCAGGAAAACAAATATAGAGACAGTTCAAAAGAATTAAAAGAAGAGGCCATGAACAAGAATAAAACGGTGGGACATATTTGCAAGTGTGTTTATGGGTGACTCCGAAAGTGGAATATTTGATAATTGCTCCCTAATATTGGGTGGATATGTTATAAAGAGAAGTCACCCCTCCCTGATTTAAATGGAAAGATCCATACGATTTACTTAAAAGTGTTTTGAAACGGTTCCAATATTAATGGCATGATGACATGATGCAATGCAACAAGCAAATAAAACACACGACGATCACGAGAAACATGGAAGGCGTCTGTAGCGTCGGTCTCGGGGCGTTACATCTATGGTGATAATTTCCCTCGCTGGACGCCATACTCTCCTAGGTTGTGAAACCAAGGTTATGACCACCAAAAGCTATGGAAATCAAAGCAAATGGAGACCAAAGCTCTGATACCACTTGTAGGATCGAAAGTATGTCTAGAGGGGGGGTGATTAGACTACTTGACCAAATAAAAACTTACCTTTTCCCAATTTTAGTTCTTGGCAGATTTTAGCTACTTTAGGACAAGTCAAGCAATCATCACACAATTCAAGCAAGCATGCAAAGAGTATATAGGCAGCGGAAAGTAAATCATGCAACTTGCAAGAATGTAAAGGGAAGGGTTTGGAGAATTCAAACGCAATTGGAGACACGGATGTTTTTCCAGTGGTTCAGATAGGTGGTGCTATCCTACATCCATGTTGATGGAGACTTCAACCCACGAAGGGTAATGGTTGCGCGAGTCCACGGAGGGCTCCACCCACGAAGGGTCCACGAAGAAGCAACCTTGTCTATCCCACCATGGCCATCGCCCACGAAGGACTTGCCTCACTAGCGGTAGATCTTCACGAAGTAGGCGATCTCCTTGCCCTTACAAACTCCTTGGTTCAACTCCACAATCTTGTCGGAGGCTCCCAAGTGACACCTAGCCAATCTAGGAGACACCACTCTCCAAGAAGTAACAAATGGTGTGTTGATGATGAACTCCTTGCTCTTGTGCTTCAAATGATAGTCTCCCCAACACTCAACTCTCTCTCACAGGATTTGGGTTTGGTGGAAAGAAGATTTGAGTGGAAAGCAACTTGGGGAAGGCTAGAGATCAAGATTCATATGGTAGGAATGGAATATCTTGGTCTCAACACATGAGTAGGTGGTTCTCTCTCAGAACATATGAGTTGGAAGTGTAGATGTGTTCTGATGGCTCTCTCCACGAGTGAAGAGGAGGTGGAGGGGTATATATAGCCTCCACACAAAATCCAACAGTTACACACAATTTACCAATCTCGGTGGGACCGAATCAACAAACTCGGTCGGACTGAAATAGTAAACCTAGTGACCGTTAGTGATTTTCGGTGGGACTGACATGCAACTCGGTAGGATCGATATGGTTAGGGTTAGGGCTTAACGTAATCTCGGTGAGACCGATTACACAAACTCGGTGAGGCCGATTTGGTAATAAGATAACCAGAGAGTTGGTCAGGTAAACTCGGTGGGACCGATTTGCTCTTTCGGTGAGACCTAAAAGTTACAAAAAGGAAACAGAGAGTTTACATTGCAATCTCGGTGGGACCGATCCGCTCTTTCGGTGAGACCGAAAAGTTACGAAAAGGAAACAGAGAAATTGCAATCCCATCTTGGTGAGACCGAGGTCCCTATCGGTAGAACCGATTTGCTTAGGGTTTGGCAGTGGCTATGACAAATGAAACTTGGTGGCGCCGGATAGGAATAATCGGTAGGTCCGTGTTAGGCTTTGGGTTTAGGTCAAGAGTGGATATGAGAAAGTAGCTGAGGGTTTTGGAGCATATCATTAAGCACATGAAGCAAAAGGCTCATTAAGCAACACCTCATCCCTCCTTGATAGTATTGGCTTTTCCTATGGACTCAATGTTATCTTGGATCACTAAAATGTAAAATGAAGAGTCTTGAGCTTTTGAGCTTGAGCCAATCCTTTGTCCTTAGCATTTTGCGGGTTCCACTTTCACCATCCATGCCATGCCAATCATTGAGATTTCCTGAAATAATCATCTTGGAATAGCATTAGCTCAATGACCTATATGTTGTTATGAATTACCAAAACAACCTAGGGATAGTTGCACTTTCAGCGGCGCGCGGATTCCTCCGCAGCCGCCCTTGATGCAGCACAGGCGGAGCTGTCCTCTTCCTAGGCTGAGCTGCTTCTTCTTCAGCAGAGGGTTGATGATGCCGAAGCCACCGCGCGGTAGAACGAGGACGAGATCCTCCAGCGGAGGCTCCTGCAGCATGAGCATGCTCCCATGCTCGAGACGCTCAGGGAAAAGGCCAACTCAGCTTTAGGTGAGATTTGCGAGGCTTCCGCTAAGGAACCGCATGAGACCAAGTACGCCGGCAACCTTCAGTTCTTTACCGACGTGGTGACACTTCTAGAGAACCGCTCTGAGAGGGCCCGTTGGCCTGTTGAAGAAAGGAGCCAACACTTGCTTAAGCGCGCCTTCTCCCGTGTCTTCAGCTATCATCAGGAAAGGGACCCCCTCTTCGACTTTGATGCCGCCATCGCACTCGTGCCCATAGCTGTCCGGGGTGACCTGGCGCAATGGGTGGAGAATAACGTGTATGCCCTCGTCCGGGCCTTCACGTCTGACGACGACGGTGTAGTCGTGGGTGCTGATGCAGGCGGCGTTGAAGGTGCGCCTGGTGCTGATGGAAACACGGGCGGTGAGGGCGACAACATCAGTGATGCCAGCGATGCTTCCGAGGATGGCCCGGAAGACGCGGTGAGTGATAAGTCCGACTGATTGCATGTCCCCGCGGTTTATCCTACACAGAGAAGACTCGGGCTTGGCCCTGAAGAGTGTAAGAGCATTATGGGAGGGGAGGCCCCTCGTGTAAAGATTTGTAATCGGTACTCTGGTGAGCACAACGGTGCGCGTGAGTCTAGTCTCTAGCCTGGCAATGGTTCCGCGGATTTGCTTAGCTTTCAGCCTTGGCGAGCCCTGAATGGGCCTGCGAAGGGGCACCGCGCCTTGGGCGCCTTTCGATTAACCCGCCGGTCCTGTGATGAGAACCTCCGGAGAGGGAGCGGGGACAGTGGTCCTGGTCGTAGGCGTGCCTGGCCCGGCCCAGCTCACGAGGGGCTCGTGAGGGGGGGAGGAAGCTGATGCTAGCTTGGGGCGTAAAGCCGAAATCAGAATGCGAGATATTGCTCGAACGAGACTAAACACCCCTTCCCCAAACGCACGCAAGCTTCGAACGCAAATCCAACTTAAATCCAAACTGAAGAAACTTGTCAACAAGGAAGAAGCAAAAAAGCAAACGGCCGCGTCCGACACCTAGTCTAGTCTTCGACGTCTTCTCACCAGCGCAGAGCTAAGTATTGCCACTGGGCGTGGGCGGGAGCCCCAGGGCCTGAGGCCGACACCCCTGAGACTTCGGGGCATGTACAACCCCACTCATTATTACGTGACAGTGTCACGGGACGGCGAGCTTCACAGGCACTGGGCCTTCTTCACAGGTACCGGCTTTGCTTCATATCGCCAGACGAGGGCCCCGCCTTGCGCCACACTCTACCACCATTGGCGGCGACAGGAAACCAAGGACAACGCCAACGGGGTAGAGCGGTCGCCAGCGGTTCCCCCGACGACCACGGGTCCTCTGCTGGGGGCAGGCCATGAGGGCACCTCCCCGACAGAGGGCCTACCTCCTGAGAACACCTTGCTCCGACTGCCGCGAGGGCGAGCTCGGATCTCGGCCCCTCTTCTGCAGCCCCCTGCGCCCTCCGCCTGAGGGGTAAGAGGCTGCAACGTTGGGGCGGTCATCTGCTGCAGCGACCTGTACCTCCTGCGACCCATGGTTAGCATAAGCTTGCTCCTGAGGGATGAGTGGTACCCGATAGTTGCTGTTGCTGGCGCGGTTGTCGGGGCTCTCTTGGGGTTCCTGAAAGAGCTCGGCTTCCGGCGCCTCCTTGTCCCAGCCAGGCCCGAGGAACGAGCCATGATCTTCTTCCAGTGCGCGCCCTTGATCCACCATGCGGGGGACATAAGCCTCCGGGGCTATCGCCCCGTGGGCCTCGTCGTAGTGCCCCGCAAGCCACGCAGTCTGGCTTGGAGTGTCGCCTTGGGGGTGATGACGCGGTGGCCCGCCGAGGCCGAAGGCTGCGGCGCGCATCCCTTCGCCGGCCCGAGGTGGGTCCCGCGCGACTTGCCGCCCGGTGCCGACGGAGGCGTCGGCGCCGGACTGGCCCGGGAGCCCACCTGAATTTGCGGGAGCACGCGCGATGCCGCCGTGCGACCCGTCCTGGATCTGGGGCGACAGCTAGATGCAGAAAGGGGGTGCCCCTGAGGCGGCGGCGTCCAGGAGCTCGGCTACCTGCTCCAGCAACACGTCTGTCAGGACCCCGATCCTAAGTCACACCGATCCAGCATGTAACACATCATATCACTTTGCGGCCTCACGCACGGTATTCCCACGGGTGCCACCTTACCTGGCCCGGGACCGTTTGCGCCTTTTGGCTCACGTATATGATAGTGTTGCTAGCATCCATATGACAAAGAACCCGGGCCGACATGGCTAGTCGTGAACCCAAAGCGGCACTAACCCATGAGGACAGGCATACATGAATCACATCGAGCATGTCGGTCATCAACGTGTGAATCTGGGCAGTAGCACTGGGCTAACAGGACTCCGGTAACCCGGGCTGTAGCAGGCTAGGCAGGACTCCGGACGTCACCGCGTGACATTTCCCCGAAGGGACAGACACAGGAACGAAGTGAAACACATACCGGCCAGTCAAGTGTCCTGAGCAGTAGTGCTGGGCTAGCAGGACTCCGGTGAACCGGGCTGTAGCGGACTACTATCGCTCAGAAGCACTAGACTACATTTCCCCATATGATAGGCTGCCAAGGATAAACAACTAGATAGTCGGATCCCACACATACCAAGCATTTCAATCATACACACAATATGCTCGATATGTGTAAATACAACATGGCATCACAACAAGACTCTACGACTCAAAGTATTTATTCATTAGGCTCCGAGGAGCGAGATATTACAAACATGGGTCTCATGACCCAACATACAGAGCATACAAGCAACAAGCACAAGCGGAAGCTTAACACGTCTGAGTACAGACATCTACAAATGAAAAAGGCTGAGAAGCCTGACTATCTACCCGATCCTGCCGAGGGCACAAGATCGTAGCTGAGGTAACAAGCTAAACGTCGAAGTCCAAGCGGTACTACTAGCGAGACTGAAGTCTCTCTGCAAAAACGTAAAATAGGCAAACGTGAGTACAATTGTACTCAGCAAGACTTACATCAGAACTAACTACATATGCATTAGTATCAATAAAGGGGGTGGTGGAGTTTGACTGCAGCAAGCCAGCTTTGACTCGGTGGCTATCCTGAACTACGATTGCAAGTAACTCTTTTGAGGTGGCGCACACGAGTCCACATATTCACCATATCAATACACCACTATGGATCCGCTCCCGTCTCCCTACGGGGACGCCATCCATAGCACTCACGCTTATCTTGCGCATTTTAGTGTATCCACTTTCACTTGTCTATGAACTATGCAAGGGGTCCAAGTTTCCATATCCGAGGAATCCGGCTATTCGAATAGATAATGATAACCCTGCAGGGGTGTACTTCTTCACACACGCTTTCGCCACTTATCGCCCTGTACACGTCATGTACCTCGGCAACCTTCAAGCGGAAGCCGGGCGAGGGAGTCGGCCACGACCTGACTAACCACACAAGTCTCTCGTCCAGGTTTATCGCCTATTCGGGTTCCATCCGCAAGGAGATCCGGCCGGGGTGTCGCTCACGGCCCCAAACGATGTGTACAGGGTTCCAAGCCCACCAAACGGGCGGCGCTTGGTCTACCCGGCCACGGTGCCTAGTCTGTCCCAAGCCCACCTGTACCGGGTGCCACTTGGTAGACTACTAACACTACCTACAAACACCAGAAACTAGTTGCAACTCCTGGACAGAGATCAAGTGGATTAATAAGTCGAGAGAGCTTGGAGCGCCCGGAGCCCAATGTGTGGTAGTAACTGTTCATGGATCACAAACACAGAACTCAGTTCCTGAGGACGGCCGCAATGAGACAACCCACCATGTACTCCTACATGGCCTCTCACCGCTACCTTTACCAAATCGTGTTCACACACTTAGCTCCCAACAGTAGGACATGTTCACCACATTCCAATTCACTCCCGATGAATCAGACTCGACTCAACTCTAAGCAGTAGCAGGCATGACAACAAGCATGAATGAGTAGGCACAACAGGGCTCAAACAACTCCTACTCATGCTAGTGGGTTTCATCTATTTACTGTGGAATGACAGGTCATGCAAAGGATAAAGGGGTTCAGCTACCGCAGCAAGTAACACATGAATCGTTGTTGTCCTAATGCAATAAAAGAGAGCAGGAGCGAGAGAGTGGGATTGTATCGGAATGAACAAGGGGGTTTTGCTTGCCTGGCACTTCTGAAGATATTATAGTTCTTCATCGGTGTCATCGATCTCATCGTCGAAACCACGTCTATCGAGAGGGGACAAACACCGGCAACTGAGAAAGAACACAATCAATGCAATGCCACAATATGATGCATGATCATGACATGTCAATATGCTGTGATTTGAGCTAATGCATCTAGCTATGATTTAAATGAAGTTGGTTTGAATACATGATTCAAATTCCAACTCCATATGTGATTATTTAAATGCTCTATATTTGTTTTGTCCAAAACAGAGGACAAACATTGTTCAAACATGCATGAAAAAGGTACAGATGGATTCTTTGAATTTTTCTGATAATTTTTCATATATAAATTATTTCCATTGGAGTTATAGATTATTTTCTATGATTTTTCAAAGTTTTGGATATTTTCTGAAATAAATAAATCATTTAAGATTTATTTAAATTCCAGAAAAAGATTACTGCGTCAGCCTGACATCATCATGACGTCAGCAGGTCAACGGGGCACGGTCCAGGTCAAATCTGACCAGTGGGGTCCACTGGTCAGTGACTGGGGCTGGTTAGTGACACTGTCAGGTGGGTCCGGTCAACGCCCACGTCAGCAAAGTCAACATGACATGTGGGGACAGTCAACTGACACGTCAGCACAGTCAATGCTGACGCGTGGGTCCAGGGTAATTAGATTAAACTTAATCTAGTTTAGTTAGCCAGTTAGTTAGGATGTGGGGCCCGGCTGTCAGTTTCACCGGAGGTTAATTAATACCGCAATTAGCTGCTAATGGCTGTGCCACGTCGGCACAGCCGGAGTTAGCCGCCGGCGAGGTCAGTGACGGCGGAACGGCTCAGGTTTCTCCCACGGGCGACCAAAACTGCGGCGGAGGGCATCTATGAGTTGCTGGAGAACGCGCGCATCCAACGGTGCAAGCGGCACCTGCTGAGGCGGCCGGAAACGACGATGGTGTCGAGGTCAGCGGCGACCGGAGCTCGGACGTCGACGGAACCGACGACGCAGCGCGCGGAGAAGCTAGCAGTTAGTATCTACGGGCTCTACAAGAGCTCGCAAGGCCAACAGACATATGCACGGGACCATTTGGTCACCGGTGCCTCGTCGCCGGCGAGCTCGGGCGGCGCCGCGGTTCGGTCATCAAGGGGGGACGGCTACGGTGATCAAATGAAGCGGGGAAGAGGGGGAAACGGTGGCGGAGCTCACAGAGGTGCCGTAGGGATGGTTAGCATGCTCGGGGACGCTCGGGAGGCGGCGAATCGACGGCGACAATCTCCGGTGGCCGACGAGGGGAACGGCGGGGCTTGCGGCTTCCAGGGGCTTCCGGCGTCCGGTGGCTCGGTGAGGAGGGAGAGAGGAACGAGGCGGAGCTCGTGGACCGGTTGGTGAGGCGAGGGGAAGGCGGTGGCTACGGTGAACGGCGTCGGCGGCGACGAACTCGCTCGGTGGAGCTCGACGGAGGGGAATGGAGGAGGGGAAGAGCATGGGAGAGTGGGGAGAGGAGTGCAGGGGGGTGCTGGCGTCGTCGTGGCGCTCGAATGGGGACGGGGAGAGAAGCAGGAGGTGGAAGCAGGAGGTGGAGCTCGGCTGCGCGCACGTCGACACGCCTCTGCCTACTGGCAGAGGTGGAAGACGGTGGGGGGTTGGGCTGGGCCTCAGCCACGGTGCTGGGCCAAGTGGGCTGCACAGGTAAGTTAGGTAAGTCCTTCCCTCTCTTCTAATTTAGTTTCTGTTTTCTATTCTTGTTATTTTTGTTTTGATTTAGTTTATAGCCCAAATCATTTTAATAAATCCTGAAAATAATTATGGGCATTAAATGAATTATTACAGAGACCCATAACTATTTCCAGAATTGTTGGAGCATTTAAAAATATTACTAGTATTTAAATGCCCCAATTCAAATACAATATGGGTTATTCAAAAATCCAGAATGGCCTAAAAATATTGGCATCATTTTTGGTAGAGGTTTTCACCTTTATCAAAAATCATGAACATTTTCAAAGGGCATTTCGGGTTCATTGAAAATATTGTTTATTTGAACCTAGTTGAATTCATTTAGTGCTAGGGTTTCAACATCCCCATTTCAACTTTCAAAGAAATTTAAACATGATGCACACATGACTAGCTAGCCTTGAGCATACCAGAACTAGGGATGTGACAACTCGCCCCCACTAAACAAGAATCTCGTCCCGAGATTCAGGACGTGAGGTAAGAAGACAGAGGGGTCACAAGTTAACATGATCTTGTCGATCCAATTGCCCTTCCCGAAGATGTTGGTTCATTGCTCCAATTAATCTTGACGTCCTTGCTTTCGAGATCTTCATCCAACACGAGGGCGACAGAAAGAAACTCTATAGGATACGATCTCCTCGAAGGTTGAGCACGCAAGACCAACTCATGGAATGAGACGTAAGAACATCTCTCGAGTTGAGACACAAAACACACCTAGAGTGTGATGGAAGAAACAATTTGACGAGGGTTTCAAAGTAGCGAGGAAAAATTCCCATGATTCCATAACGGGGCACCTCAAGGAAGGTGACTCGAAGAACTATTCCCTTAAGTGGCAAAAAGAATTATTTTTGATACAGAGATCATTGAAATTCTTTGTATCAGCCTAAGGCAATCACAAACGATCATGTGAACGAATTCGAAGGGATGGCATACCCATACCAGAATGGATGATGTGGACTAACTTGTTGAAGACAACGCAATGGATGACTCTTGCTTATCACCGGAAATGGATGGGACCATGACATGTCCACTTTTGAAAATGATCCTAAACAGTACTTGCTGAGGTGCAAGCTGGGAACAAGATGCAAATGCTGGGAATGACTCTGGTAACTGGAATAACTCAACGAGGGTGATTCCACCGTTTGAATGGTTATAGCTTAATCGAAGAAACTAGGAGCACAAGAATCCCTAGGAAGCAACTCCTGGAATAAGTCGCACAAGATCCTCATGGAGAAGATGTCAAATAGATCAATCAAGATACTATAATGATAGATCTTCCGGCTAGATGTGTCGGCCAGACATCAACCTTGTCGGGACCTACATAATAGATCTTGGAAAAAGTTCCAACCATCATATCTGCCTGCGATTCAGATCTGGTTGGTAATGGAATATTTCAGACAGCCTGTCTGGAAAAGAAAGTTTGCAACACAATTCGATGAGATGACGTTGCGAGATTCCCAGGGAATGAACTACGGTAGTAAACTCCAAAACATGAGCTGGTTCTGCTACAAGCATGTGAACACGCTGTCCTAGACAAGCATGACCACATAGTAGTCTTATAATAAAACACTACCGAGTTCAGATGGGGCACCATCAACGAGGATATCGAAGTCTTGTGCATGAACTAGTATTCGCACAACAACTCCTTTTCCTTGAGCAAATCAATCAGTGGCTTGGGGTGCTAGGAAATACATGTGGAATGGAGGTAGCTAATCTCACAAACCAAAGTATACTTCGCACATGCATGACTAACTTGGGATGATTCCAGAGGAGGCAAAAACAAACCTTTCTCAAGTTCATGGTGGCAACTTACACCAAATGCACATGAATTCGAGGAAGTCACTTCTTCCATCCAAGCATATGCTTCATGAACGGAACACGAAGATAATGCCTATAAAGTTTCCAATACTAGCTGGATGTTCAACATGAATCATGGGGGAGACGAAATGCTGCTAATGGGCTCAGCAACAACTCATCGGTATTTCCATATCACTGGACTTCCACCATCATGTGAACGATGTGACAGTATTGGTCAGACCAAAAGATGTAATGGTGTATGCTCGAGGGATCAACCACGGGTAAGACAACATTACGAACATCGTTGGTTCTGATTTGACTTGACAATAGCCCATTCTCAAGTCAAAGTTTTGGCAAGGTAATAGATCCAACAACTGATCACGAGGACCAAATGGTGAAAATATCATCTTTCTTCAACACACACACACACAAGGATATCCCTTAACAGGAGCTACGTCGGGCAGGCTTTTATCTTCCAACTCTCCAAGTTGTTGTTTAGCTCAACCAACTAGCTCAGGGGTATCCAACACAGATTCTTGGAGAAGGTGTGGTTTGGAGGAAAACCAACTTGATCGCGAACTCAACATAACGGTCAGGTGACAACCTGGTGATACTTCCGAGAAGATATTCAGAATATCACGAACCACTGGTATGTTACTAAGCTCGAGAACAACCTTGCTTTTCAGGGCAAGACGATATGATCAAAAAAGCAAGGGTTTGACTAATCCTCACTCATTGATCAAGGAGTGCACCAGAAATAAGGACTAGGTAGCATGGTCAATCTTATAATGATGATTCCATAACCAACACGCTAAGAATGAGAATATTGTCCATTTACTACTAGGCAACACAGTTGCTAGGAGTATTGATTTCACACATCATGGTTCACTTGTCGGCATTCCGGTTGTGACAACACGGAACCGAGGAATGAACAGTGATGGCGAGAAGTATTACTGCGTCAAAAATTCATGAGAGATGGTGCAATTCTCATGACCATCCTGACATAAAGGGGGTAATACTCCGAGGTAGAACAGAACAAAAGCTGGATTGGCATTTTGATCTGCGAAGTACAATTGCTTTGACCCAATCCTAGATATGGATGAGGTACTGGAGTTTGTTTCTCCTAGTCATTCTAGAACAGAATGGCTTGACGAACCACAAGAATACTAGGATCGATGAACACGAATGCACGACCACTCCTGACTATCAATTGATAGACGAGGGCCAGAACACAACTAAGGAGGGATAACTCAAAGGGACATATATCTTTTCTGAGTTGTGGATACATAGATTAGTATGTCGAGCGAAGCTCAACATTTCTTCCAGATAACCCATGCGGAAAGGTAGAACTGGCAGATTCATAATTAAGAATGAAGAACTCCTCAAGAGTACTCTGATTGTGATCCTTCGGTTCAAAGAACTCCTGCCAAGAACGGTTCGTGGTAATTGGAAGAAGGATGTACCACGAACCTTGAGGACTATCGCAAAGGTTACTAATATCCTAAGGGATCTAGCAAATACTAACAACAAGATGTAGGGTGAATCTCGGGTTCGAAAACCCAGGAGTAGAATACCTACTACTAATTGGCATCACGGTATGCTTTCGAGAATAGTGGCCAGAATCATCACACCGGGAATATAAAGCATGTCTAGGGTATGGGTGGTTTCATAAGACACCTAGGGTCATAATAGTAGCTCCAACCTATACGTCAAGGCAACAGAGTACCTCAACAGACCGATTAGTGTGCTTGTTCTGACCAAAAAGGACATCAGGAACGGAGAGAAAGGATTTGCAAATGCATCAGACTATTTAGAGACCTGGGATGACTCGGACAGCATAACGGCTGTAAATGCTCAAAAAGATTTGAGACATCCTGCAAAAATGGTGGCATAGCCACTCAACATCACAATATCAAGGTTCTGAGGCCAGCTATGAACATATGGAGGTAGTGGAAAATGAACAGAGACTTGAACTCAACAATCCTAGGCAACTACGGTTTAGTAACACGTCATCCTGAGAGATAGAAGAGAAGGCCTAGTTCTTAAACCCCGTAGAAGAGAAGAGGGTGACTCAGATCAGAGGGCATGAGGTATAAGGAGTAAAAAGAGCCTTACGTTCCAACCCACAATCAATTCCCTTACATAACTAAAGCATTTCTAGACACAACTTCGACCAGTTCGGTTTGGTAATCCTACAGGCAGTCAGGCTCTGATACCAACGCTGTCAGGACCCCAATCCTAAGTCACACCGATCCAGCATGTAACACATCATATCACTTTGCGGCCTCACGCACGGTATTCCCACGGGTGCCACCTTACCTGGCCCGGGACCGTTTGCGCCTTTTGGCTCACGTATATGATAGTGTTGCTAGCATCCATATGACAAAGAACCCGGGCCGACATGGCTAGTCGTGAACCCAAAGCGGCACTAACCCATGAGGACAGGCATACATGAATCACATCGAGCATGTCGGTCATCAACGTGTGAATCCGGGCTGTAGCACTGGGCTAACAGGACTCCGGTAACCCGGGCTGTAGCAGGCTAGGCAGGACTCCGGACGTCACCGCGTGACATTTCCCCGAAGGGACAGACACAGGAACGAAGTGAAACACATGCCGGCCAGTCAAGTGTCCTGAGCAGTAGTGCTGGGCTAGCAGGACTCCGGTGAACCGGGCTGTAGCGGACTACTATCGCTCAGAAGCACTAGACTACATTTCCCCATATGATAGGCTGCCAAGGATAAACAACTAGATAGTCGGATCCCACACATACCAAGCATTTCAATCATACACACAATATGCTCGATATGTGTAAATACAACATGGCATCACAACAAGACTCTACGACTCAAAGTATTTATTCATTAGGCTCCGAGGAGCGAGATATTACAAACATGGGTCTCATGACCCAACATACAGAGCATACAAGCAACAAGCACAAGCGGAAGCTTAACACGTCTGAGTACAGACATCTACAAATGAAAAAGGCTGAGAAGCCTGACTATCTACCCGATCCTGCCGAGGGCACAAGATCGTAGCTGAGGTAACAAGCTAAACGTCGAAGTCCAAGCGGTACTACTAGCGAGACTGAAGTCTCTCTGCAAAAACGTAAAATAGGCAAACGTGAGTACAATTGTACTCAGCAAGACTTACATCAGAACTAACTACATATGCATCAGTATCAATAAAGGGGGTGGTGGAGTTTGACTGCAGCAAGCCAGCTTTGACTCGGTGGCTATCCTGAACTACGATTGCAAGTAACTCTTTTGAGGTGGCGCACACGAGTCCACATATTCACCATATCAATACACCACTATGGATCCGCTCCCGTCTCCCTACGGGGACGCCATCCATAGCACTCACGCTTATCTTGCGCATTTTAGTGTATCCACTTTCACTTGTCTATGAACTATGCAAGGGGTCCAAGTTTCCATATCCGAGGAATCCGGCTATTCGAATAGATAATGATAACCCTGCAGGGGTGTACTTCTTCACACACGCTTTCGCCACTTATCGCCCTGTACACGTCATGTACCTCGGCAACCTTCAAGCGGAAGCCGGGCGAGGGAGTCGGCCACGACCTGACTAACCACACAAGTCTCTTGTCCAGGTTTATCGCCTATTCGGGTTCCATCCGCAAGGAGATCCGGCCGGGGTGTCGCTCACGGCCCCAAACGATGTGTACAGGGTTCCAAGCCCACCAAACGGGCGGCGCTTGGTCTACCCGGCCACGGTGCCTAGTCTGTCCCAAGCCCACCTGTACCGGGTGCCACTTGGTAGACTACTAACACTACCTACAAACACCAGAAACTAGTTGCAACTCCTGGACAGAGATCAAGTGGATTAATAAGTCGAGAGAGCTTGGAGCGCCCGGAGCCCAATGTGTGGTAGTAACTGTTCATGGATCACAAACACAGAACTCAGTTCCTGAGGACGGCTGCAATGAGACAACCCACCATGTACTCCTACATGGCCTCTCACCGCTACCTTTACCAAATCGTGTTCACACACTTAGCTCCCAACAGTAGGACATGTTCACCACATTCCAATTCACTCCCGATGAATCAGACTCGACTCAACTCTAAGCAGTAGCAGGCATGACAACAAGCATGAATGAGTAGGCACAACAGGGCTCAAACAACTCCTACTCATGCTAGTGGGTTTCATCTATTTACTGTGGAATGACAGGTCATGCAAAGGATAAAGGGGTTCAGCTACCGCAGCAAGTAACACATGAATCGTTGTTGTCCTAATGCAATAAAAGAGAGCAGGAGCGAGAGAGTGGGATTGTATCGGAATGAACAAGGGGGTTTTGCTTGCCTGGCACTTCTGAAGATATTATAGTTCTTCATCGGTGTCATCGATCTCATCGTCGAAACCACGTCTATCGAGAGGGGACAAACACCGGCAACTGAGAAAGAACACAATCAATGCAATGCCACAATATGATGCATGATCATGACATGTCAATATGCTGTGATTTGAGCTAATGCATCTAGCTATGATTTAAATGAAGTTGGTTTGAATACATGATTCAAATTCCAACTCCATATGTGATTATTTAAATGCTCTATATTTGTTTTGTCCAAAACAGAGGACAAACATTGTTCAAACATGCATGAAAAAGGTACAGATGGATTCCTTGAATTTTTCTGATAATTTTTCATATATAAATTATTTCCATTGGAGTTATAGATTATTTTCTATGATTTTTCAAAGTTTTGGATATTTTCTGAAATAAATAAATCATTTAAGATTTATTTAAATTCCAGAAAAAGATTACTGCGTCAGCCTGACATCATCATGACGTCAGCAGGTCAACGGGGCACGGTGCAGGTCAAATCTGACCAATGGGGTCCACTGGTCAGTGACTGGGGCTGGTTAGTGACACTGTCAGGTGGGTCCGGTCAACGCCCACGTCAGCAAAGTCAACATGACATGTGGGGACAGTCAACTGACACGTCAGCACAGTCAATGCTGACGCGTGGGTCCAGGGTAATTAGATTAAACTTAATCTAGTTTAGTTAGCCAGTTAGTTAGGATGTGGGGCCCGGCTGTCAGTTTCACCGGAGGTTAATTAATACCGCAATTAGCTGCTAATGGCTGTGCCACGTCGGCACAGCCGGAGTTAGCCGCCGGCGAGGTCAGTGACGGCGGAACGGCTCGGGTTTCTCCCACGGGCGACCAAAACTGCGGCGGAGGGCATCTATGAGTTGCTGGAGAACGCGCGCATCCAACGGTGCAAGCGGCACCTGCTGGGGCGGCCGGAAACGACGACGGTGTCGAGGTCAGCGGCGACCGGAGCTCGGACGTCGACGGAACCGACGACGCAGCGCGCGGAGAAGCTAGCAGTTAGTATCTACGGGCTCTACAAGAGCTCGCAAGGCCAACAGACATATGCACGGGACCATTTGGTCACCGGTGCCTCGTCGCCGGCGAGCTCGGGCGGCGCCGCGGTTCGGTCATCAAGGGGCGACGGCTACGGTGATCAAATGAAGCGGGGAAGAGGGGGAAACGGTGGCGGAGCTCACAGAGGTGCCGTAGGGATGGTTAGCAGGCTCGGGGACGCTCGGGAGGCGGCGAATCGACGGCGACAATCTCCGGTGGCCGACGAGGGGAACGGCGGGGCTTGCGGCTTCCAGGGGCTTCCGGCGTCCGGTGGCTCGGTGAGGAGGGAGAGAGGAACGAGGCGGAGCTCGTGGACCGGTTGGTGAGGCGAGGGGAAGGCGGTGGCTACGGTGAACGGCGTCGGCGGCGACGAACTCGCTCGGTGGAGCTCGACGGAGGAGAATGGAGGAGGGGAAGAGCATGGGAGAGTGGGGAGAGGAGTGCAGGGGGGTGCTGGCGTCGTCGTGGCGCTCGAATGGGGACGGGGAGGGAAGCAGGAGGTGGAAGCAGGAGGTGGAGCTCGGCTGCGCGCACGTCGACACGCCTCTGCCTACCGGCAGAGGTGGAAGACGGTGGGGGGTTGGGCTGGGCCTCAGCCACGGTGCTGGGCCAAGTGGGCTGCACAGGTAAGTTAGGTAAGTCCTTCCCTCTCTTCTAATTTAGTTTCTGTTTTCTATTCTTGTTATTTTGTTTTGATTTAGTTTATAGCCCAAATCATTTTAATAAATCCTG